>OU343224.1:340676439-340940111 GCA_910596185.1 Chrysanthemum makinoi
AAACCTTATGAATAAAATAGTATAGTTTAGGGGACCTCCCTCCCATTATTATTTATAGTAATAAATCTATCATTGATATATTAATTTAACTCTAACCATATTTTTAGCGCATAGAAATGCTCCCAAAGGTAGATAAAGTGTTAGCTAGTTGATCCAACCCATCCCATATAGAAACACCAATATAAACTATGATTCATGCATCTAAAAACTTGAGGTTAGTAAACCAACATGAACATGTCTTTTCTTTCGCATACAATATGGTGTTAATCTCAACATACTAACAATATTACTACTTTAAAGTTTACTTGAGTGCTTGAAGTAGTTTTTATTTATTAAACTGATTATAGTGATTAAATTTTCTGCCCTTGGAATAACCAGATCAAATAATTTATGTTTTACCAACCTCACAAACATCAAAAGCATACTTAAACTTAGTGTGTCATATGTTGGAACTTATACACATTATCATATAATATAAATACATATCAACCACAAGCATGTTTATGAAATCAAATAATGTAAATAAATTGACGTAATTATATCATACCTTGTTTACCTTTGTTCATAATTCCGGTGGGTTCAAGAACCTATTAAAACCCTAAGTTAGGGTTTATGCAAAATCGTCCCTTGTGGTAATCGACTAAACCAAACCACCAAAAATCCAATTAGGATTTCTTTACGATTTCACACACACGTTTTGATAGCGATTCAATGCGAATGCTAGTTCTTGGATCCTGAAACAATCTACTCACTTTAATTATTTCAGTAAATTGCACAACCTCGAGGGTTGTGTAATCACAGAGTGTTAGAAGAGAGAAGAAAAAGAAGAAAAGCTTGTTTAGGTTTTCCAAGTGATACACAATAATGAACAAATGGTTTTTTTATATAATGTGATTCCTTAAAGGTCAAGTTAGCTTTGGTTTCCTCTTTTTCTTCCCCTATTCAAACTAATGCACAAAAAGAGGGATTCAAGATCCTTCTCCTTATTAGTTACAATTTAGTCCTTTAACTTAACTTAACATTTAACGATCGTTAGTTAGTTATTTTCGTGAATTAATAATTAATATATAACTATAATATATTAATTACATAAATTGAATCTCAAACTAACGCTGTGCGATCTCATAGGCTCTCGTATAAACGGACATACATTTAATGAAATATGTTTATAAACTAATGACTCCCACTTGGACATGTTTCAATTAAATGTAATAACATTGATGAGTGTCTAATAACATCTCAATGCTCCCAAAAATACTTGAGTGTGGTTTCATAAAATCATAATCAAATGATTTATCATTTACCATCCTTTTGTTTCATTGTTAAATATGGATATTCTATAATTCAACTATTATGTTTCTCGTTTCATTGATTGATCAAGATTACCAAAATCATCGGGACATATTCGGATCTTTTTGGGTATTGCCATACAAATATATGATCAACCCCAATGAGCCCAGTAGTATCATTCTTCAAAATAAATTTAATGAAACAAATTATGTCTTAACTATGTTGTAATGTGCTTTACAACACTCGAAATAGCCCTTATAACTACCAGTTACGAATAGCGTTCGACCATATTCAAGAAATGAGATCCACCCATGACATTCAAGCTTGCGTCTCAAGTCTGAAGATATACAACGAATCATTTACAAGATTTTCTTAATGACAAAAATCCATAAAGTAAAATCTTATTAATTGGGTTAGTCCAATAAATTTTAATCTTTTTCAAAGAACATCACTAGCATCAACAACAACATCACCAACAATAACAACTATTGAAAATATTGAGTTACACTTATATTGAATAGTGTTTAGCGTGATTAATAGCTATGCATTATATTTAGTGTCTTTTATTCATTTACTATTCGTCACATTATTATAGTGCAAGTCTTAGTGGCAATATTGGAGGACAATTTATTCCATTTTACACTTTTAGTGTAATTTTACCTATATTACATTTGTTGGGACTCTTAGGAATAGTAACTTTGGGTTTTTTTTTTTCTAAGGGCCCCGTGGGTTCTTTTTGTTTTGCCTACCAAACCCTGCATTCATCTTCACCAAAACACTTATCTTTTAGATGGTCCGACACTTGAAATATCTCGGCGAGTTTAAGCTCCAAAAGGAAGAAATTCTTCCTTGCTACGGCGATTGTGAGAGGGCATTGTTCGTATCAACAGTGTTGATTATTTTATGTTCAATTTGTGGATGGCCTCTTGCCATTTGTTCCTGCTACAGGTCATGCCATTTTTTCCTCCACACATACTTATTTTTGCTTGATATATTGCCTCATTCCTGTGGTTGAAGTTAGGTAGATCAATTATTATTTGTGCTAGGAAAAAAAACCCGGCTACTTTACTCTTTGTGCAATTCGATACTAGGTTTAATGTTTTAACCTTTAAATTTGGACTATTTTCTTTTAGAATTTTGGTGGGTTTGTTAGTTTTTGGGGTTGCCTTGGTTGGTTGCTGTTTCCTTAAGTAGATGGTTGTTAGGTTGCTTTATGTTAGTTCCGTTTATTTTAGGTTTGTTGTGTTTAGTTGTTAGGGTGGTTAAATGTTGATGGCCAGATTTGGGATTACATTTGGGTTTTGCAAGTCTTTGGAATTGAATGCTAGGTTCATTAAATGCTTTCTAGGTTGTTACCTTGCTTTATGTTAGTTCCTTTTATTTTATGTGTTCAGATTTGGGTTGAATTTGGGTTTTGCAAGTCTTTGGAATTGAATGCTAAGTTCATTGAATGCTTTCTAGGGTTTTGTTACTTGGGTCTCTTAGCTTTTGTTTTAGTTTTTTTACCCTTTGTTTTTGTGTTCGACCACAAGTGCTAACTTCATTCTATTTTTTTTGCCACCTTATTCTCATCTTCTATGTTTTGAAAATATTTCTTGCTGCTTCTTTTGTTGCTCATCATAACTAAAAAAAATGTTTGTAGTTCTCATTTGCGTTTGAGTCTGCCTTTGTTATTTGTTTACGATTTTTGTAACTATGAATTCAAAAACTATACGACTCTAAAAATATTCCCCGCCATGTGAAAATGCCATACAAAATGATGTTGCAAATGTTCATGGGTTCACTAAATGTGGAATGCCCGAGGTTATTGTGACGTCGTCTCCGCCTGTCAAACGACACATGGTTATGTTACTGGTCTTTGCTCGGTGTAATCGCGAAGACTTCTTCACACACAACCTGGTTGTTGTGTCGCGAGGAGGTATCACAGGAACCATGTCGCGGCAGTTACTCTATTTCCGTTGCACCTGCCGTTCATTTAATGGCTCTCCGTTTATGCATGTGCTTATTTGTTTCTTTGTAGGTGTGGGGTCAAACTACGGCCGCCCCGGCTCACGAGGTATATGCCGCTCTCTAACGTTGGTTGTGCATCTTTTGGCACTTTGTTCTTTGAGTTTGTTGCTTTTCCTGTGTTTCATGTGCTTTTGTGGTGTGCAGGTGTCCCAACAGCAGACGGGAATTAGCTCATGGTTTACTGATTGCTCCTACCGGATGCCACAGGTGCTATATATGGTTCCTACCGTCATGATTTTTTTTTATGTCTGTTTGCTTTGATGGATTCTTTTGGACATGGCCCTGCGGTGCATTTTGGTTGTTGTTGCAGCTTTAACTGTTTCATGTTTTTAGTTTTTGCAAAGCACTTCCCAATGATTCGCTTAGATTGTCATTGTATTTTTTAAATTGGCCCAGGCTCAGCTGATTCGCTTCCACCGGCTGCACTCGAAAGTATAGGAAGAGCTAGGTTGTGGAAACAACTTCAGAAAGGTGTTTTGATGTATTTTTTCTTTATCACACCATTTTTAAATAATCAGATCAGGTTCTTATGAGTTTTTTTTTTATCGTGCTTGGATTGTCTGCAAATGATGACATAGTTTCGCAGCCGCCTCGAAATAGGGGTCGGCTAAGTAAGGACCCAGCCAGCGAGCAGGTTGCCGTTGGTGGTTCGGATGTTCAGGTGGGTGATTCATCCGCTTATGTCCACGCTGTGGGCAATCCAGTTACTCCTAATAAGATGGAATCAGAAAAAGGTGCGTTGTTGTATTTCCATTTTGTGTAACACATTTGAATAATTAGACTGAACTCTCATGAGGGTTTTTTTATTGGGTTAGGAGTGAGTGCAGATCATCCTGGATTTTCACATCACTCGAAGAGCGGCGGCCAAAAGCAGCCGCCAACAAACATGTTGTAATGGCGGTCCGTGGTCGTGGCCGGTTCATCCACCGAGCGCGCGTGCACCGTTGGTCACCATGTCTCTTAATAAGATGGAAGTGGGAAAAGGTGCTTTGCTATATTTCCTTTTTGCCAACACGCCGAATAATTAGACCAACTTCCGATGAAGTTTTTAATTGAATTAGAGTGAGCACAGATGATCCTCAGTTTTCATAGCAGCTCGAAGAGGCAGGCCAAGAAAACACCCGACCATTAAACAAGTTGAACGGGTGGTCCAAGGTGGCGGTTGCTTCATCTAGTGATGAGTGCCATGTTGGTCACCGATGACTCCATAATATGGAAGCAAACAAAGGTCTTTTACTATATTTTCTTTTTGGCCAGCTTTAATGATATGTGATCGGTCCCGAACCGTCAAGTTATCTCACAAGCTAGCCACTGTGAATGACCAACCGTAAGAAACTCAAACAGCTGAAACCAAATGCAATTTAGATAAGAGGAATATAGGGATTCACGGTCGTTAAGTCCCACGGAGGATGAATTGGTGTTAAACAACTTCAGATGTCGAATAATCACTAAGGATAGTGATCAATAAGGTTTTTGAGAAATTTATACCTAAAGAAAAGATTTGTAAATTACAGCGACTTAAATGCAAATTAAAAGAAATTTAAAAGTTAAAATATATTAAATAAACGCTATCACTATTTTTACAATGATGTACGTTTAAAACCTAAAACATACGTTTAAATAAAATTACGTAGACGTACAAAATAAAACGTGAGTTTTAAGAAATAAAAGGCCTACAAATATAAAAATGACATTTTTACAATCCTAATAATAAAATAAAATTATTAGAAAAATAAAATTATTTTTAAAACTATTTATTTAATTATTATTAATTAAAAACTATTTAAAAGACACTTAAATACAAGAAAATATAAAAATAACCTGGAAAAATAAAATTATAACTTAGAAAAATCTAAAATATGATAAAACTTATTGTAAAACTGAAAATATATATTTTTAGACTTTTTATGTATTTATTATTAATTTAATACTATTTAAAACTAATTAAAATGCTAGAAAATACTATTTAAACCAAGAAAATTATGGAAAAATACTTTTTATGACTTATATATTTATCTTAATCTATGAAAATTGAAAACATATTTTTTTAAGCTTTTTCTGATTTATTTGTATTAAAGGCTATTTAAAAAGACTTAAAAACTATTTAAAATAAAGAAAAATAGCAAACAGTGCAGGAAAAATATGAAAAATTCAAGTTAAGCTTAAAATAATACAAGGAATCTAGAAAAAATATAAAAAATAGGGGTTGTGTGTAGGAATAAGAAGCTGCAATACAAGTGCTTATTGAAATAAGCACTTGAATAAGCCAAAGGACACAAACAAGTAAACCAAATCAAACAACAAATGCTAAGCTAAAACTACCTAAATGCAACTAGAAACAACAAGCATAAACCACAGAATTGCAAATTACCAAGATTTGATGAGTTGAGCAATTTGAGCTAAAAACAGTTTTAGGTGCTCACTTTGGGCTTAAAAATAAGCACTAAATAAGCTGGAAACTGGAAAACAGAAATGGAAGCCTAGACTAGACCTGGGTGAGAGTTTGTAAACCAAAAAGGAGACCATGGGAAGCTCAACTGAGCTTGTGGCAGGCATTGCAACACCCCTGTGCAGACTCAGTGTTAACTGAGTCAGTTGCACAGGGCAATTGAGTCCCAATTGACAAGCCCATTTGAGGCTTAAGAAAAATTTACAAAAATATGCAAAAATCACAACAATAAACTAGACCAAGTGAACTTTTTAAAACCACAATTTTCATTGAAATTGGCCCAGATGAGTCCATCACCCTAGTTGGCCAAAACCGACTTTTTGAAATTGACTTTTGAACAAAGAAATGGAAAGTTGACTAATTTGAGTTTTGATCCAACATTGTGGACTGAGAATGATGTATACTGATGAAATTAAGCTACTGCAAGTTATATCTAAGTAAATGAAAACAAAAAATAGTTTTAGAAATTAAAGATGCTAAGATAGTTTAGGATGGATTTTGACTTTTACACTAATAGATTTTTTATTGTTTGACTGATTTGTTATGACTTATTATGACTTAGAACAATAATGAACATCAACCAACGGCCTCTAGCAGTTTTGAATCAAAGAAATCCAAACATCCCTTATAGAAACTGCTTTTGTGATTATCAAAGCTAGACATAGATTAAAACATTGAACCGATCCAAGGCCTCTTATTATCAAATAACAAGTCTAAAGGAGCTTTAAACAACAGTGGTACAAGATTAAAACTTAAGAACACATGATAAGCTATTGAAATTGTGAAAATAAGATTTTAAAGCAACTACTAATTATGAACAACAAGTATACAGTTTTATTGTAGAAATCCACTTAACTACTACTTAAAAACATAAAAATACAAAGATTAAAGCTTTAAGCTAATTGAACAGTGAAATACAAAAATACTTATAAAAGGCTTACAAATGTTTTCCAGCCAAAAACCATGAAACAAGGATTGATATCAACTCTAATAGCTTACTACTGTTTAACCCAAGGGCAATCAACAGACCCTACTTCAATCTTTGCATCTTCTCCAATGATTTTTGAATTTTTATCTATTTAATGTGAATTTTTGGTAATTTTTGAGTTTTTGCTTCTAAACTGAATTTTAAGATTTCTGAAAGCTTATAAGAGCTTTAGATAAAGCTTATATGAGCTTTTGAATCCTTAATAACAATTAAAAACAACATTCGACTTAATTGAGATTTTTGAATTTGAAATTGCAAAATCTGAATTCTTGCACAAATACGAAATTGAAACCTAAAATATGTCTTTATTACACTTAAATAAGATTACAAAGCATTTTAAGGCTTAAACATAAACTGGAAACTTAAATTATTTAAAAACGAGATAAGCTAAATTAAACTACACTAAGCTACTCTACTACTCTCTTTCTCTCTCACTTCTTTCTTATTTATAATGATCTATTTTACTCCTTGTCGACATCTGATCAGTTCCCACCTATTTCCAACCTTTGGATCACTTGAAATCATCAGAACCACCCAAGTGGCATTTTGGCAGGAAAAGTCTAAATAGCGTGTATTAGCATTTAATGCAATCGTGGGCTGTTTTGCAAGGTGGAGGGGTTAGTACACGTACTGGGAGTGGTTGGAAAGGTGGTGATGAGGTGGTAAAGCAGATGCGGGGAATGAGTGGATACAGTGTTGGGAAGGGAATGTGAACAGTGGCGCGGGTGTTTAATTTTAAACATTGGGCCGGGTTTGGTTATTTGGGCTTGGTTTTGGGTTTGGATATTATATAAGTGGTCCGTTTGGTTTGTATTATATCACAAGGACCGAAATTGTAATTTGCCAATTCTTCAAGGACTGAACCTGTAATATTTCCAAAGCTAACATAAGGACCATTCTTGTCATTTATTAATAGTACAAGGTTTATTTTTGATAATTTTCATTTTTTAAATTAACCAAGGACTATTTTTGACAATTTTCAAACTTCAGGGACTAAAATTGTAAATTGTGATTTTTAAACTTTAAAGGGTTTATTTTGACAACTTTTGAATCCCATGGACCTTAAATGACATTTTACAAGTTTTTGAATTACCGGGGACTAGTTTTGACAACTTTGTAACTGGGGGACTAAAAGCGCCAATTATGCAAACTTGATATGTTTTTCACCAGATTTTGATGTTTTTGTATTTAAAACACATAAAACACTTATTTGTGATATTTTCATCATTTTGATGCGTTTCTGAGTGTTTTCAGATGTTTTTGCAGTCTAGATAATACAAAAATGATGAGTATTTAGACACTCATCAATATGATCAGATGCTCAAGAGATTTTTAATTGGACTAGGAAGAAAAGGATGCCTGGAAGCGTTCTCCGCAGCATGCATGGACCAACCAAATCCAGTTAAGCATGCTCATACTGCTGTTCAGTGCATGGATAATCATGCAAGTCAACGTAAGTGATTCTTTAGTTTAAACTTTTTGAAGCGTTCTTTGGGTTCGAAAATTTGGTTGATCTTTTGTGCTCCTTTCTTTGGCCTGCAGCGGTTTGTGGGAATGACAACGTCCAACCAAATGGTCCAGAAAATGCTGCTCATCAGTCACAAAGAAGAAAAAGGGCCGCCGACACCTCCACAAAGATCCATGCAATGATCAGATTCAGATGCTGATGCTCATACTGTTGGTCAATCCACAAATACCTGTGCAACTCAAAGTAAGTGGCTTTCTGGTCTTAGCTTCTGCGATGCATTTTTGTGAGTCTAGAAATCAGCTAAACTTTTGTGCTCCTTTCTTTAGGTGGCAGCGGTTGGCATGAATGACAATGGGCAGGAAAGTGTTGCACAAAATGTTGCTCATCAGTCACAGGTAAGAAAAAGAAGGTTGTGGCAGTCCTCCACAACATCCATGAACCGATCAGATTCAGATGCTAATGCTCATGGCGTTGGTCAATCGACGGGTGCTCATGCGACTCAAAGTGAGTCGTTTTTTAGTTTTGCCTTTTGCAATGCATTTTTGTAAATCTAAAAATCAGTTAAAATTTTGTACTTATTTCTTTGTGTGCCATCGGTAGGTCTGGATGACAATCCCGGAACAAGTGTTCCACAAAATGTTACTCTTCAGTCACAACGTCGCAAAAGAACTGGCCACTCAGGTCAAGCTCCTAGGAAGACTAAACGCCGAGAATTCCTTAAAAAGTGGTTTCCATCATGCCATCATCATCATGCAAAGATGATGGAAGGATCATCTTCTCATGCACCACAAGGTTACTTTTTTTTCATTTTCTTTAGCATATCTTTTTAAAACGTGTATTCTCAAACCTTTGGATTGATTATCATTTATTAATAAATGCGTATACATCATATGCACGACTATAGCACTGCTCCAGCACGCTATCTTTTGGCACGGGAAGCGGCTATGAAAGCAACCGGTTTAAAATGTCGCACTGAATATCATTTATGCCGGAGGCGCGGTAGAATATTTATGCATCCGAAGCACTGCCGAGTATATCAAGCAACCGCTGGCAGTAAGAAAGCCTTTATGGAAAATATACGAACCTACAATCAGATGTTTGCAATGACTTCTTTTGGTGCGAATGTCGACACGGCAATCAATAATGGTTGAGGGCCTTATATTTTCAAAGTTTCAGGCTAAATATACCATCGGATTAGGTCGCTTTGTCCAACTAATAATGACCTAAAATTTGTACAACTCTATATCTATGACACATAGATCGAGGTTGAGCATAGGTTGGGCCATTTTTCAAATTCAGATACCACTGATTTGGATCCGTAGATCGTGCAAGGCCTCATTCACTTTCTGGACACCCACAACAAGTTGGTCCAGCTGTTTAGAACTGCACGTGACAAGTGTGGTCAGCATGATGTCCCTCAATTTAAAGTGAGGCTTTATAGTTGTGAAGGGCCCCGTGGTTATGAGCTTCCAGATCACACAGAGTTGGCGCCATCGTCTTTGGACAAAGGCCGAAAGTGAAAAAAATGATGTTATACTAGAATACGAGATGGCCCGATAAAGAGGATCAAAGAAAATCCATAAGTCATACATGTCGTTGCAATTCCCATTGATTTTCATCTATGGTCAGCCAGGGTATCACACAAAGTTAATGTTAAGAACAGCAGATCCAGACGATGAGCTAAGGTGTTTAAATGAATGCTTTCTACACATACCACCGCACCAGGTATGACAGTTATAATCGCTTGACCGGCAGGATTTTTCAGAGATGTCGTTGGGGTGGATTGTGTATAGAAAGAATAGGATTTTTTATAGAAAACATCGAATGATATTTGAGGAACTATTTATCGAGGCCTCTATGATGCTTCAGGGGAGACCGTGAAGGGTCAAAGCGAGGCTGAATTATATCGCCTTCCTCATTTCTGGAGGTCCGAGATACATGTGTTATTACACGGATGCATTGGCCATTTGCAGGGTGCTTGGTAATCCACGCTTTTTTATAACATTCACATGCAATGTAAAGTGGCCTGAAATTCAAAGATACATGGGTCAGTTTCCTCACTTGACTACAAATGATAGAGCAGATATAGTATGCAGATTATTTGAGCAAAAGATTAAGTCATTCTTCAGGTTCATGAAGCAAGAGCAAACATTTGGGCGTGTCACAGGAGGTATGTCTATATTTATTTCTAAAAAAAACGCTTGGATTTTAGCTTTCAGTCACGTTCATTCGCTCAATTAGTATATAATGCGGTGTTCCACCATGTTGTTCTAATTTTAGTTGCTATCTTTTGTTTATATGCAATATTGTATACTGTGGAATTCCAAAAGCATGGGTTACCACATTGCCATACACTTCTTTGGATTTCTTTAGCGACGAGCATTGACAGTCCTCAGGATATGGATCAATACATCAAGCAGAGTCGACCTCGATGCTTTCGCGCACTTATAAAATTGTTTATGAAATGATGATGCATGGACCATGTGGCATGGCTAACTTGAATGCACCATGTATGCAGGCTAATATGTGCAGTAAAAAATTCCCAAAAAGATATAATGAAGAAACTTTTTTTGATGACAAAGGTTATCCACATTATCGAAGGCAGCGGCGGCAATTTATTAAAAGGCCAGATCAAGCTTGACAACAGGTAAGTGGTGCCATATAATCGCCATCTTTGCTTGGTATTTGAGGCTCATATTAATGTGGAGTATTGCGGTTGGAGCATGCTAATAAAATATCTGTTCAAATATATATCAAAGGGAACTGATAGAATTTTTGCCAAAGTGACAAGATCTGTTGGTGAGGCTTCTACTTCATCAGCGCAACCAGAGGCAACCGTCGATGAAATCCAGAATTATCTTGATGGCCGGTTTATATGTCCTCATGAAGCGTGTTGGAGAATACTCAAATTCTAAATACACAGCAGAGAACCAGCAGTGCAAATTCTTCAGGTCCATCTAGAAAACATGCAGCATGTAACCTTTAGAGACGGTGACAGTTTAGAGTCTGTGGTTAACCATCGTGATCGGAAACTGACAACACTCACAAAATGGTTCACCTACAACATTGAAAATGAAGATGGAAGGCTTTTGACATACTTACAGTTCCCATCGGAGTTTGTGTGGTATGCAGATCGAAAGAGTTGGTCACGGAGGAAAACAAACGATCTTCTATTGGCCTAGCGTGATATTCACCCAACTTTTAGAGAGCTTTTCTACTTACGGATGTTTTATGTCATCAAAAGGGTGTAGAGAGTTTGCGAACTCATATCGGTAAAAAGTGTGTACCCAACGCGTCGCATGCACGCGCTTGGTCGCTTGGTGATGACAAAGAATGGGAGACTTTCAAGAAGCATGGCTCGGCTTCATCGCCAGAATTGAGATTCCTTTTCGCACGCATGCTTACTCATTGCGACCTTGCACAGCCTTTACAATTATGGAACAAGGTTTGGCAAGAAATGGGCCATGATATTCCAGGAATTGTTTCGCACCAGGTCCGCATTCCCAACTTCCACGTCAATGACGATGAGTTGCAATGATACATATTATATGAGTTGGAAATACTTACCGCCGCGGCAAATCAATAACAAATTATGGTTTACGACCTCCTCCGAAAGAATGCTAGATCAATTAAACAACCGTTATTAATGGAAGAAAAGAATTACAATAGCAACATGCTAGCAAAGAGATGACTCAATTCCAAAGTTGAATAATGAACATAAAACATATATGACCTCATCATGAAGGCTTTTAAAGTAGGTAGGCAGGAGTTCATATTTGTTTATGGTCATGGAGGGATTGGTAAGACGTTCCTCTAGAAAACAATCCTCAGCAGTATACGGGCTGAAGGTAAAATTGTCTTGGCGGTTGCTTCTTCGGTATAAGCTCTCCTTCTCTCGGGGCTAACCGCCCATTCAAGATTCAAACTTTCATTGAGCCGACGGATGAGTCACTTTGCGCGCTAAAAACACTCTAATAGGCAAACTTTTACAAGAAACAGATCTTATTATATGGGATGAAGCACCAATGAATGACCGGCGATGCTTTGAAGCATTGGATAAGACTTTGAGAGACATATTAGATGCACCGGATGTTTTGTTCGGTGGGAAAACAATCATTTTAGGCGGTGATTTCCGCCAAACACTCCTAGTCAAGAAAGGCGCGCAAAAAATGGAAGTAATAGCATCATCTACGAATCTCACATGTGGCCATGCTTTCGGTTATGACACTTATAAAAATATGAGGCTTTTCCGCCGATTGAGCCTAGAAGAAGAGCTTAGCGGCCTCATTTGCATCATGACTTCTTGATATTGGTAATGGTAACATTGGCGAGCCCGATAAAGAAGACAAAGAGATACAACATGGGTAGAAATCCCAAATAGATATTGTATACGATGACGATGAAGGCCTCTCAAATCTCATAGATTTCATCTATGATCGCCCACACTTCAAACACCTTCACATTACTCTACAAGAAAAGGCCGTCAGTCCAAGAATGAAACAACAAATATTATTAATTCAAAAGTTTTATCGATGGTTGATGGTGAAATAACAACTTATGCAAGTTATGATATAGCCATACCAATTGCAAATAGCGAAGCTGAAACTAAGATGTTATACCCTCCTGAATATCTAAACACCTTTAAGCTGTCAAGATTCCCACTGCATGAGCTGCAACTTAAGGTTGGATCACCAGTCATGTTGCTGAGGAATGTTAACTTGGCAGGTGGTCTGTGCAATGGGACACGTATGATAGTCACGCAGCTGATGTCGAGGCTTATTGAAGTGCAAATCATCATAGGCACAAGAGTCGGCGAAAAAGTTTTTATCCACAGGATACCACTCATCCATAAAGATCCAAATCTTCCTTTTGTGTTTAAACGAACTCACTTCCCAATAAAACTATGTTATGCTATGACAATAAACAAAAGCCAAGGCCAATCTTTAAACAAAATTGACGTTTACCTTCCCGGACCAGCTTTGGCCATGGGCGTTGTATGTCGCTCTCTCAGAGCTACATCCGCTCATGGGCTAAAAGTTCTTATTAAACAACAAGAAAATGAAAGACCAAATGTGACCAAAAATATTGTTTACAAAGATTTTTGAAAAACTATCGCAGACCTCTGCTCATAACACAAATGTAGGGTTTAATATTTGCCTTTTTTGGAAAACAAGCTTATTGCTTTTTTGTTGCCAACTGGGTTCCCTTTGATTCTCATTTTATGGTGTCTTTTTTATTGTTTTTTAAATGTTTTTGCTTGTGTCTTTTCATTGTAAGCAAGCCTTGTCTTAGAATTGGGTTCACTTTTGCTTTAGGCTCATACAAAATTTCCTGCAATCTTTTCCTCATAAACATTCTTTACATAATGCCATCAGAATTGCATGTTAGTATCTTTTGCTTTTATAAACTTATTGTAAAATTCATCAGCGACAGGTAGATTTCAAACCACCAGTTTTACATGCCGTGTATCTTAATCTTAGTGTTGAAATGCTTATTCCCTTTATCGCTGTCAATTTTAAAACACTTTTTTGGTATCTAATTTTCTATTTTAACACTTGACAGCACAATGGAAGGAAATGCAACTGCTTTGATGCCACATGCCTCCAAAGACAAAGCGATTGAACTTACCAGTGCACCGCAGATTGTTACAATTCGTCAACTAACACCAACATCTCACAGCAAGGTCCTTGAAGCTAGAGTATACAGAAAATGGGTTTTAGTCACTTATCGCAAGAAGAATGCAGCGGGCTTTGCTGGGGAAAAAAAAGAAACTGGGTATTGTTGTATCTTGATAAATCAAGAGGTATGCATTAATTCACATAGCATAGATAAGATGTAGCTCCAGTTACGACTTGTCTGATAAGAAATCACCATCAACAGGGTAATGCCATACAAAGGAATATGAATGTCAAGGAGATTGACTACTTCAACCGAAAAATCAAGCTTGGAGAGGTTTGCGGGATTTGAGTTTATGTGTGAGCCAACCAATCCTTACCAGCAGACCATTAACAACAAAACTAGCCTCAAGTTTGGGAAAGCCACGAAAATTGATGCTATACAAGCACCAAACATCCCGCACAACTACTTTGATTTTGTTTCATATAACTAGCTTCAACACAAAATCCCTGATGCAATGGGCCGAATGTAATACCCAATTCTGACAGGTAGTCTTTCAGCTCTTGAAATTTTAACACCAAATAGAATCATAAAATGGTAACACTTTTCTCCTCACAGATTACATAGGTTGTTTACCTTCGGTAGGAGAGCTTACACGGAAACCAAGTGCCAACCAAGAAGCGACTGTCTTTAGAAAAGTAGATATTGAAAATTTAAGGTGCATTGGTTTATCTTTAAATTCTTTTGTTCAAAAAATGAGCCAGCAGGGTTTATCATCTCTCTTGTGAATTTCTGATCTTTGCAGCGGTAATGTTATTGAGTTCACTATGTGGGATGACATGGCTGAGAAATTTGAAGCCGCCGAGGTTGAAAGAATGGAGCAGCCAGTTATAATTGCCGTCAGCTCTTGCCGCGTGTCAAAATACAGAGGTATTGCACTAACAATTTATGAAAACTTAAATGGCAATTCCTCACTGCAATTTTAAACAATGCAATGACAGATTACCAACTGACAGCAACCTCTGCAACACGCTACTACTTAAACCCAAAGATACCAGAGGCTGAAGAAGCAAAAGCAAGGTAGAGTCTTTAGGCCTCAAAAAAATTGAACATTAGGTGGTCTTTGCATCAAAAATTTCCCTCATATAATTTTTCGATACAAAACAGGCACACAGAGAGGCACCAAAAAAGACCACCCCTTCGCATTGCCAAGACTCCATGTGAAGCTATGGAGAAAGAAATGTTCCGCAACATGTTCCCTTTAAAGACACTTTTACGTGCGGATCCTGAAAGTTACATGGTCAGTTCTGTGACACATAAAATCGCATGGCTTAACATTCAGTTACAACTTTGTGCAAATCTTTGTTGGCCAAAAAATACCACAGCTAATGATTCACACACCACTGAAGCAACGATCACCGACATCAACATAAAAAGAGACTGGTATTACATGTCTTGCAGTGAATGTGCTTCAAAAGTGAGATAAGAAGAGGGAATGTACCACGCCTAGACCATGGAAGGCGCCAAACCATCTTACAAGTACGTGCATTTGTATATGCGCCTTGCATAATGTTAAAAAATGAATGTGCTCCAAATGCAAACCGATAATTTTGCATGAAATGCACATGTTTAATTTCAAAGGCTTCATCGCAGCGCATGCAATGGTCCCGATAACTTTCTTTAGCCACTGCAGATGATGTTACGGGATATTCATGTTCGATTTTTGGCAAGCCACAAAGCGAGGACCGCAAGAAATACCGCCACAAATTTTTGCGGTTGAAGGGCAGAATCACATTTTTCAGATCCATTTCAACACGAAGGTCGAACAGCGATTTTGTTGTCGATAAAGTTTTAAGAAGAACACTAAACTTCGGCAACGAGAAAATGAAGATGATAGAAGGGAGCTAAGGTAACAGCATTTAAATCAAGCGTTCATGTTATTTCAATACAACATTGCTTCCAACAAGTATTAAACATTTGGGTGTAAACGATTAGGAACACCAGCGATACCTCTCACGCCAGCAAACCAGCAGCAGCTTCACCTAAAAGAAAATGAGGAAAGTGACATGACATAAACAAAAGATCACGAAGGTGAATGTTGCAGTTTTAATACGCAATTCCGCATTCATACTGTTTGCAGCTTCAAATACTGAATCTTTGTTTATGAAAAACTAGGGACACCACCGACACCTGTTGCAATGACACTCCAACAAGATTTGGAAGGGCAAAAAGATAAACCAATCGAGCCAAAAGTGTAAAGAGGGCGTTGTTCCAGGATGAGCAAGAAGATGAAAAGAAACAGAAAGGTACGTCTTACAAACATACTAACCAATTTTATTCAATGAAATATCTTACAATCATTTGCCTTCGCTCTCACACAAATGCTAAAATAACATTAATGATAAAACTACACACATGCATGCCTGGAAACACAACAAACAACAAAGAACACACTTATTCGTCATGCACTCAGAAATCCATCAAACCCCTGAGTTTCTGATCAAAGAGGTCATTATCACGAGCATTAAGCTTCAGTTCACGCGCTAGGATGCGCATCTGCATGACCTTTTGGTCATCTCTAGCTTGGATACCCCTCAGATACTCTGCTGTTTTTTTAGCATACATCTTCCCAACACTCTCCAGCTCTTGAATGAAACTCAACCATGCACGAGTGATGTTATTTAATTTTCCAGCAATTGCGGTCATCTCCTGTGCCATCTTAATATCTTCGCCTGAAGATTGGTAACAGTACAGCTCCAAGATTTCAGGCCAATTGGTAGAATTGGCCTCGGCTCTGAGCTGGTTGCATTTAGGGTGTCTAGACATATTCTTCTCTCGGTTCTTTGTGACAAGTTAAAAATATGTTGGTGCAATAACAAGCTGCCTCAACTGTCTTAAATAGACATGGGGCAAATAAAAACAAAGAAACAACACCTCCAACACTGTTCTAACCTTCCTTTTTATCATGCTTTATCTATGGTTAAGTTACAAATTTATTATTTATTTTATTTAATCCTTTAGATAATGCATAAATGGTCTACTATTATTGAATAACAACAAAAGAAAATCACGCAGTATGCAGCATTTATGCACCTGCATTTATAATCTTTGACTGAAATCACATGCTGTTTATTCAACCTCTTAAATAATGCATGCAAACTTCACTGTAGTTTAGTGCTAGCATCAGAAAATTGCAAATAACCTTACTGTTTACACAGCCTCTTTAAAATGCAGCCACAAGTTGGCACTAAATATCCTGTTTCTACTTACACATTATCACAAGATTAACTATTGGTGACTAGCCATTCAAAACAGTAGCAATAAATAATAGTTTTCCATGCCATCTGCATTTGTCAGTCACTGCACACTTATTAAAGTTTAATATACTAATGATTTCTATAGCCTCTTTAAGTTGCAATCACACATTGGCATTGAAACACAAAAACTGCCATTTCCCTTCACTCACACACACAATATCAGCAGTAAACACAACTATTGTTAGGCATATCATTTTGCACAAAGGTAAGATGTCAATGGATTCACAAAAGCAAGCCTTTATTCAAAAGAAAAACAACGTACTTCACTAGACAAAGCACATAAAACACAGGAAATTCAAACATAAAACAGACTTGCTACTACCAAACTTAGAAACAGAAGACACCAAACCAACCCTCGCTAAGCTTTTAAATCCATCAAACCAACATGGCGCTGCTTTTCGATCCTCCCTTCACGAGCTAAATCCAAAACAGCAGACAACGCAGCTAGGATAACTCGATCCCTCTGTTGCGTCTCAGCCATACACTCAACTGCATCAGGAGCAACATCATCGAAAGGGCTAAAAGTTTTAGCCTCTTCGATTAGCTGATCTGTTTTCTCAATCTTGCTCTCGAATCGGCGCATTTACGCCAATATACTTGATAAGATCCTCATTCTCTCTCTATTCCTGCACAAATAAATACTTGAAGCAATGTTGAAGCTTACTAGAGCCACAACAGTTTTTTAAATGGTCAATAGTTAGCATTGCACCCATGGTTATTAGATGTAACCTAACCAACAAATACCCCAACAAAGCTATCCTTATGTAACATATTGGATTTCACAAACACATAAACAATCACAAGTATGTAATATATATGATTTTAGAGAGAAAGTGGGATATTCTAGTAAGAGAAACTCATGGAAGGTTAGATTCCAAATGAACATCCAACCCTCTCCCTTGAGGGGAGAGGGCTATTTATGCAATGAATACGCCTCCTTCGGTTGTGGATCAGGCATACAGTGGGTAAAGACCCGTCCTTCCTCCACGGTGTTACACTAGACTAAACTACGCTAACAACTAACTAACAAATAACGTAATAAATGATATGTCTACGAGCTAAATTAACCTAGATAATAATTGGGGTGACCGATGCTTTACAATAGAATTTCCAATTCCCAACCATCTCCCCCTAAGGGAGGTCACCCCATGATTTACAATTTAGCATCCTAGCATTCCAATTAATCTTTAGTCTTGAGCTCGTAGACTTCACTTCATCAAAATAATCAATCTTTGTGCTTTCATGGTGATATTATCATAATCCAACTATAATGTACATTAAGTGGAGGTTATAGAGCTGATCCACATTATGATGACCTTTGAGCTTCATATGAGATCATCACCACGTTGTTCTCGGCATCACA
This sequence comes from Chrysanthemum makinoi, assembly GCA_910596185.1. Classification (NCBI taxonomy): domain Eukaryota; kingdom Viridiplantae; phylum Streptophyta; class Magnoliopsida; order Asterales; family Asteraceae; genus Chrysanthemum; species Chrysanthemum makinoi. The sequence continues at coordinate 340,694,941 of OU343224.1, forward strand.
CATTGTTGTGTTGCCCGATATGATGTTGTGACAATTGGACGACCACATGCTCATTACGGATCATAATATCTTCTTATCGGAGTAGCGGAAGCTTTAGTTGATTCATGATATTTGCGCAGCAGCAGAAGCATGGAGTGAAAATATCAGAGTCGTTGATGCATTTATCATGATTTCATTAGAAATGAATGTGTTACGTGAGCATGCGGCTATGGATCGACTTCTCCATTCGATCATTGCCACGAAGCGTCGATGCGTACGCATACAACAGATTAGCAGAGCGCGAAAGTGTCTTTAATCACTTTCGTTGAATTGAGGTACACGGACCACGGTTCCCCGTTGATCAGTACAAGTAATGCCAGTGATCAGGTATGATTTTGAAGAATCTCCTTGACAGGGTTTCGCAGTTGTTCTAGCTATTCTCAAACTGGAATGTCTCAAAGAAGACAACACGGAGTGAGTGAACCATCGAATTTGAGATTCACTGATTGATGAAAAGAGATTTGAAAAACAATCGAGTACTACACAATAAAGTGTTTTTGCAATACATCGAGGGTTTTTTAAGAAAAATCAATTATCAATCATAAACACCTTTCATGTTTGAAATATTAATACCGCATCGATGTGCTAAAGAAAAGAGTTTTTAAGTACAACGACCGGTTTTTCAAAGGTATCCTTCAATCCATAACCTGAACCAGGATTGATTCATAGTTTTGAATCGCCCCATTGTTTCTGTTCAGTTGTCACATGGTTGATCTATTGGATAGATCTCACATGCCACCCACCAAGAGCTTGTTTGATGTTGGCTCTAGAAGGCTTTCCATCTTCATTGTGAATAGTTTGCATTTCACTCAGATGTTCTGGCAATACCGCAAGGATAATGCGTAGGACTCTTAAGATATAATCTCTCTTTCCACATTGTGTGAAACAGAGATTCTTCATTGACAGTGTCCTAATGAGATATTGTGGATGATCTCTTGGCTCTAGACTCAATTGTGCACATTTGGTTCCTATGCCGGAGACTAGGAAAAGGGTCTCCTTCTTCAATATCAACAATCTCTAAGAGAAAGTTGATAGATTACGTAGGTTCCCCATGAGAATGAAACAAGTCCTTTTAAGAGGAACTTGAGTAGCTAGGGAAGTTGTAGTGCGGTCGTCCAGTCCATGACGTCTTGTCTTCAATACCGATGTTACCTTGGTAACCACCAGTAGTATATGAATTGAACCCGTTTACGCCCTAAGGTTGAGTAATTGGAGGGCTATTTATTTTCACCCTTTTCTCATTCAATTCTTTTTCATTCTTCAACCACTTCAGTGCTTACCGAGACTTCATAACTAGCACCTTGTTGGGTTTATTCGACTAGCTCGGTCTCATCCGACTTTTCCTATATCTCACTTTTCTCCTTTTTTCATCATACCTAAGGACTTCTACACTATCTAGTGGATTGTCTCTGGGTAGATCCTTCCCGACTCTGGCGGGATCGTGGAACGAATACCTAACCTAACCATCCTTATAACACCATGCATAAAGTAAATTGGTCGGTCTTTTGGTATTGTTCATTCTTCCATGAAACCAATTGAAAATTCATTTGGAAAATCAATCAAGGTACTTGTGATATAAAATCAAAGCATTTTGTACCTTAATTGTTTTTGATCTTTTAGAAATGCTCCCCTCAACATGTGCATATGATTTTATAAATTGTTTAGCACATGGAGGCAAGAGTTCATTTGAAATAAATTCTTGATCACTATTTCCGTAGAAACAGCCATTTGATTTTCTTGGTAAATTCTTCCCCTCAATATGTGTATAGGATATTTGAAATCTCTTTATCACATAGAGGTAAGAGATATTTTGAAATACATCCACGATTTCCAAATATTTAGAAACCATTTAACACTCAATCAAGGTACATTATGTTAAAACATAGAAATCTTTGTACCTTGAAGGTTTAAATGCTCCCCCTTAATATATGCTTCGAGATTCAAAAAGAGTTTAGCACATATTAGAGAGCAGTATGCACTTTGAGACAAAAATGGTCACCTTTTATCATCTTTCATATTTATATCACATTTTCTCCCCCGATCAAAAATTTCAAATCCTTTGAGATTTTGGATCTCAAGTGATTTAAATATGTATGAAACAAAACGTTGTTGGAGAAAAATGTGTCCGGTTTTATATGATCTGAAGTGGACTACACTGAAGTTCCCTTTTTTAGATAAAAAGGGAAACCACAATATATAACCTATCACTACTACATACATTATAGCTGTTCATAGTACAGACACCACAATTTACACATCAACAATACAAAACAGAAACTACTTCTGGAGAATGTCTTCATTCAGTTCTTTGAAGCAGCTTGTAGTGACCTTCACGAAGTCTACCACCCACAAAAATTTCAAGGCTGCGATAAATCTTTCTAGTCTTAAGTCTTCTACCAATTGCAGCCACAAACTCTTTACACATCTTTAAATCTGTTCGACCGATTCTTGTTTTGTTCCACGGCTTCATGTCAATTTTGATTTCCTTCACTCTTGAGTTTAATTCTTGTTCAACCATCCTGAGTGTACCATCACTGAACTTGTATAGCTCGCATAGCCTCATTAGCATTCTTGACCCGTATCTGTCGGTAAAGATGATGGCTCTGGGAGTGTCAATCACTTATATTCGTGATAAATTCAAGTCCTGAGGCTTCCCATTGCGGTCTTGTTAGGTTGACGCGGGTTTGGTAGCTTTTCATTCCTAGCTGAAAATCCTCAACTCTTTTTCGAATGACCAAGCCTCGATCGAGATTGATAGCAAAGATGTTTGAAGTCGTTTTCTTCTATCCGCGTGATCTTTCAAGTCTGCTCTTCGAAGAACAATCTTCTTCAGATAATCATAGCCATAGATTGGGAAAATCTCTACACTGACAACACTTAGAATCCGCAGCTTGGATCGAGCGACTTTGGCGTCTTTTATCACTCCATGTCTTCCAATGTAGAATTTCTTCTTCTTGAACCACCAATGAGAAATGCCATATGAAGCCGCGATGTCATACACTTGTTCCAGGTCGAATTGATCGGTACCATCTCGCTCAAGACCCGGATCTGTGTAGGTGGCAGCTTTCATTTTAGAAATAGATAAAGCTGGTTTTCTATCCGCAGTTCGGGCACATAGATAATCCGGTCACGGTTGAAGAAGAATTCGATTGCATTGTTAATTGACCGGTTCACCACGAGAGGAAGAGGATTGTTAACATCAAAATGACTGATCTGTTCACTGACTTGATCATTCAGCATTTTATGGCATTCTTCCATCTGGTACTGAAGCTGATTGGCATCTGAGTGGAAGACCTTGACGATTTCAAATGCTTGTCCTTCAAGATCCTTCGGAGTGATGGACGAGATTCCCTTCTTCTCACAAAACCACTTCATAAAGCTACCCATATCTCCAGTGATGTGAAGAAGAGAGTCTTCGGGTGGGGCTTCATAGTTGGTAGTGATGGTTGATACCTAGTTGTTTTCAGAGATCATCGTGTCAGATTCTGGAATGGACCATGAAGGTTTAGGAGTTTGAGGTCTTTCTTCGGTGAGCCAGTTTTGAGTCATATCCTTTGATGGTGCAACTCTAGAAGTTTTAGCGTTCACGAAATGTAGGCATCAAACCAATCGTCATCATCAGTTGGTTTAGGGATATGTCTTGTGGATGCATCATCTTCATCGGATTCGACTCGGGCATGACATAAAACTCTTCATGTAGAACACGGTCTTCGGGATAGTGGATAAGGTGGGTGTAAACCTAGAATCAACCGTGGTCCATCTTTGCAGACTTCTTCGAGTACCCCGATCACCGGATGAGTGGATTGATTTGTCGGTTTTGGAGGAGATGTTGGTGGTTTTGGTGAAGGTGTAGTGGATGTGCCAGAAGATCCACCGGCACCGAAGTTCCAGCCTCCGGTTGGAGGCGAGGAGGAGGAGGTTTAGGACCTTTACGCAAAGTCTCCAACACCAAAGTCCTCCTTTTCTTCTTAGCCTTTATTTCTCCAATGTCCTCTAAAAACTGTAGATGATTTTCGTGCTTAATTGATTCTTCGAGAGCCTCGAATAACTTCTTATGAACCTCATGCTTATGCTCGTTAGCTTTATACATCTTGTCTGAAAGGACAGCTCTCATATCTGAAATGGGTAGGTCTTTAAACCGTTGAAGCAGAAGAGCTTGCATTGCCCATTCTACAGCATCCTTAACTTTGCCTTCAATGGCGTCTGCTACCCCTTCATCGAATTTAAAGTGCTCCAACCTGTAGACACGATTCTCGAGGACATTGATAGATTTAGGCAGTTGTCTTTCAAGAGCTTCAATTCTTTTCACTGCTTTGTCGAGCAATTGATCGATGTAAGTATTAGAGGTGGTGGCGGTGGAGTGTCCGTGTCGATGCTTGTAACCACTTGGTTCAAGTGATAGATCTTTAGCAGGATCGGTCGTGGATGTTCGGTTGTAGGCGGTGCGGACATCGGTGGGATGGTTGATGTGTCTTGTGGATCTTGACCGTGTACATGGACTCGGCTTCCTCTTTCTCATCATTAGGCTTATGAGTCTCTGTTCTAAAGGTTTGTCATTCAAAAGCGATCACCGAATGAGAAATCGGCATCCAAATTCTTAAGTGAGGAAAGAGAACCCGTAGACATGTTAGTTTCATCGAGGTACATGTGCTCATCAGATCTTGGCTCAAGAGTATCCTATGGGTCTTTCAGCGGATCATTTATTTCATTACCTGTTTCAAGCACTGGAACCTCTTCAGAAAAATGTCTTGTCTCTGGCTTTCGATAGAGTATCGAGCAGAGGTTTCAACAGGTGTAACTGTTACATCTTTTTCTAGTTCAGATTGAGTTTGAGCTGAGGATGCTTCAACATCTCTTTTCTTGAGTATGAATTGAGTAGTCGTTTTAGGAGGCGGAGAAGAGATGGTCAATAGCATTTGAGCAGCTTGTTCTACATCTGCTCCAGCAATCCCTTTTCCTTTAGCTTGTGTGGTTGAAGTTGTTTGTTGTGGTGCAGGCTCAGGTTCTCTTAACACAACTCCTCTCACTGGTGGACTCTTGTTCAGGCTTTCTAGGCTTTGTTTAATCCCTTGTTGCAAATCAGTATCGTCTTCATCAATCAATTGACTGCCACCCTTTGATGCCTCGGTTCCCCCAACATTTTCCTTTTCAACATCATTCTTTCTCTTTTTCTGCTTCTGTGAAGAAGTGTCGGTAGAATGAGATCTATCACGTCTCTTCTTGGGAAGGGCGACATATGAGGTTTTAGGGGATGATTTAGTGCTGGAAGTAGACTTTGTAGACTTGGGCTATGAGAGATCAGGAGCGACATCAACATTGGATCTGGATACCCTTTTCTTGTATAATCTGAAGTAGTCAGTCTTCTTAATATCCTCAGTGAGAAGAGCATCAGGAATTGGCATTCCAAATATCTCTTTATTAACACCTCTGGCAACATATTTGAGGTTACCGAGTACAAATTCATCCCTAACATTGTGGAGGACTGACTCATTTCTTGGATTAAAATGATGAGTTTGTTTCAAGAACTGAATGATAAGCTTCGAGAATCTTATGCTAGGAAGGGTAAAAGCCATAAAATAACAACGTACTTTCTCAAATTTACGAGTTGAAACACATACTTTTTTATTAACATATATACCCGTGCATTGAATTTTGTTCGATTTCACCCATATGACGATTTATATTAATATAATATTATATTAAATAATATTATTTTATCACAATATGGGTAAAATCGGAACAAAATTTGAAAGTACATGGGTGTATATGTTAATAAAAAACCTATGTGTTTCAACGTAAATTTGCAAGAAATATTGTTTATTATTTGGATTTTACCCAAATCCTAAAATTGGTTCGTTTCAAGGATGAAATTGTGCATAGACACGAGAATTCTTCCCAAATACGTTCCGAGACATTAATGTTCACCCCATTGATGAGACCCCATAGGATTTGCATAATAGGTATCCTTACTTTATCGAACCCAGGTTTTGCCGATAAGCATAAGTTGAGGATAGTTGTCATGGCTCTCCAAGGTTGATACATGTGTCCGGTGATGATATCTGAAGCCCTTGTTATGCCAACTTGATAACCCAAACCAATTATAAAGACTATTAGCTCTTCCGCACTAGGTGGAGGGACATACTGTTTGGTAGGGTCACATGGTGTGATTCCTAGGGCCTACCTGAGAATGTCAGATGTGATTTCAAATTCCTTATCATCAAGCTTGCAGGAATAAGTGGCAGTGATCTTGTCCCATGTGATGGTGTTCCAAAATTGTTGTAGGTAAATGGAAGGGATAGTGCATTGCTTGGTCATGGCACTAAAGAAGTTAGTGTTTTTAAGAATGTCAATAGCAACTTTGAAGATTGGATTTTGTTGCAATCTTTCCATGTCCACATAGCAGTTGCTTTTGCCTATCTCTACCCATTTATCTTCTAGAAAAATTTCGTTGTCTGTAGAACAGTGGGTGGAGTAGAAGCAACAAGATTTTCGGATGAGGTTGTGTTTGCCATTGAGATTCTGTAGAAACACACATACAACACCAGTGTTCGAGAGCATGTTAGATTAGACATGGTTACCTGAACAACTTTTAATGTAACCTCATGAACCAAGTACAACGAGTAGCATACATGATAGATTACCAAAAATCAGATTGAAATACTTAGAAAATATGATAAGATGCTTAAGTACTTTTCAGATTAACAAATCGTTTTGACAAGGTTTTCTAGAGACAAGTTGTTTTGAGCCAAACTTGTTAAAAACAAAATTGCTATAATATGATTTCATAAGGCAAGTTGCTATGATGGATGTATTATAACAAGTTGCTAAGACAAGTTGTCAAATCAAGTCGCTACTAGAAAAACCAGATGCAAATTGCTTAAACTAAAAGTGTTATAGCAAGTCGCTATGAGTGATTTGTCAATACAAATTGCAGGTAAAACGAACCAAGTCGCTAACATGAAATTATAATAGCAACTCGCTTTAAACAATTTGTCAAAACAAGTTGCTACAAGATATATAGTCGCAAATGACTATGTAAAAACGAAAAAGTCTATAAGTACAAGTTAAGCTATCAAAAGTTAAGCAACTCCAAGACAAGTCGCTATCAAAAGTTACAAGGCCAAGTCGCTACAATTCGTATCACCCAATTACAAAGCAAGTCGCTAGCAAGAATGTATTAAGAAATCACAACTCGCCATGAGGAATTTATGAACCAACTGGCTACCAAGAACACTTAGCTTAAGTCGCTACCAAGAACTTGACAAAACATACGCATAACACCACTATCCAATCAAAATATATAGCCATTACAATAACACAATCAAATAGCTACAATGAACCGTACAATTAAGCACAAGCATAAACAAGTGAACAAGGTTGCGCGCAAAGACCCATTTAAACATACAATGAATCCTCACAATCCTAGTGAATCCAAACAACACCTAATTATATCAAGTGTTCCCATTTAAACGAATCCATTAACAAACCTAAGCGGGAAGGGGTCAACGTCGAGAGATCAAATGCACGGAGTCTGTTAAGAGAAGCTGGTTAGGAGATGTATATAATCTACATGTTTTGAAACAAAAGCGTTGATATAACCCTTACCACAAGCAAGTCGCTAGCAAGAAAGTCCGAGAGAAAAAGCATTTGAGTTTTAGAAAATAAGTAACTTGAAACAAGTAAGCTAGGGTTAAGAATGGTTTTCAAGTTTACTAAGTTCACACTTTAGGTCCATATTTGTGCAGAAAAAATCGCTAGTTAAGATTAAGGACAAGTCGCTACCGTTAGTAAAGCCAAGTCACTATCCTGATTAAAGCAAGTCGCTATCTATATAAATTTGTACTGGTCTTGTACTTATTGCATGTGTGAATAAAAGCGAATAATATGACAAAGTACCAAAAGTGACATAACATAGATAAGCTATCTAACATAGTGGACATAACGAATCATGACATAAACATGCAGACACACAATATATATCAAATTCTCCAATGATCAGAGTGAAGCGAGATAACTTGAAATATTCTCCCCCTCAATCAATGTCACCAATGAACATTGATTGAATTCTAACCCTCCGTTATAAAACTAGAGTATATCTTTTGTTCGAACTTCATCTATGGTCCCGTGTCATTATTGAATGACATTTCTAGGACCGTAGATGTTATCGATTACAAGAATACATATTTATCAGATTGTGGGTAAAGATTTAATTAATAATTAAAGGAAATGATTTTGATTTTAATTTTTTTTAAATACAAGTGAAAACTAGTTTGTATTAATCGATTCATGAGAGCGAGTCTGATTCAAGTCAAACAGGAGTCAAAGTACAGGTACATCAATTCGACAAGCTACAATTCCGAGTGAGCAATCTTTATTTCGATGGAAACCAGTCATGATGTTCATGATTGAATTGAGCATTGTACCGAAAAGACTAAGGACACTTTGCACTAGAAGCACATGTATTATTGCAAATAGATGAGTTAGTGACATGAGTAACCGCACTATTGGATGTTGCACAGTTTGATCTAGGAGTGTCGTTAATAGAAATCCCTTTAGGTTCAATATTCTTGAAGATTTTTCCTGTGGGCATCCACTTAAGGTAAGATCTAGGTGTGTAAGTCGTTTGGATCACGAAAACTTAAATAATCTACATGTGGGAATCCATTTGAAACAATTGCTAGTAGATTTGGATGTAGCCACTTTCTGTTTTGAATATTGGTCCTTTTGTAATTAGTTTGTTTCTTAGGGGATTGATCAGCCATTTGATGCTTCTTATAAGAACTAGATGAACTCCTAATATTTCTGATCTTAGGGCTTTGAACATTAATTGGGGATTGTAATTCATCATATCAGAAGGAATTAGTGAAGTGACTGGTTTTGACGAAACTGTATTCTCATCAACTTGGGAGGCAAGCTTAGATTTCGATGGTTTAAATCTTTCTGTTCTAAAAGCATTGGGCTGCCTAACTACAGGACGTTCTGAGTTGTTCAGTACAATTGGCTTTCCAAAGGTTGATGGTTTTGCAAACTTGGTATTCAACCTATTTCCAATAGATTTCCTAAGCTCATTTTTTAATGCAGCAATGGTGAAGCTCTTATCCTGAATTTGTCCTTTGAGGGCATCAGTGTCTGCCAACAGGGAGTTAGTTTGATCTGTCAACTTGGAATTGTTTTCTAATAAGTTCTTTCTTAAGGACTCTTTTTCCCTTAATAGGTTGGACACACATAGAGCCAATTCATCATTCCTAGATATAAGCGTATCACTCACCTCATAATTAGAATTGTTCATCCCTATATTACAACTCTTATGCAGATCTGAGAGTTGCAATTTCATATTACAAATGGTTGAATCTTTGTCCTGAATCTGGGTTTTTAACTGGTTAATTTAAAAAAATTCTCGAAATTCGGGAATTCGGATTTATGCAAGGTTTTGTAGCAAGAACACTTTCTTCTCTTTGTTGTATTGCAATTTCTAAGGAAATACAATATTTTTCAAGAGTTGAATATTTGTTTGAAAGTTCATCAAAAACCTTTTTTCAACCATTTCATTTGTTTTAAAGATTTTAGACTCAGGCTCAACCAAGAAACATTTATCAAAGTCATGTTAGAAATAGGATCATATTGATCAGGTACATTAGCAGATGCATTATGTTGATCGGTTAGGGTACCTCATCACATGACACCTGTTCATTTGTTGATGTGACATCTGCATTCAAATCATGCATAGTAGGTGTTACTAAAATGTAGGCTGTTTCTAGCATATTTGACTCTGAGCCTCTGTAATCGATACTGTTTCATCATCCTTTGTTGTATCGATATTACTGTATTCAGATCATCATCAGTCCGTTCAACTGATCCATTACCCGACATATCACAACTTTCACTTAATTTATCTTGACACCCATTCAAAGCATTCAAATTATCATTCTCTTGAGCAGCTTCCTTAATGTACTTTTCCACATTATCCATAAGTTGAATAAATGTGTTGATGAATTCATGAATTTCCATTCCAGTATGTTTTTTGAAGGAAATTCAAAGAACGTGTTGATCGAAGTTTGAGGAATATTCCCCATTGATAAATGGCTGAAATTGGTTGTAGATAACCTGAAGTGCGGCATTGGAATCATCCATTAATACCTTCCTTTTGGTAATTTGAAGCTTTACTTGTTCTAAGTTCAGCAACAAGGTTCTTGTCAATGTAGGTAGGTCCTGGCGGAAGAGAGCAATGAATGTTCGATCCCCAGTTGTAGATAACAGTTGTATGAGGTGCGTGATGAAGTAGTTGATAAGGCTCAATGTTGCATTCCATTTTCTTTGCATCATGAATCATTAACAGGTGTGAGTCTTTGATATCCGACTCAGAATGTGAAGTGTTTTGATCATGATCTGCTGAATCAATCATGGTTAAACATTCTGAGTAGCAAACAGTTTCTTTGTTCTGTGAGGTATCATAGAGTTCAAGCACTTTGGAGATTAAAGGGTCAGTGATGTAAGACATTTTGTTGATGGATATTAGGCACAAGTTGCTTGCATTAATTCACCAAATCGCTAACTATCTTGAAGACAAGTCGCTACTTACCCAAGTCGCTAAGTACTCAAGTTGCAATAAACCTTAGAAACAAGTCGCTAAGACACCAAGTCGCTAAGTAGCAACTCGCTAAAACCTCAAGTCGTTGTGAATCAAGTCGCTAAGCACAAGTCGCTAAGACCCAAGTCGCTGAACACAAGTCGCTAAAGCACCAAATCACTAAGCAGACAAGTTTCTAAAGATCAATTCGCTAAGTATCCAAGTCGCTAAGGGTCAACTCGCTAAGAACAATAAGGACAAGTCGCTATAAATAATAGAGACAAGTCGCTACGCCAACCAAGTCGCTAGACGAAGTGGAACCTCCACTACGTTGTACTGTTTGTCGGCTTGTCTCAATAGACAAATCGCTAGGCTCAAGTCGCTACTCCTCTAACTACAAGTCGCTGGAAATATACACAGCAAGTCGCTACGAAGAAACATATCCGAGAGTCATGTCGCTAGGAAGAAAACCTTAAACACAACCCTTTTCAATCCAAAACAAGCTCAACCACAGTGATTCAAACTTTCCAAATCAAAACCCAAGCACTTACAATGATTCTAAACACAAAAGTACATTCAAAATTCAAACTTTAACACAAGAAATGATCCAAATGATGCAAAAACCACTAAACTTTTTCAAACCCAAAAACCATATAAAACCACTAGAAATCCAAGGATATATAAGAGAGATGATCAAACCATTGCTCTTGATACCAATTGTAACATATTGGATTTCACAAACACATAAACAATCACAAGTATGGGCGTATATATGATTTTAGAGAGAGAAAGTAGGATATTCTAGTAAGAGAAACTCATGGAAGGTTAGATTCCAAATGAACATCCAACCCTCTCCCTTGTAGGGAGAGGGCTATTTATACAATGAAGCACACCCTCTTTCGGCGTGGATCGGTGCATCTGATGGACCGTCCTTCCTCCACGGTGTTACACTAGACTAAACTATGCTAACAACTAACTAACAAATAACGTAATAAATTATATGTCTACGAGCTAACTTAACCTAGATAATAATTGGGGTGACCGATGCTTTACAATAGAATTTCCAATTCCTAACACCTTATATAGTCAGACTAACAAATAAAAAAAATTTAGTTAATAAAATAGGAATATACATATATAATAAAAATAAAATGATTCACCTTACATATATATATATATATATATATATATATATATATATGTATATATATATATATATATATATATATATATATAGTTAGGATCAAATAAATAAGAAAAAAATTAAAATAAGAATGATAAGAAGAAACTACAACCACTCATTTAGGATCTACAAAATGGATGCATCTCCCCTTAAAATTCTCCTCCCGATTTTAAATGTGTGGTTAGAAATCCTTCTTATTCTTCTCATTTTAGTTTTTCTTCTTCTAATCCTTCCTATATATATATATATATATATATATGTATGTATATAAACACCAAAATCAAAACGCTCCATTGTCAGGTGACTCACAAACCAAATACCAACTTTTATTGATACACACGATATCTTACAACACCAAATGCAACGATGAGAAGAACATAACATTAATCGACAGTCACCTACATGAACTTCTACCAGAACACAACAACAACTAAAACCACAGAAATCCATCTTAATTATATTGCTCCATAGTAAGTGCGTGATGGTTATACAAAGTACGTGCTTCATGTGCTAGGTCAACAAGAACGACCATTGCAGCCAACAATTGATAATCCTTATTTTGTGCTTGCTGCAGACATGCCAAACCATCAAAATACGTGGTCACCGAACTAAAAATTCAATGCCCAGTCAAATCTTCTTCATAACCTCCCTCAACAATGCACGTTCCAAAAATCTTATCAAAACCCCACCCCCAAAAGTTACGCAGCTTTCCCAAAGACTCCACATCTTACGAATTCAAATCTCATATTCAAATCAAAGCACCAATCTCATAAAAATAAACACACCGCGATCATAAGCATCAATAACCACCAATCTTCATCAAAACAACCGATCTCATAAATACAATTGAATTTACGATCTTTAACCGGTTTGTTTGATTTGAATTTGTTTTCAATTGATACTAAATCTATTTGAAAATATTATTTATAATTGGGGACGATACTTGTGTGAAATCAAGAAGAACATGAACCTGATTATGCGGTGTCCATAATATTTTCAAGGTATTGCGTTTTTTTGTTTTATCTTAAACACTTTGATTCTTTGCGATCATGTTGTTAGAAATTGTTTAGATTAGCCTATTTTTGAAGCATTTGGGCTTATTTAATTTTAGTAAAGCTTGTAAGGTCACATTTTTTAAGTCTATAAGCTTATCAAGTTGAGGTTAAGAACTAAAAAAAGCAATAAGTTCAGCTTGGTAAGCCCATTAGGCGAAACAAATGGGCATATGAAAATTTTTATAGTGAAACAAGTTTGCGAGTTGTTTTAGGCGAAACAAGTTTACGAGCTATTGTAGTATGCTTAGTTCAAGTATAGTTGTTTTTAAGATTTGTGGATTCTTGATGCTAGCTTAATGGGTTGAAGTTTATAGGGTTTCGATTATGTTTTGATAAACACGATATGGAAGTAGTTATGTCCCCGACATGATCGATTCTTCCGACTACTTATGCACATGATGGACATTATTGCTAGGATCCACAAAAAAAATGACGATCTGCCATCTAACTCGAAATAGTATGTTCCATGGCTTTTCATTTATATTTTAACTCTATAAAATCAAACTAAATAATTTTAAAATATCTGGATATTTTAGTGGTACACAATTACATTTGGATTGTTTACTACAAATCTGTATATTTCTTTGTTGCTAGAACGAGTATGATTATGAATATTTCAATTGATGATTGTAGATGCAAGTTCCGAATGAAAGGTAAAATGGTTATGTCTCTGTATTTATTTCTACATTATAGTATTTCATGTATGAGTTAACACATGGATGGTAACTTGGTAGGTTTTCTATTTCAGTTAACGCGCATAACGACAATGCTCTATTGGTGGATGAATTGGCGCAGAGAGCATGGCGAGAGTTTAAAAAATAAAAAATCCTCGATAGAGTAGCTATAAAGGCAATTGATATAATGTAAGAGAGATGGTTTATCTCCTTTAGGCAATTGGATAAGCCGATTTCTTATCCCTTTCTACTTATCTTTAAAATAGTTCAAATTATATTAATTTATGCTTTGTGGATCCAAATAGAAACTCCATAAAAGGTTTTTTTTTACAAGATTGGACCTTTTTGCATGTTGGAGATTTACATAAAAAAAATGAATAAATTGTTTAAATGAATATGTTGTTTAATTTTGGTGCAGATCGCTGCTCTATCTATGGCATTGTTCAGAGCCTTGAATATTTCAACAAGGTAAGGTCTCAGAGCCTTGAATATAAAAGGTTTTTTTTACAAGATTAGATCTTTTTGCATGTCGGAGATTTACATAAAAAATGAATAAATTGTTTAAATGAATATGTTGTTCAATTTTGGTGCAGATCATTGCTCTATCTATGGCATTGTTCAGAGCCTTGAATATTTCAACAAGGTAAGGTCTCAAGTCAGCTTAGCTAAACAAAGCTTGTAGATCATACAGACTAATGAAAAAAAGTTATGAGTAAAGTACAACTAAGATCTGTGTGATTTTCTCCTTAGTTGTATCTTCTTTAATGTTACTTATCAAGTTTTGCATTACAATTATTGGCTAGTGTAATTCACAGTATGCCAAATCATTATCCACTGAATGCAAGTTACAAAACAATAGAAGAATTTGATTTCCGGGGTAAGTTATAACAAAAAAAAAGATGTGAATAGTTATTCCAGGGCCACTTTCAGATCAAGATCATATTAAGGTGTTGTTTATCACTAACTATGATTATACATTTTTAACAAGTTTTTTAAGTACATGGTTTTTGTTTGACTATTGGACGTTTCTAATCTTAGGTCAAAAAAGGCCTTGAGAAATATTATGGTGGAAGTCACTAATGGTGGTTTTAAGAGAACTCACAAAGTTCAGAACATTACAAAAGAACCTACTAGCCGGCTAACGTAAGCTTTACTCATTGTTTTATAACCTTTTTGTTTATCAGAGTTCCATACCTTAAAGAATATAATGCATTTGTGTAAGGGAACACATTCACATATTTACTTCAGCTTGAACAACATAATATAGCCTTCATAATTCTCATGAAAATGAAGAGCTCTCATGCGACCCTGACTCAATGTGTTTAGCTTTCGTTTTTCTCGGTTACAGGTTTTTGTTGACTTGTCTTTTTTGTTGCAAGTTTATTGATGCCAATGGAACAACTATATCCATTTTCCGATACTATTGTAAGAAATACAACACCACCCTTAGACTCTTATAGCTTCCTCCAAATAGCCCCTTAACACACCATTTGTCCAAAGAGCCCCTAAATTTTCAGGTGTAACATGTTGAATGTAGCGCAAATTGATCGCATACTAAGACTAGGTGGAGTTATGATAGTTGAAGATATCACAGAAATGGTAAAGAAGTTAAAATCGATTTTGCATTCACTTCATTGGTCAACCACTTTAGTCGAATGTTATTGTTGGCGTAACATGATACTTTTTTTCGCAACCATGTAACATAACAATCTGCAATTGCTACCTTGTCGTCTTGTATGAATGTAATTTTTTTATATTTTGTTGTAATGACCCATGCTCATTGCAGTGTTGGTAGTCTGTTAATGCATTCTCTTATAGACGAAAGGGAGATCTTATTAGCTACAAATATTCGGATCTTGCAAAGTAGTTTTGACAGGTCCGCTTGCACATTCTCTCTCTCTTTTCAATACTCTTATGATAAAAGTTAAAAGCTTATCATGATTTTGCATATACTCTACAGGAAACAACAACTGAAAAGTATTATATGGGCTCGATGATATATATAGAGCAAGTGATATCATCATTGAAATATTTTCATCTTTAGACACATTTACAGGTGTACCTCACTTCATCATTTTGTGGCTTTCAATTTCTATTTATTGATTAAATCCTATTTTTATCATAGCAGGTTGAGGGTGAAATGCACAAACTTGCAATGAAAAAGCCGGTCTTAGGAACAGTAGTGGTAAATTTATGGGATATGTAAACATATAAAGAACAAAAGGATAATATATTATCTGTTTCTTAGGACTATCATGTTGTTACTTGAGGAACACATTGGTCCTTCTAATTGAAAACCGATAATCTAAAGCATACCGTCCAATCCAAATTATCGTATGAGACAATTCTCTTTATCTCAAACAGTGAACACCCCCAACTCAGCATATTAAACCCCTTTTGAAAAACTCAATCCTACTTATTATTAATACTATTTTTTTCATATACAACACACAATACTTATGTTCTTTTATTCGGATATGGACTTAGTTGAAACGTTGTAGTAACGAAGCCGCGTTGAGTTGTTTCAGTGCCAAGTGTGGAAGGAAAGGAAGTACATAGGTAACATATTTCTTTTTTGTATAATATGCTACTATCTTTCCAAAATTGCACTTAACGACATCTTTAATAGCGTAATGGTGTTGCAAACTAATCTTCCTTTGTTCTTATAAGTGCAGGGTTATAGCAGACACGTGATTTGGACAGTGAAAAAATATTGGAGCATTTGCCTTCTTTACAACAACTATTATACCGTCATTTGGTGTTTACCTTGTGTAGTTGTATATGGAGTTGTATTCTGATAACATCCTTTTTATTTGTAGAAGTGAAACAAGTTTTAACATCTTCTACATCTTTACTTTTTGTCATAAACATGTTTTACATATTTACGTCCAATTAAACTACGTCAAGTAATCTTATGAAGCTAGCCCGCCCAGTCAGGCGGGCTATGAAGCTAGTGTATATATATATATATATATATATATATATCTATATATATATATATATATATATATATATATATATATATATATATATATATATATATATATATATATATATACATATATATATATATATATATATATATATATATATATATATATATATATATATATATATATATATATATATATATATATATATATATATATATATATATATATATATATATATATATATATATATATATATATATATATAAACACCAAAATCAAAACAGCTCCATTGTCAGTGACTCACAAACCAAATACCAACTTTTATTGATACACACGATATCTTACAACACCAAATGCAACGATGAGAAGAACATAACATTAATCGACAATGCAGACCTACATGAACTTCTACTCAGGAACACAACAACAACTAAAACCACAGAAATCCATCTTAATTATATTGCTCCATAGTAAGTGTGTGATGGTTCTGCAAAGTACGTGCTTCATGTGCTAGGTCAACAAGAACGACCATTGCAGCCAACAATTGATAATCCTTATTTTGTGCTTAGTGCAGACATGCCAAACCATCAACAGCCATAGGGTCAGCCGAGCTAAAGCTTTCACCCTCTCTAAGCAATTCCCTTTTTTTTATGATTCTTGCACGCACATCGTTACATTTTTCATTCAAAACCATAATGAGACCTTCGATATCAGCTTCTTCGTGCAAAAACAACAAACGGAAAGCTCGGTTCAGCTTATTAGAATGGCATGCTGTCTTAAGTTCATCAAAATTAGGAGTCGCTGCCATCTTTTTGGCACACCCTTCTTAAGAGAAAATTAATAAACTATGACCCATACTTATGCTCACAAAGGCACTGCTTATATAGACTACAGATGGAGGCATGTAACCAAAAACATTTTAGGGAACCAGAAACAGTACCAATCTCAGATGCATTTACTCCAAACATTTCCTACCTAACCATCACATGTTCATTTTTTTTTTTTTTTTTTTTTTTTTTTTTTTTTTTTGCCACACTAATTTTTTACATGTTTTGTTACTGATATTTTTGCTCTAATTGTATTTATGCAGTGGCAATGGAGGGTTCAGCGGCAGAAAAGAGAAGGACCAGAAACACGGACAAAAAGAAAGACACTTAGGTGTTGGGTTGGCGACGTACATGTTTAAACTGAATTTGTTAAAAAACATCATGTGTTTTGCAACATATTTCTGCTTCAACTGCAGGAATATGCAGCAAAACATTGCGCATCTTTTGTGTATGGCTTAGACCGAACATGTGGTATGCTTGCATGCCAAGGTGCTACCTTATTCTGACATAGTGGCACCCAAAATGCAAGATTATTCTTTTGTGTATGCTGCAGCGCCAACCATAGTTTTAAAAAGTGCGCCTTGAGGCGCGCCTCTCTCAAGGCTCAAGCTCTAGGGATTTTTTCGGATCGAGGCTCACGACATGCATGAATCCCATAAAAATCGCAGCTCCTTAGGGCTTTTTGCGCCTCGGAGATGTAACAGGTTTTGGGGCTGTTTTCTAAATATTAAGATAAGATATATGGGCCTTATAAGTTATATACATGAGCCTTTTAAGTTATATCTAATAACCCTAATTTGGAAAAGAACTAAAACACACAATCAAGTGAGTAACTATAGATTCTGATCATTTTACAAATATGTAATCTCTCTTACGTCATAAGTTTATATCTTAAACTGATTTTTATTGATTGTTTATTTTATTGATTTGTAAATAACGTCATAGGGTGAGTATTTGTATGATTTGCATTATGCCTTGAATATTAATATGTTGCTTGCTTGATATTTGGGTTAAATTGGAAACTTTGTTAGATGTAAGTCTGCAAGTGTAGGACACAAGCATATTTAGTCTGATATGGATTTTAGTCTATACGTAGTTCATCGAGCCAAAGAGTTGATCCATTTGAGAAGTGACAACTGATCCATTTTAATCTTTATAATGGCTATATGTGTCATGTATTAAGTATTTAATGTTACTTTGTGTTATTTAAGCTATATAAATGGTCACATATATTATAAAAAAAAACTTAATGTATTTAGTGCGCCTCGTATTCATGAATCTCGCGCCTTGGTATGCGCCTCGCCTCGAGGCTCTTTGGTCCCCTTCGCGCCTTAGTGCGCCTTGAGCCTTTCAAAACACTGGCGCCAACTGCTTCTATCAGTTAGGCCTGCAAATACAATGCACGACCACATGTAGGTCGAACATATACACGTTGCTGCTATGGATTGATGCAGGCAGCAACTATGTCTGCAACATATTTGATGTGTAGAATGCTTGCAGCAGTTGGTATGTAAACTGCTTGCATATTTTGGTATGTGAATGTAGTAACACTTTAACTGTCTATTTATGTTCACATCCATGTTTCATAGAACACACCGCGGCAACGCACGGGCACCAATCCTCGTAAAGTACAATTATTGCTAATATTGAATATGCTCTAACCGCAAGCAGTAGCTAAAAATATTTGTGCTTCAACTTTGTTTTAAAATCGTGATCCGTTTAAACACATTCAAACTAGGTTCTAACTTTTTTATGGAGGATATATATTCTCTATTAACTATCAAGAGCATGATAGGTTGACTAAGCGTAAATGAGGATTTATTTTGCACTTCCCGATTTCTTATACTGTTTGATACTCAATACATGTAACAAATTACATGTTTTAATAAAAAGCTAAAGAAAATGTGCATGAGATATATTGGTAAAATGTATGGTACATTTTCATACAATTTGAGAAAGAAAGACAGACAAACAAAAAAAAAAACAAAACAAAAAAACTAGATCACAAATGGTTGAAACTAGACTTTATTGTAAAATCTGTTCATCTCAACATTCACAAACTGTGTATCATCTAGAGTATGTAAATGGTTTCTTATACGTTTGCAACAACAGCGAAGAACACACCACGCTAACTGAAGAGGCAGCCATACAAGCACCCGCCAACCACAGTGGCAACCTAACTCCAATAAACGGAAATAAAACCCCAGCTGCAACAGGAACGACAAGCACATTATACCCAAGTGCCCAAACATAGTTCAAATATATTCTAAAAATTGTCTTCTTAGATAAATCAATAGCAGTAATCACGTCTTCTAAGTTACTTTTAATCAGCACTATATCAGCAGCCTCAATAGCAACATCTGTCCCAGCCCCTATCGCCATACCAACATTAGCTGCAACGAGTGCAGGTGAATCATTTATCCCATCACCTACCATTGCGACGGTTAGTCCTTTTGATTGCAAGTCCTTGATCTTATCAGCTTTTCCTAAAGGATCAGTTTCAGCCAAAACTTTTTCAATGCCTATTTCGCTTGCTATAGCTCGTGCAGTTGACCAGTTATCGCCTGTTACCATTATGGTTTTAATGTTCATTGAATGTAAATAAGATATGACCCGTGAAGCTTCTGGTTTAACTGGATCAGTAACTGCAACTGCACCGGCTATTTTGTTATCTATTGAGAATAGGACACATGTGCGAGCTAGTTTTTCATTTTCTGAAAAGTAGTTTTGGGCTTCTGGGGTGATGTGGATGTTGAATGATGTCATTAGTTTCTTGTTACCGATGAGAACAGTTTTGGTTCCTAGTTTGCACTCGACCCCAGCTCCTGGGTGGACTTGGAAGTCTATTACTGATAAAGCATTGGGTGGTTGGATTTTGTTGTTTGGTAATAGGTGTTTGGCGTGGTTGACAATGGCTTTTGCTATTGGGTGTTCGCTATTTCCCTATAAACAAACATGTATCAGAAGTTGGAATTCATGTAAATCAAACCTACATATGCTAATTTTGTTATGGCTAAAAGCTAAAATTGTCATTTATTTAGTTGACCGTTTTAAGATAAAACATATTATGAAAATATAAACCGACTCTCATAAGTCACAAGTAAATGAGTATCAGTTGCCACATGTATCAAGTTAGAAAGTAATATTAACCTACCTCTACAGCAATTGCGGTATTACAGAACTCCTCCACTGAGATTCCAGAAAAGAGTACTGCGCTAACAACTTCCGGCTTTCCAACAGTTAATGTTCCTGTTTTATCGAACACAACTGTATTAACCTACAAATGACAACAGTGTGAGATTAAAACGATACCATGCTATGGTTTGGTTCATGATTTTAAATGTTGAAGTACCTTGTGTGCCTTTTCTAGCGCATTTCCACCTTTAATGAGTACACCCTGTGATGCACCTTTACCAGTGGCAACCATAACCGCAGTTGGAGTGGCTAGACCTAAAGCACATGGACATGCTACAACAAGAACCGAGATACTAAACTGTAACGCGAGCTCAAACTCATCCATTGCTTTTGGTATCCAACTTTTTGGGTAGATTCCAGCCACTCCAGGAATGAACCATCCTAAAAACGTCACAACAGCAGCCACAACCACCTGAGATATCAAATATATATTAAATGTTGTAAACTGTTGAATTAGTAAAAATTAGGATCTCAAACACTTACGGCTGGTACAAAGACCTTCGAAATCCGATCAGCTAGCTTTTGAACCGGAGCACGTGCAAGTTGAGCGGCTTCAACTATTTGAACGATTTGCGAAAGTGCTGTCTCGGAACCAACATGAGTGGCCTTGATCAGTAAGCACCCGTTCTCATTCACAGTGCCACCAATAACCTGTTTGCAGTTTCAGGAATCCTTAGTAGCTTAAATGGCTTATAGATGATGCAATTTGAACTTGTTTACTTGTGTAGAGGTCAAGTGAGGTTATGTGGTTATGTTATAAAGGCAACAGGTTACACGTGCATAAAAGAAGTTGACGAAAAAGTTCACGAGCAAAATTTTACCTGAAGTGAATTTATTGACAACTACAACCTTTGTTTTTTCAAAAGCGAGATTATTGAGAAAGGGTCATGCTAATAATCGACCTAACCTTAGTGCTATTATTTATAGCTAAGGGCTATGTTTGGCATTCTCTTAATGAAAACGATCTTTTGGATGAATAGAAAGATTAAAATATATATGGACTAAAAGTGACTCGGGTCAACTAAATATAACCAAAACTTGTATAAAAACTTACCCGTTTTAACCTGTTGCCCCACCCTCCCATTTTGCCACTGCTAGTTTCATTAACAAAGAGTAATACAAGACATACCTTGTCGCCACTTTTTTTAGCAACAGGTGTCGCTTCTCCTGTGATCATACTTTCATTCACATATCCCTGTCCATCAACAACTATACCATCAACAGGGAACTTTGAGCCAGGAAAGATCTTTAATACATCGTTTCTTTGTATAAGCCGTGTGCTAATTTCTGTCTCTGAAAGAACATTTCCTTCATCGTTCATTGTCAGTAAGCAAGCTGTATCGGGAGCAAGATCTATAAGCTTTGCTAATGCATCAGATGTCTTTCCTTTGGCCCTAGATTCCAAATATTTACCTAGAAGAATAAACGATACCAACATTGTACTCGTTTCAAAAAAATCTTGTCCCTCAAATTTATCCGAAAGCAATGCTTTTATTAATGTGTATACGGAATAAAAGTATGCAGCGTTAGTTCCAAGTGCAACCAGAACATCCATATTGGCAGATCTTCGTTTGAGCGCGTGGTATGATCCCACATAAAACCTGAACAATAATTTATAAAGCATTCATAAGAAACATTGGAGTGAGAGGAAACAGAACCACAAACAAAATAATCCAATATGACCAACTGAAAGCAAAACTCAAAATGACAGCCACAATTGACCCATACTCATCCTAAGAAACAATAACGATAAGCATAGTACATAAGAAGAGAAAACTTTCATTACCTTCGACCAATGAGGAACTGAACCGGTGTGCATAAAAACCATCTTAAAACCATGCCGATAGTAAGCATATTATGAATTTTGTAGCTTAACCAATTTCCGTAAGGTGGAGTCATTGGCAGTACCATTGAGAACATAAAAACCGGAACTGAAAATAGGCAACTCCAAAAGAACTGATTTCTATAGGTTTTTATCTCTTGGTTTCTATCAGTGTCTCGTTGTTTTTCCGGGATGTATAAACTTGCTTGATAACTGGAGCCCATGTTACCATCTTGAATGAATGATATGATTGACCTTGGACCAGTCAAATCCGGATCATAACTAACAATCACCACGGCTTCATTTGTATCCATTTCGACATGATTGACACCATTTAGGAACTCTACTGATTGCTTGATTGTAGCCATATCTTGTTGAGATACGATACCTTCTATTTTTATTTGTACTTTGTTTGCATCATGTTCGGTTCCTATAAGATCAGCTCCAAATCCAGCATCTACAACTGCTTTAATGATTTGAGTTGTGTTGGTGACATTTGGATCGTAGTTTATCTTTGCTTCTTCAAGAGCTAAACCAACGACAGCCTTTTTGACTCCTTCAACTGCTAATAAAGAGCTTTCAATTGATTCGGAGCAATTTGTGCATGACATTCCCTTGATTTTGAGACGGCATACTGCTATGTCTTGCTCTAGAAATTCCGTTACTTTAAATCCTGCTGCTTCAATGGTATCTTTGATTGTTTTTGCCTATAATTTACATACTACTGTCAGAATCAATTATCTGATGAACAAATAATCGAGCAATATAAAAACTGATTATGGTAAATGATTTAATTATTATCATCATAATCACTTTTTAAAAGCAATTCTAAAACCGAAGGAATAACTAAGTATGACTTACACTAACAAGTTTTGATACATATTTGACGACAGCTTGGCCTTGAAGTGGTGACACTGTGATGCTCACGATGCCGTTCAGCTTCTGAAGCACAGTTTCGATGGACGTTGAACATGATGCACATTCAACTCCCCCAATTTTAAACGTAATGGTTGTAACAGCTTGATCCACTTTATGAATTGACGTTGAACTATCTAGCTGAACAACATTAGCTTGTTCCAAAAAAGGTATAATCATATCATCCATAGAATTGGTTCCCATTCCTCAAAAACTCTACAATGATGAACAACAAATAATCGTATAAATGAGTTCCAATGAAACGGGCTTGCACGACATAGTCAAATAGTGTTTGATATGATTTTTTCGTAAAATGAATGATTTAATTATTATCATCATAATCAGTTTTCTTGCTACTAATCCACATCTATATTTCAATATCGAATAAAGTCTAAATATATGAAAAATCATTCTCACTTTCACTATATCCAGACTCTAGAAATTTGCTACCTACGAGGCTACTACTTGACAGCAAAATACTCAGATAATCATTTTCAAATTTCAATACACAATGTTAAACATGATTAACTCAGCACGTTGTCATAAAGTCTACATGCTCGCCAATCACAATACATCTAAAACCCTAAGAGTGGTGGGTGCAGTTGCAAGTTTTACAGGCATCGTCAAGTCAGCATGTGCCCTATAACACTCCCATAATATTAACACCCTCCCAATAAAATTCCTATAACACACCACAAAAAATCACTCCAAAAAAAAAGAAAAAAGAAAAGAAAAAACGCATAATAACATAAGGTGAAGTGGATGGCATCGGTACCTATAACATGATGCATAGACGGAACTTGAACATTTTTTTTAGGGGGGCCGAATTTATTTTGGGAGGGCCGAATCGGAGATTTATTTGTAACCTCAATTAAATTACCCCTAAAACCTATAATATTTACATTAGGTGCCGCAAATTTTGGGGAGGCCGTCTCTATGAAGGTCCGCCTATGACATGATGGGGCGGTGCAATATAAGTTTTATATGGGTGCCGTAGGTGCCAAAATGGCGCCTATAACACTTCATCAAGCACTGCACTGTGCCCTCTAACATTTAGCGTCTTATAGCTTTATGAATACAATCACCAAAATCTATTGTACGTTTCAGTGCTAACTTAACGGTAACAAGTAAAAACAAATATGATTCAAAGCATGTAAAGACTGAGTTGCTATTTAAGTTATTAGTCCTCAATGTAAACTTCTATAGTCAATGAATCAAATAATGCAAAATATAATGATAATCACATGAACAAACAAGAATTACCTATTATCGTGGTGATTTAGGGTTTTGAGGGTAGTGGGAATTCAAAAAATGGTTTATGAGTGAATATTTATATAGGCAACTACAAAGTGTCACTCTTCAAAAAGACCGCGCAATTGTTTTGTGGTACGTTTAGTATTTTAAAGTTGGTTTTTCTTTAACTTTCTTTCTAGGTCACTTTTTTGGGTAACGATAGTTTTTGAACCTTTGGCCGAGTAATCCGCAGAGTTATCATCTAGGTCACTTTTTAAAGCCTGTGGTGGTAAATTAGCATGGCATACATAGTTACATACTAGTGTAAGTTGTAAAGGAGTCATTTCCCTTTCTATATAACTAGTAAGGTACCTGCGCAACGTGAGCCAGTGGAAAAAATATAAAAAAAAGTATTATACTTGACATTATTTGCTCTTGTGGGTTGAACAAATTTTTTTGCTTTTGTGGGTACTATACTTTCAAATTCATCGTTTTTAGGGTATTTTGCAAAAAATTTGGACATTTTTGCCCTTTTAGCTAATAGAATTTTTTTTTTCCGAAAGGTAAAAATGTCACATAGTACCCTAAAGAGAATGAATTTGAAAGTATAGTACCCACAAAAGCAAAAAAAAATTGTTCTACCCACAAAAGCAAATGATGGCAAGTATGATACTTTTTTTTTATCATTTGCCCAAAAATATAACCAAAATGTGGGTTGGGCCGACCCAGAGAAACCCATCTAGGAAAAAAAAAAAAAAAAACTCAGCTCTGAGTCCCGCAACAAGAACTTTAAGCCTATTTTTAGTCGAACAATCCAACACGGATCATACGATCACTATAGCATGTACTTTGAGGTCAACGGGTCGAGTTCACTTTCGAGAGCAAATTCCATGTTAATGAACAAGTTTAGTAAGTTTAATACTTTATTCAAAGCAATAAAAACTTTATGAAAAATGTAATAGGTTGAAAGAATCGTTCTCCTTTTGGCTTCCATCGGCATGGGAGGTATTGGGAATGGTCATCTTTATCTTTTTCAAAACGCCATATTTCCATCCAAAAAGATGATAATGATCACTTTCTTTTCCGCAAGTAACTTTTTCTTTTCCTTTTAACAAATCTACTACTATGATATTTTTTTCAGGTTTTGTTATCCAGACTTCTTTTGGCATTGTCACACACAGTGGCGGATCCAAGAATTTAGATTAAAGTATGCACTATTATATTAGAGTTATTAATGAATTCAATATTTCGGGTTTCGTTTTCAAGTCAGGTTTTTTAGGGTTCGGGTTTGGAGTGATTGTTTCATTTCTCGGATTCGAGTTATTATAGTTGACTTGGTTTACGAAGTCTGGGTTATACAGGATTCAAGCGTTTTAACTAAAGTTAGTTTTTTTGTTCTTTTAATCCAATACTATAAAAGTAAATTTTAACTAATATTTTGGAATAAATTATAATGTTAGATACTTGTGTGATTGTGTCTTAATACATAAATAATTATCATCGATAACAAGTATGTAAAACCTAAATCAGTACTAAGGGTGTGTTTGTTTTATTAAGATGTTTTAGGTCTGAATCTGACTAGCACATCTTATCGGTAAGAGGTGACTATAAAGTCTAAATCGGAACGAAATAATGTTGTTTGTTTTTGAATAATTGTCCGAATGATTTTGAGTGATCGTTTCTGTAATTTGTTTATTAAACCAACACAATGCGATAATAAGTAACTTATAGAAATATGAAACAAGACTTTTTATCATAAATATAACATAGTTAATAAACCATCAAATATATTATATTAATACAAGTCTCCAATCTCTTATCAAGTAAAAGGCAATAAGACAATCCCCACCTCTTAACATAACACAATTCGCATCTAACAATTGTATAAATAACAAACTTTAGAAATATCTAGATAAAAATCTTCATATAAAGTCCAATTTAACAAAGTGGACAAAATAAATATTGAACTAAGAAAATATTATCTAATCATAAATGAAATGCTTAAATACTCGGCAATAATAATGAAATGGAAAATTATTAGTGCATAAATTGTAGATTAAGTAGGTTGAGCTTAGAGAAGGGAAATGAGTGGACAAATAAGTAACTTTAATCCAATATAATACGGTTACCATTTAGCCTCTTCATCCTTCTTCTTCTTCTTCAACATACCACCGCTGCTCTTACTAGTTGTGTTTTTTTTCTTGTTCTTCTTTCTTTCTTCATTTTGAATTTGTAGGTATGCACTGATATCTTAGATTATTTTAGAGGGTGTGCACTCATAATTTTGTAGTACATTTTGTACTAACTTTTGGAAAAATCAAAAAAAAATGACACTACTAAGAATTTAGAGAGGGTATGCATGTGCATACGCTTTCTTCAAGCTAGATCCGCCCCTTGTCACAGATGTCACTTATATTAGTGTTAGTAACAATATTTCTTCTATTATATTACATGGAATTGTAAGATCTACCCGATTTCACATGTAGTTCCAAATTTCGCCAAAGGTAAGTAACACCTATAGTCCTCTCTAACGACCGTTATTTGTTAAATATGTGTCATGCACACAAGGTACGTTGGTTTAAGGTTGGTTTTAATGGTAATCATTACTATCACCTTCACGTCAGCGTCACATCACCACTATCATCACCTTTCAGCTTTATAGTCATCACCATTAAAACTACTCACTTTATACAAACATACCTCACAAAATACATCACACACACTAATGAAAATAAAAATAAACGGTGAGCACCATCACCCGTATCTCTCTTTTTTCTTCTTTGATGGCGCGTGACAATTGGGTGATTTAATGGTGGTAGCGTGTGATGGCCACCTTAGTTGTGAGCCATCACCCACCATTAAAAGTAGTCTAGTTTCTCTAACTCGGAAGATATATTGAAGAGGAAATAAGTTAATATCATAAATTGACCGGAAAATAAGTCTCTTTTCTAAGGAAAATTGCATAACTTAATTTTGAAAAGCGGCACTTGTGCAAATGTGCAATAATGTATAAATGTCGTACTTTCTCTAAAGTAAAGAAAAAGACAATGAAAAGAAGGTCTAGCAAAAGGTATGGTACCAAAAAGGAAAAGAGATCAAGCAACTTGTCATTTTAATGTTTTCTTGCTTTTCCCTCAATACCTTATTAATACCGTAATCTTTTCTCCATGTTAATACATCAACCAATATATATAATAATTGAAACAAAAAGTATACTAAAGTCGAAATGCAGGTAATACAAGGATATCCAACAAACTACAAAAAGTGATCTTGATGTTGTATGCAGATAAAAGTAATGTTAACATTTCCCACGAACTTGGACGATTTTTGGTGCATTGTGAATAAGCTATACAATACCATGAACTCATGACAATCGATAAATTTGGATCTTTGTATTCTTTACACGACTAACACCCTTTTATGTCATTAGCAACATGTTGTGGATTGAAAAAGCTCATGACTTGGCCCTTTTTCAAAAGAAAAGTGAGTATTGAAGCTTTTAAAAGTAGAAGCATATCAATATTGTAAAAGTATATATATTGAGATTAGTTGTATGATTGTATCACAAAACAATCCTTTATATAATGATCATTACTTTTCCAAACATTTTATATATATGCAGGTATGTAGTATAGAGTATTATGTTTTCTAAAAATGCATCAAACATACATAAGCTTGATTAAACAATGCAAAGGTGGATCTTTCGTGATTCGATGAACAGATTTATTGTTATCTCTTTAAAAAGTGTATCACATCTTACTTTATAGGGGTAAAGGTAAAGGTACACAAGTTTTCGTGATGGATTATCACATACTCACTTGTAACTTGTCTAGCTGTGTTTCTTGATCAAGCGACATATTAATATTAGTTAACGAACTAATCCAATTAGTCGGCATACGTAAGCACATACGTAACATACAGTACGTAGTGACGTCGATCATAGTTTTAGCTTATTCAAATATTACATTTGAAATACTTAACTGGCATGTTATGACATTATATTAAACAAGTTCATGGAGACTTTATAGGAAAGTTAGAATCGACTCGTTCATCCACCAAGAAGACAAAGCAAAAGCCATGCACAATGCATATGCGAATGTAAGCCATGATATATCTATTGGTAGGCATTTTGATAAATCAATCTTTGTTTATGGGCTACCTTTTCTTATGTGTGCATTTGAAAGAAATATATTTGATTGATCAAAGTTTTATATCTTCAAAACATTATAATAGCTATGTTACTTTTGTTTGTTTTTATTGAAATAAATCAAAATAAGTTGTAAAAAAAATCAAAAGAAAATACAAATTGGCATAGGTCATAGGTGGAAGGTGGGTAGTGTGTTACTTGACACAAACTAGGATTTCATAACTAATTTGATATGGCTTGATATTTAAAAAAATAAGAAATAAAAATAAAATAAATAAAAAATAACAGTGTTGTTTCAAAGGTTAAAAGATGGTTTGTAACATGTTGGTGGCCAATTTTTTAAAAGGGTTGCAATCATCGTCATAAAAGTGTGAGCGGTGAGAGTTCACAACTTACTTGCGCAAACAAACTTGAAATGATCACGTCAAACTTTAAAAAAGAATGCATTTATGATTTATGCTTATGTGAAGACAAATTTAAATCTCGTAAATTAATCATATTTTTTTTGGAAAGCTAGTTAAAAAAAAAGAGAAAGAGAGAGAAAGATGGGTTGCTCATTTTTTTCAAAACATGAGAAAGTAAATGGTACCCCAACATAAAATCGGCCCCTTAAACTTTGTGTTATAAGGCCTCCATCTTCGTTCTTTATTAAGCATGGTCATAACTCAGTACTTAAAGGCTATGTATACATTAGTTAAGAGTTAATAAAGCTTATAAGCTTAAATAGAAAAGCTCATAAAGCAATAATAATAATAATAATAATAATAATAATAAAATATAAAATAGTTTATGAGCTTATTAATTTTTGAATAAATTACAAAGATGGTCCCTGTGGTTTGCGTTAACTTTCAATCTTGATCATTTGACTTTTTTTTGCACATACTGTCAACAACTATGAAACCCTTAACATGACGGTCCCTTGACCAAACGACGTCAGCTTTGACCGATAAACACCCCTCATGTAACTTGCACATAAGGGTATAATTATCATTTCATCATCTCTTTCATTATACTCTTTTAATATCACGTACACATCTCTCCTTCATCATTTTTCTAAAAGTCTACAGATCTTAAAGATCTAAAGAAAACCATTATCTACACCTTTCACAATAAACAAGATCTCATGTTGATAAAAAAAAATTACCCAAAACCCTTAACTTGATCTTTAAACCGAAACCCATAATTAGACCTTGTCAAAGATCTTAGACGAGTGTCTTCATCTTCAAAGGGTTGCTTGTTCGATTTTTAGTAACAAAAACGATTTGTGATTGAGATATTTTGTGTTCTTTATGATCGGTTCAAGGGTTAGATATAATGATTGTTTATTCTATTAGTATAGTCTTCATAGTGGTATTCGGGCCTCGTGCTCATCTTGAGAAGAAAGCTTTGGCTACAGCTAGTACCTTTTGTTTATTCTATTAGTATAGTCGTCATCTGTTTCCTTGTCATAGATTTATTAATCTACTTTATACTCCAGAAGAAGTGGGACCGGAACTTTTTAATGAAAGGCTTCCATCTCGTGGTCCTCTTAGCCGTTGGTCCTGGTGTTTGTGATACACTGGTTGTTTTACTTAATGTGTTCCACCTGTATATTCTCATAATAACTCCTTATATAGAGATACGTTAAAAAGAGGCACCAGTTGTTTGAGAAAGTTGAAGATTTTTGGGTATTGTTTATGATTTTTCTCTCGTGTTTTATGTTGTTTGATTCATTCAAGAGTGAATGATGTGGGTTTTGGGTATAATTTCATAGTTTTGTGTTTTGGTAACTTGAGGTTTAGTAGGAGTCATAAGAAATAGTGGTGGTTGGTTTGAAGAACATGGTTGGAAAAGTGAAAATTAGGTGTTGATGATGAAGAGCGTGAAAGATGAAGTAGAAAAAGAAGAAAAATATGATAATGATTTTTTTTATTGTTTTTATTTTCTTTTAATTGTAGGATAGATGAAATGACAATTATACCCTCATGTGCAAGTCACATAAGGGGTGTTTAACTGTCATACCTCCAAATTACCTGTTTTGCAGCGGAATGGAATTCCTGGGGATTGACTGTCATACCATCACAGTTACAGATATATTGAACGACCTAAACTGTCGTTTGGAAAATACATCGTCTGATTGAGCAAAATAATCAGAGTTTACAAAGTGTAGGTCCCAAATGAAAATCAACTTGTGCGAAAATAAGTTTGTTACAAGCAAAACGATGTTTTAAAAATGTATAAATCCATGTAAGACGCGTCGTCACCGCAACTCTATGATAAGTCCTCATGCATGCCATGAAGTGAATGCCTTAGTTGCCTGAAAATTCATTGCTAAAAGTGTCAACATAAAGGTTGAGTGAGTTCATAGAGTTTATGTAAATGTTTTATACGACCAACGCAAGTATAAGTTATGTATGACAAATATGTCACAAAAATGGTACAATTGCATAAGCACATGACACCGGCTTAGATCTGTTCACGATGTTCGCCTAACAGAGTGTTTTGCCAAACAACTCAATGATGATAAAAATGAAATGCATCCGTTGACCAGTTGGGACCACCAACACGGATAGAGGAGTCACCCTCAATAGATTTATCCACTCACCCTCGCTTCTTCCGAAATTAACGGTTCATGATTATGAAATTGGGACATTCAATTGGCAATGAGGTAACTTAAGCAATGTAAATGAATTTGAATATACTTGGGCTCGCATAAAAATGATGTGCAATGTATTCTCCCCC
Source organism: Chrysanthemum makinoi (assembly GCA_910596185.1). Classification (NCBI taxonomy): domain Eukaryota; kingdom Viridiplantae; phylum Streptophyta; class Magnoliopsida; order Asterales; family Asteraceae; genus Chrysanthemum; species Chrysanthemum makinoi. The sequence continues at coordinate 340,726,252 of OU343224.1, forward strand.
GTAGGTTTGAAATAATGTATAAACTTGAATAAATCGGGGCTATGAAAACTCACCTGTTGCAATGTTTATGATGATATAATGGCAATACTGAAATGAGGCGCAACCTCTAACCGCGACCTATTATGAATGATAAGTTCTAATGTAAATCATGAAACAATGTCATGCATGCAAACTCATATGATATCCATACCACTTGTACATTTGAAAATAATGTTTATCGTCGAAATATATGTTTATGACATCTCGTCATATTATAAAATACTTTACAAGTATTTACGTTGAAACAACCTCCTACGATAGTCGTTTAGTGATTTATCAAGAATTTATAGCTTTTCGTCGCAAAATAATATACTTTGATAATTTGTGAAAGTGACTAAATGACCTCGAAAAGCTAGTCGTAAAATAGTGAATATCGAATGTTAGGAAACAAACTCAATGGTTTTGGAAAGCTTGTAGCATTATCTAAAAGTCTTAGCTTTTAAATTTTCATCATAGAGGTCTCGATCATGGAGAAAAACATAGGTGAAGTGGGGTACTTGTACCCAAAATATTGTTTAAGGGTAGTTTTCGGCAAAGTTTAAGTGACCGTATTTTACTCGTTACAACTCCGTTTGACGAATAGTTGGACATTTTGGAAAATAAGCTAGGTGAACTTACTTTTACTAGAAGAAATCGTTTTCTGAAAAGTAGTCTATCGATGTTAAAAACGACCCTCAATATGGTCATTCGCGGCTGTAATTTTGGCTAATAGGAAAATATATAAATTATACTTGTAATAAAAGTTACGACAACTTTATTTAAACACGTGTAATTTAATCGTTATAAGTCCGTTTTCTACGTTTTATATATCCGTAGCTTCGTGTTAAAGTATACTAATATATTTTTGATAAATCGACTCATTTAGATAACGTTTGAGACTCATTTTTGACTCATAAAAGTTTGGACAACATGCTGAATTTTTCCGGAAAAATAGTTTTCGTCGTTAAACTTGAAAATAGCATAACTTCTTCGTTATAACTCCGTTTTAACCCATTCAAGCGGCCACGTTTTCGTTTTAAAGTATATTTTCTGAATATCTAGCCCAAAATTTTTTACCAACTGTCAAAATTTCCAGAATTCACAGAAATGATCAGACCCTTAAATATAGTTGTCGAAATGGATTTTTCTCGCGTAATACTTATTCTAACCACTTCAAATCAACGCCAAAGCTATTCTAACCTGCCATACACCTTCTTAAGGTGTCATGGGTTCCTAGACATCATCAAAAATGATATGTTTCAAGGGATTAATTATTGGATGATTATAATCCATAATAAGTAATAAAAACACTAAAAGTGGTATAGATTCATATGTAACATGCATGTTTTCTTGCAAAAATGATGAAATAACATTAATATGGATATGAAAGATTAATAAAAATCATGAAATGCTTACTTGAACGATTGAATAGTTTTTGAGCTAAAACCTTAATTAATCTATAGGTTTTTATTTCAAAACCTTAAAATAGAGTGCACTAGTGTTTGTAAAATAACTTGATCTAGCAAAAGCTTTGTGTTCTTCCCCTTTTTCTTCCATGGCCGAATATAGAGAGGGATTTGAGAGAGTTTTTGGTTGCCTTACACCTTCAAATGTGTGTATGTATGTTTTTAGAAAATAAAATATCTTGTACTTAAGGCCTACTCATAGAAGAGTTTGTGTAGATTAAATCAAGATATTTTTAAAAGATTATGGTGAGTCATGGGGAGGGTTGGCCGGCCATGGGATATTTTGGGGGGTTGATGTATTTTTGTTGTATAAATGTATTTAAATGTAGATATAATATGTATTTTGTAAATATAATTAGGTATTAATTGTAGCGTTAACTAAAAATAGATTTTAACGGGACAAAATAAAATGTATTGAAGTCATAAAAATTATAAAAATACATTTCTCACAAGTATTGAGTGAATAAATATTTATCGTGTTGAATTTATGAAAACCGTCGTAAATATTTATACATAACAATTTATATACAAAATAAATTGAAAACATCGGGTAAACTAATAATATAATTTTTATAGTCTTAAAATGAGTATAAAAATATATTAGGATAATTTTTGGAAGTGTCGGATCAATGTTTCAAAATAATGTTTACGCGATAGCGTTTATTTAATAGGAAAATAAACGTTTAATGAAAAATGCAAACCCATGCATAATATTGATATGAATTGATGTTATTGATGATATGTAGACTAAATCTAGTCTATATGAAACGTCCTTGATGATATTCCATGAATATGCAGCTTAACCCTCCAGGTTACGCGTATTTGATATTCGTAAACCTAGTTTACGAAAAATGATGAATAGTGACTCATGAATAGTGATTTTCTCCGGGAAAGAATAGTGTTTCATGAATAGTAAAATTTTGAAATACCCTTTCAAAATATCAAATCGACTTTAAAAATAATGAATAGTAAAATGATGAATAGTAATCAGTGAATAGTAAATTCCCGAGATGAATAGTAAATTTTTCAAAGTTTGTAAAATGATCTGAAATTACGAGTTGTCACATTCGCCCATCCAAAAAGGAATTCAGTCCCTGAATTCAGTCCATGTTAGGTTCTACGGTGTTACTTGTGAAAAGGTTAGGACATTTGAGTCACATCGGGTCGTCCAATGTTTTCTGAATCGTACCACGCCTTTCCAAGACGGGACTTTCAACATAACTCTGTTGCCAACTTGAAATTCTAATGGTTTGCGACTTATGGAACATATTTCCAATATTTTGCGTCGTATATCGACGTAGCTTATCTAGCTATTTGTTGTTGCTTGTAACTGATTCTTGATCTTTACGATCACTTTGTTGTTTCATGAATGAGTTATGAACTAGTGAGTTGGACTTTCCTGATTTTTGGCCTGTAAATAAGTGATTGACACCTCAACCATAGAGTGCCTCAATTGGGGTAGTCAATATGTTCATGTGCTAACTGTTGTTGTAAAGCAACTTGTTCGATGAAGAATGATTTGCCTAATCATTTCTAGAAAAATCATACATGCCTTGAGTATATCTTCTAATGTTTGAATTGTTCTCTCGCTCTGACCAATGAGCTGAGGATAATAGGCGGTAATCATGTCCTAGTAGGTTCCATGGGAATCTTGAAATGATTGTCAGAAGCCTAAGGTGAATCGAATAGCTTATAATAGGTACAACTGAAATTGATACCACGTGTCTCGTGCCAAATTTCAAAATGTTAAGTCTGTCGAAAAGAACCTTATTGAAAAGAATAGATTATAGGTAACAGTTGTGATTCCTCGCGTTTCTAGTTCTAGCGAATGTCATTACTTGAGTCTTACTTGCCTAAGGTGCTTAGTCTCCATTACTAAAATGTTTATTGCTTGATGGTGACTCTCTTAATTTCTCTTATCGAAATTTTGTCATGCTAAATATTGTCAAGTCACAAAACCTTAAATATTTAGGTGATGTGGTGTAGTGATTGATTTTCAAGATTTGTCCCGATATTGAGTGCTTCTAAAATATTTCATCACTTAGATTGTTATCATGCTAGCAAGAAAATAGATATCAGCTCATACTATGTTGAAGAATGTTTGTTCTAATTTCACTTGTAGATGGAGAGTCACTGATTGTCCGATATGTTCAAACCTGTTGCATCTCTTGATATGAAAGTGAGGATATCCGTAATTTCTAGAGAACACAATGCCTTAGGGAAAGTTTATATCGATAACCTAAATTTAACCAAATTTTCCTTTAAGGGAAACTCATTGTAAGGAAGTTCACATATTGTTGAGGCCATGTTTAATGGAATGTTCTGCAGTCTCAGCTAGAAGACTTGGTTGATCCCTATAGTGTTGCTTAGTGTGTATTCGCTTCGTACTAGATCTTGTAACTCGGTCTAGCTAGTACTTTTGAAATGATATAATTTGGCTTCTAGTCCAAAATAGTGGTTCGGAATGTCTCGTGATGTCTTAAGATTTTTCTTGAGTTTTGAAACATCTTACCACATACTTCTAGTCCTTGTGGGTAGTTCTAAAATCCTTTCATTGTTTTCTTGTATCGAGGAATACTCCTCATAGATTGTATAGAAAGCCTTTCTAAAAAGTCACTGGTAAAAATTTCAACTTATCGGTTGAGTGAGTGATGAATGGCGTAGGCATCTATAGAGTGTTGACAAAAGAAGTGTTTATGAGCAATTTATCTGATTACAAATCCTTGCTTTTGAGTGAAGATTGTTTTAAGAGATTTGAAATGATGCTTGTTACTTTCATGACATAATTCTTCCTGAATTATACATAGGTGATCAGGCTATGTATAATCGAGGACAAATGATGTGATGCTTGGTTTTGTTGAAATGGCATCATGTTTCCCCGAAGTTTTAGATGGTATTCAACGTTTTGTTTTATAAAATAATGGCTCAAACAATTTTTCAGAGTAACATGAAAATCGTTTCGCGTAATGATAGTAAATAGTTGATAGAATGACTGAAAGTCAATTTATAGGGTGGTAACAAAACAACTTGTTTTAGAATTCGGTGAAACCATTTTCCCAAGATGGTAGCAAAAATAACTTGAAATAAGATTTGTTGAATGGTTTGTAGGATACATGGGAGAACCTCATAGAATGGTAATAGTCTCCTAATTGGTCAAGAATAAAGTTGGCCTAATCCTTAGTAAGATAGTGGTATATTGTTGCGAAGTGATTGAGAATTGGGCAATTGGAATAGGGAATGAAATAAACAAAGGTTGTGATTATCGTGGAGATAATAAATGATAAAGATTACATTAGCTAGAAAGGTACTTATTATCCGTTCCTGTTGGTGGTCTAATCATGTCTCAAGTGTAGGAGCAGTAGGCTATCTAGCAACAACAGCTTTGAAACTCTCACAGTCCTCAAATCTATAAGATAGTGTAGTTTCTGTAGTCTTAGTGGTAGATGGTAGTGGTGTGTCAAATCATGCACGCTTCCCAAGCGGCAAATCAAATGTATGACTAATAGGTCCATTAGGACTAAGCCTGTAAGTCCTACCAAATGGTATGATCTGTCCCAACAGAATGATAAAAATTGTCCCGATCCTACGTGAATCAATGGTGATCGTGATGGTGTAGGTGCAACTCGTCCTCCTAAAAGGGTTCATCTCATCATCCGATGTTATCGGTGTTGAGTCAACTGATGTTAAAATTGTGATAGGGAATGACAGGGCATTCTCCATGTCAAAGTGATGGGATGGGTATCTCAAGGCATTAATGTGACAATCGATTTGAAATGAAAGTAAATAACTCGCAAAATGTGCGTAAGAAACCGCATGTATAGTGACTATGCACTTATGATGAAATGATGAGATGCTATGATGATGTAGTTATAGTCTAGGGTCAATGATGCAACCTAATTCTCTATAACCGAAGCTCTGATGCCAATCTGTCACACCCCCAAATTACCTGTTTTGTAGCGGAATGGAATTCCTGGGGATTGATTGTCATAGCATCACAGTTACAGATATATTGAACGACCTAAAGTGTCGTTTGGAAAATACATCGTTTGATTGAGTAAAATAATCAGAGTTTACAAAGTGTTGGTCCCAAATGAAAATCAACTTGTGCGGAAATAAGTTTGTTACAAGCCAAACGATGTTTTAAAAATGTATAAATCCATGTGAGACGCGTCGTCAACGCGACTCTATGATAAGTCCTCATGCATGCCATGAAGTGAATGCCTTAGTTACCTGAAAATACATTGCTAAAAGTGTCAACACAAAGGTTGAGTGAGTTCATAGAGTTTATGTAAATGTTTTATACGACCAACGCAAGTATAAGTTATGTATGACAAATATGTCACAAAAATGGTACAATTGCATAAGCACATGACACCGCTAGACTGTTCGATGTTCGCCCCAACAGAGTGTTTTGCCAAACAACTCAATGATGATAAAATGAAATGCATCCGTTGACCAGTTGGGACCACCAACACGGATGGAGGAGTCACCCTCAATAGATCTATCCACTCACCCTCGCTTCTTCCGAAATTAACGGTTCATGATTATGAAATTGGGACATTCAATTGGCAATGAGGTAACTTAAGCAATGTAAATGAATTTGAATATACTTGGGCTCGCATAAAAATGATGTGCAATGTATTCTCCCCCGTAGGTTTGAAATAATGTATAAACTTGAATAAATCGGGGCTATGAAAACTCACCTGTTGCAATGTTTATGATGATATAATGGCAATACTGAAATGAGGCGCTACCTCTAACCGCGACCTATTATGAATGATATGTTCTAATGTAAATCATGAAACAATGTCGTGCATGCAAACTCATATGATATCCATACCACTTGTACATTTGAAAATAATGTTTATCGTCGAAATATATGTTTATGACATCTCGTCATATTATAAAATACTTTACAAGTATTCACGTTGAAACAACCTCCTACGATAGTCATTTAGTGATTTATCAAGAATTTATAGCTTTTCGTCGCAAAATAATATACTTTGATAATTTGTGAAAGTGACTAAATGACCTCGAAAAGCTAGTCGTAAAATAGTGAATATCGAGTGTTAGGAAACAAACTCAATGGTTTTGGAAAGCTTGTAGCATTATCTAAAAGTCTTAGCTTTTAAATTTTCATCATAGAGGTCTCGATCATGGAGAAAAACATAGGTGAAGTAGGGTATTTGTACCCAAAATATTGTTTAATAGTAGTTTTCGGCAAAGTTTAAGTGACCGTATTTTACTCGTTACAACTCCGTTTGACGAATAGTTGGACATTTTGGAAAATAGGATAGGTGAACTTACTTTTACTAGAAGACATTGTTTTCTGAAAAGTACTCTATCGATGTTAAAAACGACCCTCAATATGGTCAATCGCGGCCGTAATTTTGGCTAATAGGAAAATATATAAATTATACTTGTAATAAAAGTTACGACAACTTTATTTAAACACGTGTAATTTAATCGTTATAAGTCCGTTTTCTAGGTTTTATATGTCCGTAGCTTCGTGTTAAAGTATACTAATATATTTTTGATAAATTGACTCATTTAGATAACACTTGAGACTCATTTTTTACTCGTAAAAGTTTGGACAACATGCTGAATTTTTCCGGAAAAATAGTTTTCGTCGTTAAACTTGAAAATAGCATAACTTCTTCGTTATAACTCCGTTTTAACCCATTCAAGCGGCCACGTTTTCGTTTTAAAGTATATTTTCTGAATATCTAGCCCAAAAATTTTTACCAACTGTCGAAATTTCCAGAATTCACAGAAATGATCAGACCCTTAAATATAGTTGTCGAAATGGATTTTTCTCGCGTAATACTTATTCTAACCACTTCAAATCAACGCCAAAGCTATTCTAACCTGCCATACACCTTCTTAAGGTGTCATGGGTTCCTAGACATCATCAAAAATGATATGTTTCAAGAGATTAATTATTGGATGATTATAATCCATAATAAGTAATAAAAACATTAAAAGTGGTATAGATTCATATGTAACATGCATGTTTTCTTGCAAAAATGATGGAATAACATAAACATGGATATGAAAGATTAATAAAAATAATGAAATACTTACTTGAATGATTGAAGAGTTTTTGAGCTAAAACCTTAATTAATCTATAGGTTAACCTTAAAATAGAGTACACTAGTGTTTGTAAAATAATTTGATCTAGCAAAAGCTTTGTGTTCTTCCCCTTTTTCTTCCATGGCCGAATATAGAGAGGGATTTGAGAGAGTTTTTGGTTGCCTTACACCTTCAAATGTGTGTATGTATGTTTTTAGAAAAGAAAATATCTTGTACTTAAGGCCTAGTCATAGAAGAGTTTGCGTAGATTAAATCAAGATATTTTTAAAAGATTATGGTGAGTCATGGGGAGGGTTGGCCGGCCATGGGATATTTGGGGGGGGGGGTTTGATGTATTTTTGTTGTATAAATGTATTTAAATGTAGATATAATATGTATTTTGTAAATATAATTAGGTATTAATTGTAGCGTTAACTAAAAATAGATTTTAACGGGACAAAATAAAATGTATTAAAGTCATAAAAATTATAAAAATACATTTCTCACAAGTATTGAGTGAATAAATATTTATCGTGTTGAATTTACGAAAACCGTCGTAAATATTTATACATAACAATTTATATACAAAATAAATTGAAAACATCGGGTAAACTAATAATATAATTTTTATAGTCTTAAAATGAGTATAAAAATATATTAGGATAATTTTTGGAAGTGTCGGATCAATGTTTCAAAATAATGTTTACGCGATAGCGTTTATTTAATAGGAAAATAAACGTTTAATGAAAAATGCAAACCCATGCATAATATTGATATGAATTGATGTTATTGATGATATGTAGACTAAATCTAGTCTATATGAAACGTCCTTGATGATATTCCATGAATACGCAGCTTAACCCTCCAGGTTACGCTTATTTGATATTCGTAAACCTAGTTTACGAAAAATGATGAATAGTGACTCATAAATAGTGATTTTCTCCGGGAATGAATAGTGTTTCGTGAATAGTAAAATTTTGAAATACCCTTTCAAAATATCAAATCGGCTTAAAAACGATGAATAGTAACCAGTGAATAGTAAATTCCCGAGATGAATAGTGAATTTTTCAAAGTTTGTAAAATGACCTGAAATTACGAGTTGTCACATTAACGGTCAAAGCTGACGTTGTTTGGTCAAGGGACCGTGCGTGTTAAGGGTTTCAGAGTTGGTGACTGTACATGCAAAAAAAGTGAAAGGACCAAGAGTGAAAGTCAACGCAAACCACCTGGAGCATCTTTGTAATTTACTCTTAATTTTTATAAAATTCTTACAAATAAGCTTTGCACAAACACCTCGTAAGACACGGTCTACCATCTATATAAAGACGGATAACTATAATTGCACATGTACTGCTAATGTTTTAGATACCCAATCAAAGTATATGAAAAAGGCAAAGACGACATTTAAATGATGCATCGTATAATCAATCAAAATACATGCGGTTTATAATGAAAGCAATAGTGTTTTCAAAATAAAACAAGTTTTAAGGTTGTTTGAGAAATTTATTTAAACGTACGCGACTTTAAATTAGATACACACGACAAACAAGACACAAGTGGGTCTAGTAAAGTTGTTAGTCTATCACGTAACCATTTTTTAAATTAAAGGTTGTGCTACATGTTATGCGTTCATGTAGTCTGGTTATAATACTGATTTAGATAAAGCCCCATCATTACAACTACATATGTACCATAAAACCTAATCCAAGCACATCAACCTAGTCACCCACATTACGCGTTTAACCTTGTTCGTGATCGAGTTCACCTTTCATGTTTCTTTTACCTTTCAACAAACTTAAAAGACAAAAAGAAGTTTGACTCCTCTGCAATTTTGAACCCAGTCTTCTGGATGCCTATACTTTAAGCGCGAACGTTACTGTGAAGCCGCAAAATGGAAGTCTGTTGAAAAAATAAGTTTTGATTTTAGTCCAAACTCTTCTTGCTTTGTAGGAAACAACTTAACACTGCATGGGACTCATCAAATCGGGCATTTTAAGTTTCAGCGTCAAAAGTGCTTGGTTGAGTTCGTGAAGGATATAGCAGTAATTTGGTTGGTAAATAGTTTGTTTTGGATTTATTTGATATCGATGTGTTTTACTATAAATGTTTGATATTTTGTTTCTTGCAACTATTAGTTTCTCATCGCATTGGGTAACATACTTCCATATAATTTCATTTTGAGGTGTAGGACGAAAAGTGCTTGATCGAGTTCACGAAACATACGAGATTATTGTAGGTAGAGCGTTTGTTTTTGGTTTATTTGGTGTTGATATAATTTGGAAGGAGTAATTATAAAGTGTATTTTAGCTGTATGGATTTTTGTTTGTTGCGTCTTTTAGTTTGTTAGTGAATTAGGTAAATTTTCTTGGTGTCATTGTAGTTCAAGGTATAGTGTTAAATTGCTTAATCAAGTTCACGAAACATTTCATAGTAGGTTTGCTGGTAAATCATTAGTTTTTAGTTTGTTTGGTGTCTGTGTGACTGGGGAGGAGCGATTAGGTTAATGGATATCATTGTGTAAAATTGAACATTCACTAAAAGGTTCAAGTAAGTGAAACTGAGTATGTAGTGAATGTTTGTGAACCATATGACAATAAGTTGGCTGGTAAAGAGTTTGTGTTTGGCTTCTTTGATAATGATGTGATTTACTTGAACTATTTGATGATTTGTTTGTTGCCACTTTTAGGTCTCTTAGTGCATTTGGTAACCCATCTTTGTGTAATTTCATTTTAATGTGTAGGATGATTGAGGGTCAGTTTGATTGGTAAAGAGTTCGTTTTTGGTCTATATGATGTCAATTTGATTTTGAAGAGGTAACTATGAAAGTGTGTTTCAATTGTTTGGTGATTTGTTTGTTGCATCTTTTATTTTCTTTGTAAATTTGGTAAGTCATCTTGGTGTAGGAATTCGATAGTAAGTTGGCTGATAACGTGATCGAGTTGGCTAATAACGTGTTTGTTTTTACTTTTTAGTTAGATTGATGTCCATGTGATTAACGAATAGCAATTATGTAATGTTTGTGCTTTCGAAAACCTCTCATGTAAACTTTGGTGAAGTATCAAATGACTAAGTTGGTGCTTAAGCCTAATTGTGGACTTAAGGTCAATTAGATTCACATGCAAACAAGGTAGGCATCGGAGATCTTCATATATTTAATACACCCTTTCATAAAAAGATTCACATGTATTTTTATTTTCTTTCATTAAAATGACAAATCTTGTATTGCCACTTCTCTTTCCTAAAATTACTAGTAATAGGTCCTATGTATATATGTTGTACACATGAAAAAAAAGTTGTTTAATATATTAGACTTAAAATAATTTTAATGGTATTTAATTTCTAGCCCATGCACGCATATTAGACTTAAATTAGTTTAACCTCTTCGACCCATTTGACCCATTCCTTTTGAAGTCAATTTTTTCTTCAAACCATTTTAGAAAAAATCAAAACAAACCCATTTATTAGTAAGCGCGTCAAAAGTGCTACCTAAAGTTCAAGACAATAAGATGTCTTGTTTAATAAGTAGCTGAACCAATCAGTGAATCACAATTAAGTTGACAATCAAGATGTAAATAAGGCCTACCTGAATGGCTGAATGTGACACGCCTCCCATGGCCCTGCCACGTGGTTCTAGTTCGGTTAAAAACTATCTCCGTAGAGAAAAGTCTTATAGTATAAGAACCATTTTGTAGTCCTAAACCGTAATATCTAAGGGATCCCGGAGACTTTCTTGAAGTTCTGGAAAGCTCTGGATATCTTGTGTTGTCGATTGGAATTGTAGTGGATGCTTTTAATGACGGGTCAACTCGGTCAATGACAATACCACCATTACTCACAGCCCCGTTTGTCTTGATTTTTACAAAAGGAGGTTGTGATGCGAGGACTCTCAGGAAACAAAGGCACATATAAATTGATATGTCGAGTTTATGGTTTCCAATACTCAAAAGCAAAACATGACATTACAAGAATTATTTTCAACCACACAAGCAAAACATGACATTACAAGCAAAACATGACATTACAAGAATTATTTTCTAGCTTCTCACAATTTTTCAATTCAAACATATGTCCAAAAAAATAGAAAAACTAAATCATATACTTTTCCCACACAAGCAAAACACGACATTACAAGAAATAGCTTTCAATCACTCTTCTCGAAACAGCTGGCTCAACTTCAATGGCGGTAGTGAACAAAAAGTATATTAACCTTATAAAGATTGTAAGGATGGTTCACCAGCTGTACCCACACATTGTGGTCCAATAAAGGACCATGGCGAATACCATGCACCTCTATGTAAATCTGAGTTTGACCAGCAGCATTAGCACAAAAATTCTGCCTCAAGTAATCATGAAGTTTAGCCAAGGTATAACTTCTAGGCACCCTAAAGAAGTCCCGCTTAACAACAAAGATAATCAGCATCATTATGATTAGATTCTGAACCACCCTTATTACTTGATCCAGATCTACCAGAACCATCAGGTATACCCTCACTAGATCCACTACCAGAAACATTCAATGAACCCTCAACAGATCTGTTGCCAGAACTTGACCCAGAGTCTTAATCTGAATCAGCTTCACCACCAGAACTCAAACCGCCATCACATCTACCCTCACCACTAGCAGAAACATCCAATGCACCCTCAACAGATCTGTAGCAAGAACTTGACCCAGCGTCTGAAACTGAATCAGCTTCACCAAAACTTGAACCAGAACTCCAACCGCCTTCATCACTACCCTCATCACTAGCAGAAACATCCAATGTACCCTCAGCAGATCTGCTGCCAGAACAAAACTTGACCCAGAGTCTGAATTTGAATCAACTTCACCAAAACTTGAACCAGAACTCAAACCTCCTTCAAATTACCCTCACCACTAGCAATAACATCCAATGCACCCTCAACAGATCTGCTGCCAGATATTGACCCAGAGTCTGAATTTGAATCGGCTTCACCAAAACTTGAACCAGAACTCAAACCGCCTTAAGATCTACCCTCATTACAAGAAACATCTTTCAATCACTCTTCACAAAACAGCTAGCTCAACTTCAATGGCAGTTGTGAACAACAAGTATATTAACCTTATAAAGATTGTAAGGATGGTTCACCAGGTGCACCCACACATTGTGGTCCAACAAAGGACCATGGCGAATACCATGCACCTCTATGTGAATCTGAGTTTGACCAGCAACATTAACCCGAAATTTCTGCCTCAAGTAATCATGAAGTTCAACCAAGGTATAATTTATGGGAACCTTAAAGAAGTCCCGCTTAACAAAAACATAATCAGCATCATTATGATCAGATTCTGAACCACCCTCATTACGCGATCCAGATCTACCAGAACCATTGATGAGTGTGTAAATACTCATCATTTTTGTACAAAATAAACTGCAAAATCATCTGAAAACACTCACAAACACATCAAAATGATCAAAATATCACAAATCAGTGTTTTATGTGTTTTAAATGCAAAAATATCAAAATTAGATGAAAAACATATCAAATTTGCAAAAATTGCGTTTTAGTCCCCAAGTTTATAAAATTGTCAAAAATAGTCCCTGAGCCAAAATTTCAAAAGAAAAGTCACCAAAGGCCTTTTGTAATCACAAATTATCATATTTAGTCCTTTGATGAAAAATCTAAAAGTTTTGAGAAAATTACGTTTAGTCCCCTGAAAATCCAAAAATGGTCAAAACTAGTCCTTGGAAATTTTCAAAAATGTCAAAATCAACCCTTGGATTATTAAACTTGGCAAGACCAACCCTTTGACTCAATCTTCATAACTTACATGTTTGGTCCTTGGGAATTGGAGCTTTACACATTTGGTCCTTATTTGTTATTATTTAGCCAAACCAAACCGGACCCTAATTTATTCCCCAAGCCCAAAATTAATCCCTTGGCCCAATTCACTTACCCGGTCCTTTACCCACAACCCGACCAGCCCAATACCAAGATTTAAAATAAACAAACCCGCCCCCAAAATCCTCATCCCCGACATTGTTGTTCTAACCTTCCTACCCACCTACCACCCTACCTCACTCATTGTCTCCCCCCACCTCACCTAACAACTCAAACCACATTAAATGCACCTTCTTCCTTGTCCAGGATATGGAAACCAATTTTCCCGCCAAATCCACTCAACGGCCAAGATGGCTCAAAAGGCATCCAACGGTTGAGATTGCTGCTGGGATCCACTCAGAAAGGTGAGAGAAGCACTTTGGGTGTATAAGAAGACCAAGAGGAAGCAAGAAAGAGTAGTGAGGTTTTAGTTAGTATTAGTCAGTTTTAATCAGTTTTTCTTTTATTGTTATTAGTTTTTAATCTAGAATGGTAGTATTCTAGCTTATGCGTCCTTCATTATTGTCATTTTTACATTCCTTGTACCCTTTTAAATTTTCAATGAAATTTAATGTTAAGTCAGTTTAAGAGTCCCAGGTTGTATTTTTGTTTTGTCTGATGTAATTTTATTTATACTGGATTTGTTGTTTTAGTGGTTCCTGAAGTTGTTTCAAATCCTTGTGAGCTTTTGTTCAAAATTGCAAAACATTTTCTACAAGTTTAGAACCTTAGTTTTTGCTTCCAAGTCTGCCTTCAAGGGTGTTTAAAATAGAATTGATTATGGGTCAATTTCGTATTTTGACCCATGTTGGGATTTAATATAGTTAAAACAAGTATTTATTTTGGAATTTAGAAGTCATCCTGCAGCTGTTATAAGCTCCAATCAGCCACTTAGGCTGTATCAGCCTGCAGTCACATCAATTACACAGGTCAATCTTTTTTTTGTTTATTAGTGCTTAACTGCTGCTTTTTAGGTTATTTTAATGTCATTTAGATAGCTTAGTTAGATTTAGTTCATATTTAGCTTATTCAAATCTTCCCTAGAGCTTATCTTAGTAAGCTTATTTCCCCCTTAGTGCTTGTTATTAGGATTTAGTGCTTATTGTTTGCTTGCTTTAGGATCCTTTAGTACTAAGACCAATGCCAACTGAGCTTTCCATTGTTCTTAGCTGAGTGCTTAATATCCAGCTTTTTTTAGAATATGTGCACCTAAGTTGATCTATCTGTTTACCTCTTCAGGTTATTTAGGGGTCTTAGTTGCTTAAGGTACTTTTGCAAAAGCTATAAAGAGTGTTTGGATCTGTCTTTAATCCCAGTTAGAGGTTTAGTTCATTGTTAAGATCAGTCAGCAAAGCCCCATTCAGGTCTATTTAGTTCATTTCAGTCTCATGTTTGCACCTCTAATCACTCTAAGTCAACATTTTAAATTTTCTGCTCTAATGTTCATGTCAGATTAATATAGGAGGTCATATTGTGCATTTAGGTTAGGATTCATATAAAATAGCTCTACTTAGTTTCATCTCATCATAAAACATCCATTACAATCTGTGTTTGATAATTCAAAACTCATTAGAGTCAAACTTTCATTCTTGTCAAAAAAGTCAGCATAATATTTGTGCTTGCAGTCTAACATGTGTTTTGTCTCAATGAATCATGGTCAAATTAGAGGTCAATTGGACTAGATGTGATAGGGTTGTTTGTGTTTTCTTATTCTCAGCTAGATAGTGCATGCTTTGCCCCTTGAGTGTTTCCATTGCCTGACTACGACTTATTAGTTAGCTTATTTTTTGCCTTAAAGATGGTACCATGTCTGTCTTCATTGTTAATGTTTGTCCTTGTTCTTTTTCATGAATGTTGATCAAATTGAGTGAGCAATTGAATGTTAGATTTAGGGCTTTTGCATTATTTGTGTAGCTTGGTTGGTGATCTTCAACTTTTATTCTTTGAGTTTTCATTTTCATGCTTGTTTGATTGGTCTAAATTGGTCTGCAAGATGGCGAGTGAGTCGCTTTTAAAACTGCTTATGAACGAGTACTGTAGCATGTGTTCTTACTTTCAGATATTTGCAACTTCTGTCCCTTTAGTTTATGTGTTCTTATTTTTAGCTTGTAACTTTAAAATTAAATAGATTTAGTTATAATTAAGTTTCATAAATGGCAAATTCATCCCTTAGACTTTTAAAAAACTCATTTTAGATTTTTAACTTTTCAAATTAGTTTTGTATATTTACACTTTCAGTCCCTAAACTTTTATTTATTTTATTTTTGGCTTTTCACTTTTAAAATAGTTTCGTATAATTACAATTTTAGTCCCTTAGCTTGTAACCTTTTGCATAATTAGTCCTTGCTAGTTACTTTTAGTTTTATAAACTCGGGAATAACCCGGGATTTACATTATTTGTACTCGCTTTGCCTGTTATTTGTCTAGTTGTAATTTCGTTTGTTTCTTTATTCCTTAGTTCGCGTTTTCATTTCCATTCGTAGTATAACAAAACAAAAACATCATTTTAAAAATAGTGATAGCGTTTATTTAATATTTTTTATCTTTTTAATTTTCTTTAATTTGCATTTTAGCCCTTGTAGTTTATGTCCTTTCTCCGTAGTTATAATAATCCAAATTCTCCTTTCCCGTTCAAATCTCGCGATCACTATACGTTGGGTGATCCATTGCACACCGGGACATAACGACCCGGGAAACATCAGACTCTCGATCTTCATTGATTTCGTGCTTGAGCAGCTTTTAAGTCGTTACGGTCCGCCATTCACAAGTGGCGGGCTTGTGTGATTTAGCTTGACTGCTTTGCGCATCAAAATTTTATGCCACGGAGTCTTTGATTATCTTCCGTCTAGCAGATTAGTGATTTGAATATTCACTCTTTGTTCATACCATCCATCCTTATATATTTATATTTTCTTATAAAAAATCCAAAACCCAAAAATATTTTCCTTTTCAAAATTTATTTTCCCTTTTATGTTTTCTATTTATAAAACCCCAAAAATATTCTTCTCATTCCTCTTATTCGTTGATTCTATTTCTCTTACCTTCTTTTTCCGTTTAATTCTATTCTTCAGATCCTCTCAACCATTTGATTCTCCTCTTATCCCTCTATATGTTTAATTCTAATGGCGGACATGCGCATTTGATGTTCGAAATGCTCCAAGTACCCACCGAGGGTTACGAAGATGCGTTGTTGTACCGAGATTCTTTCGTAAAATTTCGAGATACAAACCGGTTTAATTCAACTAATTATGTCAAATCCATTCTATGGATTTGAGAGGGACGATCCCTATGCTCACATCCGATGGTTTGATAGATTAATTTCAACCATAAAATATAGGGATGTTCCTCATGACACAATTAAGTTGATGCTATTCTCATTTTCTCTCAAGGGGCCGTAATTGGCTCGAAAAGAACCCCCTCGATCGATCATTGCTTGGGAAGATCTCGTTTCAAAATTTGTAAATCGTTTCTTTCCTTATTCTAAGACGGAAAATCTTAAGAACGAGATTACAAACTTCAGCCAGCTTTGATGAAAGTTTTGGTGAGGCATAGGAAAGATTCAAAGATCTCCTATGGAAATGCCCACATCATGGTTTCTCGAATTACCCAGATCGATATATTCTACAATGCTTTAATGCAAACCGATCAAGATTCACTTAATGCATGCACGGTGGCAATATCTTGTATCGCACCCCAAGGATATATTGACGATCATCGAGAACAAATCGAAAGTTCCACTCACGAGAAACAAACCGATTGAGATGGCTGAGCTTACCAATGATATTCGATGCATGAAGCAAAAATCAGAGCCCGTTGTTACCGTTACCGAAAGATGTGATATTTGTGGTGGTCCCCATCCTTTTTACGATTGTCAAGCCACCGATGACGAGGTTTATAATGCTACATCAACCAAATATCACAAGACTTTCGCTTTCGATGATGAGGATTCCATTCAAATGAAAGAATATTATGCGAGTTTGTCGGCTACAACCAATCCTCGCTTCGAGCCTTTCATTTTCGACTCTTCCCTTCACTCACACCGGTTGAGAGAAGTGACGTCGTTTTAGAAGAGTTCGATGATCATATTTCAACAAACATTGTTGAACCCGTTGACTCTCTCATAATGGGAGACGAGCCTCTTAGCACTATTCCGCAAATGGAATCGCCTAGTGTTGAGAGCCTTGTCCCAATCCCAAGTGAGTCCGAGGTTATCTCCGATAATATGTGTGATAAGCCTCTTGATGATGATTCTTACCCTCCTCTTGACATTCCAAATAATCATGTTGATATGTTCTCCCATTCTCGACAACGATTGTACCGTTTGACGATTCTTTATCTTATGGAGACATTGATTATGTCGAGGACTTACCTTCTGAGCTAGTTAGCTTAGAGGATGCGAGATTCCGATGATCCGGAAATTGAGGACGAGATGCTTCGTGAAAAATTATTCAATATAAATCTCCTCGTTTCTAAGATCGAATCATTCTTGTTAAGTCACTTCATCTCCTATCCCCTGTGGATAGTGACTTGGAAAAGCCCGAACCAATTCCCTAACTTAAGGCTTTTTCCAATGATTCTTTTCCGGAATTTGAAGTATTCCGCTTTGATGACGATTATACTAAAAAGGAGAGTAGTGGCAATCCCACCTTTCATCTTTCTCTTCCCGAGTATGATTTGTTTCTCTTTGATCTAGATCCTGAGGAGTTCTCCGGTGAACTCTCTCATATCATATCTCCTCCTGAGTATGATCATTTCTATTTTGATCTTGATCTTGACCGGGGGGAAGACATGCTCTATCATAAGAGTTTTTTCATTGAGGACCGAGGTTTTCGTTAAAAATCACCCTATGAGCTTAAATGATCAAATTCAAATTAAAGATGATGAAGAATGGATCCTTATTGTTATCAAAATCTTCATTCCATTCCTCACATATATCGTGACTTCCTCTCTTCTTCACTGCTCGGGAGTGAGGACACTATCTTTGACCCCTGCATTTTCGCTATCATTTGTGAGCAATCTGCTCTCTATATCTCATCGGAGTGGAACTTTCGTACTTCAATGTTTATCCAAACATCTTGAATGAAAGTCCGATGGAGATTGTTTCTTCCACTTTGCTTCCCCATGAACAAATTAATGCGGTGTCGAGTCAAGCTAGCGACTTGAATCAAAAAAAGTAGCACGCCATATGGGTTTTCACCCATATTTCTCAACTTCTTCTATTTTCTACCACCCTAATGGGGTTGCCCACATGTTTAAAAAAATCTTCTTTCTAAATAATGGCCGTAGTATTTCCCTTTCACGTTCTTTGTTTCGCATAACGCCGTGACTTTTGAATATTGAGGGCAATATTCATTTCTCGAAAGTGTGGGGGAATTCTCACTAATTTTATCATATAATTATACCACCCGCTTTTGGCCAAAATTTTTTGGAGTAAGTGTTTTACACTTTCTCACTGTTATCAACCGCCATGTTCAGAAGACAAAAGGATTGGCTAATCCAGGAGCAAACGGCTCTTGGTAAAGATTTCTCAAATCCGCTTATATGGCTTGCAATTTGCCCAAAATTGTATGGTATTCAACTCACCATATCCTAAAAGTGAAGAGTTGGCTAGCCCGCAAGTTTATGGCTTGTGGTAAAGGCAGTTGAAAATCCATAATTGGTATTCAGCTCACCAAAGATAATTCGATAATTTATCTAAGAGTTGGCTAGTCCGAATGGTACGGCTTCGGTAAAGACAAAATCAAATCCGCTGAAAGTCGGTGGTTTGCTCAAAATCACATGGTTATCGGGTACCATGGTTCTTACTTGAATCAAACATTTGGCTACCCGTAAGTAATGGCTTTTGGTAAAGAGTTTAAAATCCATTATGTTTTCTCAAATCATTGCTAGAGACTAGCAATATCTCAAGTGGGGGATTGATGAGTGTAAATACTCATCATTTTTGTACAAAATAAACCGCAAAATCATTAAAACACTCTAAACACATCAAAATGATCAAAATATCACAAATCAGTGTTTTATGTGTTTTAAATGCAAAAATATCAAAATCAGATGAAAACATATCAAATTTGCAAAATTGCGCTTTTAGTCCCCCAAGTTTATAAAATTGTCAAAAATAGTCCCTGAGCCAAAATTTCAAAAGAAAAGTCACCAAAGGCCTTTTGTAATCACAAATTATCATATTTAGTCCTTTGATGAAAAATCTAAAAGTTTTGAGAAAATTACAGTTTAGTCCCTGAAAATCCAAAAATGGTCAAAACTAGTCCTTGGAAATTTTCAAAAATGTCAAAATCAACCCTTGGATTATTAAACTTGGCAAGACCAACCCTTTGACTCAATCTTCATAACTTACATGTTTGGTCCTTGGGAATTGGAGCTTTACACATTTGGTCCTTATTTGTTATTATTTAGCCAAACCAAACCGGACCCTAATTTATTCCTCAAGCCCAAACATTAATCCCTTGGCCCAATTCACTTACCCGGTCCTTTACCCACAACCCGACCAACCCAATACCAAGACTTAAAATAAACAAACCCGCCCCCAAAATCCTGTCATCCCCGACATTGTTGTCTGCAACCTTCCCCCTCCAGCCACCTACCAGTCCACCCTACCTCACTCATTGTCTCCCCCCACCTCACCTAACAACTCAAACCACATTAAATGCACCTTCTTCCTTGTCCAGGATATGGAAACCAATTTTCCCGCCAAATCCACTCAACGGCCAAGATGGCTCAAAAGGCATCCAACGGTTGAGATTGCTGCTGGGATCCACTCAGAAAGGTGAGAGAAGCACTTTGGGTGTATAAGAAGACCAAGAGGAAGCAAGAAAGAGTAGTTAGGTTTTAGTTAGTATTAGTCAGTTTTAATCAGTTTTTCTTTTATTGTTATTAGTTTTTAATCTAGAATGGTAGTATTCTAGCTTATGCGTCCTTCATTATTGTCATTTTTACATTCCTTGTACCCTTTTAAATTTTCAATGAAATTTAATGTTAAGTCAGTTTAAGAGTCCCAGGTTGTATTTTTGTTTTGTCTGATGTAATTTTATTTATACTGGATTTGTTGTTTTAGTGGTTCCTGAAGTTGTTTCAAATCCTTGTGAGCTTTTGTTCAAAATTGCAAAACATTTTCTACAAGTTTAGAACCTTAGTTTTTGCTTCCAAGTCTGCCTTCAAGGGTGTTTAAAATAGAATTGATTATGGGTCAATTTCGTATTTTGACCCATGTTGGGATTTAATATAGTTAAAACAAGTATTTATTTTGGAATTTAGAAGTCATCCTGCAGCTGTTATAAGCTCCAATCAGCCACTTAGGCTGTATCAGCCTGCAGTCACATCAATTACACAGGTCAATCTTTTTTTTGTTTATTAGTGCTTAACTGCTGCTTTTTAGGTTATTTTAATGTCATTTAGATAGCTTAGTTAGATTTAGTTCATATTTAGCTTATTCAAATCTTCCCTAGAGCTTATCTTAGTAAGCTTATTTCCCCCTTAGTGCTTGTTATTAGGATTTAGTGCTTATTGTTTGCTTGCTTTAGGATCCTTTAGTACTAAGACCAATGCCAACTGAGCTTTCCATTGTTCTTAGCTGAGTGCTTAATATCCAAATTTTGTTTTAGAATATGTGCACCTAAGTTGATCTATCTTTACCTCTTCAAGGTTATTTAGGGTCTTAGTTGCTTAAGGTACTTTTGCAAAAGCTATAAAGAGTGTTTGATCTGTCTTTAATCCCGTTAGAGGTTTAGTTCATTGTTAAGATCACAAGAAAGCCCCATTCAGTCTATTTAGTTCATTTCAGTCTCATGTTTGCACCTCTAATCACTCTAAGTCAACATTTTAAATTTTCTCGCTTCTAATGTTCATGTCGATTAATATAGGAGGTCATATTGTGCATTTAGGTTAGGATTCATATAAAATAGCTCTACTTAGTTTCATCTCATCATAAAACATCCATTACAATCTGTGTTTGATAATTCAAAACTCATTAGAGTCAAACTTTCATTCTTGTCAAAAAGTCAGACATAATATTTGTGCTTGCGCCTAACATGTGTTTTGTCTCGAATCATGGTCAAATTAGAGGTCAATTGGACTAGATGTGATAGGGTTGTTTGTGTTTTCTTATTCTCAGCTAGATAGTGCATACTTTGCCCCCTTGAGTGTTTCCATTACAGCTTATTAGTTAGCTTATTTTTTGCCTTAAAGATGGTACCATGTCTGTCTTCATTGTTAATGTTTGTCCTTGTTCTTTTTGACTGCTGAATGTTGATCAAATTGAGTGAGCAATTGAATGTTAGATTTAGGGCTTTTGCATTATTTGTGTAGCTTGGTTGGTGATCTTCAACTTTTATTCTTTGAGTTTTCATTTTCATGCTTGTTTGATTGGTCTAAATTGGTCTGCAAGATGGCGAGTGAGCTGTTTTAAAACTGCTTATGAACGAGTACTGTAGCATGTGTTCTTAACTTTCAGATATTTGCAACTTCTGTCCCTTTAGTTTATGTGTTCTTATTTTTAGCTTGTAACTTTAAAATTAAATAGATTTAGTTATAATTAAGTTTCATAAATGGCAAATTCATCCCTTAGACTTTTAAAAAACTCATTTTAGATTTTTAACTTTTCAAATTAGTTTTGTATATTTACACTTTCAGTCCCTAAACTTTTATTTATTTTATTTTTGGCTTTTCACTTTTAAAATAGTTTTGTATAATTACAATTTTAGTCCCTTAGCTTGTAACCTTTTGCATAATTAGTCCTTGCTAGTTACTTTTAGTTTTATAAACTCGGGAATAACCCAGGATTTACATTATTTGTACTCGCTTTGCCTGTTATTTGTCTAGTTGTAATTTCGTTTGTTTCTTTATTCCTTAGTTCGCCATTTCCATTCGTAGTATAACAAAACAAAAACATCATTTTAAAAATAGTGATAGCGTTTATTTAATATTTCTTATCTTTTAATTTTCTTTAATTTGCATTTTAGCCCTTGTAGTTTATGTCCTTTCTCCGTAGTTATAATAATCCAAATTCTCCTTTCCGCTCAAATCTCGCGATCACTATACGTTATGATCCATTGCACGCTCGGGACATAACGACCGGGAAACACTGTACTCCTCAGATCTTCATTGATTTCGTGCTTGAGCAGTTTTAAGCTGGTTACGGTCCGCCATTCACAAGTGGCGGGCTTGTGTGATTTAGCTTGACTGTTTTGCGCGCATCAACCATCATATATACCCTCACTAGATCCACTAGTAGAAACATCCAATGCTCCCTCAACATATCTATTTCGTTAAGAATGAATATTTCTAGTTCGTTAATAATGTGTATCGCATCTTACCTTATATGGGCAAAGGTACACAAGTTATCGTGTTAGATTTTCTAGACTCGTTTTAACATGTGTATACATAGATGCATTTCTTGATCAATCAACATATTATTATTTAACAAAGAAATCCAGTAAGTTATAATTTTCTAAAACGATTGGTGAAAGTATACGTAAGCACATACATAACATAGATGTCAAATTTTGTAGTGACGTCGATCGTAGTTTTACCTTTTTTATATATTACATTTGAAATACATAACCGGCAGGTTATGACATTAAATATGTTCGTGGAGCCTTTAAGGGAAAAGTTACAATCGACTTGTACATCCACCAAGAAAACAAAGCAAATTAAGTCATGCACAATAATGCGAATGTAAGCCATGATATATCCATTGATAGGCATTTTTGATAAATCAATCTTTGTTTATGGACTACCTTTTTCTTATGTGTGCATTTTGGAAGAAATCTATTTGATTGATCAAAGATTTATACTTTCAACACCTTATGATAGTTATGCTACTTTTATTTGTTTTTATTGAAATAAATCAAAATAAGTGGTAATAAAATAAAATAAAATACATATTGGCATAGGTGTGTTTATGGGTTGACACAAACCTGGGGCTTTATAACTAATTTGATATGGCTTGATGTTATAATAATTAAAAAAAAATTGTTTCAAAAGGTTAAAAGATGGTTTGTGAGCTGTTGGTGGCCAATTTTGTAAAAAAGAGGTTGTAATTATCGTCATAAAAGTGTAAGGAGCCGGGACAGACTCAAATGGGAGCCGGATGTAGCACGAGTAACATTCGAGTTTAGGTCACAAAATGTAAATTATTTTTTAAATATGTATTCGCTTGATACGTGCAACCTTTGATTTTAGCTAAAAAATTCTTTATGGGCAACTTAAGTACTTATAATCATAAACATAAATTTGTGCAACACTCTCTAAAAATTTCGAGGTCCGACTCTTATGAGAAGTGAGAGGTCACAACTTGCGCAAACAAACTTGAAATGATCAGTCAAACTCTAAAAAAAATGCATCTCTAATTTATGTTTATGTGATGACAAATTTAAATCTCTTAAACTAATCATAATATTTTTATTGAAAGTTGGTTAAAAGAAAAGAGAAAAATGGGTTGGTGATTTTCTTTTTCAAAACAGAGAAAGTAAATGGTAACCCAACATAAAACTAGCCTCCTAAACTTTATGATGTAACTCATAGTACTTCATAAAGGTTGTGTATACATTAGTTAATAGTTGAATGCGGTGTTTGTGTAAGCTAAAGTGCTTATGAGCTTATTGAACGTTTGATAGGCTTATAAGCTTATTTTTTAGATCTATGAACTTATTTGTTTGAGCTCATGAGTTTATAAGTTTAAGTATAAAAGCTCAAAAAAAAAAAAATAATAATAATAATAAATAAATAAAAAATAAAAAATTATGAGCTTATCAACTATAATATAAGTCTTACAAATAAGCTTCTCGTGTTCAAGTTGAACATGAAAGGATCTCAATACTTACACAAACACCTCCTAAGACACGACCTATTATCTATATAAAGATGGATAACTATAAGTGTGCATGTACTAGCTAATGTTTTAGATACCCAACCTAAATTAGATAACATAATATAGATCAAAATACTTGATCCAACATCAACCTAGTCATTCACATTACACATTCACCTTTTCCTTGATCTTGCCTTTCGTGTTTTCTTTTCCTTTCTAAAATCATGATGCACTTAAAATCCACGCAAAATAATCAATTGATCTAAGGATTAGTTTTGTTAAGAACGAAATCAAACAAGTTTCAAATTAAATGTTTACATTTTTGTTTCAGTTTGTCACAAAAAAAGTGTTCGTTTTCAAATTTAACCATCAAAATATCTGAAAAAGACAAAGAAGATAACTAGAAATGATGCATCGTCTAATTATTACCTATTTGAAAACCAAATGCATTTTGAAAATGCAGTTTATAATGAAAGCAATAGTGTTTTCAAAATAAAACAAATTTTAAGGTTTTTTTGAGAAATTTTGCTTAAATGTACACGACTTTAAATTAGATACACACGACAACAAGACACAAGTGGGTCTAGTAAAGTCGTTAGTCCAACATGTAACTAATTTTAAAATTAAAGGTTGTGCTACATGTTAATGCTTTAAGCATGATACTCTGATTTAGTCTGGTTATAACACCGATCTAGATAAAGCTACATTATAACAACTACACATGTACCATAAGACCTAACCCAAGCTAAAATCGACATCAACCTAGTCACCCGCATCAAGCGTTTAACCTTATTCTTAATCGGGTTCACCTTTCATGTTCTTTTTACCTTTTAACAAACTTAAAAAGGCTAAAACAAGCTTGATTCCCCACGTGCTGCAATTTTGAAGCCAGACTTCGAGCGCCTATTCTTTGACCGCAAGCATTTTTGTGAAGCCGAGAAATGGAGTCTGTTGAAAAAACAGGTTTTGATTTTAGTCCAAACTTTTCTTGCTTCGTATGAAATAACTTAACAAGGCTTGGAACCGGTCTTTGAAGAAGTTGATACCTTATAGATGTATCAGAGCCGTATTCGAGGATGTGCGAGATATGTTACCGCACAAAACCTTAGATAATTAGGCACCTCAAAATATATATCATGGTATATATATTTGGGGATTCAAAATTCACTTGCAACAAATATCTTCAACGCTCTAATCTCCCATATCGTGGTGTGGTCTTGTCCTCTTCCAATTGTCCCATGTGTACGAATGCCCCTGAGGATATTGACCACTCCATCATTCGATGCCCTCGTGCAATCGCTATTTGGAGAAAAGTGTGGAGTTTGTGGAACCTTGCTACTCCAGTGACTTTTCCTTCATTCTCTATCTCGGATGTTTCAGAGGGGAGAATCAAGGCTCAAGGAAGTAATGCTTGTTTAAACAAGATTCTTCAAGGTGTTCTTTATTGTACAATTTGGTCTATATGAAAGTGGCGCAATAAGATTGTAAATGCAGACCCAAACCAGGTGAATGGCGTTCTGAACGAAGACATCTTCCCCTCTATCCAGTAGATCTCTAAAATTTGGATCTCAGCAAGGGTTAAGGCTCTTAATGTTAACTGGAGCTGTTGGATACCTAAACCATTCGACGTTATGACTTCTTTGTAATGTTTTGTTTTGTGTTTCTGTGTTCTTTGCTTTTGCTATGCCTTTTTTAATGGCTCATTTGTAGTTGTTCTTTTGGCCCCGTCTTGGTGCCTTTTGTTTCTAATAATAGTATCAGCATTTCAAAAAAAAAAAAAAAAGAAAAAGGATATCGTACAAGCTTTGAACAGGACTTTCGTTTCCACAAATTTAAGTATTTATAAAAAAAATATGTTATGCTTGACAAAAGTAACTGTTGCTTAAACTGGAGTCGTGCGAAATAAAAAAAGATGAAAGGTTATAAGATTCTTTTTACATTTTCCTCAAAACCCTAACACCTAACTTCACTTTACAGGGTTTTCCCGGTAGTGGTAAATAAACAATGCCGGAAAACAAATCCTTCCAGTTCCGATCATCCTCCGTCAAAATCCCCACCTTCACCACCTTCCACCACCGTCACAACCACCACAAACCACCATCACCACCACTCTTCGCCGACCTCAACCTCCACATCTCATCACTCATCACCCACACCAAACACTCACTCACTCACTTCATCTCAAACATAAAACCAAAACCTTTTAAATCACCTTTACTCTGTTCAGCTTCGTTATCACTCAACAACAGTGACGAGTTGACTCAGTCGACCGAGTTGGCGACTCAGTCGAGAGCGAGTCGAAATGACGATGAGAGAGTTTTGATAAGTGAGGTGTTGGTGAGGAATAAGGACGGGGAGGAGCTGGAACGGAGGGATTTAGTTGAGGAGGCGGTTAAGGCGTTGAAGACGTGTAGGCCGAATTCGGCGTTGACTGTGCGCGAAGTGCAGGAAGATGTGCATAGGATTATTGGTAGTGGTTATTTTAGTTCGTGTTTGCCTGTTGCTGTTGATACTCGTGACGGTATTCGTTTAGTTTTTCAGGTATTGTTTCTGAGTATTTAGAGGTGTATTATTAGTTAGGCGATGTTTAGAGGTTTTTAGAGCGTTTAGAATATAATGCTTGTTTGGCAACGAGTGTTTAGCTTTTGGTTTTTAGAGCGTTTTGCATATAATGCTTGTTTGGCAACGAGTTGTATTATTAGCTAAACACTCTTACTATTGCTTACTGCCACGGTATTTGTTAAGTTTTTCAGGTATTGTTTCTTTGTATGCAGAGTTCTGAAATTAGTTAGGCGCAATGTGGTAGGGCCCAACGTTTAAGATGTGTTTGGCGACGAACTTTTTTGAGCGTTTAGAATATAGTGCTTGTTTGGAAAAGAGCGTTTAAACACTTTTATTTGTTATTGCGTTTACGTCATTTCACACTTTATAATTACTGATACAGCTGTATTTTGTATGGACTAAAGCCCGAGTGTCTCTAGTTAGGGTTTACACACTATATGTATGGTCCGGGAATATTGAATGAAACATGAAACAATACCATTCTACATATCCAACGTTTATCTAACGGTATTTGTTTTGAAAAAGCATTTGGTAACATAGTTGTAGCCTTTGTAGGTGTTATTATGAAGTGTAAAATGATGTAAAGCTAAATGCTAAGTGCTTCTAATTAAAAGCGAAATAAAATCCAAAAACTAAACGCTTGTTGCCCAACAAGCATTATATCCTAAACGCTGAATGCTCCAATAGTGGTATAGTAGTTAAATAATGAGAATAGGCGTTGTTGCAGTTACTTGTAAACTGATTATCGAAGTCTGACTGAGACAATGAGAATCAGTTTTAGTGTATCTAATTGATAGTTGTGTTTTAATTGTTATTATCTGATGTGGAATAGTCGGAATATGACCGGTAGGAGATAGTGTTTTAATAAGATAAATGAGATACTGTGTTTGTTTGAGAAAGTATGATTGGTTAAGGTTTTTGTAAAATGGCCTCTAATGTAATCTGATAAACAGAAAGGTGTTATTGCAATTACAGGTAATCTGATTCCCGAAACTGACTGCAAGTAATCAGATAACTTTATCTGTAGGGTGTTTGGGGTTGCTTACTTTTTTGCTAATATTATGCTTATCTATTAAAAATTGGTGATAATATTACTAGAATAATAATCAACTGAATTATAGAATTGACCAGCTTATTTACACTTGATGTAATTCTAGTGTAGTTTCACTGAAGCAGAAGCGGATAAGCATGGAAAATAGTGCGTGAATTTGTTTATTTTGTTAAAAATACAGTACGTAGATAAAGGAATAATGAGAAGCTCATTTGCATATGTTGTAAGAACTTTACTTTTAGGTTAGATTTGAGGGTATATTCTAGTTTTATCTCAAATAAGCATTTAAGCAAATTTCTAGCTTATTGAGTCCCCAATATAAGGAGAAAAGCAGAAGCAGTTTGGTTTAACACTTTAACCAAACACTGAAAACTGCTTACCTGCTAAGTAAGTAATCCGAAACACCCTCCCAGCTTTACCACACATAAACTTCTAAAAACCTATTATTTAAGTTGAATAAACAATAAGTTGCATACAGACTTTCAGTTCGTATGCATGTTTGGATAGTAACCGGTTCAAGGTCATGATATTGTTTGGTAGCTCTAAAATAGATTTGAATTGCATAATATTAAAGACATTGGAAAACAACCAACAGGCTTTTGGTTTAGCAGTATCCATTATCCAATGTGTATATACGATTCAGTGATGCACATTAACCAAGTGGTTCGGGGTCGAATTCTCCCGGCTGGAACAAGGGTGAAGGGTGTGTGAGTTTGCTCTTTAGACCAAAAGAGAGAGTAGAACTAAAAAGCAAGTTATGAAATTGATGGTACACATGTGGTTAAGTAATTCGTGGCATTTAGTGTCTGTAAGAAGTTTATTACATATATCATGAATTGTAAATTATGCAGAATATATACATGTGATAGTACATTTGAAAAAGGATAAAAAAGGTTGCCTAAATGCCAATGTACACACATCTCTAATATTGTTGTTCTATTGTAATACCTTTAGCGTGATAGGATTACTTACACTATATATTTTGGCATAAGGTAGAACCAAACCAAGATTTCCAAGGGCTGGTCTGTGAAGGAGCCAACGTTCTTCCTACAAAGTTTGTGGAGGATAAGTTTCGTAGTTCATATGGTACAGTTACTGACTTACTGTCAACACGACATGGCCTTTGAAGCATTTTAAGTTTCTAGTGTTAATTAATTTATTGTCAAGTTATGCAGGAAAAATTGTGAATATCAGAAAGTTAGATGAAGTTATAAGCTCCATCAATGGGTGGTATATGGAGCGTGGCCTTTTTGGATTGGTTAGCATTCTATTTCATTGCCATTTGTTCTTTCTGTAATTGTATAGTTCATTCATTTGACTGTAAATCTTTTTATTAATTTTGCCAACTGTTTTCATTTGTTTATGATATCATCAGGTTTCTGGAGTTGAGATTCTTTCTGGGGGAGTTCTCAGGTTACAAGTGTCCGAAGCAGAGGTCAACAATATATCCGTACGTTTTCTTAGTAAAACGTAAGCGTATGATCTCTATTTTGATCATTAAGTAATGATTCCATCATAAAAAATTATGCACATTATAATTTATACTAAAATGTGTTGCTTGTGTGATTCAGTGGGGAGCCAACTACGGGTAAAACAAGACCAGAGACAATACTTCGACAACTCAACACCAAAAAGGGTCAGGTACTAGGCTAAGGGTTTTCTACGTAATACATAAATTTTCCTGCAAACTATATGCTATTTTCTATAATTCTAATGTTAAATAAATGTATCAGGTCTATAGCATGCTTCAAGCTAAAAGAGATGTAGATACATTGCTAGCAATGGGCATTATGGAGGATGTTAGCATTGTTCCACAGCCAGCAGGAGGTAACTTTTGGCATGATTTTTTTGCCCATCGATATAAATCAATTTCAGTTGTTTAAATCAGTAATTTTGTTTTGTGCCTGTGTCCTATTATTTGTAATTTAATATTATCTAGTAATGAATAAACTTATTTTGTATTGCCTACAGACTCTGGGAAAGTGGACTTAACAATTAATGCAGTCGAACGTGTAAGTGGAGGCATCTCAGCTGGTGGTGGAATTTCTAGTGGGTATGTGATCTCATCATGGCTCATGTATTGTAACTTTCCGATGAAATCACTTTCATCTTTGATATTTCTGTAAACTATATAGTAGGTTTTGCGACTTTGAAGTTTCTTTGAGGGGGTGTTTAGGTCTGTATTTTGGAACAAGGAAGGAATCTGTAACCTTTGTTAGCAGATTCATTTGTTTGATGATTGTGAATTGCACTTTGATGAACTTTTTCTCTCGATTCACAAACTCCTATTTTCTTTTCTTCACAAAATGTGTTCTGTAGTAATCATAATTTGCCATACATGTGCCTTTCAAAAATAATAAACAATAATTTGCCATATATCTATGCATCTGGTCATTAAAGCTGTTTATCTGATTTTAATGATTTCATATCACATGTCACATATCACATTCAAAATACACAGCCAAACACCCCTTAAGTTTATATTGTATGTGCATTCATATTCACTTATTGGTCCTTTTTATTTGCAGGATCACAAGTGGCCCTCTAGCAGGACTAATTGGGAGGTAATATATCCTTTGCGAAAAGAGTGCTCTATTTCCCTTAGCATTATTGTTGTTAAGTGGTTTTATGTCCCTACAACTGAACCAATCTTTTTCCAATTGCAGCTGTGCAGTATACCACAGAAACCTATTTGGGAGGAACCAAAAGATCAATCTTTCACTTGAAAGAGGGCAAATTGACTCAATATTCCGGATCAACTACACAGATCCTTGGATTGAAGGAGATGATAAACGGACTTCAAGAACAATAATGATTCAGGTACCCTTCGAACTTTGAATGGGCGGGCCATAACAAATAGTTTTCTGGTGCGGATCAAAAGGGGCTAGGTCGACCAATAGACACGTGTTTATTCTCTTTTACTGAATTTGATGGATAATTAATGTGGCAAGTATAATTAGAAAACTATATCAGTACAATAATAATCTACTATGTTAATAAAGCCAAGTTAGAAGGTTGAATGCTCCCTTGGACCTGCTTGACTTATTGACCCATTATACCTTATCTTTTTGACTTGTTAGAGATATAATGTAGCCCAATCAACCCATTTGTATATAAAAGGGTCAAAGTTTCCGCCTCTATGTTTATTCTAATTTACCAATTCACTGTGTTATAGAATTCAAGGACTCCTGGGACTCTTGTTCATGGGCCTCATGGAAATCAACCCAACAACAGTAGCCCGACCATCGGACGGGTTACAGCTGGCATTGAGTACACCCGGCCATTCAGACCAATGTGGAGCGGGACTGCAGGGCTTATTTTTCAGGTATTTTTAGAACTTCCGTGAATAAAAATATACTGACAAGAGACTTACCAGTTAGAAGTTACAATTTATAGCGTGCTGGTGCTCGTGATGATAAAGGGAATCCCATGATAAGAGACTTCCATAACTGCCCCCTAACAGCTAGGTAATCTTGAGGTTTATCTCATCAGAGCTATGATGGTTACTGGTCAAACAGTGACTTTTAATTTTATTTTTTTGGGCTGCAGTGGTAATAATTATGATGACATGCTACTAGCCAAAGTTGAAAGTGTTTATACTGGCTCTAGTGACCCGAGTTCTTCAATGGTAAGACTTGTGAATCTTTTCTCTTTCTAGCCTCACTATAATTTCAGAATCTCATGGTCGGTTGTTTTGCAGTTAGTAGTTACTATGGAGCAAGGACTTCCTGTATGGTCAGAGTGGCTAACTTTCAGTAGAGTCACTGCCCGTGCACGGAAAGGCTTCGTATTTGGCCCTACTCGCCTTAATTTTAGGTAATATGTCCTATGTGTATTCTCGTGTGCGTTTGTTTAAAGCTCTTTTGTATCTCTGTTAATTTTTTACGATTAAAACTACAGTTTATCTGGTGGCCATGTCGTCGGTAACTTTCCTCCCCACGAAGCATTTCCGATCGGTGGAATAAATAGTGTTAGAGGGTATGAAGAAGGTGATATTGGGTCGGGGAGATCTTATGGGGTTGGTAGTGGAGAATTTACTTTTCCTCTGGTGGGTAATCAATCAATTTTTTTTCATATTGTGGCATTTCTTTCACACCTTTGTTTTTGGATACTTCTACTTTCGTTCCCTTTATTTATTTCAATATATACGATTCACCTTGCAGGTGGGACCAGTAGAAGGAGCAGTATTTGCTGACTATGGAACTGATCTTGGATCAGGCTCGACCGTTCCTGGTAATCCTTGTGGTATTATGGTCTAGAGCACCATTTCATCGTTTATGATAGATGTGGCAATATTTACTTATGAAGTGGTCAATTTGGGTTAAATTTATCTTTAATGGGCTAAATTTATTTAACTAAAAAAAGACGGTTAAATGGGTTGAACATATTAAAATGGGACAAAAGTCGGCTAAAGGTATTTTTTTAACCAATAAAACCTTGGAAGTCATTGATTCAAAAAATTGATTGTGATTAAATCATATTATTATTTATAATTATGAATGACACTAATTGTCTATAAATAAATAAGTTTTGAAAAAGTGTTTTGGTTCAATCCAACTCGTGACTTGTTTCGAGATGTATAATATTGCTAGTTTTGATGACACAAACTATTTTTGACCAACACAACCCGTTTGACCCGCTCATTTTGCCACTTCTAGTGGCAAGTATAGCGTAATTAAACTTGTCTTTTGTGTATCGAAGGGGATCCTGCTGGGGCAAGGCAAAAGCTTGGAAGTGGATACGGTTATGGAGTTGGTATACGTGTAGCGTCTCCGTTAGGGCCTCTTAGACTTGAGTATGCTTTTAATGACAAGGGAAACAGAAGGTACCAGTTTGGCGTGGGTCACCGAAATTAGGATTTAACCTGTCTAAATTTTTTTATTTCTTTTTTCTTAAATTTTGATCCGTGTGTTTCCTGATTGTGTACAACATGTTTTGTCTAGAAATGAGAGGGAAAATGTAAAATAAAATATACAAATTATATATCCTTCACAAGCCTTTTGCAGCTTGATCTTCCTGAAATGCAATTTTTTCTAGCATATGATAATACAAAGTTACCAATGGATTTTGGGGTCAATAGATACGTTTGTAATAGTACCCCGCTGTTGTTTCTATCATGAACATGTCACCAGGGCGCAAACATGTCAAGCTGGGCTCAAGCTAGGTTGACATTTTGATGAGCGTTTTTAAGATGCAGACTCAAGCTTGGCTCAAAAAGCTTTGAAATTTTATTTGTAAATATTGTATTTGCTAATCAAGCAAACATGTATGTTGTTATTGTAAGCCGATAACCACCATCAAGATGACCTAGTGGTCAAGTACCCTAATGTCTTCGGTTTAAACCACACTAGGTAGTAGGTAGTAGGTACACAGTTTGAAGGTGGTTATGAGAAGGGAGAATGGTAACGTGGAAACCTCGGTCAAGTTGCGCACGTACGAGTCTAACTCGTCCTTCTTGAACTATATCCCTTGCACGAGAAAAAATTTACGCTTATGTTTTATTGTAAGCCTATATAGTTGCCTATGCAACAAATAACGCAAGTCAACATAGGTTTAAACCACACTAGTTAGTAGATACACATTTTGGAGGTGGTAAGGAAAAACGATAAGTGGTAACGCGTGATCTTGGTATATGAGTCACTACCTCCTCCTTAAAGTATCCTTTGAATGGGCTAAACATTATATGTTTACGCGTTTGTTTTATGGTAAGAGTGAACGGTGTCATGGCGCACAAGTCGGGCCATTATGACGTGGAGCACACAATGACGCAGCCATTCGTGCATTACTACACCGCCTACAACCGTGCTATTTCCGGCGTTAGAGAGCTCACGCAATGCCAAACTGTTTTTATTTTTTATTATTTATTAAAATGGGTTTGTGTTTGTGTTGTGTTTTTGTGTGTGTTCATTGAAAAAGACAACAATATTTTTTTCTTTTCACTTTTTGATTTTAAACGACGACCCATAAGAAATGTAAAGCACCTGTTAGTCCACAAGAAGTGTGTGTTTTTGTATGATTTCTCATTTTTATCATTTTTTTAATTTAATATACTTTTTCTTTTGTTCTTTTTTTTTTTAATTTTTTTTGTTTTATATAATTTGTATTTTTATTTGAAAACAAAAAATTAGTTGATTTGAGAAAATAGAAAAAAAAAATAAAATAATAGGTCTCAAAAAATAAAAAATGGCTCAAACCATAAGCATAAGAGCATTTTGATATGTGAATGTGAAAAATGAAATGGTAAAGTGGCGAAACGGCTCAAACCATCAGACGTGACGGTCCAAGCCAATATACTAGTTTATGCAACAAATAATGCAAGTCAACATAGGTTAATGGGAAACACATAAAAGGAAGAATGAGAGTGCACGTGACTTTTTTTTTGGATCCTCTTCATGTGTGCTTATGATCTTGAATTCTTGATTGGTTCACCATTACGCATAATAATGCACTTAATGTCTGCTAAGTTCATTGGAAATATGCATTTTGGTTCTCTTAGTGTTTGCAAATCATCATTTTTTAATTGCTCATGTTTTTTAAAATATTATTTTAGCCATATGTATGCAATCCCCAGGGCTTCTCTTTGTTTATTTGCTAACATAAAAATGTTGTTGAATTTTTGTTGCAAGTTATATCACATTTTACTTGGTTAAACTAAGTAAACCAAACAAGACAGCTATGATACTTGATTACTTTTTACTGAATTTTGTTGAACAATATCGAAATTCTTGAATTTATGTTTTGGTGGATATAGAGAAACATGTTACAATTTGCTACTGATTTTCGCCCATAGATATGCATCTTATGCTTCAATCATACAAGTTTCGAGAATTGGTTAAGCGCAAACGAGATTGATATATAGATCTCTTGTCCTGTTAAAAAGGAGGCATTATGATTTTCTTCATGTGGTGGTAACCAATTTGTAGAACCAAGATTGTCTAGGAAAACTATACTATGATATGGATTATTGTATCAATGAAGCCATGAAGGAGCTTTTGCTTCTCATATTCTTTCATGTAATTTTTGTTGGGTTTATCAAATCTCTAAACTTAAGATGTTTCGTTTTTGCAGTGGATTTATTTGACTTTATCGACATTCATATATTTTTTTGACTTACTATTTGTACTTTACTACTTTTACAAAGTCGTTGAGTTCTTTGTCTAGCAATCTAGCATAAATAGAACCAAATGGCTTGTGTGCGTCCCGATGATACCTTATATTGCGTGAGAAACTCTTAAACAAAATAGTTGTATGTTAAGTTTTTGCTTATGACATGTGAGGTAAATTTGTGTTGTAAATGTTGTGAGATAGTTAAAATTATGGTTAAAAAAAAATACTGTAATAATAAATGAAATCTAGCCTCACTAGACAGCAGACAAAATTACATTGAAGTATTGCACTTCCTTGTTTTCCAACTAGCAGTATGCTTGGCAAAAAACGAAAATTAATTATTAGTACTTTCTCTGTTTTAATATTTGCAGAGCGATAGTTTTACTTTAAACTAATTAATTAATATATTTTTTTAAAATATGTAATAATAATTTCGATAAACGGTAATATAGTAAATTCCATCAAACTTTCCAATCAAAATTTAATAGTGCACAATTAAATAAACATGAACTATTAATTTAGGACGAAAGAAGTAATACTTTTATCACTATTTAAAAAAAGACATTTATCTCTGAAGAGGAAGGTTTCAACATTTAGGCATTGTATCTAATCGTTATTGAGTAATATAAGCAATACCGGGGGAAGTTCGTTACGTAGTGAATGCAACTTCCAAATGTTGAATATTGAATCTTTTGAGAAACTTTTATTTATATTGAACTTTTCTCTATTTGGTAATTGGATAAACTAAACGAATATTCGTGTAAAGTGACGGTGTATCGGCAAATAATTATACTTGCAAAATCATGATTCTGGTTCGACTCTTGATGCAAAACGTGTTTTTTTTTTTTTTTTTACAAAGTGTATGTTTTTTAAAGTTAATATATTGTGCGTTTTTGAAAAGTTGTCAAATTTAAAATTAATCAAAAAAATACATAATTTAAGTTATCAAATTTTAAAAAATTGTCAGGTTTAAAGGGTACATATGTGTATGCTTTGAATTCGATTACGGCAAATACTTGTATAATTTACTTATCATGTCCCTTGACTTGAGATGAGTTTCAGTTGACACATGTTGGTTTAGTTAACTTACGAATATTACTTAGTTACGAATATCGTCACATTCTTTTGTTTTTCCATATGAAATAAAAGCCTATGTAAAAAGCAAAATAATTTGTGCATAATATGAAGTTAATGCTCTTTTTTTCTTTCATAGTACTCTTGTTTTGAAATACTAAGTCATGTTGATCAGACATTTTTTTTATTTAATGGACTTATACAGAACTTACGGAAATGACTGAGAAGTGATGTCAAGTCAAGAACAAAAATAACAAATATGACATGTACCTTATAACTTAAAATGGATAACTTTGATTAAAATCAATCGATATTGATTTGAAAAACAGAAGATGATAGGCATGCCTAATTGGCATGCCTAATTTTATGCCTAACAAACATCACCATACATCAAAAGATGGTAGTTTTGAAGAGAAATTACAATCCATGTATAATCAATGAATGCAAGACAAAATTAAGAGTTAGTCATCTAAATCATAATTGAAATTCATTTCTATGCAATCATTGTTTCTACATATGATTTTCTTTTTTGGTTAAAAGGTTGTTACACTCGGTAAATTTATTACTTTAAAAAACGTTAAGTAAATGGAATGTGAGTGAATCTCACATCTCAACCCATAATAGACGAAATACAAACACATTATTTGTACTTAAACCAAACCAATCATAAGAAATACAAACCAATCTTATGAACAATTACTAAATAAACTACATACGTCTAATATGACCATGAACCCGTATATCATAGGCGTCGCATAAAGTTAATTGCGATTCTGTTAAATCTTCATACTCTTCATCATCATATGGGTTATCACCATAGTCATCTTTCCCACGCTCGTATAAGCTCTTCTTCCCGGTTCCACCTCCGCTTTTTGAAGATTTCGTAGCCTTAGATGTCGTTAGCGTCCTCTTCCACTTCATTCTTGTTATCATTATCCTCATTATCCAAGTTAACAACTTTACTGTTACCTATATTTCCATCCTGACCTTTCGCGTTCACTGAATCACTAGGAATAATCTCATCATCATTTTCCACATTGTAAAAACATCAAAAGGATTTGAAGTCATCAGTTTCGTACCACTTGAACTAGCCACATCACCCATAGGTTTCGAAACAAATTTAATACTATTCCCAACCATATTAGAATTCGAACCTTTCGGTTTAGCCTGCTTATTTTTCGACTTCGTAGATCTGTAGACTAACCGAGACTTAGGATCAACCGGTAAGACCTCTAACAATTTGTCTTTACGTCTTCACATTTACATCGGATTCGATTTTCTTAAGACACTGATCCAACGAATGACTAAAAACCTTACAGATTGAAAATCTAGTCGGCTCCCCTCGTACTCAATATGAAATGCATGATACATTACCATCAATATTAGGCACTACCACAACAAGAATGTCTTTTAACTCAACATCAGTGTGAAGGTCAATCATTGCTCTCGCGAAACTAGACCTACCTCATAATTCCATACACGTTGAGGCTGTATAAGTATCTAACATCAATGGAGTACTAAGTTTTGCAGCAATAGCACTCAATCCATCCTTTGTGAATGCCATAATAGGGACATCATGGAGTTTAACCCAAACATGTACACTCTTCAAATCTTTCTTAGACACGTTCGCCACTAGAGACCACTTGCGAAGAATCAATGGTACATTACGTATCATCCATGAACCATTCTCCAGGATTGATTCCATGCCGATATTGGAGTTGAATTTGAAGAAAAAAAAAATACCTTTTGAACTCATCATAGTACGAGTCAAACCAAATCTGCTCCACGCGTTCTTGACATAGTGCTCAACCACATGAAACACAACCTTTTACCCAGAAAGAACCCATAAACAGATTTCTCAAGACGCTCATTTACCTGTAGAACAAATTCAATTGAAACTGCAACATCAACCTCATTACCAGCCGGGGCAATTAAGGTCCGAAAGTTAGCTACTTTCTTACTAATTTGTTCATCATAGGAAGCATGCCCCGTATTCGATTTATCACCATTAACAGAATCTTCCTGCCCTTTAATTGATGTAGTACCAGCAGTAATATCTTTTGTGGATGAATTAGGGGTGCCAAAAGTATCTGACAAGTAAGAAAAGGGTTCCATACCAGTCGATTGATCAACATTGAGAGGTTTAACGGAACCCCATCATCACCCACTAACACTAACTTGCCTTCTAGCAATTTACATTCCATATCACGGATCTTAGCATCAAGAAAACTCGTGTCCTCCGCCATGCCCATCGTGTTAAGTCCAGTATCTTGTTTACCGCACCATTATCACCAACATTAAAGATATATTTCGAGTTGCTTTGCATACCTAATGCATCAGACATGTGCAAAAACTGTTCCACACCCAAATCAGTTTTTTCAGAAGTAAACGAAGTACCAGATTCTTCAGCTTGGAATCTGACTTCAACACATCATTCCCCGTTGTCTTGTACTTTTTTCTACCACTCCATCTCCCTAAAAAAACCGCTTTTCATGATCAAACCATACAACCAACGACATGTCACGAGACCAGTATACTACCAATTAAACCAATCAACACCACTCAACAAACCCTAACTGGAATTAGGGCACAAACAAAACGACCAAAGACACAAACCCTAAAAAATAATCAATACGTATAAGGTCCAAAATCATACTGTGTTAAAGAATAAACACAATAAAGTCCCAGAAAACAAGCGAAACAGCGAGCCAATGATACCCGTCGAGTAAACCCTAAACCCAAAAAAAGATCGCCAAACCCTAATCGCAATTTAATGAAACGATCTAAAGGTAATCAACCAGATAGTTATTACCTATAAACAGATTCAAAAACACGCTAGGATTAAGTAATTATTTAAGAAAATAGGGTGATAGATCGATTGGATGATTAAGGTTTAGTCACTACTTTCGCCTAGGATGAAAGAGGAAAGTTCGAAATTGGACTTTAGCATTTTATGATCAATAGTCAATTATTTATCACTACATACGATTTCTATCTTGTGTAACTGTGTTTTTTCTTTACCTTTGAGCCAACTAATTTTTAAGCTCGAGCATATCATAACACAAACTCAAATTAGGTGAGTTTCTCACCTTACAAAAGTTGACGTAAACATTTCAAAGCGGTTTACATCAAATAGGATTAGAACGTATGACTTCTGTAGTAAAGAAGTTTT
Organism: Chrysanthemum makinoi; assembly: GCA_910596185.1. Lineage (NCBI taxonomy): Eukaryota > Viridiplantae > Streptophyta > Magnoliopsida > Asterales > Asteraceae > Chrysanthemum > Chrysanthemum makinoi. The sequence goes on from OU343224.1 coordinate 340,765,434, forward strand.
TACCACCTTGGACACGTCAATGTCATTTGGTGTGATAGTATAAAATTTGTGATCGAATTAAATGAGAAAAAAGACAAATGGTACAATCAACTGGAGCCTACAAAGGATAGTGGTGATGTTACTATTTCACCTTCAGGCCTGGACATATCGTAGCTTTCTACAAACATACAAACGACATTGCGTGTGTCAATAACAGTCAACAAGTGTGTTGTGGGGCCCTTTGACTTTGTAATACTCATGTGTTAATCGAACTATATAATGTAGCACTTTTTCCGGCCTAAAATTATTTTCCACCGATTCTTTTCATGATGTCTCAAATTAATTTTACACTATTAGCAATAGATTGGGAAATTTGATCTAAACTACTCTCTTCATTTCATATTTATAGTCCAGATTTCCTTTTAAAGTTGTCCTAAATTAATTGTCCATTTTCAAAAATAAATGAGGAATATAGATCAAACTTACCATATTTACCTTACTTGAGGTCATTATTATAAATTTTAAAGAAACTATAAATTAATTAGTTAAGAGTAAAACTGTCTTTTGTGGAAACAGTAAGAAAGAGAAAACAAAGAATGATAATGTTTTCTTAAGCTTTTTGCTTTTTGTCTGTGAACAATTATTTTAAGACGGAAGGAGTACTATTTTACCGTTACTTGAAATTATATTTAACAACTTAAAAAAAACAATAATTAATTAGTTACGAGTAAAACTTTCGTTCTACAAAAATTACGAAAGAAAAACCAGTAATAATTATGTTGTTTTTAAACGGTGTATTTTTTGTCGGAAGACAATAATTTTTTGACATAGAGAGTATGTCATCATGTCATGTGTTTTTATGAAAATCATACGTTTTTCTATTTGTAAATTAGACTGTGTTTCACACAATATGTGAATGTTACTGCTAAAGTGCTAAACTGTATATTTTTTAAAATCGATTATATATCTTTAGTATTGTTTGCTCATAATAAGATAATACAAGTCCAGATTTTGAGCATGACTTGAAGGTTTAACTTTTGGCAAAAGAAGTGGAAGTTAAATAAACACATATCACATTTAGGGAACTAAAATGTTTTTTTCGAAATTCTTTCTTTTTAAAGAATTATTAATTTATCATCTTTTACCTTTTGACAAGTGAGAAAGTAATGTATGAATACCACAAATTCAACATTTTATTCTTTTGCTGAAAAAAAAACATTTTATTCTACGTTTTTTTACTACTTTCTCTTCTAGTGAAGTGACTTTGGTACTAGAACCGGAATTTTAGAGCATATGTTTTTTCTTTCTTCATATTTCTGAATTCATGATCTCTTCGTAAATAATTTATTGTAATTTTTTGTTTTTTATATCAAAATATTTTAATTTGTAAAGGTAATGTACTTGGAGGTCATCCAAGTTTTCACTTCTTTGATAAGTCGTTCACTTTTTGAAGCAAAACTATAAGAGCATGAGGTATGATGAAGAGGGAGGCTCACCAGTCTGAGGTGACAACTTCGCCACTCGCCGCCGTTATCCACCATCACACCACCTCCACTCGCCACTCTCCTCTTCACCGCTCCCACAACACAAATAAGACAAAATACTTTTTGAAATAAATCCGTTGTATTCAACGGTAAGCTTTTTTTTTTCAAATTTAAATATTTACCCCACCCACTCTATAAATAATACTCATATTTTACACAAAAATTCACACTTCTTTTTCAAAAATATATTATCTTCACCATCTCAATCCACAACAAAAAATGTCTCAAGATCCAAACGAGATGTCCTTTACCAATCTTCTCAACTCGAACCCACAACAACACTCGTCTTCGTCAAACCCGTTCACCCCATCGTCCCAAAGCTCAACCTCTTCTTCGCACGTCGGATTTCAAGCTTACCAATATCCAAGACAATCACAACCGCAATTCTATCAATCACAACAATCACAACCGCAATTCTATCCGTCACAACAATCACAACCGCAATTCTACCCTTCACAACAACATTACTTTGAATCACAAGAAATGATGCCACAATTTAAAGTACCTCAACCACCACCAACCGAAACACGTGAACAACGTCGTCAAGGAAAAAAACCGGCCAAAGCGCCGGACAAAAAAAAAGACCGTGGTGAATTTGGACGCGGACAACGAGGAGGAGGAGGAAGAAGAGTGTCGAACCACAATTCGTTGGTCAAACGACGAAGAAATTTTTTTAGCCGAGTGTTGGGTCGAGGTTTCCCAAAACGCTGCTATCGGTAATGACCGACAAAACGATGCGTTTTAGACTCAGATTTGGGAGGACTTCAATGCTCGAACAACAGGGCCTACTCGTACAAAAAATATGGTCACGGGTAAATGGATTCGGGTAAACGGTTATTGCCAAAAGTTCAACGGTTTTTACAAGTATTTGCAACGTAAATCCGGGGAAAATGATGCTGATCATATTGAGAATGCAAGACTCGCTTTTAAGGCTCAATCAGGGAGACAGTTTAATATGGTCTCGGCGTGGAAGGTTTTGAAACAATATCCCAAATGAGACGCGCCGGACGTGATCGATCAAGATAATCTCGCCGAACTATTCGGCCCTGATCCAAGAGCTCGTCCCGCAAGCAAGCCTCGACCGACAAAAAAATCAAAATCAGTGGAGTCGTCAACGAGCACCGGGGGAGTCAATCGGATGCTATAGTGGATGCTTTACGTCAAGATTATAAACGTAAAGTAGACAAATCCGAAGAAGTGTACGAGGCGAGGATAGCGAAAGAAAAGGGACTTTTAGAGTGTCGAGAATTGGAGTTTCTCATGCTTGATATTGAGGGGTTGCCGGAGCCGAAAAAATCAATCATTAAAAAGAAACAAGACTAAATAATAGCAAAATACAACATGTAAAAGGCGAAAAATGTTGTATTTTTTAAGTTTCGTATGTTTTTTATTTATCGTATGTTTTTCCATATTGTAGTTTTTTCCCGTATTGTAATTTTATTTAAATGAATTGAATTTTATTGTTTTTGAAAAATATGGAAAAGAAATAAAATGAGGGTGGGTGGGGCCCAAGTGAAGAGGTTGATGTTAGTTGTGAATGAAAGGTATTTTTAAGTGGGTGTGTTGAAATGATGTGGCATCCGTGAGACCCAAGTGATGAGGTTTGGCTTCTTCGCCATACCTCATGCTCTAAGTTATTCAATTATGTGTCTGCTTTTATTTACATTAATTCCAAAGTTATGGCTGAAAATTGAAAAGAAAAATAACAAATCCAACTCTAATATATTAAAATAATACGAACAAAAAGTTACACTAGGTATATATGAAATACAAGTTATATCTGTAATTTATGGGAACTGATTGACACACTGATAAATTTAATTGGGACACTCAATGTACAAATAGTTAAACTAATTTATATTTAGAATACAACTGTTTAATGCACGTTTTAGAGTTTCTCAATCAAATATAAAAATGTGCAAATTACGTCCCATAATTTATATGTTCCTTGATATTTTCTAAATTGGTGTACGATAACACACACATCGTTGTGTGAACTATAAACTTGTTTTACATTGTAGCGATTATAAAGAAAAATCCCTTAATGAACATTATCAAATTGCATTTTTGTAAAGTGAAAGTGTATCTTATTTTTGTGTATGTAAACCTGTTACATATTACATTTTTTTGCAGTCACAACTAGCGACTGTTGATTCTTACCAATATTAACCAACACAATGCTTAATTATGTTTGTTAGATTAACGGATTTATTTCTGAGGTAAAGAATGCAAAATGTTAAGTTTTTTTTACTTATTTAGAGTATCTCTAATGCTATAAACTTTTATAAACTAAAGTTTATAGCACCGTCACATCATATTTATATAAACCTCAACATTTATAAACTTACCAATAACTCTTATAAACTTATCCAATTTTATAATTAGATTGTTTGCTTCATAAATGAGACTAACTTATACCCAGTTTGTTAAGTTTATATAATGTTATATCCATAAACCACCTTTAAACTTACTTTATAAACCTCTACAAACTAGTACGTGCAATGCGAAAGTTTATATGATTAGAGACACATCAACTCCACATTACCTTAGACCTTCTCTATAAACCCTACTTGAGGTGCTCTTAATACATATTGCAAAATATATATAATATAAGTTATGAAATTCGAGACAAAGATCAATACATAACCTGAGAATAGGCTACTGTTTTCTTACTTTCTATGTTTGAATCAAGCAAGAGGAAAAAAATTACTAAAAACTTGAAATTAAGATGGACAAAATAAATATGAGTTGGGGAAGTGGCACGTGGCTGAATTCCCACATAGTTTGCGATGGGCCCAGGGTAAAGTCATAGTTTTTGCCTCTCGCTCGTGTCTTTTTCCAACCCATTATTAGCTTTCATCAACTACCTCTAATCTAATGCATGTCGTCGGCCATTGATCCATGCATTATTAAAAATTTATAGTTTGCCAAAATGAGAAAATAAATTTTACCCTTTATGGTATTTTTATAAATATGTGATGTTATTGATAAAATGGTGAACATATATTGTATATTTACGCAAGAGTATCGCCAACATAAGTTTGTCATACCGTGTTGTGAGTTATTAACCTAGTAAAATACTATAAATTATAGATACAAACAAGAGGTAATTAATTGGTGTGAGAACGAATAGTATTATATATATTATGATTGTATGTGCGTGAACCCCGGTCGATTTCAACAAAGTGGTGGCGATTCGTGTGCTTAGTGAGTTGAGGGGATGGACTAAATGAATAGATGGTTGGTTTGAGTATTTTACCGAATCCCTTTGTTCACTCCGGATGCTAGTATTAACTAGGAGGAAGCTATGCTTGAGTATTAACAAGCCAAAAATTATTACTAGTTAGCATAAATTGAAGCTAATTAATTATTAATATATTGTGATATGAATGATGATATATTATTTAAAAGGCAATGAGATTCTTCATACGAAAAGCCAAGGAAAAGTAAGAAATTACGATGCATCACAAAGCACACTGGACAACGACCCCGACCACAAAGTGTCAAATGAATGATGACTAAAATGGACGACAAGAATGACTATATATTTAGCTATATGACCCCAACTTTGAGCAGAATAATAACATTCAGTTTGTTGATAAATAATGAAAAAATCTCCGCCAAAGAGTAGTGTGAGAAATATTTGTGAGTTTATGAGCTCAAGTCTCGCTTGACATATTTGTGAGAAAATATGTGAGATTATATATGGTTTAGAGGTGCGCCGTTCTAAAAAAACATATCATGTACATGATTCATTAATCGTTATACAATGCTAAATGCTTACGTTTTAGCCGATTTTTTCATAAGATCATTAAGAAATCAAATGATTACTAGAATAGAAGAAATCTATATTACATTTCCTATTCCTATATTGTAAAAGAAAAAACACAAAAGAAGATACAAAATATATTTCCTTCAATATAGTCCTAATTTTTTTACAACTTTGACCTTAAATATTTTTGTTTGTGTTATATAATATTTGATGCAAATTATATGAATGGATTGTGTCTTAAATGTATTTTTCATTAGTATATTTTCATCAACTATAGAACAAAAACAAAAATATTTACACAAAGTTAAAAGAAAGACAAAATAGACTATAATTTTACTATCAATTAGCTAGCTATAGCAGAAGGTAGATATACTATAAAAGGGAAAACAAAATCCGTCTATATAGGCGAGATCCAAGCCATCGAGGACACAGTATTTTTTTTTTGAACGGTATATAATTAAAGGAAACTAGCAAGATGATACGTAGAAGATAAAAACACCAACGAAGTTTATGTTTTTACAGTATCTATAATCGTAAGGAAGAACATTTGTAATTTCATAGTTTTGGAACCCGTGCACAAACGGAGTTTGACCAGATAATATAACAGATATTAATATTTCAATAACTTTGTTTTGAAGCTAAATGTTGTGACAATTCATAAATTTATGATTTTGTAATGTTTAAGATTTTTCTATAAAACTTTTAATAATTATATAGTTATAATACTTGTGCACGCACGGGTTTTTACATATTTTTTTCATAATATTGATTAATAAATTACACGTTTGGTCCCTATGGTTTGGCCAAAATAACAACTTTAGTCCCTAAGTCACTTTTATTACACCAGTAGTATCTAATTTTGAAACTATGCACGCTTTTGGTCCCTAAAATGGATGGACGTTTATTTGTTGTTATCTCATTAAATCATAGATGTTTTCTACTTATCTTTTATAATAAAAGACACCCACCAGCTTGGTTCTCCCTCCATCCTAACAGTTCTTGGTTCTCCCTAAGATTTCTTGATCATAACAGTTCTTGATCCAACAACATAACAACAACAATAATCAATCCCAAAACAACCAAAACCCGGACCCTTGGTCCTTGTTGCTAAACTTGGTTCTCATAAGAGTTCTTGATCCTAACAGTTCTTGGTTCATCCTAACAGTTCTTGATCCTAACAGTTCTTGATCCAACAACAATAACAACAACAATAATCAATCCCAAAACAACCAAAACCCGGACCCTTGGTCCTTGTTGCTCTAAACCCAACGACCTAACCAACCTTGGTCATACCAACGCCAACATCATCCATCCAAATCCACGAATCCGAATCAAACATCACATAACATAAACAAATCGAAAGTCATCCATCCAAATCCATTCAAATATCACATAACATAACATCAAACATCATCCATCCAAATCCATTCAAAACATGTTTTCTTTGCATTTTTTCCGCTTAACCCGAACCACAAATCGAACGTGACTCGGAGGTCACCAAACGATGAAATTCGTTTTCTCGCCTTCTTCTTCCCGATCTAGGTGTGAAATGATAAACATTAAAAGTGGTGGCGTTTGTTGTTTGGGTGGCGGTGAGTATGCATAGGTATAAATGGAGAGGGAGTCGAACGTTTGGTGGTGGAGGGGTGGTGCATATAGTGGGTAGAGAGAAAGTGTTGTAGCTAGGGTTTGTGATGTTGAAGATGAAATAAATGGGAGGAGGGCTATTATATTTTTAATTTTGGGAAGTCAACGTTTGGTGGGTGTCTTTTGTTATAAAAGATAAGTAGAAAAGACATCTATACCCTTGTGATTTAATGAGATAATGACAAATAAACGTCCATCCATTTTAGGACCAAAAGCGTGCATTTTCAAAATTAGATACGCTGGTGTACATAAAGTTGTTATTTTGGCCAAACCATAGGGACCAAACGTGTAATTTTTTCTATTGATTAATATTTTGTATAGATTTTGGTGCACGAAAGATTTGACTTTATGTAGTTGGTATCTATTTTGGTTGATCTTATTTAAATTTAACTATTTATATCGTGTTCTACACATTATATGTATTTAGTAATTTATAACGACCTTGAAAAAACATGTCGTTGTTATATGTATAATCTCGCCTATTTATTCTCATCTCATAGTAGCATGTGAGGTACTGCTTTCATTTTGATATTTATATTCATGATAATAATAATTTAAGCTGATTTTTAAACCCGTGCGTGGGTTAAGCTTATAAAGAGGAATAACATGAATCGTTATTGAGTGCGGATAGTTATAAATTTAGTATATATATATTTTTTCTGGATATCCTTACTTATGAAGAGAAATAACATGAGTCGTTCGTATAATGTACAATCTAATGTATTCATTTACATGTCACAGTAACTCGTGTTTTTCTTTTCATATTTATAATTCCTTACAAATACATTAGTTTAATATATACTAATAATAATATTTATAAATAACAACATATTGTTTTATTTTTTTTATAAAATTTAAAGTATTAGAGGTATTTATTAAATTTGTAAAGTTATTAAAAAACATGAAAACTGATAAGTATACTTTTTCAGAAATTTAACAACTAAAAGTTTTATTAATTAGCCTTCATTTTTAAGTTTTTTTTATACAAAATTAACACATATGTTTTTAGCACATATTATAAATTAAACAAAAAATTAATAAGTTAGGGATTCCGCTAGTTCGTATGTCTATAGAGTCAGTTAGTTGCCCTCATTGACGAAATTAAACTTCAATTTTGACTTTGATTAGCTAATCACATTACTCGATTTTGTCACGTGTCAAAATATAGTTACATGATTGGTTCATTTTTTTCAATAAAATTATTTTGACAAAATTACTCTGAAATAATGTAATTTTTTTATTATATAAAATATTCAAATACCAAGAAGACGAGCTAGAATATGATATAGGCCCTGTTAGTCGTGGTTTCTAATATTCCAAATGAGTTGTCCATGTATTTTGTAGTCCAAGCTCATAATGCATGATTTTAGACTATTCTATGTACATATATAATGTATCTTTTGTGAATCATTACAATTAACGATTTTACCAATCTAATATGATAACATAATTAGATTGGCATTCATTTTGTTCATGATATAGTTGCCACGGTCACATTCGTGTTCTTCATGTTCCATCTCGATACCAGTTCGCGGATATCTTCACCAAAGATTTTTTAGGGTTTTACAACTGATTATCATCGTCATATTCTTCATTGATTTATGTGATTGTTTGGCGTGTGAGGTACGATGTGTCTGGGCTAACCTTAATTGACATCACGTTGGTTAGGGTTGTTATCGTTATTAACCTTGCCGTTGCTGCGGGATCTGTATCGTGTTGGATTTTGGCTGTGGTCTACTTATTGACTAGGATCTGTGTTGGCTTTCGTATGGCATGTTAACGCGTTGTCTGTAAGTTCTAAGAATGGAGAAGGGTTTCTTGAGTCCAAAAAGGAGAGGGAGAAGAAAGGGTGTAAAGGAGAAACATAATACGTTGGTAGATGATCTTGTACATGTCAATAAACCAGTTATGGAGGTTTCTGGTAATTTGCATTCTGGGTACAAAGAAGATGGTGATAGGGTTGAGCACTCAACCTGCTAAGTTGATTAATTTGGCAGCTTCAAGTGGGATATCTATTTATGAAAGGGCTAATTTGGTTAATCTTTCGAGCATGAATTCGCCTGTTGAAAAAAGTGCACTAACTGATCCTAAAGAGCCTACTTCGACCACTAATAAGGAACATGGTTCGTATGCTAAATTATTTAAGGGTGAAATGAGTAGGAAATGTGCAAATTTTCATCCATTGCTTGCTCCAGCGAGTAATGGGGCGAATGTAGATGTCTCAAAGGAGTCGGTTAGTGCCATTTACGAACGGGTCTCTAATACGGTTCAGGGGTTCTTTTTGGGTAAACGTATAGCGTATTCGGTTGTGAGAACCATGTTTAAATACACAGCGTAAGTTTGGCCTTGTCAAATCTATGATTAACTCTAAAGGTCTATTTTTCTTTAAATTTTATTCTAAAGATTGGATGGACGTGATGCTTGAAAATGGTCCGTAGTTAATTCGCAACATACCATTAATTCTGAAAAATGGTCACTGAATGCGAATATTATAAAGGCGGGATGTGTGTAATATTCTGGTTTGGGTTAAGCTTGATGGTATTCCTATTACCGCATTCATGGAAGATGGTTTGTTGCAACCAAACTAGGCACCCTATTGATGCTAAATTCTTACACGTCTACTATGTGCATGGAGTCTTGGGGTAGGTTACGTTATGCACGTGCTATGATTGAGGTGAGAGCTAATGTGGAGTTGAAACACTCCCTCGTGGTGGTGGTGGTGGTGGTGCCAAAAATTTAGGGTGAGGGGTATACTATGCACACTTTTTATATTGAGCACGAGTGGACACATCCAAGATGCTCAAGTTGTAAGATATTTGGTCACGTTGTTAATGAATGTTGTAAGAAACTTTTCTCGTATGTTATTAAGAACATGAAAGAGCCAAGGCAAGCTATTCGTGGGGTTCAGATTGGTTCGAAGACTAAGTTCGTGTATTAACCTAAGGCACCAAGGAAACCGAATGTAACTAATGATAATAATGATACTACATTTCCTTCTACATCGAACTCGTTTGATGTATTAAGCTTTATGGTGGATCTGGAGGAGGGAGAGGTTCTTAATGTTTCTAAGTCTGATACGCTTACGCAGCGCGTTCGGGGTCAAAGGAACTTCCTTTTCGTCGAGCAAGTTTTTCAACACCCTAGGCAGTGAACCTAATCGTTGTAGTGTAGTATTAGGGTAAGCCACGGGTATTGATATCGTTCTCTAGGGGAATAGGAATACTAGTAAGAAGTTACTACGCTAAGGTTGGGGTTGAGGAAGATTATTTTTTATCTTTTTATATTTTTTTAGGAAATGGAAAGGTACGAATCTCAGGGTTTGGATTTGGGGGGTTGGTATTTCTACCGATTACTCTACTATTATATATTCTAATTAACTAGGCTAGGGGTAGTCTATGTCTATTGTTGTGTGCTCGTATGATGATTAAAAATGTGTTTACTTAGATTTTATTACTCCATAGTTATCTCCTATTGATGGTTGAATTGTCACGTCCTTATTCTTAACGCGTTGTGTTTTTAAGGTCGTAGGGTATGCGTTTATCCCTAACTCTTTGAAGCTACCAAAGGTTAATGACTACGAAATCTCTATGATTCATAAACTTAACACTAAGGTATTCTTTGGATGTTTAGCCTACAATTCCACTAGTAACTATATGCTAAGGTTCAACAAAGATTAATCAAGCATTAATAACACAACGAATGACCTATCACAATACTAGGTCAATCACAATTAAGATAAGAGACAACCAATCAATATTCAATAACTAGGTTTCATATTACCTAAGCAAACACACAAGTAAATTAGACGGACATGAAGAACATTCAAGCATACACACAATCAATTGAAGAAATAATTGAATTAATGAAGTAAAACACTTATCTTGATGTAAAATAGGGTATGGAACCCTAAAATACTGTACAAGACAGCCTTGGTTCGGTTTAGGTTTTTACTCCACAAAACTACTTCTTAAAACTAAAAAATTCGGATTCTATATATAGTGTTACAAACTGCGACGGCGTCACTCTTTAATTGTGACGCCGTTGGGTTGCCGTCATTAGGTTTTCGTCTTGGCCACGTTATCATTGTGACGGCGTCACCTTATGCCTGTGACGCCTTCGCCTTCAGTCTCTTACGCCGTCTGGATCAAATCTAGGCCGTCTGAGCTGCGATACCCTACTCTTTTAAAACCTGATGCCGTCACTTGTAAATAATAAATTTGGCTACTGAGTAGTCACAAAACATGTTCCGACGGCGTCACAGTTAAACGATGACGCCGTCCCCTTCAGTTTCAGCAGCTTGAGTGTCTCGATTCTTGACTTTGGCCATTTTCTTCGTATATTTGCGCCTTTTCGTCCGAATAAGTGTCATTCCAGCAATTTGCCTTCAAGAGACCTAAAAAGTGAAAAAGAACGAAATTAAGTAATAACGGATACAAAAGTGATCAATTAAGGGCTTAAATGACCCCTCAAAAAGGTACCTTTTAAATCCTTATCAAATATCCCTACACTTGGTATTTGCTTATCCTCAAGCAAATGTTCTTTTAGCCAATTGATTTATAAGTTAGGGGTCATGAAGCATTAGTTTAAAACGATTCACAACACATATAAGCCCCGCAAAAGTCATAACAAGCACGGAAATTACATACTAGCACCTCACATGTGGTGTTTGGATACTCACATCTCTCGGGTGTATATGAAATATAACAAGTTGGAAATGAAAGATAAACACTGATTAAGCGGTCCTAGTACATAGATTACCATAGGCTTGAGACTAGATCAAACCTCCATCGCTTTGGCGTAAGAACCTAGGAAAGACTATCCAAGAGGTCTTTTAAAGGGTAGTAACGTTAGGCTTACGGTAGGGAAACAAAGGGTTTGGTGGGATAGGCGATTTAGTGGTGGCAAGTCAAAAATCTTTATGTTACAAGCATGCGAAGAATGGCTTTGCTAAGCCAAGACTCGACACTCTAAACTCTAGATAACTGAAACAAACAAACATAAATTTAAAGATAGATGTAGGATGGTAGCCCGTATATATATATATATATATATATATATATATATATATATATATATATATATATATATATATATATATATTTTCAACACTCTATTTTTTTTCTTTTTTTCTTTTTTCTATTTTTTTCAATTTTTTTTTATTCATACTCTTTTACTCTACCATCCTCTATGATAATGTCAAAATAGTAGGGATTTATAGGCACATCCCTACACTTGAGTTTTTATTATTCTAACACTAATTTGACCCGAATTGAAAAGATCAAAACACTTGGAGTACATTATTACGCAAATAAAGGGAATTTGAATTTAACGTTCCCTTCCCGCCTTTCCATAAAATTTAACTTTTCCCATGAGTCCCAATTGTCTCAAAACTGTGTATAAAGGATATGACTCAATATAGCAACTTATGCAAGCAACTAGATAATTGAACTAAAGGTTTAGTGTGATAACAATAATGCACTAAAAGTGAGTGCATACAAGGTAGGCTAAGGCGATTTGGGTGTACATTTGGGGGTGGATTGTAAACAATGCTCTTGATTGAAATTTCGGAAAACCGAAATATCACGAGAACCGCGAAAATGATAGGCTCTGAGGGGTTAACTAGGGGTATCGTGTACTAAAGATGAGTACAATGCAAGGGTGTGTGGGAATTACTCAACCGATGTGGAAGAATTAATTATATTACGGGTATCAAACAAGGGTTATCCTAATGCCTCTTATCATTTAGTTATTTCTAACTACACAAGTGTAGTCTTACTAGCGATCTCGGAATGCATCACGAAACAAGTTCTAGAATCTATTATACTACCGGTTCACACTCTAAGCATTAAAGTTGAATGCTTTAATTCCTACAAATCTAAGGGCGATCCTCACATTTTGGGTGGAATTTAAGTGGTAAAGGGTTTTTGTGCTAGTCATATAATTTCCTATCCATAAGACGCTTTATTAAGATTAATGGCCCACTCCTATATGTTATTAAAAATTTTAAATTTGGTGCCAAAATTACCCTAACCGATATTTCTCATGGTTTATTACACAAATGAAATTGGACAAGGCAAATAGTCAAGGATAAACATAGTTTCAAAGTTTCCGTTTTATTTTCCCTCCCTACACTTAAACTGAACATTGTCCCCAATGTTCCCCGAAAGTATCAAAGTTATGATAATGGAAGGTAATTAAAAACGAAAGAAACTAGTACTCCCCTGATTAGCTCGGTAGGATCCGTGTGAAGTGGTTATTACATCTTTCTTCAAGAAGAATGTTTGCGTGAAAAGCTCCTTCTCATCTTATGTATCTTCTTCTTGGTAAATTAAACCTGCACACTTGAAGAAAACAAACAAAACCTTCGCGTAAATTCGGTGGTAACAATATATATATATATATATATATATATATATATCTATGACTCTACTAAACTAGGATATAATGCTTGTGGAATGGATGTTTACAGATTTTTTGGAAAATTAAGATCTGGAAAATTCCAAAAATTTATAAGTAGCTCAGAAAACGAGAAAAGTAGTAAGCTGTTTCTGCTCCTCCTGACACCGTCAGGTTGCGATCCTGACGCCGTCAGGTTATCCTGACAGAAACTGGTCTGCGATTTTCTGGAAAAAATTCTAGAAAATTTTTATCTTTAAAATCTGGAAAAATTTCCTGCAAAACATCCATTATGACTCGATACAAGCATTTGACTCGAACAAACACACATGTATATCTTTTAAATAATTGTAATTCTCATGTTCACGTTTCTTTTGAAAACGTGTGTAATCCTCCCTACACTTATCCCTTATGTAAAATACCTTTATATGTAATTAAGACGAGGTTAAAGACAAAATAAAATATTTTTACAAATTTAAACATGAGAATAAACAATCAATAAAAGATATACGACACAAACAAGCAAACAATTAAGCATGGGTTGCCTCCCACGAACCACTTTTCTTTATTTATGAGTCTTGTAGCTAGACTCGAAGTCGTGCCCCTACGTTGTCCTAATCTTAGAGGCCCATTCGATCTCCTTAACCCTTCTCTCATCACGAATATACTCAGGGCCTAACTCAAGACAAGCAGTGTAGTAAACCTTGTTCTTCCAATCTACTTCAAATGCCTGAATGTTGTCCACATCTAAATCATCAATACCTTCAAACTTCTTATTTTTGTAGGGCATTATGTATTTAACACTCTCGGCTCCATTTGAGAACTCGACTATTCCTTCCTTTTGATCATAAACCATCTTAGATTCCTCTATAAATGGTCTCCCAAGTATCACATCTCCTAAAAACCCATCAATGATGCCCTTAACATTTTCCAAGATCATGAAATCACACCTATACGTGAAGTTACCTACGAAGACATGCAATCCTTTAACCCTCCCAACATAGTTACTCTCTTTCCTAGGACGAAAGGCGTCCCTCATAGGTCCTAGTTTTTTGCTCATGATCCAATTGTAGTAGAGCATAGACATTATATTCATGGGTGCCTTATAGTCAATGTAAGTGTGATCCCTATATAAGTATCCAATCATGCACGGTATCTTGATGTTTTTAGGGTTACCCCTTCTTATGCGAGGCTCGAAAGGTGGTCTCGGGAAGTTAACCACGTTATAGTGATAGGCGGTTTCCTTCCCTTTAGGGTATGAATCGAAATACTCCCTAAGTTCCTCCTCCTCCTTACTATCCTCCATAATTTCTAATACCTTATAATCTCCATCTTCTAAGTCATCATCCGAATCACTTGAGGTCGAATCACTATCTAAAGTGCTAGTAGATTCCTTAAGGGCTTCCTCAAGTGCATTTTCAATTATCCAATTCAGTTTCCTAAGCTCTCCAATTTCACTAACAATACGAGCTCGAAGTTGGTTGGCAAAGGCTGGATCAAGCGGTGGGTATTAGTTTGGTGGTAAAGTGTTGTTTGGTGGGTTATCACCTTCCATAATGAAAAGTGATGGGGTTACGAACAAAGGTCACGAAGAAGGGGGATAGACTACGAGGAAGCTAGAAATGGGAAAAAATCTTACTTGATAGGAATCAAGCAAGGAAACCTAAACGAGGTGGACTCCTAACTAGCTATTCTATTCCCCGGTAGCGGCGCCAAAAACTTGATACGCTTACGCAGCGCGTTCAGGGTCAAAGGAACTTCCTTTTCGTGGAGCAAGTTTTTCAACACCCTAGGCAATGAACCTAATCGTTGTAGTGTAGTATTAGGGTAAGCCACGGGTATTGATATCGTTCTCTAGGGGAATAGGAATGCTAGTAAGAAGTTACTACGCTAAGGTTGGGGTTGAGGAAGATTATTTTTTATCTTTTTATATTTTTTTAGGAAATGGAAAGGTACGAATCCCGGGGTTTGGATTTGGGGGGTTGGTATTTCTACCGATTACTCTACTATTATCTATTCTAATTAACTAAGCTAGGGGTAGTCTATGTCTATTGTTGTGTGCTCGTATGATGATTAAAAATGTGTTTACTTAGATTTTATTACTCTCTAGTTATCTCCAATTGATGGTTGAATTGTCACGTCCTTATTCTTAACGCATTGTGTTTCTAAGGTCGTAGGGTATGCGTTTATCCCTAACTCTTTGAAGCTACCAAAGGTTAATGACTACGAAATCTCTAGGATTCATAAACTTAACACTAAAGTATTCTTTGGATGTTTAGCCTACAATTCCACTAGTAACTATATGCTAAGGTTCAACAAAGATTAATCAAGCATTAATAACACAACGAATGACCTATCACAATACTAGGTCAATCACAATTAAGATAAGAGACAACCAATCAATATTCAATAACTAGGTTTCATATTACCTAAGCAAACACACAAGTAAATTCGCCGGACATGGAGAACATGCAAGCATACACACAATCAATTGAAGACATAATTGAATTAATGAAGTAAAACACTTATCTTGATGTAAAATAGGGTATGGAACCCTAAAATACTGTACAAGATAGCCTTGGTTCGGTTTAGGTTTTTACTCCACAAAACTACTTCTTAAAACTGAAAAATTCGGATTCTATATATAGTGTTACAAACTGCGATGGCGTCACTCTTTAATTGTGACGCCGTCGGGTCGTCGTCATTAGGTTTTCATCTTGGCCACGTTATCATTGTGACGGAGTCACCTTATGCCTGTGACGCCCTCGCCTTCAGTCTCTGACCCCGTCTGGATCAAATCTAGGCCGTCTGAGCTGCGACGCCCTACTCTTTTAAAACCTGATGCCGTCACTTGTAAATAAGCAATTTGGCTACTGAGTCATCACAAAACATGTTCCGATGGCGTCGCAGTTAAACACTGACGCCGTCCCCTTCAGTTTCAGGAGCTTGAGTGTCTCGATTCTTGACTTTGGCCATTTTCTTCGTATATTTGCGCCTTTTCGTCTGAATAAGTGTCATTCTAGCAATTTGCCTTCAAGAGACCTAAAAAGTGAAAAAAGAACGAAATTAAGTAATAATGGATATAAAAGTGATCAATTAAGGGCTTAAATGACCCTTCAAAAAGGTACCTTTTAAATCCTTATCAAAGTCACAAGAGGAGACACAAGTGGAATGTAATGGGAAACTGGACAAACACGTGAGTGCACCATCTCTGGATGAAAGGATTAATGAACTAGAAAATCAAATATTGGTGAAAGGATTAAGTCGGTGGAGGAGCTAATGGTTGTCATAGGTCACGTTCGTGTTCTTCATGTTCCATCTCGATACCAGCAAGCAAATATCTTTGCCAAAGGTTTTTCTTTTGCGCTATTTGAAGAATTTCGATCCAGTTTGAGTGATACAGGAACAACACATGCTTCGATCAAAAACCCACTAGAATCTCTGTGAGGAGATCATATTTTTAGACGTATATTTGTAACCTATAGGCGTTGTGCTTAGTTAATGGGTTTAGCCCATATTATTACTTGTTTCTAGAATAATCCTCATAGGATTATATATTGTAATTATGATTATTGAATGGCAAGCCTATTAATCTATTATTCACTCAAACATGGTATCAGAGTATCTGCTACCAAGTTTTCGGGACTCACAACATCCTGATTATGTTTGTTTATTGCAGTGATTTCTTTATGGTCTTAAGAAGGCTCCTCGGGTTTGGTTTTAACGATTTGCTTCATATGTTACCCGTGTTGGTTTTTCTCATAGTCGTTGCGACTCGTCTTTATTTATTTACCAACAGGAGGCTGGCACCGCTTACTTGCTATTATATGTTGATGATATTGTCTTGATTGCTTCCTCTGTAGTTTTATTACAACGAGTTATTGCTTTATTGCATCAGGAGTTCTCTATGACTAGTCTTGGACAACTTAATTATTTTCTAGGTATTTTGGTTATGCGTAATTTGTCAGGGATGTTTTTGTCTCAGTGTAAGTATGTCGCTAAAATTCTTGAAATGGTTCATATGGTTGGTTTCAATCCATGTCAGACACATGTTGATACTGAATCCAAGTTAAGGGCTGATGGTGATCCTGTGTCTGAACCAACATTATATCGTAGTCTTGCAAGTGCCCTTCAATATCTTACTTTTACACACTAGATATTAGTTATGCGACCCATATTATTACTTGTTTCTAGAATAATCCTCATGGGATTATATATTGTGATTATGATTAGGGCTGAGCAAATCGACCGAATTGACCGGACTGACCGAGAAAATCAAGCGGACCGACAAACAACAGACCGGTTGGTCCGGTTTGGGTCCCAACTTTTTCCTTATTTCGGTCTCGGTTCGGTTCGGTCCGGTCCGGCGTACAAACCGACCATTTGGCCTTCTTGGACCGGACCGACCAAAGGACCAGACCGGACCCAACACATTCGGTCCGGTCCTCAGTTTAGGTTTTTGGGCTATTTCGGTCTCGGTCTTGGCCGGTCCGGTCTTAGACCGATGCTCACCCCTAATTATGATTATTGATTGACAAGCCAATTATTCGCTCCAACACATATCTATTTTGTACTCTTGGATAGCTCATATATATATTTTTTTGAACGCCAAAAGATAGCTCATATGCTACTACAAAAACTGTCTTTTTCCACCGATTTAAATACACGGATTGAATTCACGTGAAATATGTAGAACTGGGTCTTTTCTCACGGTTTTTCCCACGAATTCTACTGTGGAAAAAACTAGTTTTTATAATAGTGATATCTCTTCCCTTTTCTCTAGCTTCCTTCTAGAGTCTCTAATAAAGTTTCGTTGTTTAACAGAAAAATTGAATGGCTCTCCATCTCTATTGTATCATGAACATATTAACTGCGAGTTCAAGATTTTACACTAACAAGTAAGCTACGTAAATGTATTAAGGGTGCGTTTGGTATGCTGTCATGAATGACAATGGGTATGTGTTTGATAGTAGTGGTGGGTCTTTCACCTATGAAAGATCCATTCCTACCTCTTTAGATGTATATGGAGTATGGATTATATCTATCATTCATTACCATAGTGGTGGACCCTCTCATCTTAAACAAACATCTTTAATCACTTTCATAGTCATAGTTTCATTCCCATAGTTGGATACCAAACGCACCCTAAGTTAATTTGTTATCGAGTTCATTGCTGTCTCGAACATATATTAATCTTGCATCCGTCAATTGTATCTTTGTTTCGATCGATTGTCGTCCAATATCAGTAAAAACAGAAAGAAAAAGAAAGCAAGGTAAATGTGATAATCTTTAAGGCTGCCCCAGTAACGGCCTTCAATCCCCTTCATTGTCACTGCCACCTCAGCTTTCTCTCTCCAGCGACCTTCAGGCGATTAGGTGCCCCAGTAAGGGCGACCATGATCATTTTTATTATTATTATTATTTTTTTTTTAACACAAAATAAAATTTCATTAATAATTAAAATGTTATATAATAATTCTAATAAAATAAAAACATTACGAAACTTATTAAAACATTACAACACTTATTAAAAACTAATAATATAGGTTATGGCGTGCCTTAATCGAATCTTTGATTTCCTGCATTTTTTGTTGTTGTAGTGCGGGCAAAGATGGTTCGATTGACATGCAATAGAATATGATGTCTTTTTCATATTTCTTTTGTCGCTCAAATTCAAGTTTTTCTTGTTCTAGTGCCAATCTTTTGTCTTCCGTTTCTGCTTTCTTTTGCTCCAGCTCCAACTCCTTTTGCCTTTGATCCAGCTATTTCTTCTTCAAATCATAGTATTCGTCTGCCAGCGACTTCTTCTGTCCGAATGCCATGGACTTAATGCTTTTTCATTTCTTGGCAACACCTTCCATATAGCTAGCTTTGGAACACTCCGAATATTTCTTTTTATTCTTCTTAGCGGTATCACGACCAATTGGTCGCTCAGGCACAGGCACAGGCACATCCGAGTCGGTTTCAGAAGTCCTTGCTTTTTTCCGACTCTCATCTTGGCTTAAAAAAGCCGGCATCTCATTATCCTTCCAAACCGAATGGTCCTTCAAAATTTCCCAACAATGCTCCAATACAAACGCATGATTACACACTACTTGGTATTCATCACACGCTCGTCTATAAACAGTGAGGTCATTCTCACCAATTCCGTAATTCTTGTAAGCATTGTTGTAAATGGCACAAAATTGACCAACTCTAGGACGAATCCTATTTTTCCACTTGGTAATGATAGAGTTGTACGTTCTTTCTGCACCAACCTCCTTTTCAAAGTAAGCAATGACTTTCTGCCAAAATCCTTTAGCATTTTGGTTGTTTCCCGTTATACTATTCTCGGATACATCACACCAAGCATTGCACAACGCGATCTCTTCTTCGCGTGTCCAAAGAGACGAATCATTCTTGGTTTCTTTCTCGACAACCTTCTTCTTCGCCTTTGTAGGTCGTTTCTTCGGTTTGACCGATGACGTCTCTTCCGAAATAGTCTTCTCGTCATCATTCGTAACCGAATCATGATACGATCCATGACCCGAACCGTGATACTCTTGAGTCGGATAACCCGAACCGGTTCCAACATAAAAATCAGGATTGGTGTATAATTTTTCTTCGAAATCAAAAGCATCAAGATTGATACGGTTAACCGGAGTATATTGTTGATAATTTGAATATGAAGACGTTGATAAATCCATTGTTGGACGATACACCGATTCAGGTGAGCCATACATAGATTGTTGGCTTCGACGGGAGTGACTTTGTTGTTGTTGTTGTTGGATGTTTTAATACGGTGGAACAAATGGACGATTTATAGGATGGTTTATAAAAAATGGATTGTTAGTTTGTTGTTGTGGAGCTTGTTGGGATTGATAATCGAAAGAAACGGGTCGGAAATTGATGCTTGGTGAGACACCGGTTAACCTGAAATTCGGATCCGGTGTTAAAATATGCGGGATGTTTTGTGCCAATCGGGATTTTCGGCCTTTTTGTCCTGGTGTTTTTTAGACATTTTGATAGAGATGATTATGAGATTTTTGATAGTGAGGATTGTGAGATTTGTGAATTTAAGTGTGTAAATATGTTGTGTATTTATAGGGTAGTTTAGTAGATTTTATTTATTTTTTATTTATTTATTTATTTATTTATTTTAAGGAGATTTACATGTATATCCTTCCCTAAATGAATAATTACATATACGTCCTTTGTACTAGTTTTTTATGCATAAAATACAATGCTTTTAATGCATTCAAATGATATATATGTAATTTTTAAAATAAGCAAAGATATATATGTAAAAGCCCTTTTTTTTTAAACGCACAAACAGTCTAATTGTTCTAGTGTAACGATAAGATTTTTTTTTTTTTTTTTTTGTTGACACACTTTTGCAACGGTTGGATTTTTAAACCCAATCACAATTTTGCATATTAATTGTCCAATGTATTCGATCGCCTATACGACCTAGATGGGTAAAAACTTGAGCTCGATCGATTTCCCACATTAAGGGGATCGACACAAGATCGATCGACTTAGTCGATCACATATGCTTACTGCGTCCAGCCTAACTTTTAAAAGGCAATACCTATGTTTTTCTTTAACACAGGACTAAACGCGCATACTTTTTTGTGATATAGCTAGTGTCCATACTCAAATTGAAAACTACGAAAAAAAACTAAAAGAAAACCCTAGTCAACAAAGTGAGAATTCAAAGTTCAGACCTTTGTACTTTTGAAATTAACACACACACACACAAACATAAATACAACATATATTCACACATGCAGCTGACTTCTGTTACACTGTCACTGTATAAGATTGTGACGAATGAAACAGTTGTTTTGATGTGCATGTAAGATGAAATTTCAAGAGGTTAAAAACACCATTGTGTGTGTATATTTTGTGTGTGTTTTTAATTAGGCGACCATAGCTCACTCTTCAAAGCTTATTGCCGGGGTTTGTAAAGTACTTTGAACTATTTGCATCCCAAGAAACACTAAAGACACAAGGATACACGCACACATTGTCTCTTATTTGGTGTTATTTTGGAGGATATCATTTTTTTTAATAATGGGAGACAACAACAATAAAACCCTAATTTCATGAACTTGTCTTTTTGGTCCTATTCCTATAGCTACTTGAATTTGATCATTTCAATCAAGTCATATATCCACTAACTAGCTACACATCCATCAATTGTTTTCTCATGTTGCTAGCTAGCCTTTGTGACAAATAACTAATACGCTATAGACATGATGACCTTCATTAAGTTTTTCTATTGTTAGTTTAGTATTTTAGCTAATTAAACCACAGTATGATAAAATCTTGATGATAGCAAATATGTGTTCTATGAGTTTCCGTGTGATTATTTAACGGCAAGATACTGAAACAAACTAGCTAGGAGTTTGAAAATTTACAAGAAGATTAAACATACATACACGACGAGATTGGGTCATATAGCCAATCAGTCCAATTGAGAGGTTTTATCTCGAAGCACAAACGATTTCGATCTCTCCAAAGAACCCAAGTCGGCCCAAGTGATGGCTAACTGAATATTGATGTTTTGGACGGATTTACACTGTTTTTAGATCAAACCAAGCGAATTGGCTAAAATAACTACCAACATTGATAACATTAATTTGTGAATAGTGATGGGACTTATACATAATTCAAATAGCAATTAGTAGATCACGGCATACAACTCTTGCATCTTCAGAAGTGTCATTTAGTTGAAAATGCGGTATATGTCATTTCCTTAATCCGCGGTTGATTATATTGACACAACTCATTGTCGGGGTGGTGTCATTTAGTTTGATTGTGTGTTCTAAAAGTAACTAAATAAAGTGTTTCTAGTGCTTGAATACAATGAAACTGATTATATATAGTTAGCTATTTGGGAACTTAAAGAACAAATAATAAGTTTCGAATTGTCAGTTTCATCATTTGGAGGTGATTTACACTACGTACTTGTATACATATATAAGATGAACATGAGAAATGATGAAAGAACTCAACTTTATCTAGATATCATTAACTTCATACAACATACTAAATCTCACAGCCTGTTTTATCAAACAACTTGATTAAATTACTTTCAAGTTTGATACCAAACATCCAAATTGTGTGTTTAACCTTAAGGAAATGTCTAACCAATGCCCTAAGGGCATTGGTTAAGATTTGTCTTATTGTGATTTTTAATTACATAAATGGCCCTTGTAGTTGACACAAACATGCATATTTGAACGGGGACTCACATAAATAACTATAAAAAATCACAAAAGGACAAATCTTAACTAATGCCCTTAGGGCATTGGTTAGACATTCCCTTAACTTAACAGTGGAGTCTTTTTAGGACCAGAGAGAAAAATAGAGAGACAAGATATAGTAGCTCTCCCTGTGGTGTGACTAAACATGATAAAACATGGTAGCTAGAGACAGAGTTAATTATAATTATAACAGGAGCTAGCTCTATGAACCAAGCTCTTCATTAGTGTTCTTGTTCAGTCTTTTACCTTTTCACCTTTTTGGTCATCTTTACTCTCTCTCTTTCTCTCTCCCTCTCTCTCACTCACACAAGCACTGTGTATGTGATCAAATTTCTTGCATAATCAACCTACCTTTTCACTTGATCTTGGTAACTTTGTTTCTTAACTTTTAGATCAAGAACCATGACTAGTGATCACCCTTACTCCACATACTACCATGGATCATGGTTCAATCTAAATAATCCTCATCTATCTTCTTCTTCTTTAACATCAATATCATCATCGTCACATACTTCACTCTCACACTACTATGAACCTTCACCTCCATCTCCACCTCTCAAAGAAGCACTTCCCTTACTTAGTTTAAGCCCAACAAGAAGACTCAACCATGATCATGAACAAAACCCTAGTAGTGATTCATGTGCTCACTTAATGGAAATTGATCACAATAGCAAGACTTGTGATGATGAACATGAGACTGTGACTGTGGCTCTACATCTTGGGCTACCAAGCTATAATCTTTGTGAAACTGATCTACTTTCAAGACTCTCAAGCAATACACATGAAAATAACAATATTGAAATAGATCATAAACAAGTGGTGGAGGAAGAGGTTGAAGAAGGTAATGATAGTAATGGATTTCTTACTAGCACACTAAACAAGGGTCAGTATTGGATCCCTACTCCATCTCAAATTCTGATTGGTCCAACTCAATTTTCATGCCCTCTTTGCTTCAAAACCTTCAACAGATACAATAACATGCAGGTATTATAATTTATTAACATGAAAGCTTTTTTTATTCTTTCTTTTTTTGTTTAGAAAAAAGTAAGAAATTTTATACTACGTATTTTTTTTTTATGAATTTCCATAACTATTCACTTATTTTCTTGCCAATTTTCATCACTCTCTATTAAGGCTAGGGTTAGGTCTGTTATTTTTTACCTTTCAAATCTTACTTAAAGTAGCACAAGGTGTTTTAGATTGTGTTTGGAATAGATTATTAGTTTTGAATTAAAAATACAAAATATTTTGGAGAGAAGCTACACTCAAACTAATTAGTTGACCTTAAATTAATCAAATAATTATAGTATAATCTTAAACCTTTCTTTAAAATACCAAAAACTATTTGAAAACAAAATGACTAAATAATCAGTTTCAAAATACAATCACAAACAACCACTTTATAAGTTTGGTTTCATTTCTTCATTTATTTTTGTGGGGTTAATTTGAGCAAAAAAAACATTTACTGTTTGGTCCAAGTGTCATGATTCAAGATTGGTCAGCAGTACTGCTTCCAAATGAAAAAAGAAATCTACTTATTAAGTCTATGTTTGATTGAACAAGACATGTATTATGCTTTTTGTTCATTGAAGTTTGGTTGCTTTTTTTTTTTCTCATTGGCAATTGTGTCAACACTACAACCTTTTTATTGTTCTATTCATCATCTCTGATACGATACATTTATTATCTTCATGTCCAAACAAGAACAGTAATAATTCATGAAAAAGATAGTTTCTTCTGATCATCTATCTGTATACCTCTGACCAATTAACCAGATTTAATCTACATAGAACTTGCCACCAACAAACAAACAAACCATGAAAGCTAAAACCAAGTTTTTATATCCAAGTTCATTTGAAACCAAATAGTATTTCATTTTGATCAAGTTGTACAGTTTTTGAAGGTGTGCAAACACATGCTTGTCTTCTAATGTTTAAATTATTTTAGTACTATGTCTATACTAGGGTGATATTTATGATTAAAGAGCTAGCTCTAAATTTGGAGAACCTAACAGATTCATGAAGAGTCTACAGGGATAAATACAACGTAAAAAGTGTAGGACAATGTGGCAGTTCATTCTTTAATTCATTTCTGAAAAGTTTAAGTCATGAACAATGTTAACTATTAGTCAAAGACCATAAACTGAAAGCTTACCAGTTTAGAAGCTTTGAATCTTTGATCTTAAAGAATGTTCAAGCATCATATTGTTTTTGTATCACATCCCTAATTCAAGTATTTATGATAGACATTAACTATTTGGCTATAAATAGTAGTTTTTCAATTATGTTAGTCATTAATTTGTCTTAACATGTATTAATCAACAGATTTTTTTTTTTTTTTTTATAATTATTTTATTATTTATTTATTTATTTCTGTTTTAAAGTGTTCTTTCAAACATTGAAACAATGAAACTACTAAATTTCCAGGTCTTTCAAAATAAAATGGTATCAAAGTGTCTATGTTCATATATTTACATAGTCTCTAAGTTATTATGTTTTTTAAGGTTTTTTTTAAATCTATGCACTTATCTTTGTTTAAGGTTTTTAAGACCATCCATATGTCTATTTTTTTTATAGTTATCAGGTCATTAGCTTCATTTGTGGCTATGATGAACAGATTAATTAAGTGAAATATATATGCATGGAACATATTCACTTTCATTTTGGTACCAATATAAGCAACTTACTATTTTCTTAATTACCAAAAGGGTATTACACATTAAATTCATTTCGCTACTAATATGTGCAACGGTTAGCCTATTCTCTAGCAGGTTCCAATTGCATGATTTGGTAAGAAATGTTAACCGTTGAAATCGTTTGGTTAAAAACTACAGTAGTAAGCTGCATACGGTATACCCATAGCATAGGGGAAGCACATTGTGTATTCATGCATTCTTAATCTCCATACTTAATCAATTCCTTATAACTGTTTCTAATACAGATGCATATGTGGGGGCATGGATCTCAATATAGAAGAGGACCAGAATCCCTGAGGGGAATACAACCAACAGCCATGCTAAGACTTCCATGCTACTGTTGTGCACCAAGGTGCCATAACAACATCGACCACCCAAGGGCTAAACCGCTCAAAGATTTCAGAACCCTGCAGACACATTACAAAAGAAAACATGGGATCAAGCCATTTATGTGCAGGAAATGTGGTAAGGCCTTTGCGGTTAGAGGAGATTGGCGAACGCACGAGAAGAACTGTGGGAAGCTTTGGTATTGTAGCTGCGGTTCAGATTTCAAGCACAAAAGGTCCTTGAAAGATCACATAAAGGCATTTGGAAATGGGCATGCAGCTTATGGGATTGATGATGAATTAGAGGAAGAAGAGGCTGCTAATTCTGAGATTGATCATCAAGAAAACGAATCTTCTTGCGGTTATAATTAATTATATTCTAATTCTCTACTTAATTAATGTTTCTAAAGTTATATCAAGATCGAGAACATTTGATGGACCCTTATGATTTGGTAGCTACTATTCTTAATGTTCTTTATAATTTCATGAGACTTGTGAATCATGTGTGTACGTAAATTCTTCTTGCAATATTCGAGTCGCTTTTGTTCGAGTACAAGATAATAATGCATGATTGTACTAGATTTTTAATGTTGGTAGATGCTAGAAAAGGATGGGGTTGGATCATTATGAATTTTTGTTTCATGTTATAATGCTCCATTTAGAAGAGGATGAGTCGCTATTCTAAACTCATATATACACCCTCTCTCTGGCTTCTTATTGAAGTATTATGAATTACCTAGCCTACAAAGTATAAAACTGGTATAAAACATGTAATAATGCAATAGTTTTAATCTTAATTAGTTTCTAATCCTAGTATATACTCTGTTAATAAAATAAATTGAAAATCTGATCCTCAAAGTTACTAGTTAACATCATGAAAATTAGAGCATGATCCATAAATTATGAAGGAAGAAACTTAACAGAATAATTCCCTTGTTATATGATTTGTACGTAGATCAGCCATAAGACAATTTATCAAGATAGAAAGCAGATATAAACAATCTTTCGGTCACCACCTTTCCCTAATATATTGCTTTACGATGTCGGTGTTATAGAAACCGTGTTTGCAGTGATCTTAATGAAGCCACCAAGAAAAGATACCTTATGTGAAACTGTGTCACATTTTTAGAGTAGGAAATTTCGTCCTTCATGAATTGATTGGCTAGCTTAATAATCTCATCTTAGCTTGTAACTTAATTTGTCTTGAGCTTCTAGCTTGAGTTCTTAATAAATTCAAACCTTTCATTAAAAAAAAAAACTTATGCTATTTCCCTCTTTGTGAAGTCTTAAAAGATTTGGAAGGCAATTATCCTAAAACGGGCAAGTGTTTCAAGTGATTAAGTCGCGCAAAACAAATAGCCACTAAAGTTCATTCAAGCTTCCTCGTTTCTAATGATTACCTTGTAATCATGTACTTATGTAAAGTTTTTTCCCTTTTGCTACTAGTCTATTGCTAGCATGCTAAAATGCTAATATTAATATTCACCAAGTTATCGTTCAAGAAAATAACGAACCCATAACCCTCCCCTCCCTTGGCGACTTGTGGATAAAACCGATACCCTAACAACCTTATTCGATCTTCAAGTTTTTCGTTCCTCAATCTATCCATAAACGATCCTTAGATTAAGGTTATCTTAGTTTAAGTTTCATTCGTGGTCTAGATTTTTTTTGGGTAAAAGGTCAAATACCCGGTAAATATATTACTCCAAAAAATGTTTAAGTACAAATGGGTGAATCCCATATCTCAGCCCGTTACATACACGAAAAACTTACATAACAAGATACTTCCTATTCTCTATATAAGAAAATAAACCACTACTCAAGATAAAAAATTAGATTCCCATGTAGCTAACATTTCTTCTTACCAAGGCCTTGGAGCTTGATCCCATACGTGTCATAATAGGCATCCAAATTACCCGGAAGATCGTACACCTGATCCGCATAGTTATCATATTCATAGTCATCATAGTCATATTCGCGATCATAACCACCACCAAATAGGTTACTCGACTCATCAAAGGTGTTCACAACCTCCTCATCATCACTATCAGAAACCACAATCTCTCCCACCTTAGTGAATGGGTTAACCCTCTTAGTAAAAGAAGTAGCCGGTAAATCCTTATTATAACCCTGATAATCAACCTTTTTAATAGGATTACCATTATCATCAACAAGAGTAGCTTTCCCATCGATAAGAAGCCTTTCAAACTCCCCAATTTTCTCAACAATAGGGGTAGGACCAACCGCGGTAGCTTCCATTGAATCACTCACAAGGGGATCTTATGATACATTACCTGTCTCGAGAGACCCAACCTCCTTTGCTTCCATTGTATTACCAGAAACCTCTACATCAGTACGATTGCCACAATCATCAGAATCGATCGTATTTAGTGCAGCAAAAGGATTATGTGTTGCAATCTTCGTCCCACTCATACTAGCCACACCAGTGGCTTGCTTCTTCGCACTATCCACCTTCTTG
Organism: Chrysanthemum makinoi; assembly: GCA_910596185.1. Taxonomy (NCBI): domain Eukaryota; kingdom Viridiplantae; phylum Streptophyta; class Magnoliopsida; order Asterales; family Asteraceae; genus Chrysanthemum; species Chrysanthemum makinoi. Next base: position 340,793,523 of record OU343224.1, read on the forward strand.
GGTTCAGGAGGAGGCGCTTTAGGTTGGTACCTAAATTTAGGACCCACTTTAGTAAAACCTCCCTTACCTGGAACACTTGGACTACCATTTCTACCCTTATTCTTATTAGTGACAGTATGAAAACCATCATTAACAGTCTGTTTAGGCTGAGTAGGAAATGGAATAGATTTAGGACAATCAATCAGCGTATGACCAAAAAATTTACACGTATCACACCGAGGCGGTTTCCATTCGTATTCCACCCAAATCTTTTCAATAGTGGATCCTGTCCCATCTAGTAATGGTATCTCAACAGTGATGCTCTCCCTAAGGACCTGATCTGCCTTAACTTCAATCAAGCACCTAGCAAAACTACTTCGACCCCATGATTCCAAGCACATTTGACTAGTATAATAATCTAACATTTTTGGCGTACCAATCAATGTAGCTAGGAGGCTGAGCCCATCATCAGAAAACATAGCAAGGGGCATGTCATGGAATTTAACCCATATCGGAATATTAGTCAAATCCTCTTTAAGCAGATTAGTATTCAAAGTCCACGTTTTAAGAATAATTGGCACATCCTCTTTAAGCAGATTAGTATTCAAAGTCCACGTTTTAAGAATAATTGGCACGGTCCGTTTTCAAGCACATCATCAACACCATTACGAGTGGAGAACTTAAAAAAAAGAACCTCTTCGCATTCACCATAACCTTTTGAATACCATACTTGGCCCATGTGTTACGAACGTAATAATCAACAACCGGAAAAGCAATACGTTTACCAAGGAAATAACCATAGAGGGTATTCTCAAATTTAAAGTTTACCTCCTCAACGACTTTCATAGGAATGGAGAGGTCCACCCCATTAGAATTTTTACTACACTCCAACCTACGAAAATTTGATTTGCGCTTCGTCGAATCAATTGACTTAGCACCATTAGCATTAGCCGAATTCGTACCACTTGTAGCACCAACATACGACATAGGTAATGTCGATGAAGCATGCACCCTACCAGCTTTTGATGCTACACTAATACCATCACCACTTGGTAGGTTAGCACCCATATTAGTGTTATCAACACCATGAACAATATTTGAAACGGATGGAATATTAGTACCCATATTGCTAAGCAACGGATAATCATGCACGCTTAAGTTAACACCAACCGGTTCATCCATAGAATTCAATGTACTCACCATTCCAGTAGGACCAACATCCCAAAATACATCATCAGTAACATTCGACCCATACTTCAGATTAGAGAAGTTATGGGTTAGTAAAGATTCAAGCCTAGCAGATGCGTTAACAGCAGGTTCTTGATCCTTCAAATGACTAGGGTGTTGTGGCTGGGACACAGCGGGGTTATCAGCCTCAAGACCCTTCAAATGACTCGTACGTGCAGCCAACTCATCAACATTAACCACAGGCCGTGGTACACTTTTGTTCTCCTCTCCCAAACTCGTAATCACAACAACCAGAAACCCTTAACTAAGTAATCGTACACAGAAAAAACAAGAAGAAAACCACGTCTATTCTTCAATCAAAACGAATTAAACCCCAGTTAAAGACTAGGGTTTATAAGCCATAGATACGCAATAACCTAACCCATAGGAGTGATGATGTCTCAATAAGTTTAGATGATGATACAATGATTTGAATTAAAAGAACAATAAGCCGACAATAAGAAAACCCTAATAAGAAATTGGAAAGAACCCTAAAGATCAATAAGAACCAATTATAGATCCCAACCAGGAACAAACTATGACTTAAGTAAGATCATACACAAGATATAATAAAATTTAATTCAAGAATGTAAGGAAGAAATCATGATCGATCAGGTTATGAAAGTCGATTTAGGGTTTAGTGAAGTCGCCAAAATCGCCAAGGGTTGGGAGACCCGTGGTCTAGATTTTGTTGCATTGAAAGGAGAAACACCTATGACCAAAACCCTTATAATGATGATGAGTTTGATGATTGTGATCTGACTGATACATAATTGAAGTTTGCTAATGCATATGACATTAGTCTCTGTGGTTAGCTTAGATAGGTTGTTCTTTTTTTTTCTTTTCTCCTTTTTTTTTTTTTTTTTTTTTTTTTTTTTTTTTTTTTTAATTTTGCATAAGTATGACATGTCATTTCTTATGCTTGTTTAGGTCTTAAACAGTGTAGGTGCTTTTGGTTTGCCTTTTTGGGCTCAGGTGTGGGACTCACCCACATCCGTTGTAATTTAATTATTTTTTGAGTAATAATATTTTGCCGGGGGTAACCCTTTTACCCAAAAAAGATTTCATTGCATTAAGTTTATTGATCGTCCTCTTGAGGTTTTCCTCTTTCTTTGTTTTATTGAATCGTGTATTAGGGTTTGTACTGAACACTCATTATTAGACGTGGCCTCTTGATTTATTTTATCATGTGACAATCGGGCGTATATATTTTTATAAACCTTAACTTTTTTAGGGTTTCAGCAGTACATTGAAGATTAAACGATAAAGATTTGGATGAAATTTGGTTTCTTGGATTCAGGAGGAGGAGGGGAAATGAAGAAAAAGAAAAAAGACAAATATTTGGATGTCAAGACTATGGAGAATCGAACTGGGAATGATGATGTTGGTATGGATGCAACGAGAGGAAAATTGTGATACTAGTGTGACTGCCAATGCAACGCCTAGGGTTACACAAGTTGATGATGGAAGTGACCAGGTTCAGAATTCTAAAATGAATGGTGATGAACAGGTTATTACCTCTAATGTGCCTGTTAGTGAACCAATAGTGAATGTTAATACTATTGACCACTCTGCTGTTGCTGTGTGTAAGAGTTTTGAGGAAGCTATGCGTAATGCTTCATCTAAAAATAATAATGCGAGCAGTATCGATAATCTTGCTCGTTAGCGACCGAGCTTAATCCTCTGTTGAACTCGTCTTTGGTTGTTATTGATGAGACTTTTACGAACAAAGTTAACTTTCGTTTTATTGAAACCAACGATATCATCAATGATGTTGGTTTAATCATTCTCAAATCTTCGGTTGAGGAGATTAACAATAGATGTGCGAACCCATATTGTATGTTTATTTCATTGGCAAGAGGGTGGTGTTTTTAGTGGTACAACATTTTCTTGAACTATGTGGACAAAATATAGCCTTCAAAGGGTAATGATGAACTCACAAGGGTTCATTTTCTTTAAATTCTCATCGAAAGAAACTTGGAGGTTGTTCGTATTAATGGTCCTTGGATGATTCGAATAGTGCCCATTATTCTCAAAAAGTGTTTGACTTGTGTTTGTCTATCAAAAAACGATTTGAGGAAGATACCAATGTAGGTCAAACTTCATGACATCCATGTAGCCGCCTTTGCTGGTGATGGTCTAAGTATAATTGTTTCGAAATTGGGCACTCCTATGCCTATGTGTGAGGAATTGTGGGGGTAGGATGTAACACCCCCAAATCTCGGTACAGCGGAAGACTTAATCAAGTTTTCGGGGCATTACAATTGGATTGGTATCTCACACAAGTATAGCAAACAAGATAGTCATTATCATTCAAAACCAATCCCAAATTTAAATATTCAAAACATTAATCCCAAAATGTAAATATTAGGCCCAAACATGATTTAATAAAAATAGGTCCCCATAAATTATCAAAGTCGATTATGATCCTTGAACCATGCCTCCTTGCCATGCTTCCACATAACACGTACTCCAAACATCACTTAATTACCTGAGAAAACATGCTAAAAGGTCAGCTAACGCTGGTGAGTTCATAGGTTTAAATTCAAGTAAAAAGTAGTGGACCTGTAGGAGTTAATTTGCTATGCGAGACCTAGGATAGATACACATCAATCACAAACAAATATCATATCCGATATCATAATGGGCCCCTAGCGACACTAGCCAGCACAGTCGTAGCAAAGTTTAGAACGATTGCTAACCCTGGACTAGGTCGAGGTAGAAGTCTATACTTAGCTAGGCAAGTGTTATAGCAATTAGGATTGCTACCCTATACTAAGGCAACAGCTACCACATATCTATCTAATCAGTCAAGCACATAAGCAAATCAAAATAGTTTAGAAGGTCCAAAAATAGTAGCATGATTCTCACCCCAATTTAGTTAAAAACATAGATAAAAGTGGGGCTATGAAACTCACCTCAAGCAAGTAACGCACAAATAAACACTAGCAGAAGATAACAGCTAATCACGGCTCAGCAACTATCGACTCGGCACAACCTATTAATGTAAACTCATTTTAATATATATTTCCCAAAATCAACGTTATCTACCCCAATGTATTCCTTTTCTTTATCTCCAAAAATGTCTTGTTTCACCGTTTAGTCCTAGCATTTGGTATCCTCATGTGGGTGTATCGACTCAAAATGATATCATGAATGCACTCAAACAACCAATATGTGACTCAATGCAATACAATGAGACGTCTAAGCGATAAGCTCCATAGTCCAATAAGTTTCGGAATAAATAGTAAACCTTATCGAATTCGTCAACTCGATAAACTCAATTATTTATTCGTGTCGCTTATTATCCCATAAACCGGTCGCATCCTAACGAGTCATAAGGATAATTCACCCATTAATAACGTTATCCTACATACCTAGCGGGCTCTTATTAGATTCGTCAACCTAATAAGTCCGCTACCCACGTGGATCGACGCTATTAATGTTAGGTCATCCGTAACCATGCACACAACGTAAGTAAATAAATACTTGAAAATAGTATCAAATGCTCATAAATGGCATATTTCGATAAACATGCACTCGAAACATTAAATACTTATTAGAGTAAAGTCCAAAATACATCCCTGTGGTTTGTCCTGTATCTCGCTCTACATCCCTAAACTTTTTTTGGCACAAAACCATCCCTCCGTTAGTAAAGTTGGCACAAATACATCCCTCTGTTAGTAAAATAAGTTAATGAGGACTAACGGTGCAAATATTTTTCCGTTATCTCCTAACGGAAGAGAAAATATTTGCACCGTTAGTCCTTTGTATAAAACCCCACTTCTCACTCTCTCTCTCCTCACTTTTAACACAATTTTCTCACACTTAATATTCATAAACAATCATAATTCACCAAATATGAACACAAAATTACCTCAATACTGCAAATTGCCAAAATTCCATAAATATAATCAGCATACAACTTGAATATGAAAACCAAGTCATCATACATACAGTTTTCTCAAGATCTTGGAACAAAATGCATAAAGAAAAATAAAGGACCCAACAAAATTAGATACTCCCTCCGTCCCAAAATTATAGTCCTCTTTTGACTTTTTCGGTCTTTATTTTAGAACTTTGACCTTAGGTATCTTTGTTTGTGTTATATAATACTTGATGCAAAATATATGAATGAATTGGGTTTTTAATGTATTTTCATTTGGTGTAATTTTCATCAACTATTGTATAACATAAACAAAATTATTTAAGGTCAAATTCAAAAAGAAAGACTAAAAAAGTCAAACGGGGACTATAATTTTGGGACGGAGGTAGTAGTAAACTCCAAATGTTGAAGCAAAATATCCCCTCAAAAATCATATTAGTTAATTTTGCCAAGATCATCTCATTCCTCATTCTCAGTTTCACTCCAGCACCTATGCAGAGTTGACCGAGGAGACCCGCAAGTTTCACTCCAGCACCTTGCAAAACTAGCGGCCACCACCTCCTTTTTCGGCCACGCGCCGCCTGTTGCTTCACCGCCTCCACCAGGTGATAGATCGCGATCTCGTGGTTACTATTATATGGCACACGCGCCATCAATCTCACTCACGCCCCGTAGATCTTAAAAATAAGATTCGGATGTGTGGTGATTTTCTTGAAAGTTTGCATGGTTGAATCGGGTTTAATGTGATGGTCACGTTTAGGAGTTACTCTTGGTTCGAGCCCTACCGCAGCTGTCACCACCTCAGCATCATCACCAAGTTTGGATCTTGCTTACATTTTGTGTTTTTTTAGTTAATTTGGTACATGGGTTTTGCTTAGTTTTGTTAAAAATGTGTGCTTTATTAGCTCAATTGACTTATGGGTCAAAGATGGTTAGTGGGTCATTTTCAAGATTGGATTCTGTGTTTAATTGGTTTATTTGGATAATGGGTTTGATTGGATATTCAAGATTGGTGTTGTTGTTTTGTTGTGTGGGGTGTCAGGATTTTCTTTGTGTGATTTGGTTTCTGGGTTTTTAGATCCAGAGATAAGATGAGTCTGTGATTGATTTGGAGAGATGAGGAGATGAAGTGGAAAATAAAAATGGAGTGGAAGGTTTTAAATGAATGGAGGTTATTTCGTTAGGTGGTTCCGTCATGATGGTGGTTCCGTCAGGATGTATCGTTAGTCCTCAGGATGCAATTGGTTTTATTGCATCGTTAGTCCTAAGAACTAACGGTGCAAATATTTTCTCTTCCGTTAGGAGATAACTAAAAAATATTTGCACCGTTAGTCCTCATTAACTGAATTTGCTAACAGAGGGATGTATTTGTGCCAACTTTTCTAACGGAGGGATGGTTTTGTGCCAAAAAAAAGTTTAGGGATGTAAATCGAGACAAAGGACAAACCACAGGGATGTATTTTGGACTTTACTCTACTTATTAATTAGAAAACCTTTCCATTTTCATTCGTTAGTTTCCATTTAAAATAGTAAATAACAAGACAAGTCTTGTTTTCGATAGTTTTGGTATAAAAGCTTTTTTATTATTTATGTTTCATAGTTTATTAGCATTTTCATATATATATATATATTGTCAATTTCAATATTAGTTTCATATCGTTATTCGTTTCGAGTCCACAAGCACGAGTCATGACTTCTCGGCTTTTAATCAATCAATAGTCCAAACTATACTAAAGTCCATGTTACGGTGTTGTAGGGGTCAACTATTGACTTAAAAGTCAAAGTAACACCGACGTTGCTCAAAGTTGACAATTTATATAATAAGTCCAAATAAAAGTCATAATAGCGCAATTCAATCTCAAATCAACCTAATTCAATCTCGCCAACCAATCAATCAACCAAATAAACCCGAAACCAATGTTATGACCCTAATAGTCATGACATGGTCACGGTTAAGACCACATGAACCAAACAAGCTCTAGAAGCTTTTCGGCTCCACGCGTCTCATCCAAACACCAACAATATCAACCAACAAGCTACCACAACAATCCGACCCAGACCCGTGGTCCATGAGGGTCACGTACAACAGTAACCCATGACCCATCGTGGGTCTTGGGGTTTGTATGCCCCATCTACACATCCAAACACTCCCCAAATAGCTTCCACTACAACCAAACACAATCAATCAACCTCCAATCATCAAACCCATCAACTAATCCTAATAAAAAACATGAAACATGACCTAAAATGCAAAAACCCAACAATATGATACACCACATGATACCAAATCACTAGCTACATGTTTATTTAAGTGTAAATTAGTTTTAATCCCATGTTTAAACCAAAAGCCCTAAAATTCGAACAATGTACGAGCCTAAGGAGACCCATACGTGGCTTCTTATGGCCAAAACAAGCTTGACCCATGTTCCATTTACCTTTTTACAACCCGATCTACAAGATTTAATGAAAACCCTAGAATCACGAATCGTATTTGTAAGATTTGGAGGTGTTAATGTAGGCTTTTGTGAGAGATTTATATATGGATGGAAAGAGGAAAGAGAGATCTACAAAATGGTGGTGGAGGTGTATGTTCACTCGCTGGAAGTTGGCCGAAAAATGGCTGGAGAGGGGCGGCGGTTATGGTGGTTTAGGGTTAGGGTTTTTAGAGAGAGAAGTTAGTGAGAGAAAGTTGGTGTTAGTGTGTGTTTTAGAGAGAGAATGAAAGAGTAGAAGTGAGGAGAGTTGGGGGTATATATACTTGGGTAAGGGACCTCAAAATAAATGAAAATGGAGGAGGGGGGCGCCGGCAATGGTGAGAAGGGAGGGGTCGAAGTCGTAATTTTTCGTAAACTATCCCGTTTATCCATTCCCGAGCTCATATATTGTCCTACGAGTGTCCCATGATGTTCATTCGACTTTCTATTATGTTTATTTATGTTTTTCCACGAGTTTTGACTATTTATTTGCCAATTTTCGAGTTACGGTCTAAAAGTTACATTATTTCTTGTTTTAGGCTTTTATAGTGCCGAATCGAATAGTGCCTATCAAAAAGAGTTAAAACTCACACGATAACTCATCCAATAATAAAATAAATCATAAAAACCAATAAACGATATCAAATCAAGTCATGGTCGATAAAAATAGTGATAAAGGCAAAAACTCGGTTTAGTTTAACGTAATGCGGTTACCTAAAATAGACTCTCTAAATTGCCAGTTGTCACATAGGAACAGCTATGCTAGGGCTCTTATCGAATTAAATGCATACAATGTATTTAAAGATCAATTTCTTGTTGTTGTCCCGTTGCTATACAAACCAGGGTGCAGTCATTATTCCATTCCAATGGAATACGAGTGGACCCATCCTAGATGTGGTCCATGTAAGAGTTTTGGTCACACGAATGTTGAATGTTCAAAAAATATTGTTGTTCCAATGCCTAATATTACAGTAAATTGTGACCAAAATGATGGGTTTACGGAAGTTAAATGAAGAGGTCCTAATTGTAAGAAGTTTGACCGCGTACATGTAAGCAAGAAGATGGCCTATCGGCATGTAGCTAAACAAGGAAACAAAAACGAGGCGTCTACATCAAAGGCTAACCCAAATGACACGTCAACATTTAGACGACAAAACAAGGATGAAAATGTGGTAAATACATGATATGGGTTAAGAAACGAGAACTTTTTTTGTATACCAAAGCAAACAACAACTTCCCAATCATAAACCAAGACTACACAGTAGGCTAAGGCGAAAAGGTGTAACAATACATGATATGGGTTAAGAAACGAAAAGATTGGCTCGGAAGGGTGTATCTAGGGGTATCTTGCACTAAAGATTAGTGCAACAAAAGGGTTTAACACGGGGGGTCAAAAAGTCGAGGTGAATATTCGATGAACGCACACAATATTATACATATGGGCTGTTTGGGTGTAAATCCTAAAATATTGCCTTCTCGAACTATCCCTCTTAAATGCATTGAGCGAACTCAACACACTACTCGTCTATGGTCTCGAAATGATATAAAGGCTAAGTTATAAAGTTTACAATACTACCGACACACTCAATATATGGTGGATTTATGTCATATGAGAAAACGGATAGGCTAATCCTCACCAATGGAATTAAGGGTTATAGTGCGCTCGGCTAAGGTCTATTCTAGTTAGGCTAAGAAAAACATGTCAAAAATTTTAAAAATTGCATAATTTTTCAAAATAAACTAGGAAACAAGGGCAAATAAAGTTCAAGTAATAATTCTACTCCCGTCCCCCACTTGAAATGTACAATGTCCTTATTGTACGCAAATATAGAGATTAAAGAGAGATAAGTAGAATTGGAACAAGAACTTTCCTGAAATTTGCTCCAAAAATAGTAGAAGGACCACGTTGAAAAACGTGTCTTGACTTCGCCTCTATGAGCAAACTTCAAATCCATGAAATCAAATCACTACCAACACGCGTAATTCTAAAAATAAAAAGGAAATAAAAAACAAACAAAAACCTAACTCACTTTCGTAGGAATCACGATTGCATTTAGCGTATGCAACAAGCTAGCCTTTTAAACCATTCGGTGTCCCGAATGGAAGAGTGAAGTCTCGTGGGGGTTTACATGGAACACACCCACAAAGTTCATTTAGTTATTGATAACATAAAATTGTCCTGAATATTAAGTGTCAATTTCCCCCGATAATGCTTGTAATTTATATCATTTATATGGATTTACGCGTTTTTCTTTGTTTTCCACTTTCAGGTAAATTACGAGCATTGGAGCTAAAGAGACGCGGAATTGGAGAAATATCAAAAGATTTATCATAGTATGTTGACTTTGAAGAAGTTACGGCGTAACTCATCTCTCACATTACGCTGTAACTAAAGCATGACTCAGAATACCAACTCTTCAGAAGGTTACGGCGTAACTCTCTCCAAAGACTATGACGTAACTACATTAGGTCAAATGAGGTTCCACGCCACTGATAACTACGCCGTAACTATTCCACCAACTACGGCGTAACCAAGTATTATTGAAGAATACGGCGTAACCATTCATTAGGTTACGCCGTAACCTGCAGATCTAGTGCAAAATACGAAGGAATAGAAGGTTACGGCGTAACTCTTATATTAGTTACGCCGTAACCCATGTCTGGCCTATAAATACCCCACGAATTCCAGCATTTCAAATCATCCCATTCCACACACAACAACCAGAGAACGTGGGAAGAAGCCAAAGGCAGGTCTAGAGGAGCATACGGAGCTGTCTCCAAGGGAGAAATCACTCCCCTACGATAAGCATTAGCATTTTATCTTTTCTTTACTTTCGATTCATGTATCTCGTAACTTTGAATATTGAATTGATTTGTATGGTTAATATGAGCGGCTAAGCACCTCTTGGTGCTGGCCTAGTTATGATTCCTTAATTGTTTTGTTTGCGTTTACATTACTTTCGTATAATTATTTCTTAGTGTATACATGCATATTTTATTGGTAGCTACCCTTGTTTCGGTAGTTTTGAATGGCGGTAGAGGCCAATTGCCTAGGAGATATGACCAACTGACCCTAAGTGAGTGGACTGAGATGGGAAGGGTAAGATATGACCAACTGACGACCCTTTCTACTTGTGCGATTTGACCAACTGATCACCTACCGTTTGGATGAACTTAAGAATTAGGGGGTGAGTGTTTAAGTTGCTAACGCCCGGGCACTCACTATTATAAATCTAGCATGTAGCGGTACTTAATGACTTGGCTTAGGGGACCAGGAACAACAGGACTTATGAGGGGACACCTGACTTCTCCTGTGGTGGCATCTTTGCTGATAGGTTAGGACGAATTGATCAAATGCTGTCCTCTCGACTTTGACCCCACCTGAAGTAATTAGAAGTAAGTAGACGTAGACCTAACTAGCTAGGAGGAATAACTAGGTTAGCACCACTCTCCTCTATTGATTTATCCTTTACCTTTTATCTGATTTTATCTGCTTTAGTAGTTAATTAATTTATTCCTTATCCAAATCATTATTAAAATCTGTGACACTTAGACTTAGTAATAATCCAACAAACATAGCTTTTGGGACGACATCGGTTTTACCGAATACTACAGTACACACGACCGGGTACACTGCCCGTTAGTGCATTAGGGTAGACCATAGGTATAACGAGACTATATAAATATTAAAACCTGGTCAGTAAAACCTGCATCAAGTTTTTGGCGCCGCTGCCGGGGAGTTATATTAGGATTGCTATTAAGTCTTTCGCTTTCGTTTTGTTTTAAACTTTTCAATATTTCTCACGATCATTATTCAAGTTTTCAGGTACCATGGAAGTTGTTAACATCGATGACCTCACTCTTGAGGAATATTTGGCGTTGACAAGGGAAGAACAAGGACCGGGAATTGTTAGGCCGGCTATCGCAGAAGATGGTCAATTTGAAATCAAACCTCAATTCATGAGGGAATTACGTGCAAATCTCTTCTCTGGAAGCATCACCGATGATGCTCATGAGCATATAGACAACGTCGAGTACATTGTCAGCCTATTCAAAATTCCCAGAGTCTCACACGATGCTATCATGTTACGAGTATTCCCTATTTCTCTTACGGGAGCTGCTAAAAGATGGGTTGATCGATTACTTGCGGGAACCGTCAACACCTGGCCTATCCTAAAAAAGTGTTTCATTCAGAGATACTATCCTCCATCAAAGACGGCTAAGCAATTAGAAGAAATCCATAACTTCAAGCAAGAGGGTGATGAAACGTTATACCAAGCTTGGGAAAGGTATAACGAATTATTATACAAATGCCCTACTCATGACCTCAACAGCCAACAAAAGGTGAACTTCTTCTACAAAGGTCTGAACATCTCCTCAAGATAAATGATCTATTCTCAGGGACCGATTCCTAGTATGACACCCACTTTGGCTTTAGAAACTATTCAAAAGATGGCAGACCACTCTCACAAATGGCACAATGGAGGGAGCAACAGAAGTAAGAATGAAGGTATGGAAGGTCTTGCAGCAATAAACAACAAATTAGAAAGTCTAGGAAGAGACATGAAGAAGCTCAAGAAAAATGTGCATTACATTCAAGTAGAGCGAAATGGAACTCCACCTACTAAAGAATGTTCCTCCAACGAGGAAGTTAAAAGAATCGGAGAAGTTAAATATGGAAGTGAAAACCCCTTCAACAATTACAACGGGCCCCGATATCGAGAAAAATCCCCAGGATTCTACACAAGAATCAACAACAATCTTCCTAAACCAAGCCTCGAAGAAATAATGCATAGGCACATCGAAGAATCTACAAAAAAGGGAAATAAACTCAAGGAATGGATGGTCAAGGTGAAAGAAGACACCAACATGAACCTACGGAACCAAGATGTTGCAATTAAAAACCTCGAAACAAAGATTGAGCAATTAGCTAAAAACCTTGAGACAAGTAATGCTAAAGCTATTGCCTGCAAAGCCATATTTACGCAAGATAGGGAAAAGAAAGATCAATGCACATCCTCTATCACCAATGATCTGTCTGGAATTAACTACCTGAAAGAAGATGATAAATCGGAAGACGACGAGGTCCTGCCAAGCCAACTTCCTGAGAAGCAGCAATACCAGGAAAGTTTTCTTCTTTCATGCACTATTGGTAATATTAAGATTCCTGCATTAGCTGATTTGGAGGTCGGGGTAAACCTTATCTCTACCACTTTATTTGATAAAATAAAACTTACCAATTTAAAAGAAACAACAATGATGATAGAAATGGCTGATTCCTCTAAAGCTGTACCGAGGGGAATTGTGAATAATGTGCTTTTAAAAATTGGAAAATTCTTTTTCCCGACTGATTTTGTGGTAATTGACATGGGGAAGCGGGAGGCTTACAACTTAATTGTTGAAAGACCTTTTCTGGCCACTTGTAGGGCTCAAATTAAGGTTTTTGAAAAACAAATTTCTTTGGGGACTGAAAATGAACGAATAACTTTTAGTATGAAAGAGCATTTAAAACCAAAAATTGAAATTTCAAATAATGTTGATGTTGTTAATGTTCAATCACTAGATTCCCCTCTACATTTTGAACCTAGTACTAATCATAGTGGAGAGAATGTTGATAATTGCAAGCAGAAACAGGAAAAGATTGTCCGGGGCATTGAGGAAGCTCCCATTCCAAACAAACATTTCTGCAACCCAATATTAACCAAGGATAACGAATCGGTGACAGCATGGCCCTCGTATAGTCATTTTCAAGAATGTGAAGGAATGATGAATGAATGGATATACCCTCACAAGGGTGAAAGACATGATATTGAATTATCATTTGAAGATTGGTACAAAATAAGATTTGGGAACTCAAAAATCAATAAGGGATTGGTTAAGCAGTACAAGTACAATCATCTGGCTGACACAATAACTAACGGTGAAAGATCAAGCATAAGTATAACAAGTAGTCTTATTGCTGAAGATGATGACCGGGGAAAATCATGTGATGAATGGCTTTCACAAAAATTTGGAACATGTGGCATCAGAAATACTGCAAGAAAAAAAAGATTTAACAAATGGATGAATGAGTGCCAACGAGTGGTGGAAGTCGGCCAAGTCCAAAGGCCCCCATAGAGCCCCGCGGCTCTGAGTCTAACTTAAAGACTCGTAAATAAAGAAAAGTGCTCTTTCGGGAGACAACCCGAATTATCCCTTTCTTTTATTTTGATTCCATCTCTGTAGGGTTTTGTGTTTTTAACCATTTTTACAGGAAACGAGGAAGTAATTGCTGCTGCAGTTTGCTGATCTGACCATAGTTACGGCGTAACTCATCTGTGTGATTACGTCGTAACCAACCTTTTGCAGCAGTATTCTAGACGCATTACCAATTACGAAGTAATACCATCTCAGTGGTTACGCCGTAACCACTCGCTTTACAGCTTATGTCAGGTTTTGCCAATTACGGCGTAACTCCCTCAAAGAGTTACGACGTAACCTTCCTCTGCTTTAATTCTTTCATTTTAAAACACAATAACCTTGTATTAGTATTTTAAATGAATTTTGTGAGTGTGTTCACTGTAACCCTCACGAGACTTCACTCGTCCACTTGGGACACCAAGTGATTTAAAAAGCTTGTTGCATATGCTAAATGCAACCGTGATTCTTACGAAAGTGAGTTAGGTTTGTTTTTCATTTTTCATTTTTTATTTTTAGAGTTATGCTTGTCGGTAGTGTGATTTCAGGGATTGAATTTTGTTCATGATGCTTATACGAAGGTACGTCTCTTTTTCGTGGGCCTTCTTTCTTTGTGGAGCAAATTTCAGGGAAGTTCTCGCTCTAATTCTACTTTTCTCTTCACCTTTATTTAATGCTTAGTACAAAAGGGACTTTGTATAATTCAAGTGGCGGGACGGGAGTAGAATTATCTCTTGAACATTATTTTGCCCTCGTTTTTCTAGTTTATTTTGAAAAATTATGCCATTTTTAAAATTTTGACATGTTTTTCTTAACCTAACTAGATTAGACCTTAGCTGAGCACATACAACCCTTGATATTATATGGTGAGATTAGCCTTATCCATTTCCATTATTTTACCCCAAATCCACCAAATTATGAGTGTGCCGGTAGCTTGTAAACTTTAGAACTTGGCCTTTGCATCATTTCGAAACCATAGACGAGGTATGTTGAGTTAGCTCGATATATTTGGACTTTTCAGTTTTAGAAGGCAATATTATAGGATTATCACCCAAATAGCCTACCATTGTGTGTCTATCGATTAGTCACCTCGACTTCTCGACCCCCATGTGAAACCCTTTTGTTGCACTCACCTTTAGTGCAAGATACCCCTAGATACACCCATATGAGCCATTCCTTTCATTTTGTTAACCCAATATATTTGTTTCGATACACCTATACACCTTAGCCTACCCTGTAGTCTTTATTTGTGATTGGGAAGTCATCGTTTGCCTAAGTTCAAGGTTCAAGTGGAAAGGTTCTGAAATCACGCTTTCATCGACGACATATTCCTGAAGATCATTGAAGACCCCCCAAATTCCCATTGTTCATCTCAAGTGGGGGGATATTATGTTTAGTTATTGTTGTTATGTTGAAAAAAAGTAATTCAAATATATATATATATATATATATATATATATATATATATATATATAGTTGTTATGTTATTGTAAAGTACGATGTTATAAGCACTATGTTATGAGCTTTATAGATTTAGTATCGAGGAGGCCACCTCGGTCACATTCGAAGATTGGAGTTGGTAATTATGCCAACAGTTAGAGAAAAGGTAGTGTGCCCATCACGACGTCCTCTAATGACACATCTACCTAATATTTCATGATCCGGTTTCTTGACTTCAAAGCTTGAACTTTGGGCGGACGGTAAGTCGTGATGACTTGGTTGTAGATTTATACTACCTGCTTGTTTTTTATTTTACACCATTTATATATCTCATGTCTTATCCTACCCTTTAGTAATGAAGCATGTCTAGGTGATGCAGCGAGCAATCTTTGGTGTCTTGGCCATGGATTTGGTCATGTATCATTGATTTTATCCACTTCGCCGTGACATGTTAGTAATGACGAGTCACCCCTTAACCTTTATCATTTAGCCCTTAACTCTAGTGGTGGAGATTTGTGTAACCGCCAAGCTTATGATAGAATACATGCTATGACTGTGCGATTGAGTGATCACCCCGAAATTGACACTTAGAATAGTTGAGAGATTTGAGTGTTTCGTTCCCATTTCGTGAGGTGTTCGGCTTTGTTTTATTCTAGCATAAGGGATTTGTAAACTTATATTTTCCAGGTTTTGGGAGATATCTTTTTAGGAATCTTTCTAATAAGGTATACTTGAGGGCAAGTAGAGTTCAAGTCGGGGGATATTTGAGAACATCAAATTGTCCTGAATATTAAGTGTCAATTTCCCCCGATAATGTTTGTAATTTATATCATTTATATGGATTTACGCTTGTTTTCCATTGTTTTCCACTTTCATGTAAATTACGAGCATTGGAGCTAAAGAGACGCGGAATTGGAGAAATACCAAAAGATTTATCATAGTATGCTGACTTTGAAGAAGTTACGGCGTAACTCATCTCTCACATTACGCCGTAACTAAAGCGTGACTCAGAATACCAACTCTTCATAATGTTATGGCGTAACTCTCTCCAAAGACTACGACGTAACTACATTAGGTCAAATGAGGCTCCACGCCACTGATAACTACGTCGTAACTATTCCACAAACTACGGCGTAACCAAGTATTATTGAAGAATACGGCGTAACCATTCATTAGGGTACGCCGTAACCAGCAGATCTAGTGCAAAATACGAAGGAATTGAAGGTTACGACATAACTCTTATATAAGTTACGCCGTAACCCAGATCTGGCCTATAAATACCCCACGAATTCCAGCATTTCAAATCATCCCATTCCACACACAACAACTAGAGAACGTGGGAAGAAGCCAAAGGCATGTCTAGAGGAGCATATGGAGCTGTCTCCAAGGGAGAAATCACTCCCCTACGATAAGCATTAGCAGTTTATCTTTTCTTTACTTTCGATTCATGTATCTCGTAACTTTGAATATTGAATTGATTTGTATGGTTAATATGAGTGGCTAAGCACCTCTTGGTGCTGGCCTAGTTATGATTCCTTAATTGTTTTGTTTGCGTTTACATTACTTCCGTATAATTATTTCTAAGTGTATGCATGCATAGTTTATTGGTAGTTACTCTTGTTTCGGTAGTTTTGAATGGCGGTAGAGGCCAATTTCCTAGGAGATATGACCAACTGACCCTGGGTGAGCGGACTGAGACGGGAAGAGTAAGATATGACCAACTGACGACCCTTTCTACTTGTACGATTTGACCAACTGATCACCTACCGTTTGGATGAACTTAAGAATTAGGGGGTGAGTGTTTAAGTTACTAACGCCCGGGCACTCACTATTATAAATCTGGCATGTAGCGGTACTTAATGACTTGGCTTAGGAGACCAGGAACAACAGGACTTATGAGGGGACACCTGACTTCTCCTGTGGTGGTATCTTTGCTGATAGGTTAGGGCGAATTGACCAAATGTTGTCCTCTCGACATTGACCCCACCTGCATAAGTTATTAATACAAGGTTATGGAATGTAAGTTATTTGAAAAATAATTTTTGCTACAGGGGAGGAGTTACGGCGTAGACTCAAAAGTTGAGTTACGTTGTAGGTAATTAGACCTGCCAAAATTGTTGATGTTTGGGGATGGTTATGGCGTAACCAAAGCACAGGTTTACGCCGTAGTTACTTTCTGTAGACGATTTCTAGGATTGTGTAACTCCATGGTGAGTTCCAAGCCATCCTACTTCCTCTAATACATATAAAAAGTAAAAAGAAAACATATCATCCCAATCTAAACTAATAAAAGGAAGGGAATGAAATAGGTCGGGTTGTCTCTCGAAAAGCACTTTTGTTTATTAACAAGTCTTTAAGTTAGACTCAAAGCCATGGGGCTTCACGATTGCCGATGGACCCGCCCTTCTTCGTCCATCTTTCTCATCAAGTTGTGTCTCACCCATGCAACATTGGTTGTTGTTGGGTTTTTGGTTCCTTGGATCAAGAATTATTCTAAGTATTGGAACCACGGACAGTGTTGATGAAACCACGGACAGAAGAATGGATCCACTGCTGAAGACAAACCGCGGCTAGTAATATTGTGTAACCACGGATATTGTAATGTAACCACTGCTAGTCTTGTAGAGTTGGTTTAATGTTTTGTATTAGATAAATATGGAAAAGATATTTATCTTGTAGGTTACTTATTGTATTATGTCAAGGACTCCTTAACCTATAAAAGGAGGTCCTAGGTTAGATTAGATATACGTATGTTTTATATCTAAGGTCGATACACTTCAAGGTTGTAAAACCCTAATACTGGTTAGAGTATTCGTATTAATAATAATATTGAGGTGTTGAATTTTTATTGTTCTTCTTCTTAAGATTAAGTATTAAATTATGCGTGATACTTAATAAGTCTTTGTTTAAGTTAGTTTCTATATTAGATCGTTTGCTCAACTAGAATCAACAAGTGGTATCAGAGCTTGTGATCTAGAAACTGAAACCAAGAAGAAGCTTTGTTACGTTTAAGTAAGTTAAGATGTCTGACGAAACACACATGGTTACTGCTTCCAAGTTGCCCATGCTCAAGCATGGAGAGTACCAAATCTGGAGAATGCGAATAAGGCAATACATTTGTATGATTGATTATGCTCTCTGGGATGTTGTGGAAAAAGGTGATACTCTTCCCAAAAAGGGTGAGGATGGCAAAGATATAGCCATTGTTAGTGAGATCGACAAGGCTAAGAGAAAGATGGAGATTAAAGCTCATAGTATTCTCTCTATGGGAATACCTAATGAATATGCTTTGGACTTTGAACAATATGAGTCTACTAAGGAGCTCATGGATGCTATTGAAACAAGGTTTGCTGGTAATGAAGCTACCAAGAAATCAAGGAAAAATATGCTCAAGCATCAGCTTGAAAACTTCACTGCTCTAAGTGGAGAAAAACTTGATGGCACCTATAACAGACTTCAAAAGCTCATCAGCCAACTGAAGTCAGTGGACTACAAAGTTGCTCAAGAAGATATTAATCTAAAGTTCATCAGAAGTTTATCACCTGACTGGGCTATGCATACTGTTGTGTGGAGGAACAAAGATGACTTTGATAAGATGACTCTGGACAATCTCTACAACAATTTGAAGGTTTATGAGTCTGAAAATAACATTGCTGGTTCATCTTCATCTACACAAAACATTGCTTTTGTTTCAACAAACCACATGAGTCCTCAAGATGCATCCACTGCTGCTTATGGTATAACCACTGCTATTGCTAACAATACCACTGTTAGCGATAATGTCAGTGATGGTGCAATTTGTGCTTTTCTGGCTGATTTAACTACCAGTGTTACTGTTTTGAATCAAGATCTAGATCAAATTGATCCTGATGATCTTGAAGAGATAAATATTCAATGGGTAAAGGGGAGTAATCCTGCACCCTGGTAAATATATTAACCAAAAAACGTTTAAGTACAAAGGATATGAGTGAAATCCCATATCTCAGCCCGTTACATAGGCATAAAGCTTACATAACAAGATACTACCTGTTTTCTAGACAAGAAAACAAACAAACCACTACTCAAATGATAACATAGGACATAACGAAAACAAAATTACTTCCTAGATCCTTGAAGCTTGGTGCCATACATGGCATTAAAGGCATCCAAATTACCCGGAAGATCAGAAACCTGCTTCGCATAGTCATCATAGTCATAGTCATCATACTCATCTTCAAACTCTTGGCCACCACCGAATAGATTAGCAGACTCATAAAATGGGTTAGCAACCACCTCATCTTCAGAATCAGACACCACGATATCTCCTACTTTAGAAAAAGGGTTAACTCTCTTAGTAGAAGAGACGGGCGGAATAGAAGAATCACTAGTTTTAGGAGCCACATCTGACTCCATCTCTTCCAAATCACTCACAGGGTGTTCATGTGATGCAGTACCTGTCTTAGTAGACTTATCTTCATTAGCTTCCATTGTACGACCAGAATCCACATCCTTGTTGGTGTCATTAGGAGGAGTACCAAATGCATCCGTAGATTCCATATTAAGAGCATCAAACTGGTTAGATGTAGAGATCTTAGTTCCACTCGAACTAGCCACATCAGAAGGATTCTTCTTAGTGACTTCCACTTTCTTAGGTTCAGGAGGAGTCTTTTTGGGTAGATATTGAAACTGCTTACCCACAACAGGTTTAGTAAACCCTCCTTGACCCGGAATAGTAGAACCACTTTGCTTTCCCTTCTTCTTATTATTGACCGTCTTGAAACCATCATTAACATGCTTAGTTGGCTGAGCAGGAGGTTCAACAACTTTAGGACATTCAATAAGAGTATGACCAAAAATCTTACATTTATCACAATGAGGTGGTTTCCACTCGTATTCAACCCGTATCTTCTCAATAGTCGAACCCGATCCATCAAGTAACGGTATCTCAATAGTAAGGTTGTCCCTAAGCACCTCATCCGACTTCACTTCAATCATGCATCTAGCAAAACTACTACGGCCCCACGAGTCCTTGCACATTTGGCTAGTAAAAGCATCTAACCTTTTAGGCGTGCCTATCAATGTAGCAAGGAGGCTAAGGCCATCATCAGAAAACATAGCCAGAGGAACATCATGGAATTTAACCCACACCGGGATGTTGGTCAAATCCTCTTTAAGTAAGTTGGTGTTCAAGGTCCATGGTTTAAGAATAATAGGAACATTTCTAATCAACCACGGACCGTTTTCAAGCACATCATCAACACCTTTCTTCGAATTGAACTTAAAGAAGAAGAACCCCTTTGCATTCATCATTACCTTTTGTATACCAAAATTAGCCCACGCATTGCGTACAAAGTAATCAACAACCGGAAAAGCAAGGCGTTGACCAAGGAAATACCCATACAAAGTATTCTCAAACCTAGTGTTCACCTCTTCAACCACTTTCATCGGGACAGAAAGATCCACACCATTAGCGTTCTTACTACACTCCAACCTACGAAAGTTTGAAGTGTGTTTCTTTGGTTCAGTAGAAGTAACACCAGCATACGATGAAGAAGGTTGTTTCAAAACACCAACCTTCTCAATACCAACAGCCCCATGTGCATTCGTATCAACCTTATCATTAGCATTATTATGGCCATTAACATTAGAAGCCATAGGACCACTCGTATCTTGAGGAGATTTCGAATAATAACCAATAGCAGTAAGCATCTCCTCAAACTCCTTCTGCGACTGCGGCACCTTAAGATGCTCAAAATTAGCCCGAGTAGAAGTAGTAGTATCCACTGTTACAGCTGGTTTTAATGGTTGCCCATCGTCGCCCACAAGAACAAGTTTTCCCTCAAAGATTTGTTTTTCAATAGCACGAATTTTCAATAAAGTATCATGACCCTCAGGTGGCAAATGGCAATGTTGACTCTTCAAGCAAGGAAGTTTTTAAGGAGGACTGGAAGACAGGTCAAGTATAATGTTCAAAGGAGAGCTGGATTTGATAAAAGCAAGATAGAGTGCTTTAACTGCAAAAATAATGGGCACTTTGCTAGGGAGTGTAGAGCACCTAAGAGGATTGAAGGCATCAAGAAGACCACTGAAGAGCCTGCTCCTTCTTCAACATTGGTGGCTCAAGATGGTATTGGTGATTATGACTGGAGTGATGAAATTGAAGAAGGACCCAATGCAGCTTTTCTTGCTAGTGAAGCTTCAAAAGAGCATAACTTTGCTCTTATGGCCTATGCTTCATCTTCTGGTTCAAATTCTGAGGTATCTAATGATTCTAAAACTTCTACTTGTTCTTTTAAATCATGTCAAGATAACTTAGAATCTCAAAAAGCTATCACTGAGAGTTTAAGGAAAGAAGTAGAAAGACTGTCTCTAGATAACTTAGGTTATAGAGTTGGTCTAGAAAGTGTTGAAGAAAAGCTTAATTACTGTATTAAATGTGAGTTTGAGTATGTAGATAAGATTAATATACTTGGTGGTGAAATTGATCTTAAGGATAGAGAGATTAAGATGCTTAAAGAGAAACTAGAAAAGGCAGAAAGTGTAAAGGTAGAAGCCCTAAAAGAAAAAGAAAAACATGTTGTTATGGTTGCTAAAACACAGTATGCTTCTGATCTAGTAAATAAGCCAATAGGTCAAAAAAATTTCCAGGATGGTACTGGTCTTGGTTACAATAATATGCATCCACCATCTCTTATGAAACATGCACCACCTACTAAAGAATTGTCATTTAGCAGTGAATTTAGTTTCAATAAACCTGTAGGTGAGACTAGCATTGCATCACCTAAGATAGGTTCTGATAAGTCATCTGATGCTCCCATCATTGAAGATTGGGAATCAGATTCTAAGGAAGATAGATCTGAATCAACACAGCCTGAGAGGATAGAACATGTTAATAAAGTTGATTCTCAGCAAGCCAACCTTGTGCCTAGATTTGGAGCTCAAATTGCTAAGAAAGTAGTAGAGTACAAGGAAGTACCTAGGGAAAAGATGAAAAGATACATACCTAGGAGAAACCAGAGAAACTTCAATGGACTAATTTCAAACAGATTAGGAGATGAGTTTCAATGTGTTAAAAAGGCTTGTTTTGCATGTGGTAGTTTTGAGCACTTACAGAGAAACTGTTATAAAAACAGACCACAAGTTTGGAATCATTGGAGGAGGGTAAATCATCAAAAAATTTCAAAAAAAACAAACCCTCATCCTAACAAAAACATGATTCCTAGAGCAGTGTTGATGAGGAATGGGAATACAAAATCTATCGTCACTGCTACTCCCAAATGGGTTCCAACCACTGCTAAGCAAAATGTAAACACGGCTAAGCAAAATATCACCACTGCTACAAAAGAAGTTTTAAAATTCCAAAAGTGATAACTGACACAGTGGTTGGAAACCATTGTTATGCTGTTAAGGCCTCAGCTAGTTGGCAATGGAAGCCTAATACCAAGGTTTTACATCATGTCAACTGTGCATCAATGGACCTAAACAAATTTGATTATGTTGATGCACAGGGCAGACCCAAGTCAGTATTGGCTTGGGTCCACAAAAGGAACTAATTTGTTTAATTTTATGTGCAGGGAAATCTACAAGATGAGCTAAAAGACAAAGGAGTTTTTGATAGTGGTTGCTCTGGGCACATGACTTGGGATGGGAGCAACCTGGAAGATTTTGAAGCTTTTGATGGAGGATATGTGGCATTTGGTAATGATCCAAAGGGAGGAAAGATACTTGGCAGAGGCACAATTAGAACAGGGAATTTAGACTTTGAAAAGGTCTATCTGGTACAGGGACTTAAGTATAATTTATTCAGTGTTTCTCAAATGTGTGATAAGAAAAACTTGGAGCCCAAGAGAGTGGAAGAAGCTTTATCAGAAGAAGGATGGGTAGAATCAATGCAAGAGGAGCTTCTTCAGTTCAAACTTCAAGAGGTTTGGACATTGGTTGATCTTCCTAATGGTAAGAGGGCAATTGGGACAAAATGGGTGTTCAGAAACAAGAGGGATGAAAGAGGTATTGTTGTAAGAAACAAGTCAAGGTTGGTTGCTCAAGGATACACACAAACTGAAGGCTTGGATTATGATGAAGTATTTGCTCCAGTTGCAAGAATTGAGGCTATTAGATTATTTTTAGCTTATGCTTCATTCAAGAATTTTGTTGTGTATCAGATGGATGTTAAAAGTGCCTTTTTGTATGGCACAATTGACGAGGAGGTTTATGTTTGTCAACCTCCTGGTTTTGAAGATCCTGATCATCCTGACAAGGTTTACAGGGTGAGGAAGGCTATGTATGGGTTGCATCAAGCTCCTAGGGCATGGTATGAGTGCCTGTCTACTTATTTGATGGATAATGAATTTAAAAGAGGGTTGATTGATAAAACTTTGTTCATTAAGAAGCACAAAGATGATATCTTATTGGTTCAGGTTTATGTAGATGACATCATCTTTGGCTCAACAAATAAGGAGCTATGCAAGGATTTTGAGAAACTTATGCATGATAAGTTTCAAATGAGTTCTATGGGAGAACTCACTTTCTTTTTGGGGCTGCAGGTTCAACAAAGGACTGATGGTATTTTCATTAGTCAAGACAAGTATGTAGCAGATGTTTTGAAGAAGTTTGGGTTTCAGGATGTGAAGAGTGCTAGTACACCTATGGAGACTCAGAAACCACTGCTACCAAATGATGGAAGTCCCAAAGTTGATCAAAAATTGTACAGATCCATGATTGGATCTTTGATGTATCTCACTGCATCTAGGCCAGATATAATGTTCTCAGTATGTGTGTGTGCAAGATTTCAAGTCACACCCAATACAACACACATGAATGCTGTTAAAAGAATATTTAGATACCTTAAAGGTCATCCTAAACTGAGCCTTTGGTATTCTAAGGATTATCCTTTTGATTTGGTGGCCTATACAGATAGTGATTATCCTGGTGCTAGTTTGGATAGGAAATCTACCACTGGAGGATGTCAGTTTTTGGGAAGCAGACTAATTTCATGGCAGTGTAAAAAGCAAACTATTGTGGCAAATTCTACAACTGAAGCTGAATATGTGGCTGCTGCTAGTTGTTGTGGTCAAGTTCTTTGGATTCAGAATCAATTGCTGGACTTTGGGTACAACTTTATGCATACTAAGATTTACATTGATAATAATAGTACAATTTGCATCATTAAAAATCCTGTTTTACATTCTAGAACTAAACATATTGAGATAAGGCATCATTTTATTAGAGATTGTAATGAGAAAAGGTTGATTCAAATGGTAAAAATCCGTACTGATTTCAATGTTGCTGATCTTCTCACTAAAGCTTTTCATGTGGGGAGGTTTCAGTACCTTGTTGTTAGTATTGGAATGATTAATCTCTAATTCTCAACATGTTTTGTAAAAGTTTGTATAAGTATTGGACTGTCATTATGTGATCTTAGTATTGCTATTTTTGTTTCTAACCACTGATAGTTATGTTCAAACTACTGGTTGTTGCTTTGTGTTCCCACTAACCATTTTCCAGATAAATGGAAGTTAATTACTGATGCAAATGAAGTGCTGAAGTTAAATTGTTCATTAATTCAAGAAACAGTTTACAGCTAACAGCTTATAGCTTACAATTAACTTCAAATGCAATTAAAAGAATAGTTCTATACAAGATTTCCTAAACCTATCCTAGCTCATATCATCTATTCCAAAAGCTGGTGATATGCATGACCAGTACGACGAAGAAGCTGAACAGGATGGATTGATGAAAACGAAGATGATGAAGATGAATACAGTAGATGGATTTGTGATATGAGAAGTCTTCAGTTGTTCCATCTACTCGTTTCACCATAAAGCATCACTCCATCTTCCTTTTACCCTTTCCCTTACCGATATGAGATGAAGCACCAAAACCTGGTGCAAGAAGACCAAGAACCACCTCTCTGTTCTTTGGGAGTGGTGGATTTCTGGCACGTGGCCTTGGTTGGGGTTGGGATGGTGAAGGTTGTCCTCTCTCTGCTTCCTCTTTCATCAACCTATAGAATATTAGCTCTAGGCGCTCAGTGGAATCATCTGAACCTCTTGATGACTCACTATGATCTACCACACTATCATCTTCAGATGAAGGGAGAAAGGGGGATTTTCTAAGTCGTGGTTCTTGTGGAGGAAGGTATAGACGCCATGGGTTAGAATCATCACTTGATGATGATGATGATGAGGAGGAGGAAGAGGATGTTAGATCAATGACTTCTGGTTGATTCCACATGCTGATTGTTGTTAATTGTGGATTTTTGTAGATTAGGGTTTTGGTTTAATTGATGTGTGTGTTATCTGGGATTTGGGATTATTTTATAGGCAGAGATATGGTATTAGTGAGTAAATGAGGGGAAGGTTAAAGTGGTTGAGGAGTTAAGGAGGTCTTTTGACTTTGAATTTGAGTTAATACCGGAAGTTAACCATATTGACTTAGATATTAGCACATTGGCTAACCACTGCTAAGTATATGGAACCACTTCTATGTTTTTCTAACCACTGCTAACGTTAATCCTCTTCTCTGTGTTTGGTTTATGTTGGTGATATACAGGCATGAAGGTTTGTATACATTGGAGCTTGTGATGTTGTTAGCTGCTAGTGTTTAAAAAAATAAAAAATAATAAAAAAATAAAAAAATTGTGTAATCCTTCATTTTTTTGTGTGATATCACTAATTTTGACACAGATTTGCTTGCTATTTCTCTTGGTCAACTGGTTGGAGTGAAATTTTGTATCCATTGCTAGTGTTTTCAATCCACGGATAGAAGTTCTCAAACCACTACTAGCATGTTGCTGATTTTTGGATACTTGAGGGGCTGTTTGGTAACTTTGGTGCAAACACATAATTACTCCCCAAATCATGGATGGATCATTTAATTGATCTTCAAATCACTTCAACTTGGCACTCTACATCAACCCTAATCACTTTCCTTTGCATAATTCACATATCCCACATCATATCCATCATCAATCACTATGCCGAACCAGTACTCTCAAACACATAACCTTGTTGCTAACCTGATCAAAAACAATAGATCCGAAGGTTTTCATCCAATGATTGATTTCCTTATTCACAGTCCTATTCACTTTGCCTTAACTGTCACACCAACCATCCTTAAAGCCTACATACATCAGTTCTGGGGGAATGCTAAGCTTGAGGAGGTCGATGGAGTAGAAGTGTTTAGTTCTGTTGTGGATGAGAATGAAATTTTGGTTACTGAGGAGATCATTAGAGAGGTTTTGAAGTTTGATGATGCTGATGGTGTTGTTAATCTTTCAGATGCTGAGATTTTTGTTGGTTTAGAGAGATTAGGCTATACACACATGGGTGATAAGGTAAAATTTTTTAAGAGCATGTTTTCACCACAATGGAAGTTTTTGATACACACCTTGTTGATGTTTATGAGTAAAAAGACCACTGGTTTTGATGACTTTCCTTCCAAGATAGCTACTGCTATTATATGTTTTTCTGAGGGGAGGAAGTTTAATTGGTCTAGGATGCTTTATGAAGGATTTGTGCAGAACATTCGGAAGAAGGGTAAATATTATTTGTTGGATCGATGTACTCTAACCAAACTAACTTAAATAGCTTGTTAAAAGTTTAATAACCTCAGATAAATCCTAAGCTATTAACAATGAAACACTGAGTAATCTTTATCAAGTATGCGGAATTTACTTAATAAAGCTAAGAAGAATATAACTTTTAACTTTCAACGATTATATTAATAACTCTAATTCTGCTTGTTATGCAGACTTCTTTAACAACTCTAATAATATCGAACTCTCTAAAACTCTAATAATACGCGTACATCTAATGCCAATCTAGGGGTCCTTTTATAGGCTCAAGGATAACCCTATTCGGTTTACAATTTGTGTCCTTGTATGACAAGTAATCTAATAAAGAATATTCTAGAATTACAAAGCTTTCTATAAACGAATATAACAGTTCTTTTAGCCTTGCAGTACTTTGACTTCTACAGTAGTACTTTGACTTCTTCTTTAGCGGTACTTTGACTTTTCCAGTACTTTGTCATTCTTCAGCACTTTCTTATCCCAACAATCCTCCCCTAACTTGAATTCTACTTGCTTGACTTCAAGTTCCTTTGTGAATTTATCTTTAACAGCTCCATCTTTGAAAGAAAGATTGTGTCTTTGCCTTTGGATTGTATCTTTGTAGACTCTGTGCTTATATCATCATTTATCAAAGTATTCTTTAGAATTTATTCTTTTCAGCATCAAACAGCAATTTTATTTCTTTTCTGCAACATTCGGCAAGCTCCTTCTTTTCAGCAACATAAGACAATTTGTACATTTAATTCAGTTAAGTTCTAGTCTATTCTCATCACTTCCAGGTGTGTAAACTCCTGTGAGAGGTGAATCATTGAAAATTTTAATGGATTTAATGTCTCTTTACCAAAGCCATTAACTCTGGAGTAGCCAAATGTTTTGATGTGTAAGATCATGGTACACTGATAACCATATGATTTTTAGCAAATCATCAGCTATCAACAGATTTGAGTTGTCTTTACCAAAAGTTGTACCCTTTTGGACTAGTTAGTTCTTATATCATGGTGAACTAATTACCATATAATGGTTTTTCCACAACCTTTACAACAAGCCATTTTCTTGTGGGCTAGCCAACTCTTCCCAATACTGATATGGTGAGTTGATTACCATACAACTTATTAGCAAATTGTCAACTATAAAACGGATTTGAGATATCTTTACCAGAGCCGTTTGCTCATGGATTAGCCAATCCTTTTGTAACCATGGTGGATTGATAACCTATTGATGTTACCATCTCAAAAACCATTTATTTCTTTTAACCTTTGTTTCAAAACATTTATTACTTAACAAAAGTTTTTCAAAATCAGTAACTGGTTTAAAAACTACAAGCAGTACTTTGATTAAAGTACTGTTTGATCAGCATTACTTTGAATAAAGTAATCGATATATCAAAAATTTAATCAATTAAGATTCATACCAGTTATTCATCATCATCATCAGCTATATCTGTCCATCTGATAAACAATTTGATAACCATAAGTGCTGTTTCATTGTCTTCTTCAACTTCCATTCCATGCTCCAGCATCCTCCTCATGAGATCTGATGTAAGAGGATATCTTCTATCAGCTAACATGTGAATCATTGTCCCATCTTCTAACTGTAGAACATGTACTCCAGATTCTTCAAAGAATCTCCAGCAAGTAATCTCCCAATCTTCTTGGTTTTTCCAGATCTCAGCAGTACTTGTTTCTTCAGTTTCCCAAACAGTTATGAGATCTCCAAGCAAGACTAAACCAAATCCTTCTGATGGATTGTGTTCATAATATTCTTTCACCACATGATATAAATGGAATAAATCCACTCTATCAATTATATGCAATAAATCCCATAGCATATTGAACACCTTGAAACTTTCATCTTCTTTGTGAAACATTAGATAATTTCCATCTTTTGACTCTACAACTTCAAAAGTAATTATTGGAGATTTGTTCATCTTCAATTCAGCATCATCTTTAGAATACTCAAAATCTATTATTCTTAAGTAATTCTTCAGTTCATCATTTGTTTCAGGTCTTAATTCAACTTTCTTTGATGGCTGATGATCTTTAACTTCAGTTATTCTTTTTCTTTTTAAGCTTTCTTTTCTTTCTTCTTCTTTGTAAGCATAATCATCTTTATAATCTTTGATACTATCAACTTGTCTTTTATATTCTTCTCTGACAACATCATATAACTCTTTCATATTAACATAATTCAGCTTTTTCAAACCAACATATCCTTTCTTCTTTAGATAAACCATCATTGCATTCCTTTCTTTAGCAAGATTTTGTCTTCTTGGTAGAGAAGAAATAGGAAGTGGTGATGGTATAGCAGCTTCAGCATTCAATTCTTCTTGTAATTTCCTAGCTGCTTCTTCATTCATAGCTTCTTCTTCATTAGCAACCTCAGCATTCAGTTCAGCTTGTACCTTTCTAGCTGCTTCCTCATTCATAGCAATTTGAGCAGCCCTTATCTGTGCTAAAGTAGGTTTCTTTTTCTTCTTTGTTTCTACCAATATACCTTTTCCTTTATCCTTTGGATCAATAACAGGTTGAGAAGCTCTTGGTTGTTCTTCTTCTTGCACTCCTGGAATGTTAACACCCCTTGGCCTTGATAAACCATGCAAAATCTCAGCAATAGTTTCATCATCACTTGCAGTATGTATAGGTTTGGGTGTATCAGCTTCCTTTTCTGGTATGACAGTTGAAGGACCAGCAGCTTCTTCAAGTATAATAGTTGAAGGACCAGCTTCTTCTTCAAAATCTAACAACCTTGGAGTAATCAATTCTTGTCTGTAAGTTCCTTGAAAACCAGTACTTTGCTCTTCAGTACCTTGATCTTCAACATCAATAACTTGCTCTTCAGTACCTTGAACTTTGATTTCTTCCTCAGTACTTTCAATAACCTGTTCTTCAATATCTTCTGTTTGAATATTTGTACCTTGAACTTCAGTCCTTTCTTCCTCAGTACTTTCAATATTAACATATTCTTCAGTACCTTGAGGTTCATTCTCCTTAACAACATCTTCTTTCAAATTCATTTCTTCTAAATTCCTTCCCAATTGGACAGAAGATGATTGTTGAACCTTCTTACATGTGGTTGTCTTCTTAAATTTCCTAATAGGCTTGCCTTGCTTTCTTTGAGACTTGACCCATAGACGATGATGTTGAACCAATGGCCAGACAAAATTCTTGAGTCTTCTAAACTTAAGCTTTATCTTCTTAATTTTTTTAGCCTGAGCCTCAGTTGTTTTCTTCAATCTGACTAACTCCCTTGTCAGAACATAATTATCCAATACCAAACCTTCAGGGGGTATAGTAGCTGGATCATCTCTAATTGGTGAATGTTCTTCTGGTTGAGAATCAGGAACAAATATTTGTGGAGATGGTGAAGGTGAAACTGCAACATCTTCTTGAACTTCAGTACTTTGTGATGTAGTACGTTGTGATGCAGCACTTGGAGATGCAGTACCTTGTGATGCAGCACTTTGAGAAGCAAGTACTCTGTGTAGAAGCAAGTACATCTTCGGTGTCTTGTATCACCTGAGGAATACAGACCTCATCTCTAATAGCTGAACAATTTCCATCATAGAAGTAGTTAATAGAGTGTCCCTCCCAAAGTGAATAAATCCCAAACTCTTCCTAACCATGAAAGTGAAAATTCTTGGCTTGTTGTACCACAATGTAAAAGACTTGTAAATGCTTGAAAGGTACTAAATCGAAAGTTGTTTATTGAGGAATACTTGAATAAACCTTGGATACATCAATCATTTTGAACCATGAGAGATGTGTGAAAGCATTCCATCTAGGATTAGCCTTGAAAAGTTGAAAATACGATCTGTAGCCAATCCCACTATAGCAGATGCTATGTTATACCCAAATTGCTCCCATGTAAGGTAACTTTTAGCACTAATTTTACAATGAAGCAATACATGAACTAAATACTTCTAGTGGGGACTAAATAAGGGTTTCTTGAATGTTTCGTTCAGTTAAGGACAGCCTTCATAACCAATTTGTCCCTAAAGTATCCCATTTCAATCAGTTGCTCATATCAAAACGAATAGCCCCATCTTCATCATTAGTCTATAAAACAATAAGTCTTCATTTCCAACGAATAGAGGTCTACTTTCTTATGGTTATTTTTATAAATTTTTGTCAATTTTTTTATAGCCTTCAAAAGACAATGGGTCTTAATCCCAAGGCGTAGCTTGAATAGCTTGCAATAGCTCAAAGTTGGTCCCTATTCACTCTTTTAGTTCATTTGCTCAATTACTCAAATCTTTGCATCTAGCTTATCGTGGTTAGGATTGTTGAAACTTGTTCCATTCCTGTTACTTTAGCATTCTCCTTTGGTTTGGTAGCCTTTGGATTCCATTTGCTTATTCAAGAGAGCACTTCCTAGATCCTTAATCCTCCAAACAAGCCCCTGTTTTTCCATTTTTCTCAAATATTATTTTGTTGAATCCAAGTTGTTTTGGTTTTTAAGCATTTTAATTGCTACAAATAATGATCATTTTTCTTAAGTTTAGATAAATATAAGTAGTTCCTAGCTAAAAGTAAAAAGCATAACTAATTGATTTTTCTAAGTCTTAATTTTATTTTTCTAGCAGTTTTTAATTAATAATATTAAATAAATAGAAAATCATTAGGATTGTAAAAATCGATTTTTCGATTTATATTTTCGTTTTATGTAAAGTTTTAAATCATACATTTGCTTTTTAATTTTCAGTCGCTTAATTTATAAACTTTTTCAGAGTGTAATTATCTAAATCTTTTTCACTATCATAATGATCATTCACTGAATCATGTTGTGAGTCTTGGAAACGGAATTCACTATATTCTCGATTCATTGAATTTGGTTCCATTGATGATTATCAATGATCACAATAAGAGATAGAACGAATAATATAGGTGTGGTGAGAGAAATATGGAAAAGATTTGAAGATATCAATATGAGAGGGAAATTCGGAGAGTAGTTATTTATAGGTGAGATTTAAAAAAATCACAGCCATTAATAACAAAGTTACCGTTAGTAGTAGTTACCCCT
The DNA here is from genome assembly GCA_910596185.1 of Chrysanthemum makinoi. NCBI lineage: Eukaryota > Viridiplantae > Streptophyta > Magnoliopsida > Asterales > Asteraceae > Chrysanthemum > Chrysanthemum makinoi. Next base: position 340,825,276 of record OU343224.1, read on the forward strand.
CAATATTACCGTTGGAACAGTACTTTAATAAGACAAACAGTACTTTCCACGTGTGCAGTACTTTCCAAGCAGTACTTTCATAAAATCAAAAAGCAGTACTTTTCCATTCTCTTCCTTACAATAGCAAATACAGCAAATAATCATGAATATCCTCCCCTCAAGCAATGCATAGGACTATACTTACACGAAATAGTCCTCCCCTTAAATGTATCTCAGTAATTAATCATGCCAATACTCACCACCAAGTGAGTAAATCTTGAAACATCAAATCCTTTGGTGAGTAAATCAGCTACATTATCATCCGTATGCACCTTGACAACATTAATGAGCCTATGCTCATAACAATCTCTGATGAAGTGGTGCCTAATCTGAATGTACTTGGTCTTGGAATGATAAACTGGATTCTTCACAATGCAAATGGTACTCTCATTATCAATATTGATAGGAGTTTTCTTGAAATTGAACCCATAATCCAAGAGTTGATTCTGCATCCACAACACTTGTCCACAACAACTTGCAGCAGCTACATATTCTGCTTCAGTTAATGATGTTGCTGCAATTGTTTGCTTCTTACACTGCCATGAAACTAATCTTCTTCCAAGATATTGGCATCCACCTGTGGTTGATCTTCTGTCATAGTTGTCACCTGCATAATCACTATCTGAAAAAGCTTCCAAGTGAAAAGGTGAATCCTTTGGATACCACAACCCCAACTTAGGTTGTTGTTTCAAATAACAAAAAATTCTCTTCACTGCATTCATGTGAGAGACCTTGAGTGAGACTTGATATCTTGCACATAAACAAACAGCAAACATGATATCAGGCATTGATGCAGTAAGATACATAAGACGGCCAATCATAGATCTATATAACTTGACTTCAACTGGTTGTCCATCTTCATCCTTGCCCAATGAGTTGATAGATTTAATAGGTGTAGTAACAGGCTTCATCTGGTCTAATATGGACTCCATGAACAACATACTGTACCTTTTCTCCTTTGTGTACAGGTTGATTCTCTTCTCTAACAGGAACATAATTCATTGAAGGAGACAAAACTTCAAGATCAAACATCTAATCAGGACCTTTTCCCTTTTGATTTTCTTGATCTTCTAAAAACTCAACATGAAGACAATCTTGAACCTTCTTAGTAACTCTGTTGACACTCTAAATCCCTTGCTGTTGGTGCAGTAGGCCAATAAATAGCCTTCTTCTGACTTGCCATCAAATTTACCCAGATTATCAATTGTATTAAGAATAGTGAGAGGGCATCCAAAAGGCTTCATAAATCGAATGTTGGGTTTGTTTCCCATCAGCAACTCATAAGGTGTCTTCATCTGTGGTTTGGTGACTGATACTCTGTTAAGTACATAGCAAGCAGTACTTACATTCACATAATTGAATAGGTAAGTGTGAGTCTGCAAGCATTGTTCTGGCTGCTTCAATCAAAGTCCTATTCTTTCTCTCTGCAACACCATTCTGCTGTGGTGTTATGGCAATATTGAACTCCCTCTTGATTCCTTTGTTAGCACAAAATTCATCCATTAGCTTGTTCTTGAATTCAGTTCCATTGTCACATCTAATACCTCTAACTTTTAGTCTCAGTTGGTTTTCAAGTGCTATTATAAGATCATGAATAGCATCAAACGTATCATCCTTAAATCCTAAGAAAAATACCCAACTGAATCTACTGCAATCATCTGTCACTACTAAGCAGTACTTCTTCTTGTTCAAACTTGTAACAGATACAGGACCAAATAAATCCATATGTAACAACTCCAATGGTTCTTTAACAGTCCTTTCCTCAAGCATCTTGCAAGAAGCTTTGTGTTGTTTACCCTTCTTACATGCCAAACAGGAGTGATCATTCTTGTAAGTCTTTGAAGGTAAACCTCTAACTAAATTTCCTTTGACCAATTTGTTGATGTTCTTATAATTCACATGGCCCAATCTTCTATGCCACTGATGTGCTTCTTCAAGGGATGCCTTTGCTACTAAACATGTAGCTCTTTCAGAAGAGTGAAGACTCTTCATATCCAAACTGTACACATCATTGGTTCTTGGTACTTTGAGTATCACCAAATTATCATCATCAAGCTTGAATTCAGGTGAAAGTATGAGACATTCTATGTCAGTGAATAACACATGATGCTTTTTGTCACAGATTTGAGAGACTGACAAAAGATTGAACTTAAGCTCCTTCACATATCTAACATTCTCAAAATCTATGCTCCCTGTCTTGATAGTTCCTTTTCCACTAATTCTTCCTCCGCTAGCATCATTCCCAAATGCAACTCTTCCTCCACAATATGGCCTAAAATCTGACAGAATCTCCTTGTCTCCTGTCATGCTTCCAGACCAACCACTATCAACAATAAGATGATCTTGAAGCTCCTCTTCTGGGTTGCCCTGCATAAAGATAAAATAGTTAGTGTCTTTTAGGAACCCAAGCCATTACTGACTTGTGTTCCCCTTGTGGAGTAACATACTCAAATTCCTTGAGTATGTAATCTTCACAGTTTTTGTAGACAGAATCAAGCATTATCTTTTGTTTCAAAACTTGTGGTGGATTTTCAGCAAAAGTTTCTTTTTCAACAAAAACCTCCTTTTTATTTTCAACAAGATCATCTGTATCAAAAATCACTGTTTCAGCAGTACTTGTTGAAAGTACTGTTTGTTCATCATCAGTACTTTCTTTCTTAACCCATTGAGTTTTAACTTCTAGTGAAGAGTCTCTAGATCTAAATACTTTCTTGGAGTTGTAACGCCTTCTAGATTGATAGTAGTTAGATCTCCTAGGGTTCCTATTACAAGAGGTGTTTAGTGAAAACTGAGCAATACTTTGAGAAAGTACTGGTCTTGGCTTATCAGTACCTTGGAAAGTATTGAAGGGTACTGGAGGTTTTGAAAAGGGTCTTCTCTGGTGAGGGTACCTATAGTCTGGTGAGAAGTTTCTATGATTAACCCTATGTGAATTATTCCAAGCTGGTCTAGTCTCCTTTGGTTTTTGGTTGTCTGTTTTGTTCTTAGGGAACTTACTTAAGTACTCTGAATGTAAGTTACAGTCCTTAATCAAATTAGTGGGACTAAAACAAACAAAACAATGTTTTTGATCTGTAATTCCAAAGTTTCTTATTCTATGTGTATGACTAAACCTATCATGTCTTCTAGGTGAATGATGAAAACTATTTTGACCAAAATTATCCCAAAAAGGTTTAGTCGTATGTTGAAAAGTTTTTCTTAAAGGTACTGCTGAGGGTGTAGCACTACTTTGAGAAGTAGCAGTACTTTGAGGTGAAAGTACTGCTTGGCTTTTAGTATCATTTACCTTAGGAGTCTCAATAATTTCTTTTGGGGTTTCAGACCTAGATTGACTTTTAAGTTTCTTCCTAAACTCTAAGCTATCTATTCCAAAACGAGAAACATCAGGCCTAGGAGGTTGATGACTACCAATAGGATGAGGGACTGCATGATAAGCATTATCTTTCTTAAACTCAGGAGGTGTGTCACTAACTGATTCCTCATTACTAGATGTGTCTACATAATTAATGAGTTCATCATCACTAGTGGTTATATCCTCAAAATCACATTCATCCTGATCACTAGGTGGGTTTTCAATGTTATTAAAATCCATACCAAAACCTAGGCCAGTTTTAATATAAACTCTTCTCTGTTTTTCAACATAAGTGACATGTGAAAGACCTGACTGTCCCCAAGCATTAAAATTTCCTAGTAATTCATCTCTCTCCTTAGTTAATTTCTCAATTTCAGAGATCTTACAGTTTAACTTCCATTCACTTAATTTCAACTGATAATCCTGTTATTCATACTTTTCTGCCCAAGCCATTTCATTATTTTCATGTGTTATAATTTTGGCTTCCATACTCTAAAGTTATTTGATAACCTGCTACCTCAGACCTAGCCTTTATACAGTTATCTCTTTCAGCCACATAACTATTCAGTACTTTTTGATAAAAGTCATGACAATTGGAACATACCTCAGAGATAGTGGGTGAACTTGGTGAAGTAGCCATCATAGCAAGTAGAACAGGATAATCTTCACTCTCCATGCTCCAGTCAAAACTTCCAAAACCATCTTTAGACTCCATAGCAGCATGTCCAGGTTCCTCATCAAATGCTATGCTCCAGTCAAATTCTTCCACTGAATCCTCCACAGCTACCATATAGTAGGTTACTGGTTCATCATCAAACTCAGCACTCCAGTCAACCTCTGATAAATTCTCTTGAGTAACCAAAGCTTTTGTTTCTGTAATAGGAATTTCTTTCAACTCTAGCTTTGGTTTCTCAGCCATCCTGTTTGCTTGATACTTAGTAAACCTGCATTCCCTTGCAAAATGTCCAGTCTTTTGACAATTGAAGCCTTCAATTTTGGATTTTTCAAAAGTGATTCCCTGCTTTGGTTTGAAGTCTATGCCTCTTTCAGTCTTCTTCATAAACTTCTTGATCCTAGCAGTGATCATAGCAACTTGCCACCTGATGTCAATTTCTTCAAGTGCATCTTCTTCAATCTGTGAGAGATCTTCTTCATAGGTAATAGGCAAAGTAGCTTGATGTGCAAAGAAAGAGCACACAACTTCATCTGAGTGGATGGTATTTGATGAAGTGGGTTGCTGAGCATAAGTAGGGGGAGTGTAGACAGCAGTACTTTGAGCAACAGTACTTTGAGGAGGAGAAGCAGTACTTTTAGTAGAAGTACTGCCCCTCTTTTCAGATGACACAAAAGCAATATTGTGAGACTTTGAGCTTGATTGGCGATTCATCTCATGCTCATACACCTTTAGATGATTGTAGAGATCATCAAAATCCATGGTGTCCAATCCAGGTTGTCCTCTGATCATAGTAGCAATCACATTCCATGTCGATGGCAAACTTCTTAAAAACTTTAAATTAGCATCTTCTACTGAGACCTCTGCTTTGTATAGCTCCAGCATACTGAGAAGATTTTGGAATCTGTCATAAGCAGCATCAAGGCTTTCTCTTTCTCCAACAGTGAATGTTTCAAATTGCTGCTTCAACAGATTTCTGTGCATCTTCTTGGAAGCATCATTACCTCCAAACCTTGTTTTGAGAGCAGCCTAGAGTTGCTTGGCATCTTTAACATCATGGAATTTGAGTAGGTGTCCATCTGGAATGGCAGACAACAGTATGTTGAGAGCCTTCTCTTGATTCCTTAGTGTTGCTGCTGGTAAGACTGGTTTGGGTGGTTTAAGTTGTCCAGGAACCTCTATAGGTTCTGGAACTACTTCATTGCCATTGACAATCACATTCCATAATGCATGGTCTGTGATTGCAATATACTGCCTCATCTTCATGCTCCATAGATCATATTCGCCTTTCTTAATGATTGGAATCCTTAGTGAAGTGATGGAGGGGGGTGGAACAGCTTCAGTAGACATCTTTAGGGTTTTGTTATTTAAATAGGTTTAAACTGTTTCTTCTTAGTCAGAGTTTCCACACAATCTTTGATACCACTTGTTGGATCGATGTACTCTAACCAAACTAACTTAAATAGCTTGTTAAAATTTTAATAACCTCGGATAAATCCTAAGCTATTAACAATGAAACACTGAGTAATCTTTATCAAGTATGCGGAATTTACTTAATAAAGCTAAGAAGAATATAACTTTTAACTTTCAACGATTATATTAATAACTCTAATTCTGCTTGTTATGAAGACTTCTTTAACAACTCTAATAATATCGAACTCTCTAAAACTCTAATAATACGCGTACATCTAATGCCAATCTAGGGGTCCTTTTATAGGCTCAAGGATAACCCTAGTCGGTTTACAATTTGTGTCCTTGTACGACAAGTAATCTAATAAAGAATATTCTAGAATTACAAAGCTTTCTATAAAAGAATATAACAGTTCTTTTAGCCTTGCAGTACTTTGACTTCTACAGCAGTACTTTGACTTCTTCTTTAGCAGTACTTTGACTTTTCCAGTACTTTGTCATTCTTCAGCACTTTTATATCCCAACATTATTTATATCCTAGGTTTGTTCAACTAATTGTGGAAAGTCAAATAGAGGAACCTGTTGAGCATACTAGGGAGTATGAAGTGCATTATATGCTTCCTAAGGTCTTTGCACATATGAGGAATCAGAAGCCAAATGTTCAAATAAGGGATGTTCCTTTGTTTTCCCATATGATTACTTTGCCTGTTATTTCTGAGTTTGATGAAGGTTTCGAGGAACAACCCATAGTATCTGAACCCACTGTTAGTACACCTCAATCCACTGATAGTGCACTTGTTCCCACTGTTAGTGAATCTCAACCTACTTTTAGTCAAATCCAAACCACTGTTAAACCCATAGTATGGACTAGGAGAAAGAAGGGCACCAATCTACCTCAGGCTGGTGTTAGTGGTGTTGTTAATGAGGCTGTCACACGGTGTGGCGGTGACATGATTGGAAGGGCTTCCACTACTGATTCAGGCTTAGATGCTGGTCAGGATAGTGGAAACATCATTAAGACCCAACCTTTGGCAACTTCTAATGTGGAGAGTTCCTTGGGACTTAACACAGGTGGAGGAATCCCTAGCCAACTGGCTCATTTAGGGTGCATAGATGTTCAGGCAAGGTCTGATGCTATGTTTACTATATCCAATGATTCACCTCTCAGAGCAGTTAACACAGCTCGAAGTGATGAGGATAGATTGGAACATGAACATGAATTGACGGATCCTAATATGGTACATGATGACTTTTCCAATGAACCACCTCTCAGACCAGTTAACACAGGTCGAAGTGGGGAGGATATTCTTGAACTTTTTAATGACTTGACGGCTAAATGTGCTAAAATGGATGATACAATCTCAAGTCTTCAAGAGTTGGCTGTGTTTCAGGGTAAAGAAATTCGGAGGCTGAAGCATAGAATGCTTGTTTTGGAGAAAGTAAGAAGACCTGGGGTTGCTGTTTTGAGAACTATGAGAACTATGAGAAAGATGAAAAAGAAGGTGGACTCCTCTCCAACTCTGAATGTGGAGAATGTAGCCAAACAGGGGAGGAGTGAAGGCATGAATTCAGGGGAGGCTGTAGATGTGCATATGGAAGAAGATGTGGATAGTAGAGATCAAGCAGCACAATTTGTAGTATATGATAAAGATGGGAATGAAGCTGTTCTTGAAAGTTTGAAGACTGTGGTAGAAGATGAGGTAGTACAGAACATAACCACTGATTGTGTGTCTGCAACCACGGATAGTACTTTTGAAACCACTGTTGCAGTTTCAGACATGGAAATTGTACCCACTGCTATCATAACTACTTCCACAATTGTTACAACCATCTCTGTGTCACCATCTAAATCAAAAGAAGTTGAGAAAGATGCTGCAAGTACATTGATTAATCTTAGCAAAACCTCATCTAATCCTACACCCATCATTGCACCTGTTTTATCTCTTGAATCTGCTGCAACTAAACCTAGAGGTAAAAGTTTGATTATTGGTGAGCCTTTGAAGAAGAAAGTGGCTTAACCAGACATTAGTAAAGGTAAAGGGATTGCAGAACCAGAGTTGAAATTTAAAAGTAGAGAAGAACAGATTGCTTATGATAATGAGTTTTCAAGAAGTATACAAGCTGCAGAGGAAGAAGCTGCAATGAAACAAAAGCAAGAAGAGGAGGAGGCTAGTCAGAAATGGTTAGCTAAATGGTATGAATCACAAAACTATCTTCAAGCTTCTAATCAAATACATGATGAGTATACTGCACAAGAATGGGCATTGTTAGATGATGAGGAAAGAGCTGGGCTTTTGGGTGAATGGGCAAGGAGGATCAGTAAAGAAAGGAAGCAAGTTATAAGAAAGAAACCTCCTACAATTGCACAGATGAGGAATGTACTGATGAAGATTATTAAGAATTCAGGCATACATATTCCTGATAATCTTAATAAATGTTCATTTGAAAGAATTCATGAGCTTTATCTGATGTGTATGAGGATTAATAATGATAGTTTCTGTCCAATGAATTCTGAAAAAGAAGAAGAGTGGATTAAAGGTAATTTAAAGAGAAAATCTGAGCTTCAGGATGCATCTGGTTCTAAAAGATTGAAAGAGATTGATAGTAATCAAATTATCTTTTATGAGTATGAGCTTAAAGGGAGTGAAGGATGTTGGAAAATTCAAAGACTCAATAATGAAGTTTCTGAGTATAATAAATTTTCACAGATGCTTCAGTATTTTGATAGAGATGATTTGCTGAATCTTTGGGAGCTTTATAGGAATAAATATGGTGATGTGCAACCAGATGATTATCATGAGAGGATGGTTTATCATCACTTGAAGATTCTGTTTGAGCCTACTCATGATGAACCTGAATGGAAAGGACTCTGCAATGGACAAGTTACAAGATGGTTTCTATATCAAACTTGTGGAGTTCATGTGTTAACTATTTCTGGAGAAGTTATTCATATGCTTGTAGAAGGTGATTATCCTAAATTTAAAAAGTATTCAGAAGTTATTGCTCAGATGATGAAGCCTGGTGGTATAAAGATGTTGATGCCCTATGATGGTCAAGCTTACAATTTGTTGCTGAAATATGAGAAAATTCTTAAATCCAGTAAGTGTTTGGCTACATCCTCCAATTTAGATGTTTTGAGCTTAAAGGAAACTTGAGAATTCTATTTGAATGTATCAAGTTTAGGGGAGGATTGTTGGGTTTTTGGTTCCTTGGATCAAGAATTATTCTAAGTATTGGAACCACGGACAGTGTTGATGAAACCACGGACAGAAGAATGGATCCACTGCGGAAGACAAACCGCGGCTAGTAATATTGTGTAACCACGGATATTGTAATGTAACCACTGCTAGTCTTGTAGAGTTGGTTTAATGTTTTGTATTAGATAAATATGGAAAAGATATTTATCTTGTAGGTTACTTATTGTATTATGTCAAGGACTCCTTAGCCTATAAAAGGAGGTCCTAGGTTAGACTAGATATACATATGTTTTATATCTAAGGTCGATACACTTCAAGGTTGTAAAACCCTAATACTGGTTAGAGTATTCGTATTAATAATAATATTGAGGTGTTGAATGTTTATTGTTCTTCTTCTTAAGATTAAGTATTAAATTCCGCGTGATACTTAATAAGTCTTTGTTTAAGTTAGTTTCTATATTAGATCGTTTGCTCAACTGGGATCAACAGTTGTGGTCCGTGAAACTTCGTTCCTTTTAATGCTTCGGACCTTAGCGAATCTCTCATCCGGTCCTAGAGAGTACCTAGTGATCTCAAACTTCTCGGCAACTATCGATGGTGATCTCTTGTGAGGTATACCCAATAGCTTACATCTCCTCTGCTTGTAAGCTTCGTCATCAATATCGGTGAACCCATCATACCCTTGTATTTTAAGGTTGTCTACGATCTCCTCCAAATCATCATCGTCGAACTCAGTTCCCATAAACCACTCATCATCAAGTTTATTCTCGATTAGTTCAAGTATACAATGATATTTTTCTTCTCCTAACCTGGTTGCATACTTATTTCTATCGTTACGGTCCTCTTCCTTTGGGTCCACGGGATCACTTGAGGTGTCTTCATGCATGCAACCGCTCCAAATCTTTTCTCTAGTTAAATTGTTTACTCTTCCAAATTTTACTTTAACCTAATCATTAACGCCTAACTTTATTACCCATGGAAAATCCATCATTTCATTGTCCTTAGTAGAGCTCCATAAATATTCATTATTCCCTATCCTTGGTTTGTCTCCTCCTCCATCATCTTCCTCTTTATGCGGATTACAAGAAGCCCAAAATGTGTATCCATTGGTTTCTCCAATCTTAATCTTTTTGCACCAACGTCTTCTTCCATTGGTGTTTCTTGGACCGTCCCTAGGTTTATCTAGAGGTTTTGTCACTAGCTCATGCTCTGGGTTCCCATTGTAAGTAAACTCTGTGTTTTGAGGTTCAGGTTCGTCATCGGTGTTAAGTGTTTCGTCATCATGAAGGCGGTTCAGGATATCCCAAATCTTCCTTTTAGTTGTCCTATCAACCTTACCATAAACAATCTGTATCCAATCGTCAAAGGTAATCGTACCTTCCTACTTTAGGTTTTTCCTATCATGATCATTAGTTGAAGTCCAAAGGTATTTATTATTGCTTCTTCTGACTTCGTTACCTCCTCCATTGCAAACATCACTATATGGGTCTCAAGATGCCCACAAATTGCATCCCTTCGCATGATCGACCAGAATTTCTACGCACCATTGATACTTTCGCTCCATTTTTATTAGAGTGTCATTGAGTTATTGCTGATGCCGTGCCACAATCCCCGTTAGGGTATCCATTTCTTCGTCGGTCAAGGACGAGCAGACTATTACCTTGTGATGTGGTTTCCCCTCTACCGATACATATTTGGTATTTGGTGGTATATTAGATTCCACCGTGTCTGACCCATAGTTACGTCGTAAGTCTCATTCAAGGTTACGCCGTAACTCCTGTCAGTCTCCAATCCGAGCCTCATTTCCCCGCACAATATCAATAAAAACATTGAAACCATTAGTATATTGGTGCTCGTGTGCTTTGTTGTGGTCAAGAATTATTTCCTTAGGTTTCAAATTCCTCATATCGTTATCTTTATCTTTTATAACACACACTGATTCGATTGGATGACATTTTCCCCCTTCATCCATATTGAAAATGAGTTTTCTATTATTTATTTTTAGAGAAATGAGCTTATTAAACACATCAATTTCAGCATGTGCATTAGCAAGGAGGGGTCTCCCTAAAATCAAAGGCATCTTAAGGTCTTTATCCATGTCAAGAATGACAAAATCCACTGAAAAGGTGAATTTATCAATTTTAACCAAAACGTTTTCTACTATGTCTTTTGATATACTAATGGTTCTATCGGCCATTTCTATAGTCATGCAAATTGGTTTAATTGGTCCCAAATGAAGTATCTCACACATAGAAAATGGTATAATGCTTATACTAGCACCTAAATCGGCTAAAGCATTATTAACTAGTGTTCTAAAAGGCGCGCCAAGGCGCGAGGCGTGGACTCGGCACCACGAAATGGACCAAGGTGAGAGGTCTAGGCGTCGTGTGAAAAGGCATGGGATAAGGCGCGAAAAGGCGTGAAAAGGCGCGCCTTTTGGTAAGGCGTGGCGCCATTTTTAGAAGCATTTAGGGGATTGACGGATTTGGGCTTGAATTTCTAGTATTTCGACTATTTCCTTCTTGGGCCTCGTAATTTCAAAGCTTAATTCCTACTTGGGCCTCGTCTTTGGGCCTGGCTATTTTGGATTTGGGCTTTAGTATTTGAAATTGCTTTTAAAGATGATATAAAATTATAAATACATAAATCTATAAATATTTTTTGCCGCCTTAAGAAACGCCAAGGCTTCGCAAAGGCTCGTAAGGCTTGCGGTGCGGTTGTGCCGCCACGCCACGCCTCACGCCTTTTAGAACATTGTTATTAACACATAGATTATCAATAGAGCAAGGAAGAATAAAACTCCCTGGGTCTTTCTCTTTTGGAGGTAACTAATTTTGAATGAAAGTTGAACAACGTGCGTTCAGCTCAATCTCTTCTCGCTCTACACTTGGTCCATCTTTGAATGAGCTCTTCTTTTCAAGAGATGGTTCCACCAGTGATCGAGTAAGTGCCATAAAAGCTTCCTCCTCCTCTTCGTCTTCATCCCTTGGATTATCCTGTCTAGACAAGTGAGAAAAGTAATTAAGTTCTTCTTCAGAATAACAAAAAGGTGTATAAAGGGGTTGTCCATCATTGGTGAAGATCGCCTTGCATGCACCTAGATCTTTAGAAGAACCAGCCTTCTTCTGTTCTTGAAACTCGTTTGTCAATAACCCAATTTTAGTCTCAAGACTCCTGAGGGTCTCGTCATGGGCTTTGAGATTCAAGTTGGTTCCCTCATAAATATTCTTCAGCCATTCTTCATGTTCGGTTTGCTTTCGGGCTAATTCTTCAAGGTATTTATGAATAGATTCCTCGAGGTTAGACATTATCTCCCCGTAAGTAGGTTGGTTGTCTACCCTTGAGTAATAACCTGGAGGTCCTACACGGTACCTTGCTCCGTTACCACCGTGTGGAAAACTAGAAGGGGTGTTGAATAGTTTTACCGTTTAAAATCCTAATTGTTTTGAGAACTTATTGTAAGATCAATTGATTTAGATAAAATATGTGTTAGTGAAGAATAAATAATATGCAAGCAATATATAATAAGTAAGTAAGGAAAGAAACAATCAAACCACGACAAAGTTGTTTATAATGATTCGGTCTACAAGGACTCTTTTTCCTTGTCCTACTCCACTCCCCGAGTCTCCAACTCAAGAGTTATCTTCACTAATCAACAAGCTCTTTTATCCGGCGGAGAAAACCTTTAAACGTTGCTTACACAATATTTCCGACACAAAGCTAGATATCGAGTTCTTTTACAAGGGTACAACCACTCCCAACACACTATGTATTTTGAGGACTAAAATACTAACCATTCACACTCAGAGGTTTAAGATGGTTTGGTAAAACAATGATGTATGAACAATAATGGATCACACAATAACAAAACAAACAAGTCTTCCAACTAACTGTTGAAGCTTGAACATGTCTTGATCTTCTTTGCTATAAAAGATAATCACTAGAATGAAATGAAACTGAGTTAGATGTAATACAATGAGAGAATGTATGTGTTTTATACTAATGAGGGATAAGAAAACAACTTGGGTTGGCTTGCTATTTATAGGCCAAATGTTCAGCAAGACCACGGACTAGACGAAACCAAAAAAAAGGGTTCCGCCCTTGTTACTTTTTGGTTCCGCCAGTCTGACATTAAAGATCACCAAAAATCTTTCCAAGATCACCCAAATCTCTCCAAGATTATGCAAGATATGATGAGTGAATATCTAAACAAAATATTCTATGAAATCTCCCAAATATTTCCAATGTGATGCAAACCATGATGTAATATGTTGTTTTCCATTTTTAGAATTAATATGTTATATAAGTAAATACTTATGTAATGTTATGTTTAAGAAACTAAACATACTTGTTCTAAAAATGTTGATGCAAATTATCGTTTAGAATGATATCAATGTTAATTGATACATAGCTTAATCAAAATGTGATGAGATGTAAATGCTTAAGTGATGAAGACTTTATTTAAAAAAAAAAACTTGTTTTAATGTCTATTAATCTTGACAAGCTTTATACTTTACAAAAATGAAATTTACTTTTGTCGTTAACAAAACAAGGTAAAGATCATAAAATATAAATAATGTTTTAGGACGATATTTGTATTAACAATCTCCCCCTTTTGTTGAGGACAAAACATAAATTTTATTTTTATCAAAGATGTAAAGATGTACAAGAATTATAAAAATATGAGATTAATTTGAACTTAGAAGAACTAGTTAGTTAGATAAAGTTGACAATCAAAAGATTATTTTATCTTATGACTAGTTTATCCAATAATTGGTCTTCTACAATTTTGACTTTTGAAAGTCAAAGCATGATATTGACTTTATGAAAGTCAATGGTCAAGTTCAATAATATTCTCCCCCTTTTGTCGAAACAAAAAGAAGAGGCGAGGCGAAAAATGCAACGAGCCTGAGCCAAGTTCTCCCCCTTGGCCAATGCTCCCCCTTAATTGGGTGCCAAAAGAAAGATACATGGATTTTGAAAAGCTACAAAAGAAAGGTTAGTAACATTCATCATCACAAGTATACAAGTAATTCCAACCAACAAGTAATTACCAACAACAATATAATAAACATCATTCATTAGCTAAAATTTTATGACTTAGATGTCATAAAATGAAACATAATAGAGATGTTGATACATAAAATAAATCCTAATAATTAGGAAAATAACTTAAATAAAAAAATCCTAGGGAAAAAGAAAATTAAAAAAAAAACTTTGAAATTTAAAAAGTCCTAAAAAAAGCAAGAGTCATCCTATTAAGGAGGAGGATGAGAAAGAGCGTTAATACGTTCAATGATATGATTGAGGAAGAACCTCATCTCATCTTGTAATTCGAGGACCATGATTCGGGTCCTTTCACTAAGATGGGCGGTGCGCTCACAATGGGAGCAACCGTGTTGAGGTAGGAGAGTAGGATCATTATTAGGTGGTGGAATATTGGTGGAAGTGTTGTTGGTATTTGATGGAGTAATGAGGGAAGATAGCAAAGCAGTTTGCATTTGCAAACCTCATTTAGATGAGAATCCACCATATTTGAAAAGGCATGGAAGTTTTCTAGATGAGCTTATATCTCTACTTGAGATTGTGGGTGGTCTTCCCATATTGACTCATCAATGTCATCAATATGAAGAGAAAAGAATGTAGGTAGTAGATCATGGTCTCCATATAATGGCCCATGAATTTCCTTGTGGATTGGGTGGAAGAGACGAGGTCTAGGTTCCAAAGGGGCGTTTGGTTCAAATGATGCTCTTGGTGGTTCATGAGCGATGCGTTCAATGGTTCCAAATGATGGAAGTGGTGGTGGATTTGCGGGCCTAGGAGGTAGGTCTTCTAAGTCGTCTAAGAATGGATTTGGAGATGTTGGTGGAGTTGAGAAGAGTTCTATAGGTACAAGATTTGGAGATTTTGGTGGTGATGGTGATTTTGATGATTGTATTAGAGTCGGTGGTGGAGAGGTAACAATTGGTGTTTTAGTAGGTGGTGAAGTGGTGATGATAATGGGTGATTTTGGTGGTGGAGTTGGAGTACTTAGAGTTAGGAAGTTTTCATCTCTTATTGGAGATGAAATGTTTAGTGGTGATGATTCGGAGGAGGAGCTAAGGTTTACGAAGCAACAAGGTCTCACACTTATTCTTGCGGTTTTCTTGGGAGGTTTGGTTGATGGTGATGATGTATATGACTTTGTCATTTGTGATTAAGCTTATTCTAAGAGAAGAAGGAAGAAATTGTTGAGGTGTGAAGATGATCATCTATGTCTTAATTTATAGGATCATGAGATTATGGAGAAATGTGTTTGATTTGATATTAAGCCATACAAGTGAAGTGGTTCCTAATGATTTGGAAGAGTTTAAATGCATGTCAAATCTCCCTAAGTCAATCCATACAAGTAGTGTTGAGTAAAATGACCAAAATATGCAGTAAATGGGTTTTAATCATTGCAAAATCTTGAAGATCAGATCATCCACAGATTTCAAGGAACAAAAAATATGATTCCTTCCTTTATAGAAAAGGGTTCCTTGGGTAGATTTTGAGAATTTTTGAATTTTGGTGGGAAATGGATAGTCTATTGGTTTAAGTAAGTTAAACTAGTCCTAATATAAATGAAAAACAGGAAAAACTATCCTAGGAACAAAATTTAGTAAATTAGATTGCGGGATTTAGTAAAATTCAGCAACTTACCTGCAAGTCCCATGACACCAAAAATTTACACGGACAGAACCCAAATTTTGGTTCCGTCTGGTCCGGCACTGAGAATGGTGGCACCAAAACTTTACACGGACGAAACCAAATTTTTGGGTCTGTCTGATCCGTGCTGTGCAGAAATGTTGACAGAGGGGTTTTTTAACCCTTGGGACTTTTTCGAATCCTGAAATTTTTCTGAAAACATATGGAGATAATTATTTCTAGTTAGGAACAAGCAATAAAACACATATAAACATAAGGGAGCATGTATTTCCAATAGGGGCTAGTGATTTTCACTAAAAAATGAAAACGGTGAAAATTTGATAACATCCGAATGTTATCCCCCTGCATGACAAAGTTAGTTCACATCATTGTTTTAAGTTTAGTTATCATCCTAGAAAGCAAAAACACATAAATTACATCATACATCATTGTTTTTGTCCTTTTACCAAACACCCTCTTAAAACCTCCCTCACTTGTCCAACTTCTTGTATATCTTGGACATCATCCTACCAAGACATTTGAAAATCCCCTTGGTTTGCTTGAATTCCTCCGTTTTGTTCTCAATCTCTGGAAGTGAGGCGTAGTACTCATGAGGTGGAAGCCTATAGTTGGGGAGACTGTCTTCCGAGCTATTTGATAAAGATGAATGAGTAGGAGGTTGTGGCTGTTTTCCTTTGGTTTTAGTCTTGGATACCCTTTCATCACTCAATGGTACAAAGATGTAAGGGATAAGAGGATAGTTACATTTTAACCCTCTAGGACTTGGCGAAATGGGTGCAAAAGCTCTAAAGAGACGGGTAAGAAGCATCCCGTAGGGAAGAGCAACGGAGCCTTGAGTGGGAATGTCGACCATCCTCCGAGCAATGTAGTATTCCAAGTTGAATGGTTTTGACGAGTAGACAAGCTATAGAGCATGTAGCAAATGCAAGCATTGATATGGTCACGGTTTCCTATGGTGCTTATGACATTGGCTCTAAGAAGTTCTTCCCATTTCTTGAAGTGAGGCTTAAGCTCATTGAGTTCCATTCCGTATGGATCTCGGTTGATTTCCTTTCCGCCTCTAGTGACACAAGTTGGTGCTACCCTATCAAAGAAGAGGTGCTCACGGATGACATCTTTGTCGACCAATGGAGTTTGGTAAGATGGAGAACGGTCATGAATTGAATCAATAATTGTGAGTGACCACTTATCCGAGTATAGACAAGTTCCAACACCAAGAATTCCTAACACTTGGGCGAATTGAGTGAGGGAAATGGTGTAGTCATTTGGTTGATTTTGAATCTAAGAGACATAAGACCATCATCATTTGTTATGGAAATTACACTAGCATAGAACTCAAGGACAAATCTAGGGCAAATGGGCTCGTCAATGTCTAGAAGACCATCGAAGTGGATGGTGGCTAGTTCTTGATGAAGGTTCGTTGCTTCGACAAAGGATGGGTGAATTGTCCTACCCTCATGAAAGTACCGTTTCTCTAGACTCTTAAAAACCTCAACTTGTTCTTTGCTAAGACCCTTAGTTTTGTGGTGTTGTGGGATGTATCCAAGGGTGTCTTTGTGATCGTAAAACTTTGTGGCTACCATGTTTGTTCCTAGTACCAAGAAGTTACATGTTTTAGTAAAAATGAAAACTAAATTAGCATTTTTTGTTCTAGTGTGTGCCTATATGCAAACAATGTGAAGTTGTGGTTATCTCGACTCATTTTATACATAAAATAGTTTTTATTAGGTGTTTGGCAAAATGCAAATGATAAGACAAACGCTCCTAATTCAATGTGGCTTCGTTTGAATATACCCGGGAATGCATATTAGTTATGTATTACCTTTAGTATTCAAGAGACATTATGCAAGTGATGAAAATAACGTTTTTATTTGTATGAACAATGAGAAATTTTTTTTCCTATAAGTGGGAAATTTTTCAAATTTTTGACATGGGGTTTTTAGTTAATTATGATAATACCTTATGATATGTAATTCCTAACTAAGGGAAACATGATTAGTTATGTAATTTTAACAATGTAGTTCATGATTTGTGCAAGAATATGCATAATCCCCATGTTTTGGTTTTGTTCATAAATTAGAACCCTAGACTCAGAATTAAAAGAAGTAATGTAGTTAGGATACTTACAATGATGATTTTGGTTGTGATTAGTTGAAGAAGAAACCTTAGTTATGAGTTAAGTGTGTTTGTATGTTGTTTGGTTATGTGGGTTGTGAAGAAGAAGGTGTTTTGTATTTAAACTTTTTGCTTTTGTGAAGACCAGGGACCAGAGAGACCCAAATTTTTGGTTCCGTCTGTGTCAAATTTTGGTTCCGTGGGAACAACAGCAAATTTTGCTAAATTGTCGTGTTTTGGTCATTCGAAGTTGTAAGCTATGTGTTTGATTATATGTTTGGTTCCATTAATCCTAAACCAAGTCTAAGAAGATTAAATGGTTCTCGTTTAAGAGGTTTAGTTAGGATGTCGGCAATCTTATCTTCAGAAGAGACTTTTCTCGATTGAGATGTTTCCTTTTTGAACATTGTCGCGAAGGAAATGATGACGAATTTCAATATGTTTTGTTCGTGCATGTTGGACAGGATTTTTGCTGGGATCAATGGCTCCTTTGCTGAGATCAATGGCTCCATCCAAAACTGTTGGAATCACTCCTAAACAGTATTTCAAGTATTTATATTTCATATGTAATAGGTAGCTTTATTATGGCCTTTATGTTTGTTTAAGGTCAAGCTTATGTAGAAGGCCCATAAGCTTGACCCAAGCCCAATAAGGAATAGGGAAGGAGAGGGAGTGTTGCCCTAGCTCCTTGCCTATATAAACCATGTAATAACCTTCATTTGAAGGTTGGTTGTTCAAGTTTTCTTTCTTTCACATATGCCTACGCATAACCGGTCTTATTATTGTTTGTATATGTGTTAGATCTTGTTCAATCGCCTCATCTCCTTTCTATATAACTTGTGTTTGTAAAACTAGTGACCTAACAATGGTATCAATCGCCAAATAGTTGGGTGTACTCGTTTGTTTTTGAAGTTTTGGTTTTGGGTCTTACGCGTAAAATAACGCAATCTTTGGTTATCTTAAAAACTCGTTTTTTACACTTTTTAATCCAAGATTCTTGTACTTTCAATGTTTTGAGGTGTTAAAATACTTGTTTTTGGCAAAAAGTTTCAAACTTTACGCGTGGATTTACGTTTTTTAAGCTTGTTTTTGTTCGTGGGTGTCGTTCTACGCGTAACCCGTTTAGCCGTTTTGGTACATCAAAATTCACACTTTTGTGTTCTTTTGGTACTATTGAAGCTATTCCATAACAAAAATCTGGTTTAGAAACACATTTGGGCAAAATCAAAGTTACGAGTAATCCTACGCGTATCAAAACCCTAAAATTACGCGTAAGATTTTCCTTGGTTTGATCTTCATTTTCCTGGTTTATTCCGTGTTTTCTTACTTGGATAAGTCCGAAAATACGTCGACTTTGGATATCTTTTGCAATCGTGAAGTGTAAAAGATCATTTGGGCAAAACCCTAAAATTACGCATAAGCATAAGCTTACGCGTAGAAATCCTACGCATAAGATTCACTTTACGCGTAAACTTAGGTCTACGCATAAGGTAATCCTACGCCTAACTTTCTACGCCTAACTTTTGTCTACGCATAACTTTAGTGCTTTTATCCTACTTACGCGTAAGCTAAAACCTACGCGTAACTCCTCATTGTTACGCGTAACTTTTGGTGTTTTTACGCATAAGTGCTACTTGGTTCTTGTCTTTTCTACGCCTAAGGACACTTCATCAACAAAGGTTCATTCGACTACAAAGATCCATTTTACCACACAAGTTTTTCAACATGTCACAACCACCATACTCTAACTATTTCCCTTACACTTATCCTCAACGACAACAACAACTAAGTCCACAACATCAAGAATGGAATCAACAACAAGCAATTTATCAACAACAATTTAATCAACAACATACTCCACAACTTGCTGCAAATCCACAACCTCAAATGGTTCAACCACCACCAAGTCCTCAAGTTCAACCGTACACAAATGAATTCAATCAACATCCATCAAGGAACACTATGAAGGAACCCACTTGGTTTGCAAAGATGTGTGAAGCTTTAAGCGGCCAACAATCAATTCATGAGGCTGGATCACTTGATAGACCTCCAATGCTCACTCCAGAAACTATGATCAATGGGTGATAAGGTTCTTTAGGTTTTGTGATCTCAAGAAGCCACATGGAAAGTTCTTAAAGAAGGTTATCTTAGAAGGTCCATTTGAGATGCCTACTATCATTGTACCCGGAGATCCAAATGCCATTCCACCAAGAGATGAACAAACCAACATTGCTACTATTGCAGATTTAAATCCCACAGAACTTCTACACTATGAAGTTGATGAACTTGCAATGGAATACATCCTCTTAGGATTACCAAACCCAATTCTTCGTAGAGTTGATGCTCAAAAGATCGCACAAAAATGTGGGATCATATTCGTCTTCTTATGGAAGGATCCGTACTCAATCAGGAGGATTTGGAATCCAAAATTTACTTGGCTTATGAATACTTCATGATTGAACACGAGAGACACTAGAGTCCTATCATCATAGATTTTCGGACATCATCAATGATTTGGATAAACACAACATCATCATGCCAAGAATTGCAGTGAATACTAAGTTCCTGAGTAGTCTTGGTCCTGAATGGGAGAAGTATGTCATTTTTCTCCGTCAAGCGAAGAACATGCATCATTCTACCTACGGATTGTTGTACGATTACTTGAAACCTCATGAAAAGGAAGTTGATCCGGAAAGGATTCTCCGTGCTCAAATTGCTCCACCAACACATCCGGAAAATCAACAACAACTTGCCTTATATGCTCAAAACCGTTATTCTCCTCAACAAGCAACTCAACCAAATGCTTCAAACACACCTTCACAACAACAACCTCAACAAAATCAATTGGTTCCATACAACAACATTGCTCAAGCATATGTCGTGAAGCGACCGAGGAATCCGATCCGTTCCAAGCATTGCAACAAGGATTTGCTATGATTGCTAATGCCTTTAGCCGTTATACCAACAAATCCAACAATCGTATTCGTTCCTCATCTAACACACGGACTCAAGCCGTTGTGAACAATGGACGTGTTGAAGTTCAGAATCGTGATTATGGTCGTCAGATGGGCGGTGGTCAAGGGTTTAATGTTGTGGGTAGGAATAACAATATAGCTCAAGTGGTGGAAGCAGGAAATGCTCGGCATGGGTTGAATGGTCTTCGATGCTACAACTGCAATGAGAAGGGACAACTGGCTAATGCATGCCCAAAGCCAAGGACTAAGGGCAGTGCTTATTTCAAAGAGGCTCTTCTTTTGGCTCTTAAGGATGAAGTTGGTGGAACTCTCACGACAAAGAACGAGCTTTATGGCAAATGCCGACTCGGATGATGATATGGAGGACTTGCGGGCCAATGCATGTTATGTTGATGGCTAATATGCAGGCGTTACACATGAGTGACACAGGCCCAGTGTATGACTCTGATGGCTTGTCTCGGTACCGAACAAACCATATTTATCTACGATCTCATATCTCCGCCAACATCTGCATCCGGCAAGGCTCAGAATGTTCAAAATGAGTCGTCTACATCTCATTTCGACGATTTTCAACTAGACCCGTAGTTATATTTGACGATCAAGATGACCAACCGGTTTCCCTTGATAATCAAATTGACTCCGTGGTCATACTTGAGGATCTAAATAATGATCATATTGTGACTCACGTTGAACAAGATGAACCTTTGCCCCATCCAGATCTTGTTATGTTACTTCAAGACCAACAATCCCAAATTGTTGCATGTGTTGCATTAAATCAGGACTTGAAAAGTAAAAATGCACTGTTAACAAAGGATTTTGAATGTTTACAAAAGCAACTCAACTTTTTCAAAACTCAAGAAAAACGTGAAAACGGTTTTGAAGCCGCCTTTGCCAAATCTTATCAAAACGAAAAATATTTAGAACGACAGATGCGTGATCTAGCCGCTTTTAAGAATGCTTTGTTGTGCGAAATAGAACAAGCTGAAACATGAACATAAAAAGCAAATTAACGCTCTCACCTTGGAAAATCAAAAAGCTAAGGATGAGTTGTTAACTTGTCAAAAGCAGTTCTCTGCATACAAAAAGCATTCAACGAAACGAATAGATGATCATCTTGAAGAAATCATCGGCTTGCAAAACAAACTTAAAGAGTTTAAAGCTGTTGTTTACAAACATGGCGAGTCGGTCACAACCATTGAAAAGTTTACTTTAAAACCAAATCCAAATGGATATGGACCGAATCTTGCCGATTACAAACCTAAGCTTTCAACCAAAACATTCAAACCAAATCCCGAAGTTTCCAGTGCAGAATATAAAATTGATAATTACATTATGAATGTTGTTGAATATCATCGTCAAGAGGAATTAGATGCCGAAGACGAGAGTCGATCAAAATTAAAAACTGTTGTTTACAACAAACCTTTTAATTATTCTAAACCGGTCACTTTCGTCACACCAACGGATTCTTCTAATACACCAAGAGTTATCATCGAACACCGAGTCTTCTATTGTTAATCCCAAACAGACTTTGCACAAACTTATGGTCCTTTACCTTCCATTAGTGAAGTAAACTCACAACCTGAAAATCGAAAAATTCTTCGATATTTTGACATTTTCATGGCCGACCTCAAAATTTTACAACATGAGATAGAATATCGTTCTGAAATCAAAATTGTTCATTTTCAATCGCCTCGGCGAGAACAAAGAGACATTTTTGAGAAAAATCTTTTACCTAATGTTAAAAACTTGAAAAGTTGTGCAATTGCATGGGAAAAGGATTTTCATAAAGAACTTGGGGTCATGAAAAGCGTTTTGAGAAAACGAAACATCTATTTCAAACACTAAACGTAAAAAGAAAATGTTAAGAAAAGATGTTGATCGACTCTTGGAAGATGTTATCCGTGCGGATGTTCAAAATGTTGTGTTATTGAATTCGTTGTCATATGCATTTGATAATATCTCTGCGATCGTTGTTTCGTGGTAAATGTTGAGAACACGATAATGTGCTTCAGATCGAGTCCTTAACTGTTGAAAACAAACGATTGTCAAACGAACTTTCAAATGCAATACGTCGTCTTAATTGGTGTCAAAAAGATATTCACGATCAACAAATTGTTTTTCAAAACAAAATCAACCAGTTGCGTGCAAAACCTTCTGATTCTAAAATTGAGCAACCGGATGATCAAAACGTGTCTTTCAAGTGTCAAATCTCAAAATATGAACAAGAACTTGTAAAAGTTAAAAGGAATATGGTGTCATATTTGATTTACTTAAAAAGACTCGTGATGAAGCATCAAATGAACTTGATCATTATCTTGCACACACTAAATAAGTTATGCATTTTGCCTTTGGAAATGTTAGGTCGAAAATCAAGATCGATTCACACTATCATCAAGTTAAGAGAAATGTTAGGAAAGTATGAACAACTTCCACCAACAATCATTAAGAGATTAGCCCCCGTAACACTTAGTACTCATGCACCTAGAATCTCTCCTGCCAAATCACAAGTAGCTAACGTGCTTCCTTCTCTTGAAACAGAATAGTTGAGCCTTTTCCAAACGTCCGCACTTCACAACCTAAGAGCACTCAATCGAAGAATAGGAAGTTGCGACCTAAGAAAAGATCAATCAAGAATGCTAAAGTAGAAGAACACCCTAGGACTCTGAATAAGACACACGTTGCCTCCACTATAGATATTGCGTCTAGCAAATGTAATAGAAATAGTGATGTAACGAATGCTAAACCGTTAAGTACTTTTGATATTCAGTCCGATGCACCTTGTGTTATTTGTGGTAAAAGTATGAATTCCGATTGCCATGATAAATGTGTTGCTAAAGCTATAATCTCTCGTTTAAGGAATCCTAAGAACCGGAATACCTCTAGGCCAACTAATCTTTCTAAGTCAGTGCTTGGTAGACCGCCTTCTTTAGATTCTAAGAAACGCATTTGTTGTCCCTGTAGCTCAGTTTCACCTCCTAGGAATGTAGTACCACCTAGTGAATTCACTAAGACTAAAGCAAAGAGTAGTTATAGATGGCCGAAATGGATATATAACACACTAGGATTTAAGTGGATACCTAAAGCTATTGATGTTTGTATATCTACTATAAGCGCTATGGAACCCTCTAACATTTCGGGTTCCACATCTACTTCTATTCCATCTGTCGTCGTGTGTAATGCGGTGATACGATCATTCTGGATTGTTGATAGCGGATGTTCCCGACACATGACAGGCAATCTTAAGCTGTTATCAAACTTTATTGCAAAGTTCATTGGCACTGTCAGGTTCGGGAATGATCACTTCGCACCTATCATGGGCTACGGAGATTATGTCAATGGGAACATCGAAATTAGCAGGGTTTACTATGTGGAAGGCCTCAATCACAATCTGTTTTCGAGAGGTCAATTTTGTGATGGAGATTTGGAGGTTGCTTTCAGGGAGAAAACTTGTTTCATTCGTGATCTACAAGGAAATGACCTTATGTCTGGCTCTCGTAATTCTAGTCTCTACACTATCTCTATGCAAGACATGGTTGCTTCCTCTCCCATTTGCTTACTTTCTAAGGCAACATCAACAAAATCTTGGCTATGGCACCGTCGTCTCTCACATCTAAACTTTCAAACCATCACCAACCTTGCTCGACACAAACTAGTTGAAGGACTCCCACGATTCCGGTATTCAAAAGATCACCTTTGCTCAGCTTGTGAACAAGGGAAAAGCACTCGTGCTCAGTTTTCCTCAAAGGTGGAACACGACTCTCAGATGTGCTTCATCTTCTTCACATGGATTTGTGTGGCCCGATGCGCGTGCAAACGATCAATGGCAAACGCTACATCTTAGTAATTGTTGATGACTACTCTCGATGGACTTGGGTCTACTTTCTTCGTAGCAAAGACCAAGCTCCACAAATGATCATCACTTTTCTCACAAAAATACGAGTTCAGCTCAACACCGTCGAATCATCGAACAGACAAAGGAACTGAATTTGTTAACAAAACCCTTCGTGAATTCTATGAGAAAGTGGGAATTCAACATCAAACATCTATTGCACGTACACCCGAACAAAACGGAGTTGTTGAAAGACGAAACCGAGCGTTAGTGGAAGCTGCAAGAACAATGTTAATAAATGCTAAACTTCCAGATTACTTATGGGCGTAAGTCGTATCTCTGCATGCTATACTCAAAACCGTTCTATGATCACCAAACGCCACAACAAAACACCTTTCGAGCTTGTCCATAACCGAAAACCGAATCTAAAACACTTTCATGTATTTGGATCTCTTTGCTATCCGAATAATGATCGTGATGACTTTGGAAAGCTCAAAGCCAAAGCTGACATTGGAGTCTTTATCGGATGTGATAATTCCAAAGGTTTCGAATCGGAATCGTCGTACAAAGCAGGTGATGGAAACGATTCATGCTCATTTCGATGAACTTACTGAAATGGCTTCGAGTATAACAGACTTAGAACCCGGTCACAACCGCTTAAACTTCCCTCAACCCCATCATCAAGAAAGCCCTCCTTACTCGTCAACAAATGGAAAGGTTATTTGCTCCGCTGGACGATATTGATGAACGTGCTCGGTGTATCCAATTGCACAACCCGATAATATTCCTATACCGATACACTGCTACAACAACTCTTGTTGAAGATGCACCTACACCACTTGACTCCAACACAACAGTTGAACACACCGCTTCCAACAATGATGAACCGGCTGATGATATTCTGAATGAAATACCCCACCTGCAGATTTTGATCCAAATGCGTTCTTCAATCCGTTTGCTAATGAGATCGCTGCACCAGATGTCGCGGAATCTTCAACAAACCATTTGAATCCTCGAACCGCACAATGTATACCAACATCAACCCTCCACACATAGATGGACGAAAGACCATCCTCTGGAAAACATTATTGGCAACCCGAATCAACCAGCCGTTACGAGACAACGTCTTCACACAGACGGTGAACATTGCATTTATGCACTCACCGTCTGCCAATCTGAACCTAAAAACATCAAAGACGCAATGACAAAAGACAACCGGATTGAATCCATGCAAGAAGAACTCAACCAATTCAAACGTCTTGAAGTATGGGAACTGGTTGAAAGACCAACAGGAGTCTACGCCATTGGTCTAAAATGGATTTGGAAAAACAAATTGGATCTTTGAAGGGAACGTCATCCGAAACAAGTCACGTCTGGTGGCTAAGGGTTATCGTCGGGAAGAGGGATTAGACTTTGAAGAATCTTTTGCTCCGGTTGCTCGTCTTGAGGCCGTTCGGATATTTCTAGCGTTCGCAGCTCATATGAATATAACGGTCTATCGATGGATGTCAAAAGCTGCGTTTCTCAATGGACAACTTAAAGAAACGGTTTATGTCAGCCAAACAAATGGATTCGTTGATCCCGAGTTCCGAACCATGTTTACAAACTGAACAAAGCTCTTTATGGTCTCAAACAAGCCCCTCGGGCATGGTACGATAAGCTATCATCTTTCCTCATTGCCAATAATTTCACCAAAGGCTCGGTTGACCCAACTCTTTTTATACAATATCATGGGGCACACATCTTAATTGTTCAAATTTACGTGGATGACATCATTTTTGGGTCTACACATAAAAGTTTTCAATCGCTTTTGCAAAACTAATGAAGAAAAATTTTGAAATGTCCATGATGGGTGAACTTACATTCTTTCTCGGACTGCAAGTTCATCAATCACCCCGTGGTATTTTCTTGAGTCAGCCCAAATATGCCCTTGAATTGTTAAACAAATTTGGAATGAAAACCTGTGACACCTATGCCACACCAATGGCTCATACCAAGAAGCTAGACGCCGATTTACATGGGAAATTGGTGGACCCTACAAAATACCGTAGTATTATTGGATCTCTCATGTATCTAACGACTAGCATACTGATATTGTCTTTGCCGTTTATCTATGCTCCCGCTATCGGTCGCGACCAAGCTGAAACCCACCTCTCGAGGCTAAAAGAATCCTCCGATACATAAAGGGAACCATTAACTTGGGGATCCGGTATCCGAAGGATTCTGGTTTTGAACTAATCGCTTTTGACGACCACGCAGGATGCTTAGACTCACGAAAAGCACTTCGTGAGCTTTACAATTTCTTGGTGATAAACCGGTGTCATGGCAATCGAAGAAGCAGGATTGTACATCGCTGTCATCAACCGAAGCATAATATGTAGCCATGTCCGCATGTTGTGCTCAAGTCATATGGATGAGAACACAACTCAAAGACTATGGTTACGTATTTGACAGTATCCCGATGTATTGCGACAATCGGAGTGCCATTGCAATCTCGTGCAACTCGATTCGGCACTCGAAATCAAAGCACATCGATCTTCGATATCATTTCATCAAGGATCACGTGGAGCAGTCTTGTTGAATTATATTTTGTGGGTCTGAATACCAATTGGCGATCTTCTCACCAAAGCCTTGCCTCCCGCTAGGTTTAATGAGTTGGTCCACCGGATTGGTATGAGGTGTTTGACTCAAGAGGAATTGGATGAACTCTTAAAACAGTCTTAAAACACATCAAACACCAAATTCTCTTTTGTAAATAATTTTTCAAAAACAAAATACAAAATTATAAAACCTGATAAAAACAACAAAAATATTCTTCTAATCTACATTTCTTTCAACATTGCAAGTACATTTCTTCCGTCAACACTTTAATCTTTCAAAATTCAGTATTTTTCCGATCAAGTGTTGAGGGGGAGAAAATAATCTTTTACCTGCTTCAAAACATCTGTGTACTTGCATGTTATCATATCTCGGTTGACTCTTTTACAAATGGTGGTACATTTCTTGGTTCAAAGACACTCCTCGGACCTTAATTAATAACCTTTCATTATTTTCTCAAGTCGAGGGGGAGTGTCGTCATGCTTCTTTCCTAAAATCTTCGTTTGGTAACCAAAATGGAAGTTAAATGGCTTGGTTTGAAAAAGGAAAAGGTGGAGGGACCAAAACTGTCAAAAGGTTAAACTCACTTTTAATAAAACACCCTCCCACCTACTTTTATTCTTCACATTTATTACACTAAACCAAACACATCCTACGCCTAAAATCGTTCAAGATATCAGTTGATTTGATCATCATTGTGTAAGTGTTTTTGTGATCTAAACATGTTTTTAAGATAAGGTCTTGAATTTCATTCAAATCCAACGGTTAAAATTCATGTTACGAGTGATTATGTGTTCTACGCATAAGCGTATGAACACACAATCATTGTGTGAACGTTTGTGGTTAAATGGATTATGTCAAAACGTTTTAAATACATCAATGATATCATTTTATCCATCAAAATCCACCCGAAACACGATCAATGACTTTTGAAAATTAGGGTTCTTATGTCGAATTGGGTGTTTTCGAATGTGAAGTGTTTTGGTCAAAAGGATTGTTGGGTTATGTTCTTATGATGATGAATTGATGATTTCCCTGCTTTATAACCACCCGAAACTCTAAATCATCAACAATTTGGAATTAGGGTTTAACGTTCATAAGTTTGGGTATGTTTGATTCACCATGAATTAAGTGTTATAACTTGGTATATAGACTTCCTCAACACTCTTAAACTACCAGAAAATGTTTGGTGCATATTCCATGGCTAGATCTCATACGCGTAGATTTAGGGTTTAGTCTACACGTATGCAGTTCTACGCAGACTGTTTAAACTGTCCAAATGTGTTTTGATCTGTCATAATATGAATGTTATGTGTTTAACATTGATGATATGATGCTTTATTTCAGGCTTGCAACACTAAATATTCAGAATCAAGGTTAATATATGCCTACGCATAAGATTTACGCATAAGGTCCTCTTTTTCCTACTCGTAACACTTCTTACGCGTAAGTTAAGACCCTACGCGTAAGTTTACGCCTACGCATATATCATTCCTGTCTACGCATAACTTTACCAATCCTATGCATAAGCCGTGATCATACCTTCGTTATGAATTGTTACGTGTACAAACTTGTAAATAAACTAATCATATCATCACGAATCCTAAAATGTCACTAATAAACTGAAATCGTTTGATATGTTGTGAACAATAAGTGATAAAATAAACTTTAAAACTTAAAGTTAACTAACTCACGAAACATTTCACGACGTCATTGGACTATTGAATATACAAGTGACTTAGGACTCGTAACAATCATTGACACTGTTCATTCAATAACAAGACAATAAGACCTTCGTTGACTAACATTATGTCTTTCGATATGTTGGTTCTTTTGGCTAATGTTATTTCGGATCACTACATGGTGAACAAATGAATATGGATGCACCTGAAGTTCTCTCCATTGCCGATATCTATCCTCATGGCTATCCAATGAAGATAGGAAAGAATAATCTCCGTGTTGACTTTGACAACCTCACTTGCTCAGAATCTTCATGTTTAATTGCTATTGATATTCTCAGGACTCATCCGTATCGTAACATGCTTTCACACTCTGCAAGCTGTTCACGAGATCTACATCCAACAGTTCGGAACACTATGGAAAGGGTCAAAGGACAAAGCTGCTGTGGACGGTGACTCTGAATCACAAACAAGTCACCATTACACCTGCAGACTTAAGGGTTGTTCTCCTAATTCCTGATGTCGATCCAACCAAACTATATGCCACACCTCCTGAAGAGCTCACTCTCCAATTCTTAATCAATATCGGTTATGACGAGGCTACCGGAGTAATCACCAAGCATTCTCACGTAGAGCTTAAGAGTATTCCTCAACCCTGGAGAACTCTCTACATGATCAGCACCAAGTCTGTTTCGGTCGCGGCTATGAGCACCCTAAGCTCATGGAACGCAAATATTCGGGCATTGGTCAACAAGAAACACATCGCTATCGAAGCTCCGATTTGGGATGACATGATGTCATTTCTCAACAAACTTGGCTCAAAGATTCCCTACATCAGATATACTAAATTGTTGATCCAGAGAGCACTTGGACTTCATCCCGACATTCCCAAGAGGCTCAATGACCCCGACAATCACGACATGTTGACGGAACCCATTCTATCTGTAAGAATCAAGGAAACGTCTACAAAGAAACAAGGTGTTGTGTGCCGATTTCCTTCTAGCGAAGATGTCGAAAGCTCGAACGCATACAAAAGGTATCCGGAAGCGGTCGGACAAGGCAAAGTTGGTCATCTCGACGAAAAATCTTCCGGAACACCTGTAAGGAGAACCAAAAGAGGAAGTGCAGGAAGTACGGCAAGTACTGTGAGTCAAAGGAAGTTTCCCAAGAGGAACCCTCCTTCAAAGAGGATTGTTCCATCTAAGGAAGCTGCTCCCATCCCAATTCCCAAACCCGAACCGCAAAGAAAGATTGTGGACGAAAGCTCGATGGTATGACACGATGAAGAGATTACCTTCTCTGAATCTGCAACCGTATCCCCTCCTCCAGCAGCTAAACCTACAAGTCCAATAGTTGAACATGGAAAAGGAAAGACTCCTGTACTTGAGTCTCATGATGAAAGCTCTGAAGAAGAAGAAGAGCAGCTGGATCAATCCTACAGGAAGAAGTTTAAATTAGTTAGACAAATTCAAAAAGTTGAAGAATTTGCAAAAGATCAAATGGGTGGCCCCGGAGGATCGAGTGGTCTTGTCCACTCTTCACCAGTCGATGCGGTTAATCAACCCGATAAGGGATCCGGTGCCACCACTCTTGTGCAACAACAAACGCTTGTGAAGGAGTCTACTGATCTTAACATTGAGGATCCAGAAAAGAATAAGGCGAGAAAGAGAAAACGATGAAGAAGCTAAGGAAGACGGAAGAAAAGGCTAAAGCTGGACATGATGGACGAAGAAGATTATGATGACTTTCTTCTCAACAGTCCAACTCGTTCCAAGGAGGATACTTATGCACCTCCAAAGGACCCCGAATCTCCTCATGTACCCTCCTCATCAGATTCTTCATCTCACTCATCACCACCACCATCAAAAGATCAACAAAATCATCATCCAAATCTGTGAAGAAACCACCTCGATCTTGGATTTCTCAAGCTCATAAACGAATTCACACAGCTGTCAAACAAGTCGAAAGAAAACGTGCTCTACAAAAGCTAAATTTCTTTGCCGATCACATACAGACATATGTATGACGAGCATGACAAGATGGAGAAAGAAAGGGAATTTGTTCCGAAGTTCATGAAGAGTCATCGTAAAGAGGAACTGAACGAAATGATCGAAGGTTACACTAACAAGTACCTTCAGGATATCGTTCCTAAAGTCCTAAAGGAACTGGAAAAGACAGAAAGAGATCATACTCACAAGTTTCTTCTCGACTTGTCCCGGTGTGACTAGAGAAATATTTTCCAGATAACTCACCCCTAACATCGTAGCATTGGTTAAAAATACAATGGCCAAAGAAGCGATCTCTCTGAACTGAAGTTAATCGCTAAACTTGTGATACAAATGTCAAAGCGATCTGGAGCGTTTACTTCGGATGAAGCTAAATTTTTCGAAAATCTACTTGATTTTCAACTCGGATCATCATGCAAGGAGTCAGCCGATCAACCCAAACGACCAAGAGATGACGATGATAAGGATAAGGATTACGCACCTAAGCGTCGAAGCGGTCGGGTAAATCTACCTCTATGCCACCTCCTCCACCACGAACTTCTTCTCAACAAAAGTCTCCTCCACCTCGGTCTTCTGCTGATAAACCTCGGGACGATTCCGAGTTACCACCCCGACTCATAAAACGGTGATTACTTTGAGTATACGGGTGGTGGCGATGAAGAGGTCCTTGAGCCCCGACAACAACCCACCTCACCCAAACAAGTGGAGAAACCAGTATCATCATCAAGGCCTTCCAAAAAGAAGAAGAAGACGACTCAGACTGGAGTCGTCTCATGGCTAGATGACGATAAAACCAAAGAGTTTGAATGGTTCTCCACACTTGTCAATCAAACTCCCTACCCCGATGAAGGTCAAGAATTGGTAGACGGTTCTACATTGGAGCACGCAAAACTTTTGCAAGAAAAGTTCCATGTGAAGAAAATGACGAAATCTGAGTTGAAGCGAATCAAGAATGAAGCATTCCAACTTCTTAAAGACTGCTCTGAAAGCGCCGTCGAGGTCGAATATCATCTTGAGAACATCGCTCGAGCTATGTCTAACGACATGGATTGGCTCAATCCCGAAGCAAACATTGACTTCACACAAAGGGACAACCCTCCATACTACACCGATTGGACCAAACCCCTACCGACTATTGGCCAAACAGACGAACCACGGATTCCCTTCCGATACTTCTTTAACAGAGACCCGGATTTTCTCTTACACGGTAGCGATGGTTCGCGAAAATACGCTACATCATTGACTCTTCCATTCCCATTGGCTATTTACTCAAAGCGCATAGCTATCGAGGAACGTGCAAATCACTTGTTTTCTGACAGCGTGCAAGCATACGACCAAGATGCATTTTATGGGATTCATCATTGGCACGACGCCGAAGAATCTACTCTGGTTCGAAGTCTCAACATGCGTGTATAGTTCTAAGGACATCGTGGCCATCAAACACATTGATCTCAAGTCTAAGTGGGACTACACATTCTTAAAGAATATCATAGTCAAGCGACAAGATGAACAGGACTATGGATTCTCGAGGTGACTTTGAGAACTTGTCCCTCAACGACATCGAAGACATGTACCTTGCCAAAGTAGTCGTATGAGACAATTCTCGAAGTTCAAGCGTGAATTTATCAAGTCAGTTCTCATCTTCATTAGACGCATCGTGATCAAAGTACGTGTTGAAGATATCGGATGGTGTTGAATCTTATCGGCGTGTCAACCTCACTCCTCCAACGCTTACTCTTCCCGATCTCAATCAGCTACCTCAATATACGCTCATCGGCAAACCTTTCGGAGTTGTTTACCGCAGTGAACTTCAAAGAAACTGCTTAATGTCGTGTAGTGATCTTCTAAATTCGGGATCATACTTTGAAGGCTGGTTAGGGATGGATTAGCGTCTGAGGTTGAAGGATATACGCTGAAAGTTGGGTCTCGTAAGCTGGAATTCTCGGGAAAGGAGGGATGTGAGAAGGATCATCACCATGATTGATGAGCGGTTGTTGAAGGGATCGATTCGAGGCGATTGGAGAGCTATGTTGGTGGTCGACCCGGGAGAAACATCACCGGCTTTCACGCGCATGCGCACTCTGGAATATCACTGCACTCACGGTACCCCTTGAATTGTTTCCTTCATATAATTTTGGATGTGTGATTTAATATGTCAATGGCTTGTGCACACATAACAGTGTACAACCCGTAACTGTCAAGAAAGGACCGTGGTGCCTTCGGTGCCACAATCCTTAGAAAAGGAGCGAAAGCTTCTTACTTTTGAGTAAAACCTATCAAACCTTTCATTTTTCAAGGTTTTGCTCAAAAGAACAAGTACTTCCCCTTAAGACTTTCAAAACCTCAACCGTTTATATCACTTGTTGAGGGGGAGTATTTGAAACTTTGTTCACAAATTGTTCACAGTGGTCATTCTTCCCGCAACATTCGAAATGGTCATATTTATTCTCAAACGTTTCAAAAATAACACTTTAATATGCCATTTTTGAGGGGAGAAAATTGTGTGATAAGAAATATGTTGTACAAAATGCAAATGAATCTGTGTACCTCAGACTTAACCTACAAATTGACGGTACTAAAGCGTTAGTAACTTCGAAAAGACTTGTCTGGGCGGGTAATAATTTCAAGCTAGTTCGCTAGTGATGTAAGCGTGTCTCGCAAAGGACTTGTCTGAGTAGAATGTACCATTCGAGAAACTTTTGATAGACATGAACTCCGACGGGTTTGACAACCTTCCAAGGTTTGTCTACACCTTCAAGGTAGTTATTAGAGCTAGTTGTCACCTAAAAGCTACAATGTAACTCTTTAACTATGCAACGTAACCGTGTCTCGAGGGGGATTGTCTATCTTGATGGATCAATTCAAAAGTGCGCGCTCTTTCCTCACTGTGCATTTAACCATTAAAACTATTAAGCACATGTGGAGGGGAGTATTTATGCAAAACATCATCTCTCACAATGGTTCAAACATGTTTTTCATTAACAAACCATTTGAGAGACATTTTTCATCTGATGGTTTTAATGGCAAACATAGGTTAGTCATGGAGTTATAAGGTGACTAAGGTTAGGAATAACCGTCCTATGATCCGCCAGAGCCGGAGGGATCTACCCAAGGACACTACAAATAGTTAGTATTTAGAAGTCCTTAGGTATGATTGTAAAAAGGAGAAAATGAGAATCGGAGAAAGAAGGAGTTGAAGAATTAAAAAGAAATGCAAAGAAAAGGGTGAAAAGAAATAGCCCTCCAATTTATTCAACTTAGGGCGGAACAGGGTTCAATTCATATGCTACTTGGTTGTCACTTAGTGGCCGGTATTGAAGATTAAAAGTCGTCATGGACCCAAAGGCGCATGCACTAAACCTTCTTATCCACTCAAGTTTCTCTCAACAGAAGCTTGTTTCATTCTCACAGGAACCCTACGTAAACTATCGGCTTTCTCCTAGAGATTCTTTGGTATTGAAGAAGGAGACCCTCTCCCTAGTCTCCGCTCGGGAAAACCAAAACGCACTATTGAGTCTAGAGCCACGAGATTCATCAAAAGATCTCTTAGGAACACTTGACATTTAATCACTTGATGATCAACTAATAAGATCATCGGTGGTTCATATCGAGTCCTTCAGAGATCTTAGCAATCTGTCGAGAACATTTATGAGAGGTTCACATCTGTGATCCTTAATGATTGAATGGAAACTCTGCCGGGGTCAACATCAAACGCCACAGGTCACCGGTAACTCCCCGTGGATTACGCGGAGTGTGTCTCAAACGGTCTGATCGTGAGGTGATGCTTCGGTGTACCTCGGCGACTCATCGAACTGTAGATGTACTTCGGTACATCGCGTTATCTCACTTGTGGGACTCCGTTCGAGAGCGGCCTTTGTAAGAATTAGAGTTGTGTCCTCACACTATCTTTGTTGACACTCTCGAAGTTCAAACTTGTAAGTGGCGGAAACCGCTTATTACTAACCGTTTGAAATGTTTTCTTCTTATGGAAGCTCCGGAGCGGGATGATCGTTCTGATTCTTCTCATGCTCACGCCAACATCATCACTAATGGAAGTTCTATTCAAAAGCAACACAACCGTCCGAATGATTCTTCGTCAAACCAAAGAATCTACAAAGTTAAAGACTTAAAGAACTTCATCGGTATTGAATTCCAACGTCAAAGAGCGTGTGAGCATGTTGAAGAATGGCGTGGAGACACCTGGAGCGAAGCGGAACTGAGGCGATCGATGCATAACAACATACTATCACTTTCACCACAAAGAACAATGATCAAAGAACAAAGTTAAAGGTGACGTCAAAGCATAAGCTGTTCAAAGATAACTATCTCTCTACCGGGAGATTGTTCGAATCAAGGCAATTCTCTCACAAGAAAGAAGAATGTCGAAGGACGTCAACTGCTACTATTACATCAACGCCTTCACCGTTTACATTCATATATACTTGAGGGGGAGATTGTTGGAATCACTCCTAAACAGTATTTCAAGTATTTATATTTCATATGTAATAGGTAGCTTTATTATGGCCTTTATGTTTGTTTAAGGTCAAGCTTATGTAGAAGGCCCATAAGCTTGACCCAAGCCCAATAAGGAATAGGGAAGGAGAGGGAGTGTTGCCCTAGCTCCTTGCCTATATAAACCATGTAATAACCTTCATTTGAAGGTTGGTTGTTCAAGTTTTCTTTCTTTCACATATGCCTACGCATAACCGGTCTTATTATTGTTTGTATATGTGTTAGATCTTGTTCAATCGCCTCATCTCCTTTCTATATAACTTGTGTTTGTAAAACTAGTGACCTAACAAAAACTAAGGTGTTCACTTTGAAAAGTAAATGCGGAGTGGATATATTTAAGGACTAGATCTAAATAAATAAGCTAAATATGAAATAAGCTAAAGAAAAGCTAAAAAATATTAAAACTTTAAAAGATAAAAATACTAGATTAAATCACCCAAAACTAAGGTGTTTGAATCCGAAGATTATACGTGGATTGGGTATGTTTAAGGATTAGATCTAAGAGAATAAGCTATTGAATAGCTTATTATGAGATAAAAACTAAAAAAGATGAAATCTTTTTAAGAAATAAGCACTAAAGATAAAAGCTTTTTGTAGAAATAAGTAGTAAAAAGATTATTTAAAACTAATAATAAAAAGGTTTTGAAAAGAAACTAAATAAATAAAAAGTGTTTATTGAATAAGCTATATGAAAAGCTTATCCAAAAATCTAATATTTTTAGTCTAAAAATAAGCTATAAGGTAGAGCTTATTCAAGATAAAAGATGTAAACAGGATAGCTTAAAGTAAATAAGCTATGAGAGAGCTTATCAAAGAAAAGCTAATCTAATAAGCTACAATAAGCTATATAAGCTAAAATAGATTATTAGATAAGAAAGAAAAAAAGAAAAATAAAAGAAAAAAGATATAAAGAAGAAATAAGCTAAGTAACCTCCATAAACATCTTTTTCATTGATAAGAAAAAGTTATTACAAATAAGCACTACAATAAGCTTGGAAAATAAGCTAAAACTACAATAAGCTCTAATAATAAAAACAATTACTAAACTATAATTTGTGTGTGTTTTTGTTGTGTGTTGCGTCCCCATGAGGATTAAATGAGCAGATCTGCTCATAAAAATAACCCAAACTGATCCAGATCCTTCCAAGAAAGCCAGCTCATTCTTGGACACGTGTTAAGCTCCGATAGGGCGCCACCTTCTAGAACATTCTTTCATCCTCACACTGACGTGGCGGTGTCGTCGCCACGTTTCGCCCTGTCATTGGTCAACTGCCAGTTATCCTCGTATCTACACATATAGACACATCAGCACCGCCACCACGTGGCGGCCTCTGATTGGCCAGCCACCAGTGACGTTGCGGTGCCACATGGCAGTCGCCACATGGCGATCAACGGGGTCAATTGGTCAGTCAACGGGTCAACCCGGGTCGGGTCGGATGTCGAGTTGGGTCTGCTACGGGTCACCACCTGAGTAGGCCACGTGGCAACCAGTTAATAATCCTATCTTATGCCAGAAGCCGGAATCAAACTCGGGTCATGCGTGTGGGAGGAAGACATGCTTACCACTCGTGCTAAGCATACCTTCAAGTATGTATTACGCAATTTTTTTTTATTTAACCCTTCCTTTTGATCAGTCCATTTAGCATTATTAAAGGGTCAAAATAAGTTTTGACCTGTCATTTAAAATAGGTTTTGGGTCGGGTAAAAATACATAAAAGTACCGTTAGACTCATTTTTTCGTGCTCTTTCCAATGTTGTGCTCGGGGAATTTTTTCAACTTCGTATGAACCTTAGAAAACGTAAAAACATCGTCGAAACTCATCCGAAAATCACCGTTTTTGCTTTGTTTTCAAACCCTTGTACCTGCAAGACATAATAACACATATCCAACATATTTTCAATATAATTTGACATATTTAATTGTTATTAGTCTGATTTGGAATGTTTTTATATATAAAATGATGTGTGTTTAAGCACACATCAACTGTACCTGCGGGCAACCTTTCAATCCACCTCTTCGCGGCTCCAGTGAATGTCATTGGGAACACTTGGAGCATAACCGCATCGTGAGAAACAACCAGTGTGTTCAAAAGGCTCGCGATGTATAAGACATTATCCACATGCTCGAGTGCATCTACGGTCTTTCTTCCAGAAAAAGGGTCTTTTCTCAACTCCCGCATAAATTGGTTCTTTAAATCAACTGCACATCTGCTCCAATGGCCGGCCTAACATCCCCCAGCCCTTACTCCTCTCGAGTCATAGCGAGTTAATACTCGAGGGTAACTGTATCAATGTTAATTTCACCCATGGTACCTGAAATTGAAATCGTGAGATGATGAAAAATTACCAAAATTATAAAACTTAAACCAAATCCTAAAATAGCTCCCCGACAGCGGCGCCAAAAACTTGATGTTGGATTTCAAACCAGGTTTTACTATTTATAATAACTCGTCTACCTATGGTCTACCTTGTGGACTAACACGCAGAGAACCCGGTCGTAGGTAGTGTAGTAATTTGTAAAGCCGAGGTCATCTCAAGAGCTATGTGTGCGGATTTATTCTAAGTTCTAAAGTCAATAATTATAAAAAGGGGGTTTTGATTTGATTAATTATTAAACTAATGAAATGAAATAAAATACGAAATTAAGATGAAAGACAATCAGTAGAAAGAAATGTACTAGCCTAGTTACTAGTCTTGATATGCCTTAATGTAGGATATTAGTTTTCACTTACACATCAAACCATAACACAAAGTGGGCGTATAAGTGGAATTCTAGAGAGAGAAAGTTAGAGGTTTAGGGAACTTAGTGAGAGAAAGTGAAAGATATTATTATGAGCTCCAACTCTCTACCTTGGAAGGTAGAGAGTATTTATAGTCTTATAATAAAACGCCACACAACGGGCTGTGGATCAGGCATACAGTGGGTAAAGACCCGTCCGTCCTCCACGGTGTTACTAAACTAAAAACTACTTAACACAAAAGTACTATGACTACGAGCTTTCTAACGATTACATATACTTGAGGTGACCGACTCTTTAATACCGGAATTTCTAATTCCTAACAATCTCCCCTAAGGAGGTCACCTCAAACATATACAAAATGACATTGAATACAATCAGATATTACATTAACAATTGATCTTGCATTCTAGATGTAGTACTTTGCTCAAGCTTCGTAGTCATTGATTCCACTCATTGCATGTTTGGTTAATCCAAGTGGAGGTCTTTTCTTGATCGGTGATAATAATGTTGAGCCACTTTTGAGATCATCAGCTAATAGAAAATCTCTGATACATCCATTGTGGTGTTGATATTATGTGATGTTGTGACTTTTGGACCGACATGCTCACATTCTGGATCATGATATCTTCTCATCAGAATAGCGGAAGCATTCGTTGATTCATGATATTGGCAGCAGCGAAGCATGGAGTTAGAATATCCGAGTCATTGATGCACCAATCATGATATCTTTTGATATGAATGTGTTGTGTGAGCATGCGGTTATTGATTGACCGCTCCATTACGATCATTTGCAAGCGTCGAGGTATACCTACATACAACAGTTAGCAATAAATCGCATGAAAGTGTCTTTGATCACTTTCGTTGAATTGAGGTACACGGCCCATGGTTCCCCGTTGATCAGTACAAGTACTGCCTGTGATCAGGTGTAATTCCGAAGAATTTCCTTGGCAGGGTTTGCTGCTCTATTTGTTCTCAAACCGGAACGTCTCAAAGAAGACAACACGGAGTGAGTGAACCAGCGAATTTAAGTCCACTGATTGATGAAAAGAGATTTGAAAAACAATCGTGTATTGCTCAATAGAAATTGTTTTTGCAATATAACGAAGGTTTTAATGAAAATCAATTATCAATCATAAAACACCTTTTGATTTGAAAAATTAGTACACGGTCGACGTGCTTAATGAAAAGAGTTTTAAAGCACAAAGACCGGTTTTTCAAAGGTATCCGTCAATCCATAACCTGAACCGGATTGATTCAAAAGATTGAATCGCCCCATTGTTTACTGTTCGGTTGTCACATGGTTGATCAGTATAATAGATCTCACATGCCACCTACCAGGAGCTTGTTAGATGTTGGCTCCCGAAGGCTTTCCATCTTCATTGTGAGTATGTTTGCATATCACTCAGATGTTATGGCAATACCACAAGGATAATGCGTAGGACTCAAGATATAATCTCTTTCCACATTGTGTGAAACAGAGAGTCTTCATTGAAAGTGTCCTAATGAGATTTATTGATGATCTCGTGGCACTAGACTCAATTTGTGCATATTTGGATCCTATATCGGAGACTAGGGAGAAGGTCTCCTCCTTCAATATCAACAATCTCTAAGAGAAAGTTGATAGATAATGTCGGTTCCCCGTGAGAATGAAACAAGTCCTTTTAAGAGGAACTTGAGTGGTTAAGAAAGTTGAAGTGCAAAGGCGTCACTGGGTCCATGACGTCTTGTCTTCAATACCGATGTTACCATCAGTAGCATATGAATTGAACCCGGTTTCTGCCCTAAGGTTGAATATATGGAGGGCTATTTGTTTTCACCCTTTTCTCATTTATTTCTTTTTCATTCTTCAACCCCTTCAGTGCTTACCGAGACTTCATAACTAAAACCTTGTTGGGTTTATTCCAGTTCTAGCTCTATCTCAGTCGGCACTCTTCCCATATCTCACTTTTCTCCTTTTATCATCATACCTAAGAACTCTACACTAACTAGTGGATAGTCCCTGGGTAGATCCCTCCGGTTCTGGCGGATCATGGGAACACATACCTAACCTTATCGTCCTTATATCACCATACATAATGTAAAGTTGGTCGGTCTTTTTGGTATTGTTCATCTGCCATAGGAACCAATTGAAAACCATTTGAAAATCAATCCAGATACTTATGATATTTTATCAAAGCATTTTGTACCTGAATTGTTTTTGATATTTTTAGAAGAAGAACTCCCCTCAACATGTGAATCAAGTATTTGAAATAGTTTTCCACACGGAGGCAAGAGAAAGAATTAACTTCTTTGATTACCATTTTAAAAAAATATCAACATCACTTCCCTAATCGAATCAAGTAGATAAAGCATTTTGGGGAAGGATGAGGTTTTCATGATTTTGCTCCCCCTCAATATGTGCCTCGAGGTTTGAAAAGAGTTTTGCACATACTAGAGGGAACCTGTACATTGAGATAAATGATCACGCTTCAAATCATTGTGGTTTAAGATAGATGCTCCCCCTCAACATGTGCATGGAAAATTTGAAATCGTTTGTCACATGTGGGAAGGAGAGCTTGTACATCCTTATAAAACCATTTACCGAATTATCAGTTTAAATCCAATTTAAATCACACATTCTCCCCGATCACAATTATCAAATCATTTGAGATTTGTGATCTCTTATAGATTTAAATTGATTTTGAAAGCTTTTAAGGAGAATTGTGACTTGATTATGAAAGCGTTTTAGCTGATAATGATCGGATTTTAAGACTTTAAACTCCATTGATAAAACATGCATGAATATCTTTTGAAAACAATTGAATGCCAAATAACCTTTTAATTTAATTGAAATCATTCTCCCCTCAATCAATGACATAGGTTGTTGATTGAGAGATTGATATTTTGACAAATAAGTCAGATGATTATCAAAAATAGAGACTGAGTTATTTTTCAAAGCATTAGTTTTCAGCAGATAAATGTTTATAGAATCCGAGCATGGAATTTTGAAAACATGATAAAGTATGGCTCTGTTCTTTCTTTGAAAAGCGGGTTCTTGCTGAAATGACAATAAACCATTTTTTTTCTCTTTCTCCCAAAAATAATTTTTGATTTTTTGATTTTTTTATTTTTTTTTTATTTTTTTTTTTAATAAAAAAAATTTGAACAACATCTAAAGTCCCGTGTCATTCTTTGAATGACAACATCAAGACCGTAGATATTATCGAATCGAGAGAAACATGACAAAAAGACAATATTTTTTGAAGATTTTTCTAATTTTTCAAATTTTTATGGATTTTGAAAGTTTTATATTTTTCTATTTGATTTTTTTTTTAAGGTTTAATAATTTTGTATTTTGTTTTTCGAATAAATATTTACAAGAGATAAATTAGTTTAAGAGAATGATGAAATGAGTACCGAGATAAAGATATCG
This sequence comes from Chrysanthemum makinoi, assembly GCA_910596185.1. Lineage (NCBI taxonomy): Eukaryota > Viridiplantae > Streptophyta > Magnoliopsida > Asterales > Asteraceae > Chrysanthemum > Chrysanthemum makinoi. Next base: position 340,866,501 of record OU343224.1, read on the forward strand.
TTCAGCACGTTGTAGAAGAAAGGAATCAACATCTCTTAAACTTTCGCCACCAAAGCATTCGAGACTTCTAAGAAAATCGCTGCGACATGAGCCTTCTCAATTTGAATCTTTGGTAGCTTCCCCCCAAACCGACAAACATCGAATAAAGACCATTTCCTTAAGAAGTATAGTTGAATACAAAGCGGTCTCATTGATTGAGCTCAGCACTCAAGAACACGAGAACACCGAAGTAACAAGTTGAAACATTGATCGTCTCAGTGGTTATCAAATCGGATTAACGATTACGACCGATCACATGAACCTGATGTGCATCCCCGATGTACACCTTACTCTTCGAGATTGACCAGTTGTCTATTTAGGGGAACAATATATCAACATCTTCATTTTACCAAGTGCATTCCGGTTATATAACATATAACCAATCAGCACATAATGTACACATGTACCCAACAAGAGTAGAGACGATGACATCCATGTAACATGTTGAGTCACTAATCATCTCTGTGGATGTCAACTCTGAAATAACTGGATTAGCTCGATCAAGTGAACATGTTGTGCATATAACCGGAAGCACTTTATCATAAACCATATATAAGATGTCGATGGCATCATCTCACATTCCTAAATATTCTTCTCACATTTCTTCCAACTGAACACTGAAGTAACATAAACCGAAGGTCTCCAGAGACCACTTCCCCCAAATAGTTGGAATAATATATCCTTTCCCCAAATGGTTTTGATACCTCAGAATCAACAAAACATAATATATCCATAAACTTGAAATCTTGTGAGAAGAACTCAAATAGCCCAAATGAATCCTGTGAGAATCAACTGCTACATAAACTCTCTCACTATCTTTATCAACCCATATGTAGACAATTTGAAGTGACCCTTTGTTGAAGAAAAACTCAATATACCAAACTTGAAACAAGTCGAATTCCCGCATTTGTGTCTTAAGCTTGCACTTAAAGATGGAAGAACGGTGTCGAGAATCTATGCTTCAAGCAAATCTCTAAGTACTCACACTCAAACAAGGTATGAGACATTAACACCTCTTGATATTATCCACATCGTCATCTGCATATGACCGAGTAAAACAACGTAACTCCTAATAGTGATAGTTAACCAGGTCTTCAACCATCCACTCCGATTGCTGGTAACTAGATAAACCAAGCCTTCAACTCAAATTTTTAAGCCCGAGCAAGTTATCAAATAAGAACACGCCTTTGTGAAGGTCAACTTCAATCTCAAATAAGTGATAAATGATTAAGTAATCAACTTGTGTCAAATGCCCAACATGTGAATAAACATACAACCGGATGTACATTCACCCAATGAATGAACCGGAACAAATGATGCCTCAACATCAATGTATTCTTCCTAAAAGTATTCATGTAGAGATCGATCTGGAGGATACACCAATAACTTCGAGCGGATGAGGTAGACATTTTCCTTGAAGTTCATGTGGTTGATTTATAGCATGCACGATGTGAGGAACAATAATCCATGAAGATTTGGCAAAGGAATACCAAAGAGTGGATCATTATTCATGAACAATAATCCGTGAAGATTTGGCAAAGGAATACCAAAGAGCGGATCATTATTCATGAGTGCAACTACAATATTATGATAATCATTATCAACGCCTTGAGGAATAACCGGAGATAGGGCTTTTTGAGTAGTCTGAGTTGTACTTCTTTGATGATCATCAAACATATCTTGAACTCATGAATCACATATTCTTTGATGATCATCAAATATTCGCTAGCGGTTGTAAATTCTCATCAAACATATCTTGAACCAATGAATCCCAAACAATAAATCCCATTTATCCTTAGTGAGTGAAACATTAGGCGTTGGAGGAGAGTCATCAAAATTTAAGTCGTATAACCATTATTCAAACATCCATCATCATTTAGTATATTCACTCTTCTCATAAATCCCATTTATCCTTAGTGAGTGAGAGTCATCAAAATTTAAGTCGTATAACCATTATTCAAACATCCATCATCATTTAGTATATTCACTCTTCTCCCCCTCAAAAATTGCATCCGAAGTTGCCATTTTTGATTTAGCAAGTGAATAAGAATATACATTAATGAATGTAGATCCACTTGATGACTGAATGAGCATGGGAGAAACATGAAGCTTGTTGATGAAGAATGTTGATGAGAATGGTCATAAACATGAAGATTTCTCTTCTTCTCAAGATAAAGCGCCGAAGCGTACACTTTTCTTTTCTTTGAGGAACGGGGCCTGAAGTGTTATCTGCAGACGCCATAATGATGAAGAACGAGGCCTGAACCGATGTGAACAGACGTCATTGTTTAGAGCCCAGTTATATGTTTAGAGCGAATCCAAATACCAAGGGACGACTTATGTACGACTGCTTTGGATATGACGAAGACAGAGAATTGGAAACATTGGATCCCCACGTGCTCATGGGGTCCTTTTGGTTAGCATAAACAATCTTTGAATCAGCAGAAACCCTAGGTGCAATGTCATTGTCACTAGGAGCTGAACTAGTAGAAGCATCAGACTTAGTTGAGGGACATTTTGTGCTTAATGGGATTATTCTACCAGTTGGCTTCCAAACCTTAACAGGCACTACTCTAGGCATAGTGGGTCTAGTTAAGGGGCAAGGTTTGCCATTCGTGAATATTCGACCTGTTGGCTTCCACTGAATTCCTACATTGGTAAAAACCTTCCCTGTAGGTTTCCATGATTGCTTAATCTGTTTCGCTCTCCAAACTTTCTTAACTGGGTTATGAATCTTAGACCTCGAAATAACACATCACATTTATCATGATTACCAGAAATTAAACATTTTTACATGTTTTGCAGATAGCATAAGGCCTCGAATTAATTTTAGTAAGCTTAGAGCTAATACTAGAACTAACACGATTCTTTTTGTTCAAATCAAACTTCTTGTCCCTATGGTGTTCTTTCACTTCCTTATCATGATCACTTTTAGTTTGCGTAATCCTATCCTTCTTTGCATAGCTTCTAGGTTTTGACCCGCTAACTTTAGTGTCAATCTTAACATCTGTAGAAGTAACGATGGGAACATTACATGGCTTCACTACTTTGCATTCTGGTCTAGAAGTCTTTGGGATCGAAATTCTAGGAGGCACATCACAGGTTGCTTGCTTGAATTTCGACATGGAACAAGGCATATCAAGGGTCACATGCTTGGCTTTAGGCATAGAACAAGGCATCACAGCTTTGCCTTTTGCACCTAAGGATAAGGATTTAGGACATGTTGCAATTACACATTCTAGCAACTCTTGAGATCGTTTGGCATGGAGGCAAGCAAACCTAACTTCACTATCAAGAGGTTTGTTAATGAAATCCTCTTCGACAATCTCACGGAGACATTCTAGACTATCCTTAAGGTAAGCACAGGAGTCATGAAAAGCATGTTCATTATTCCTAAGATGAGGAGGAATATATTTAACTGTCACAGTGTATTTGCAATCTGAGGGTGACTTTGAGACAACATTCTTATTGAAAACAAGTGGCGGTTTCCCATTTCGACTTCTCGATTCTCAATTTCCTTTTGTAAGGACGTTATTTTTTCGTTGTTTTGGTCACGGGTGACTTTCATTGAATCATATAACTCTTTAAAGTGTCGGTTAACCTTTTCATTTTCTTGAGAAAACTCTCGTTTTCCTTTTGTAATGCATTGACTAAGTTTTGAAGATGAAAAGTTTGAGAATTCTGAGAATCTAAAGGAGGAGGCATTTGGGATCCAGTCACTTCCTTCTTTTCACCTTTCGGTTGTGAGACTTGGGTTTTCAATCTTGATCGTGTTACAATGAGCTCGAATCTGTTCATCACGTTTGCTAATTTCAAAAGCGCATCAAATTCGGAGCATCCAAGGATGTCTTGATATTTGAGGTTTTTACATTTTCTTTTAGATGTTGATATTTTAATTGCAAAGCAAGATGCTCAACTTCCAATTTAGAAAACTGTTTCACCCGGTTATCATGATCATCCTGTTCAATTTTCTCATGCAATTTAGAATTAGTTTTTCAAGCTCAATGACACGATCATGGGAGACTTTCAGAGCAACAGATAATTCATGAAATTGAGAAGCATTAATGGAACAATTAGTAGCAGTGTAAAACACATCTTGAGTAATACATTCCGAAATAAGATTCTCATTCAAGGTATGCAAGTTCTTCCTCTCAATCTCATTATATTTTAATTCTCGCTCATAGTTACTAACCTCAACTATCATTGCATCAAATTCCTTTTCCATTTCTTTAATATCCGATTTTATCCCCTTTTTAAGACTCTCAAAATGATCTTTTAGTTGTTTAAAGAAAGGCATGACCTCAGTTAGATAGCATTCTTTTGTTTGCACAAAACCCCTTTCCCTTCGTTATCCCAGTGGGTGTGATCCTTTTCTTACAAGTTTTCTCAAAATCGACAAATAGTTGAAGAATAACATATTGAGTGATTAAGGTCTTGCTCTTAGTGGCAATAGTTCTAGGAACTAAATGCATTGGTGTATTTGGAGGATACACCGTCGCTTTAGGGAATTTCCTACAAGGGGGATTCTTTTCAACAAGATTTTCAGCTTTTGCAAGTCCATATCCTTTTTCCAGAACACTTGTTCAGGGGTCAATAGAGTCCGAGGCTTAAACATGTTTAAGGATATCCAATTTTCCTTAGTGTAATCATGGGGTTTTATCGTTATCTTGTTCTTTTTACACTCGGGATCTTCTAGCTTCTTATTCATTTTCTCCCTAGTGACTTCATCTGATTTCTTATCTTCCTCATTGCACTCAGTAAACTAGGTTTATGTCTAGGCTTAAGGATCTCATTACCATCATACAGTACCTTATGAGCTTCTCTAGCCTTTTTACAAGCCTCAAGGTTTGGTTCATCAACTAAGGCAACACTATGTTTGTCACTTAGAACTCTATGCTTTGTGATCATGTGAGCAAATCGAATGGTATTTCCTTGTACGTACAACTTATTTTCAAGCTTGTTTTTCAAAGTTTTAGATTAGAAAAATCATTCAAAAGTTTTGATTCCTTAGCACTAAATTCTTGCTTAAGCATTTTAACATTTTCTTGAAGTTCTTGTTTTTGCATAGCAGTTTTAGAAAGCTTTTCATGTAAGGAGTTTAACTCTTGTTTTAATACTTCTTCTCTAAAATTACTTTTTCTAATAATTGTACGCATTGGTCATCCATTTCCGCCACGAGTAGTTAACTCAAACTTAGCATTTGTTCATAAATAGCAACCTGATCCTTATATATGTTAAGCTCGGTGGTAAGGGAATCATCAGGCACAAATGCAGCGTACTCATGCAGTTCATAATCATCATTTTGAGTAGAAGATGCACAACTAGGTACAGCAGAAACTTCCATGCAACTTACCTCGGCATTGACATGCACAGGCTGTGACGGGTGCATCTCTATCTTGGGTACATCCGAAGCTTCCATGGAGTGTTCCTTTGCATTAACTTGCACAGGTTGTGTCCGGTGCACCTCTCTCTCTTGTGAATTTGAGCACGAAGATTCCATTTTTGCATTATCCGACTCATCAATTTTTGTTGTCACTGACATTCTGCATTCAGTAACACCCGATACTTCAACAGAAACATTACCCAACTTATCACAACAATCTTTCAACTTCACCTGACACTCATTCACGTTTTCATTCTTTTGAGCAGATTCTTCAATGTACTTTTTCACATTATCCATGAGTTGGATAAATGTCTCAATGAATTCCTGAATTTCCATTCCAGTATGTTTTTGAAGGAAATTCCAGTCAAATGTTGATCGTGTCTGAATATTCCCCCGATGAATGGTGAAATTGTTTGTAGATTACTTGAAGAGCTGCAATGGAACCATCTTTTGAACCTCTTCATTGGTAAGTTGCAGCTTTAAATGTTCTAAGTTCAACAACAAGCTTCTTGTCAATGTAGGTAAGTCTTGGCGGAAAAGAGCACTACATGTTCGATCCCCGCTATGGATAACTTGTATGAGGTGCGGATGAAGTAGGCGATAGGGCTCAATGCTGCATTCCATTTGCATGGCATTCTAGGGTGCAATTCATTCTCATTGTACTCAGAACATGAAGATCTCACATCCTCATTGTTTAATTCAAACATCTTTAATCGTTCCGTGTAGCAATCATTAACATTATTGTCCACAGCATCATACAATTTAAGCACTTCGAAATCATGGGTCAGAGAGTAAGACATGATGTGGTGGAATGCACAGGATTTTACAAGTCTATGATTTAAACCGAGAAATAGAATCTTTCGCGGATTTTACTAAAATCAAGACCAAACCGTTAAGCAATGACCAATGGAATGTGTTAAGATGACTGATGGATCGACACAATGATAGACAATTGTGTGTTAGGTCTTATGATTGTTTGTGGGATAAGCAGAGATGTTGTTTGGTTGTGATTTGGGTTGGTTGTTGCACGATTTTATGGAGAAATTTAGATCTAAAATCTTAAAAGCTCAATAACTTCCTTTCAGAGAGGATTTGGGCCTCGAAAAATTCGTTTCACGACATCGTGGTGAATCCTCACAATATTCAGCTGTTCGGTCGTTTTGACAGTATTTCGCTGAAAACGGAGTTACGGATCAAAAGTTATGGCCGTTTGAAGTTTTGACGTAAAAGTCAACTTTGGTCAAACCTCTTCTTCGTAAAAATCAACCAAGTCGCTATAACCCTTGAACCAAGTAGCTAAGCACCAAGTCGCTAAGTAGCAACTCGCTAAATCACCAAATCTCTAAGCACCAAGTCGCTAATACGGTCAAGTCGCTAAAGAGCAACTCGCTAAATCACCAAATCGCTAAGCACCAAGTCGCTACACAAATTAAGCTAAGACAACTCGCTAAGGTCCAAGTCGCTAAGAATACTAAGTCGCTAACAATTTTCACTGCAACTCGCTAACACTTTCTGAAGCAAGTCGCTAACCTCACCAAGTCGCTAGCCGTAGTGGAGAATCCACTAACTTGTACTATTTGTCGGCTTGTCTCAAAAGACAAGTCGCTAGGACCAAGTCGCTACCACTTAAACTGCAACTCGCTACCAACTTACAAAGCAAGTCGCTACCAAGAATAACAATCCGTGGCTCAAGTCGCTAGCAAGAAAATCTAAAAAAACACCACTTTTCAATCCAAAAACAACCCAACCACGATGATTCAAGCTTACCAAATCAAAACCTAAACACTTGTGATGATTCTAAACACAAAAGTACTATCAAAATCCAAACTTTAACACTAGAAATCACCCAAATGATGCAAAAACCACTAAACTTTTTCAAACTCAAAAACCACCTAAAAACCACTAGAAATCCAAAGATGTGTAAGATATGATCTAACCATGGCTCTTGATACCAATTGTAGGATATTAGTTTTCACTTACACATCAAACCATAACACAAAGTGGGCGTATAAGTGGAATTCTAGAGAGAGAAAGTTAGAGGTTTAGGGAACTTAGTGAGAGAAAGTGAAAGATATTATTATGAGCTCCAACTCTCTACCTTGGAAGGTAGAGAGTATTTATAGTCTTACAATAAAACGCCACACAACGGGCTGTGGATCAGGCATACAGTGGGTAAAGACCCGTCCGTCCTCCACGGTGTTACTAAACTAAATACTACTTAACATAAAAGTACTATGACTACGAGCTTTCTAACGATTACATATACTTGAGGTGACCGACTCTTTAATACCTGGAATTTCTAATTCCTAACACTTAATCTGGTTTTCTTATTAATGTCTTCTAATGCTTTAAGTGAGGGTAAATGTAACTAGACATCATTTGGTCAAATCGTCTAGTCTATAAGTCAAAGATTCCTATCCTACCGTAGTTACTCGATGGAGGTCTTGGGAAACCTAACCTTAGTCATTAAGTACCACTACAATCTAGACATATTCTTAGTGCACGAAGCACTAAACCCGACATAGTCCGCTATGAGGTTCCCTTACTTTTTAAGAACCTCTACATGGTAGGTGATCCTATGGTTAATTCGCATGCAAGAGATGGTAGTCCTATGGTCAATTCTTACCATTCCTCGCAACCTGCTCGACTATGGTCCTATGGTCAATTCAAGCTAGCCTTATAGATACTACCATGCTTTAATACTACCAAAACAAGGGTGTCCACGAATAGGCAAAGAAAGTATACACTAAAAGCGAAAGTAAGAAAACACAAATCAAAGCAATAAAAATTTCATAACTAGGCTAACAAACGAGGTGTTTAGCCACTCATATTAAATAATGCAGTAAATTCAATATAAATGATTGTAATTGAAGACATTGAATGAATTACAAAGATTCGATACGAAATAACTAAAAACATATTGTTAATGATGCGAATTCTCCCTTGGAAGATGGTCTAATGCTGTTGGAAATCGTCCTCTTGAAAGCTCTAAAAGTCTCCTGGTATTCTTGTGTTAAGAAGTTATGTTTTAAATGCAGAGTTTGGGCATGTATTTATAGCCTCGTCTAAGTTACAGTGTAACCGTAAGTAAGAAGTTACGTTGTAAACTTGTAACTAGCATATCTTAGACGATCTTATCTTCAATAAATATCTTACGGCGTAACCTAGAGAATGGGTGACGACTTTAAAGTACTCGTAGTGAAAATCTTCATTTATATGTCGTAACCTTGTAAGTGAGTTATCGCTTAACCTTCATGACCACTGGATTCTTCTAAGTCATTGGAAATCTACGACGTAACCAAATTAATGGAGTTACGCCGTAACCTTGAGCTGCGTTGACTTTGGTCTTCATGTGTTAATCATTGTTACGGCATAAGTTGAGAGTGGAGCCTACTCCGTAACTTACTTTTGGACAGCATACTCTTGTATAACTTTGCTAGTTTCCTTCTAAATCCGCGTCTCTTTGTTCCTATGCTCATTTATGCCCTGAAAATGAAACATTAAGACATAAGAGCATATATCCAGGTAAAACAATACAAATGATGAGCATATTATGTAGAAATTGACACTAAAATATCAGGACTATTTGATGTTATCAATTATCATCTTTCGTATTCACCTCACCCTTTCTTTACTCCCACTCTCTATAACTATCAACATGTTTATCATTCTCATCAACCTCGACCTCCCGAACCACATAAATATTCATATTTTCGGTCCCACATTTATGTTGCGGAAAGTAATTTTCTAAAAAATGTGACATGTAAAGAAAATTTGGTTTATAAATGAACAAGTCAGGGACCATATGGCCATATGGTATATGTTACGGCCGTATACTCCAAAAGGTGTTTTTGGTAGATTCTGTATAAAGACCATACAGTCGTATTCTATTTTTGCATACATCCATATGCTCTTAAGATGACCATATGACACTGATCAATTTGGTGAGGAAAATTCTGATACTGGTGCGACTTTTAAGTCGACTGCCAATGCAACGCCTAGGGTTACACAAGTTGATGATGGAAGTGACCAGGTATAGAACTCTAAAGTGAATGGTGATGAACGTGTTATTACCTCTAATGTACATGTTAGTGAACCAATAGCGAATGTTAATACTTTTGACCACTCTCTTGTTGCTGCGTGTAAGAGTTTTAAGGAAGCTATGGGTAATGCTTCGTCTAAAACTAATAATGCGAGTAGTATCGATAAATCTTGATCCTAAGCGACCGAGCTTAATCCTTTCTTGAACTCATTTTTGGTTGTTACTAATGAGACTTCTACGCACAAAATTAACTTTTTGAAACCAACGATACCATCAATGATATGATGTTGATTTTATCATTCCCAAATCGTCGGTTGAGGAGGTTAACAATAGATGTGCGAACACATTCTATGGTCATTTCATTGGCAAGAGGGTGGCGTTTCCCGTGGTACAACATTTTTCTCAAACTATGTGGACAAAATATGGTCTTCAAAGGGTAATGATGAACTTGCAAGGGTTCTTTTTCTTTAAATTCTCATCGAAAGAAACTTGGATGTTGTTCTTATTAATGGTCCTTGGATGATTCGAGCGGTGCCCATTGTTCGCAAAACGTGGTCGACATGTGTTTGTCAATTAAAAGAACATTTGAGGAAGATACCGGTATGGGTCAAACTTCATGACATCCCTATAGCCGCTTTTACTGGTGATGGTTTAAGTATATATATTTCGAAATTGGGTACTCCTATGCCTATGTGTGAGGAATCGTAGGGTAGGAACAGATATGCTAGGGATCTTATCGAATTAAATGCAAACAATGTATTTAAAGATCTGTTACTTGTTGTTGTCCCGTTGTTAGACAAACCATGGTACACTTGTTATTCCTTTCGAGTGGATTACGAGTGGACCCCTCCTAGATGTGGTCCATGTAAGATTTTTGGTCACACGGATGTTGAATGTTCAAAGAATATTGTTGTTCCAAAGCCTAATGTTACAGTAAATCGTGACCAAAATGATGGGTTTACGGAAGTTAAACGAAGAGGTCCTAATTATAAGAAGTTTGACCGTGTACATGTAACCAAGAAGATGGTCTATCGTCGTGTAGCTAAACAAGAAAAAAAAAATGAGGCGTTTACATCAAAGGCTAACTCAAATGATGCGTCAACATCTAGACAACAAAACAAGGATGAAATGTGGTAAATACATCTAACACTCCTGAAGTGCTTAACAGTTTGGACGAAGGAAATAGTGGTGAGAATGTGCTTATTCTTCAATCGAGAAAGATAACTAATGTGGCTACATCGGTGGACTTAGGACATAATGTGAATGAGGTGCAATCGATTTATAAGAATACTAACCCTATTAGTGTGTAACCAGTGGTAACAAGTACACAATCGACTTCTTCAAGTTTGTGTGTTGAAGAGGACAGTGAGGGTGACGTGGAAACTTTTTATGACGAAACTGTGTCTTTCATGGCAAGTGGGAGTGGATACGGGACCAACAGTTTGTACGAACGCTATAAGGAAACGAAGGATGATGATCTATATGATCCATATGATGATGATGTTGAGTGCAATGCTCATGATTTATCCAAAGATCAATTGGATTTCTGTAACGCTTGAGATATTAGATTCACGGTCGAAATAAGTGGTAGGTTATGTTCTAACAGAGGCGGGCCTCTTTGAGGGCAGGGGAGGGTCCCGACCCCCTCAAAATTTACAGCAACTAGTGTAAATATTATAGGTTTTAAGGGTAATTTAGTTGAGGTTACAAACAAATCTTCCGATTCGGCCCCCCAAAAATAAATTTGGCCCCCTCAAAATAAATGGTCAAGTTCCGCCAATGTGTTCTAAGTCGTTTGAGTCAAATGTAATCTTGTTATAGTCGTTACATCATTTTTAGAAGTAGGTTTGCTTGTTATGTTAGCTTTACCGCTTATTTAACAAGCTGAGATGTAAGATTTCACATATATCTATTTTACTTAAATATCTTTTCTAAAGTAATACATTTATTAGAAACCCTTTACCAAAAAAAGAAATGAAACCATAAACGTGGGCGAAATACACAAACAGACATATGAGTAACTCAACTGCATGAAATAATGCATTCAGATCTCAGAGACCAGTAAGAAATTTTCAACTCGACCCCATGGAGGATGTAAAATTAGTTAACTTGGGGGACCGGGTTAACCTTACTCTCTCAGAGTCAAAGTTCTTTGACCTTGTTTGGCGGAGCTAGAAAAAAAAATTGGGAGGGCCGAAACAAATTTTTTTCGAGAAATACATTAAATGAGAGGGCCGATAATGCATCTTAAGAATGCCAACCGGACACTCCCTAATATCATTTCCAAAAGGTGAAGAACGGTGAGATCACCCTGGTCCAATAATGCATCCTAAGAATGCCAACCGGACACTCCCTTAAAGACCCGACCTCAGGCAATGAGCACCTGTCCCTAATATCGTAATTCTTGTTTCCTAGCTCCATGCTAGGATGTTGGCTCTAATATAACTGTCGTCCAAAAAAAGTTATTCATCTCTGGTTGGAGAAAAGAGAAATAAAACAATTAGTCTTCTTAGGACAAATTAGCTTGTCAAATATGTTTTAAAAATTTTAAAACATGACTTAACTTGGATTTAAATTACAACTCGCCGACGGGAGGAACAGTACCTTAAAATTTCATAAAGACATATTAAATTCATGACAAAATAATGCTACGAATTGAAGTTGCCACATATGTATTGTGACAATGATCAGTCACTGACGAGGCCATCATGCTTATATACGTATTATTTTGTTTGGACCACGATAGGACAGAATTTTATGAAGAGAATGACTTTCGTTTTGTTCTCATGCACTGACTATATAACTTTGAGTGTTTGTTGGACCAACTACATCGGACGAATATATAAGACTTCGATTTTTTGAGCAGTCAAAAAACTCGATTCATTGGATCATTATTAGCTAAAGGTTAAAAGAACTGAATGACCCATATTTAGTGCATCGTACAGACTTACAGATGAAGGCACAATATGAACAGGGCCATCCTGGAGATTTTAAGTGCCCTGGGCCGTAATTAAATAAGGGCTAATAATAAAAAAAGTACTATACTTGCTACCTTTTCTTTTTCAGGATAGCGAACAAAATTTTTTGCTTCTGCGGGTATTATACTTTCAAATTCATCCTCTTTAGGGTATTTTGCAAAAAAGTCGGACATTTTTACCCCTCTTACCCACAAGAGCAAATGATGGCAAGTATAATATTTTTTTTTTATCATTTGCCCTAGTTTTTATTATGTTAAATTTTGGATATGTATTAAGATAATTTATTTAATGATTTATAATTGTGTTAAATCTATGATAAAAATGTTTTGTTTTAAGTTTACACTATTTACTTATTAATCGTATTTATAATAATTTAATATATACTTAAAAAAGGGAAAATTAAAATCATTCGGACCATTATAAAAAACAAACAACACTTTTTCATTCAGATTCGGACATTATAGCTACCTCTTAATTGTAAGATGTGGTAGTCGGATTCAGATGATAGTAAGATTCAGATGTGTAACATTTTAATCAAACAAACACACCCTTAATCTAATCATAGTATACTCTCAGTACTATGCTTCAACAAGTGACGAAATTTATATGCAAGTACTTAAGGTTGTGATATAATTCCTCCTAATTTAGCGGAAGCGTTAAACCTAATTCGGTTTAACGTTTGAAGCGTTAAACAACTTGAAGTGAATTAGGGCAAATGATAAAACAAAACATTTTTATCATAGATTTAACACGTTTTCTTGAATGTTTTCCTTCAATTATGTCTTTGATTATTTGTGTGTATGCTTGCATGTTTTCCATGTCCGGCTAATTTTACTTGTGTATTTGCTTAGGGAATATGAAACTTAATTATTGAATATTGATTGGTTGTCTCTTATCTTAGTTGATTAATGATCTAGTAATGCGATAGGTCATTCGTTGTGTACTTAATGCTTGATTAAATCTTTGTGAACCTTAGAATATAGCTCCTTGAGTAGTTGTAAGCTAAACCATCCAAAGAGTGCCTTAAAGTAAGAGTTTATTATCCCTAGTGGGTTTTGTAGACGAGACCCTTTGGTAAGCTCAAAGAGTTAGGGAACATACGCATACCCTATGACTTTAGACACACAACGCAACTAAGAATAAGGACGTGACAATTCAACCACCAATAGGAGATAATTAAGGAGTAGTAAAACCTAAGTAAACACATCTTTAAACTATCATACGAGCACACAATAATTAGACATAGACTACATACACCTTAGACTAGATAATTAGATAAGTAGAGTAATCGGTAGCAATACCAACCCCCAAATCCAAACCCCGAGATTCATACCTTTCAATTTCCAAAAAAAACATAAAAAGATAAAAAATAATCTTCCTCAACCCCAACCTTAGCGTAGTAACTTCTTACTAGCATTCCTATTCCCCTAGAGAACGATATTAATACCCGTGGCTTACCCTAATTACTACACTACAACGATTAGGTTCATTGCCTAGGGTGTTGAAAAACTTGCTCGACGAAAAGGAAGTTCCTTTGACCCCAACGACGCTGTAGCGTTATCATAAATCATTAAATAAATTATCTTAATACATATCCAAAATTTAACATAATAAAAACTAGGGCAAATGATAAAATATATATATATATATATATATATATATATATATATATATATATATATATATATATATATATATATATATATATATATATATTATCATTTGCTCTTTGTGGGTAGAGGGCAAAAATGTCCGATTTTTTGCAAAATACCCTAAAGAGGATGAATTTGAAAGTATAATACCCGCAGAAGCAAAAAATTTTATTCGCTACCCTGAAGAAGAAAGGGTGGCAAGTATAGTAATTTTTTTTATTATTAGCCCATTAAATAAAGGTCCATTTAAAAAAAATCTACGAGTAAAACAACCGTATTGATCTTAATATAAACTTACAAATATCCCAATATAGATGCTAAAAAAACTATAAATATTCAAAAATACTACTACGTATTACAAAGACCATTTTATTGTATGAATGGTGCAATTTTACTAACATTTTTTGAAGTATAGTTTTTGACCATCTTCTTATTATCAACATTATTTAACAAATCATTCTCAATAACTATCAAATTATCAAAGCCAATCTATTAAGTCTCTCATGTAACATTGAGGACCTTAGGTAACTTAAACAAGAAAGATAAACCCTAACAAATTAAAAATATCAATTAAAAAATTAAAATAAACAAGTAAAGAGATTTGCCTTATAATAGCCAAAACAACTAATTTATGGACCAATAGTATCGCGTACTACTGTTCGTCTTTTCTTGATATCAAAAACACAAAAGTCAAACTCGTTTTTTTTTTTTTTTTTTTTTTTTTTTTTTGGGACGCTAAAATGCATGTATTGATATTAGAGGCATATGAGCAAATTGTTCATAACACATTTTTTTATTGGGCTCTAAAATAAGTGTCTATGAACTGAGCTTTTATAAAAATTGGTGCCCTTCCAAATGATGGGGCTTGTGCCATGGCCCATGTTGCTCATGTCCACATCCGGGTCTGAATATGAAACTATAAAACTCTGCAACAATTTCATCATTACAGCTAGGGGTGTCAAATGGGTCGACCCGACCCGACCCGAACCCGACCCGAACCCGATAAGGCCTTCTAGGGTCGGGTTGATTCGGTCCAACTTGTTTATCGGGTTTACCGGGTCAACCCGATAAACCCGATAGCCTTATAGGGTCGGGTTGATTCGGGTCCATAGCCTTATACACCGGAATGCATAGCCTTATAACACCCGACCGACCCGACCCGACCCGACCCGACCCGACCGACCCGATTAGACCGAACCCGATAACCCGATTTTTATAGGGTCGGGTTGCGGTTATATTTCTAAAGGTGAAAACCGATTCACCGATAGAGGCTTATCGGGTCGGGTTGACCCGATTGACACCCCTAATTACAGCCAGGGACGGACCAGGATGTTTAAGATGATGTAGCACAAAAAAAAATGTTGGGCTAACTAAACTTACACCCTAAGAAACGAAAGTAACAAAAAAATATTTGAGGGGTTGACATACCACCAAAACGGTAGTTTTGAACTTTTTTTGCACTTTTTGACCTAAAATCGGGTGTAGCTCTTGTCACACCCGGTATACATGTGGGTCCATCCATGATTAAGGCCCAATAACCATATAGCTTAATATAAGCAACCTTTTTTCTTTCTTTTTTTTTTAAAGCACAATATAATTAAGAGCTAAATCACCACCAAAGTGATTTAGAGGTCATTGGTAATTAAGACATCTTGATGTCCTCATTAAAGGTCTAAGGTTCAAACCTCATTAGGTAAACACTTTGAGGGTGGCCAGCGAAAGGGTTGGAAACAGTCACGAGATACCTCGCGCGGTTAGACCGTATACATATATATAAGTCAGAGACTCCCCAAGTATTCTGAACAGGGAAATACCTCTTCCATTTACCTCGTGATATAGATAAGAGGTAGCTGGTATGATATCTCTTGTTAGAAAGCTAGTTAGTATGATAAAGTATGCCTTGCATTATGCGAATGAGTAGACCGATTTGTTGCAATAACGCATTAACTAGTCACAACAAGAAGGCCAACTCGTAAATGCCCTCGGAGTAGCCTCTTCTACGCGCATTAGTTGTAGCCAAGAAGGTACATTTGGCTCGAATCTCCAAAGAAGAGCTCACATATTATTTCGACTACAGACCCCAAACTTGCACCAAACTGTATATGGGTTTTGCTATGGGTAATGTATTAACAAATACGCCATGCAATAATGCAAATCAATCAATTCATTTACCAAGTTATTCTGCAATGGATGTACAAATATGATAGTCAAAGTACTTAGTTATTTATACTTTCGCATGAGGACTTTATTCACATTTTACCGAGTTATTACGGCTTACAAAATTCGGAGATATATATACATCCATTAATGACTTGTACATTGCAAGTTCTGAACTCGTACTGCGCAAATAAATTACATTTCACATTCATGAATGAGTTGTCCCATGCATATTATAGCATTTGTTCAAACCATTTAATCGTATCAGCCGAATAACAAATACTTGTGTAAACTGTAAAGCCAGCATAGTTTTCAAATATCCCTGATTTTTTATTTTATGTAAAGTACATATAAGAATAGTAGCATATGATAATGTACACTTAACATTTGTTCATCTTCACTCATTATACTTTGTTCTACTTGTTACCCTTTATCTTGCCAGGGGAGCCGAATGAAGAACTAATCGAGGTTTGGATTAACATGTGCTAAATATAGGAAGTTGCATCTACAAGCCGATGTCTGCTGGTAAGCTAATTTCCAGAAAATACAAGCTGCAAACATAAAGAAATAAGATGGAAAAAGATCAGTTCCGGGCATTCAAGTTGGTTGAAAATTGCAACAAAGAAATGCTTAATTGCGCAAACAGGGAAATACTTGCAAAGTTGCATTATGTTTCTCAATCATAGCAACATACTTCCGTATCTTTTTACCGATAATAGCAACTTAACTTGCCACATAGTTGCCACGACTGATAAAAACTGAACAATGTTCTGATTTTCAAAGTATGAGCGTTGCAAGAGTATAGCTATTTTGTGTAATTATCGCAAAAAATGTTCTATACGCCACTATGTTGGGTTTTTAAAAGCTACCTCATGATTAGTAACAGTTCCAATCTCAACTATATACTCAGACAGCAGAGACATCTTTTGGCGTTCCAAATAAGAAAATATAGGTATCCAAACTTCATATACATCTTATTTACTTTAAGGAAAAAGAAAACAGCTCTCCATTTACATTCTTTATTATATCTTTAGAGAACACATTTAAATTTTAAGAATATTTTGTTGGATTATTAATAAAAAAAAAGTGTATCTCCATATTTAGTTGTATGAAGATTACCTTGCGGACATAAAGGCCATTCCAAAGAAGACGGCTTTGACAGCATGTTTCTGTCCCGCATAATCAAATGCTAATGGCAGCATTTCATGCAGTGTTAGAAAAGCCATAACTCCGCCAACTGTTTAGCCAAAGAGGAACCATAAAGATTATATTAATTTGAGACATAATTGCTTCACTTGGACATTTAAGGGGGGAAAAGTGAAGAATGTGTTACCTGCCCCTAGCAATCCCTCAAGAATCTCAGGATCTAGGCTACTTGGGAAGAGATATGCTGCAGAACATCATATATATGATCATACAAGTTATAATTCGTAATTCGATAATAGAAATTAACCACAAGTGCATGAGTTTTCTACACAAGATTCACGTGCTTTTGTACGAAGATGTTACAATTCATACCTACAATAATGACACCCAAAGGCTCAGCAAGCCCAGAAACAGTTGCCAGTTTAAACGCCTGCCATTTGCTGAAATTAAAAAAAAAAAAAAAAAAAAAAAAAAAAATGTTAACCTAAAAGCTGAGACGTACCATGTAAATTGCAACAATTGCATTTTTTGGAAGCAATTTGAATGAGATGGAGAACATATTTTTAAGTTTATCTTAAGGAAGTCCCACCTCTGTGTTGCAAAATAAACTGGAAGTGCAACAGCAACACCCTGTCAAAGTCCGAAAGTAAATAAGCGCAACCATCATTTAAGGAAAAACCCTTAAATTGGTCTCCCTTTACCCCAAATCATAACAAGAATACACGAACGAATGTATGATAACGTTTTCCCAACTTGGGAGTTGGGACAGCTAAAAGCTACCACACATGGGTAAATATGGAATTCAAGTTTACCTCTGGGATATTGTGCAAAGCGATGGCTAAGGCCAAGTTAAGACCAACACGAAGACCCTGCAAAAGAAACATGGAGCAATCATAATCAAATATCCAAATGTAATGAGAAGTAAAAGGTCAACAAGTAGGCCCTCGTGACTTTAACTAAAGATGAGACTAATTTAGCCCAAACTTATACGAGTTTGGTTACAAAATAATAGAAGAATCGAGTAACATGAAAGGCACGTGTTTTATGAAAGCTAAACAAAAATTCAATTGCAATAAGTGTGAAAGGAAGATTGTCTTTATTTACCTTAAGTGATCCAAGAAAAACAGCCATTCCTTCAGGAAAATTGTGTAAGCTTATGCCTGCATAAAATAAGATAAAAAAGTTACCACTAAGACAGGAATATACAAAGAACATTTTCTTGAAGAGTTCAAATTTACAGCTAGATAAATAAGAACCACATATCATATGTAAATTTTCTCCGAAATGAAGTGATAATCTTTACCTACTGCTTTGATAATTCCACTAAATAAAAGTTGACGACGATGCTTTTTCATGATATCTTTGCCCCCTACATCTCCATGTTTATGAATTGGACACATAAGTTGTTGTTATGTATGCACACAGCATCCAATAACAGTTCAAGAGTATAAGATTTACTGGGATAACAGACCTTAACCTTTTTGTTTTTCGAGTCAGACGTGGGAGCAAGTGACGGTTCTGGGATAAAGTTAGCGATGATGGCAAAGAAAATGACACCTCCAAAGAACTGTACAAAAATTAGTTGGGAATTTGTTAATGAAAATTATTGATTCAGAAAAATGCTGCGCAAAAAGCCGGTTTCTTGACATAATACAAAATGGTTCAGGGATATATTTGCATTTCAGAAAGTACCGTCTCACCCAAAGATTTCCTTTTAGAAATCCAATGGAATTTATAGCGTTATGGGCCAAATCAAAGAAAGATATGCTTAGCATAAGGCCAGCAGCAAACCCCTGCACCAGAAGCATTCATATCTTAGACAATGCCGTTAAAGATTAAATATATTTTTTTTTTTCGAAATTGCAAGTAAATTGATTGGAAGAAAATGTGAATACATGTAATTTTCAGAAATGAACATTTACACACACCTGTAAAAGTCCAAGCATCTTCAAGTTTGGAGCTTTAGTCAAAATCACAAGAAGAGCACCTGTTGACCATGCAGCATCATGTAATAGAATTTAGAAGCAAACAACAGTTGAGAATTTGGATCTCTAAATATCGAAGATACAGGCAACAAAAACCTTATGGCTATGAGTTTAAGCCTATAATGTTGAATATTCAGATATGATGCAATTCGTAACAAATTCAACGCAGCGTGAAGAATTAAAAATTATTTTTCATACAAAAGCATTGATTATGAAGCTACAAATGAGTGCAAATGCTAAACAATACAACTGAATCTCTCCTTTTGGAGATGTTAGGAGAGGGTGTTAAACAAGAACGTTATAAAAATGTAATTGGAGAAAATAGCATCAGACGTTCCTATTAGAATCAGCCAAACATCTATTACTACTTATGTGAAAAGTGAAAACATATCCTAGGATGTAAATGTAGTTTTCCTTTGGCCTAATATATCTGCATAGGGTGGTCAATACTCAATGTATATAGTTGATTTGTATTTCCATGGCCTAAAAGTGAATCTAACAGCCGAGACCGTACCCTAGTGATGTATTTCGTGCTGGAACACCCTCTTAGTTTAAAACTATAAAGCATATCGCCAAATCTTGCTGTTCACATTACATAGTGTATAAATACCATAAACCACTACTCATTTCATCCCAAAAACAGATGCGCACTTTGACCTAAGGGATCAAATGGTTAACTTAACTGATCCACATTTAACATACCAAGATGGCCACAAAGAGCATCGATTACTACATAAAATCCATATAGAATTTTCGAACTAAGAGCATCGGCAGAACCAAGATTCAAAGTGACCGGGTGCAAAAAGAATTTTTAACTGTAATATATCGGTGGTTAAAAGTACGATTTTATTAAGAGGATAAAAGGATATTAAAATTTCACTAACGGTACGGATCTTTTACTTATTAATGAAGCAACCAACCAACGATTATAAACACAGTTTTCTTGCATCGGGTGCATTTAGGAAAATCTGGATATTCTACAGAAATTTACACTAAGAAGCGAAATCCTAGCAGGGTCTTGGGACACCCCCTAGTTCCACCACTGAATAAGAGTGTGCTCGGGATTGCGTTTTGGTATCTGATCATAGCATTTGCAAAATGCATATAATCTGGAAACCGGGCAAACCATTTAAAAAAAAAGCAATTAGCAGCGTTTCTTAGAGACAAATCTCACTTTTGACTTAAAAGTACATTAAGACATAAAGTTTGTATATCTTAACAACACCACAACTCAAATTATAAATAACCAAATTTTAAAATGCAAAACAAACATCATAAAACACCACTTAAACCTCAAAACCCCTATTAATCAAACAACCATAATATAACATAATTAAAAAAGAAATGAATGAAAACGAACTAACCCAAAGAAGTACTTAATCCACCAACAAGAGATAATGAAAGAGCAACCAATACTTCTGAATCCATAATTTCTTACAAATTTACACAAATTGGATCAAATGGGTATGTTTTAAAACTTGTTATTAATTGAGTTTGGATTTTGAAATGAGGGTTTTTTTTCTTTATAAAAAAGACGGTTAATGATAATATGCGAAACTGCTGACAGTAGGTTTATGGTTACTTGCCCCCAATTTGTTCCTATGAATATTTTAAAGCAATCAGCATGGATTTGTTGTCTAAGAGCACAAGTTAATAACACGTTATTTGTACGGCACCTCAACGCCACATCATGCACCTCCCAATAATACACCAATAACTCAAACAACACTCACTCATAACACATCACTAACATCACTTGTAGGTTCCGCAAAATACCCCACCAAATATACCACTCACTTACACAAAATGTGCATTTGGCTTGAGCTAGTGGAGTGGCTCAAAACACAAAAGAGTGCATTTGGCACAAGTTTGGAATGTTGGCCGATAAGTTTGGCACACAAATGGCTCACCATTGGCAACTCATACCTTTTGCTCTAAAAGAAAACTAATGCTGGTAACTTTTTTTTAACTTTTCTTTTAGTTGCTTTTTTTTTTTTTTTTTTTTAATCTTTTGACCGATTAATTTATGCGTTTTAAGCTTAAAATTAAATTGAGTAAAAAAAAATTATAAAATTGGTGTGGTTATTTGACGTTTATTTGCACCAAATGTGGTTTGAACTTATGACCTCTCACATTTTCGTGAGTATGGTCGTGGGTCTTCTTACTGACTTCGTATTTATTCATTTTTGTTTTTGATCTTCTTTTAACATTTGTACAAATAAGCTATATAAACTTGGGTATGAAAATCTACAAATAGAATGTATCTACAATGGCTTTGCGTTAGATTTGGTGAGCATCTGCAGTCGAGTGTGAGTTGTGACAACAATTACCGCTTGATCTGCGTTGATAAATGGTTGCGGTGCTGATTGTGAGTACCACGATCGTAAAAGCCTATTTTTTTATATCTATTTATCTTATCTTAAATACACAAAGCATTTAGGCTTTTATTAAGTATTGAATTTTAATACAGAAAAATAACTAATATGCCCTCCATTAAACTGCGATTCATGTCTTTTTTAATTTGTTTAGATTTGCTAGTTTTCCGACACAAAAGGGAAATATTAAAACCATAAAAAATCATTCTAAGATTCATAGAAAATGAGCCAAACACTTATAATATATCCACAAGCTTGAAGCACACTGAGATTTACCGTTACTGTCGCTACAACTTTCCGCCGTTGCCAACCACCAATAACTTTGTCACAACTCATAAACCAAACAAAAGTCAACAAATCTAGTTATTTTACACATCTTAATACCTTATAATGCATTTAGGACTATTCTATAATTAAAAGGCTTAAAAATTCAGACTTTTTTACATGCTTGTTATAGAAATAATTGTCTTACTTTTTGCTATTAAATATTAAATTATTAAAGCTTAAAAGTTCAGCTATTATTCCAGAAAATTAAATATAATTCAAATGCTTTACACAATGTTGGGTCAATAACAGACTTTATGATGAATACAAAAAGGTCAATACATATTAAATTTTCTATTAAATTAATACCAACTCATAAAGACTTGTAACAACCCAATACATTTTTAGCCGGCTATAATTCGAATAGTCATAAAACATAATTAAATTTTGGTTACCACTTTAACTTCTTCTATCATGACCTAATTTGTAACATATGAAACTGAAAAACAATTATTGATATACATTAAAATGTCAGTTACGATATCTTATTATAAAACGAGCTGATGGTTTACACTTTACACATATCGCAAACTAATAAACACCAAGAAAGAAACATAAAAAATCTCATACTCGTGAACATCTATTTCATATACCATCTCCTTACTACCGCCAAACAACAAATCATAACAAAAATATTTGTCTCCTTTTCTCTTTTCTGTCTAAAACAGTAATAGACAAATCGCCTCAGGCTCTCCACACCACCACCACCACCCGGTGCATATTTTGACTGTCTAAAACAATAACGTAGATTGATATGTTGACTGTAAATGAAGTCACAACCTAGCCAAGTCAAAAAACCAAACCAAATCCTATTCTTGACAAAACCAAATCCTATTCCCCAACACTCACAATCATTCAAAACTCGAAACTGAAAAGAAAAATAATAATAAGATCTCGGTTAATTTCTTTCGTGTTATTCAAAGAAATATCAAGATCTTTGAAGGTCAAACAAACGAAAGTAATATCATCATCGATCTTTTTGAAGCTTAGCTTCTTTACACTATCCGATAATCTCAAAGAAAGAACAAAAACAATTTTGTTTTCATCCTTTCTTTCTTTCGGTTGTCAAAACACAAGAACAACAACATCATGTTGAACCTACCCGAGACCCTCCAAATGATCTTGAAGTCGTGGTCTTTGTGGTCGTGGTCTTCCCCATGCCTCTTCGAAGCTAACTGTTTATAATAACAAAAAGTTGTGCTCGGTTGGAAAGGATGAAAGATATTGGTGTTGTGATGATGGAAAACAAGATGAGATGAGTTTTTGAGATGAGTTGGATGGAGAGATAAGGTTGGTGAGAGAAGCGACGAATGATATAATGTGTGTGTGTGTGTTTAGGGTTGTGGAAATGATACCGAGTGATTAAATAAACTTGTACAATCAAATACTGGGATTGGAGTTGGGTTATTTTTTTGTTTAGACTTGGGCCGGTCAAATAAAGGGGATGAAATTTTTGTTAACGCTTGATATAATTTGGATTTTCTTTGGGCTTTTAAATTGTTGTTGATTTTACTTGGACTCGTAATTCACAAGGAATTAAATTGTATTTAACTTGGGTTTTAATTTTTACAATTGAAATATTGCACTAAATCATTATTTTAACTTGAAGGCCGAAGCACTCTACACCAAAAAAAAAAAAAAAGGCCGAGGATATAAAGGTCTTGGCAATCAAAATAAACAAGATGGATTCGGTTGACGCCGCTATCATCGAGGCGGAAAAAAATGAGTCTTATATTATTCCAAAGACTAATTTACTTTTACTTTTACGTCTAATTTTTATTTTACATACTTTTTTTTATTTAATGTACTATTTTAATTTCATGCTCTTTTTTATTTTATATAAATTGTTGTTATTAATGAAATTGAATTTTAGTTAAATATATTATTTTATTTTAAAAATAAACATATGCACTATGACATAGAAGAGTGTTTTGGTGTCATAGTCAAAACTGGTGCCATGAGCAAAAAGTGCTTAGGTGACACCACTTTTTCCCATGGCACCACCCCACGACACCACTCTTAGGTTTAAGTTATGTTAATTGGGTTGGCCAAATGATCTCAAACGAATTGTTTGGTATTTTTATCATGGGCTTTAATATCCAAGATATTGATTAAAGTTTATTTAGGCTAAAAATGGTTTTCGATTCATTCAAGGTAATTTAGCCGTATATTATTTGTTTGATATGTTTCATTTTGGGCTAATTTTGATATTAAGTTAGAATGTTAATAGTGGGTTTTATCTTTGTTGGTTAAAATTTATTTCAAGCCGAGTATACGGATTTAAAGTGTTAATCGAATTTTGTTGATTGGTTAATGTTTAATTTTAGCCGAAGTTGTTTTGAGGTTAATGGTTACGTTTAGGCTTTGTAATGACAAAGTCACAAAACAACTAATTTTGGAGGTTATATTTTATTGATGATATCGGGATTAATCTATTATCAAGATTCACTTAACTGATAAGAAATGTTTGAGAACTTGAAAGTAGCGTGTATTGAAAATAAAAATGAAGATGAAATGTATAGTCTAAAATGAAAAACATTTATTTGCCGCAAAATATAGTCACAGGGTACCCGCCGCCGCATTGCGCGGGTACCCTGCTAGTAATACAATAACGAATACATAGATGTCTTTATATATTCCGTGAATTTTTTAGCAACACCATCGATAATTTATTGTTAAAAAAAAGAGTAAATTATATCGTCGTCCCTATGGTTTGCCCAAAATAACACCGCAAGTCCCTTTGTTTTCATTTTTGCGTCATGAGTCCTTATAATGAAGTTTGGTAACACCATCAGTCCCTATCTCTAACGATCGTTAGCTTTCTCCGTTAACTTGTCCGTTTTCTTACATTTTTGTTTTCGTCCGTTTTTATACGTTTTCTTCCGTTTTCATACATTTTTGTCCATTTTTATACGTCCTTTTCTTACGTTTTTATCCATTTTCGTCCGTTTTTATACGTTTCCGTCCGTTTTCATACATTTTTATCTATTTTCATCTGTTTTTATACGTTTTCGTCAAATTTTACAGGTTTTATCTATTTTTATAAGTTTTCGTCCGTATTTTTTACGTTTTTATCCGTTTTCGTCTGTTTTTATACGTTTTCGTCCATTTTTGTAGGTTTTTATCTGTTTTTATACGTTAACTCCCTACATGTGCCATGCACATGAGGGTTGAACAATCGCTTTTGTCCGTTCTTATACGTTTTCGTCCGATTTCATTCGTTTATATACGTTTTCGCCTATTTTTGTCTGTTTTTATACGTTTTCGTCCGTTGTTATATGTTTTCTAATGTTCTCATACGTTTTTATCCGCTTTTATACGTTTTCGTCCGTTTTCTTACGTTTTTGTTTTTGTCCATTTTATACGTTTTCGTTTGTGTTCATCAGTTTTTATACGTTTTAATACATTGTCGTCCGTTTTTATACATTTTTATCCGTTTTCGTCTGTTTTTATATGTTTTCGTCCGTTTTCATACGTTTTTATCCGTTTTGTCCGTTATTATACGTTTTCTTACGTTTTTATCCCTTTTCGTCCGTTTTTATACGTTTTCGTCCGTTTCTTATGTTCTCATACGTTTTTATCCGTTTTCGTCTATTTTTATACGTTTCCGTCCATTTTAACAAGTTTTCATCAGTTTTTATATGTTTCCGTCCTATTTTTTACGTTTTTTTATCCATTTTTGTTTGTTTTATACGTTTTCATCCGTTTTATAGGTTTTCATACGCTTTTCTACCTTTTTTCCATTTTAAAAAACTGACGAAAACAGATAAAAACGTAAGAAAATGGATGAAAACATATAAAGACGGATTAAAACGTATGAAAACGGACGAAAACA
The DNA here is from genome assembly GCA_910596185.1 of Chrysanthemum makinoi. Classification (NCBI taxonomy): domain Eukaryota; kingdom Viridiplantae; phylum Streptophyta; class Magnoliopsida; order Asterales; family Asteraceae; genus Chrysanthemum; species Chrysanthemum makinoi. The sequence goes on from OU343224.1 coordinate 340,892,417, forward strand.
TATATAATTGTATAAAAATGGAAGAAAACATATAAAACTGATGAACACAGATAAAAACATAAGAAAATGGACGAAAACGTATAAAAACAGACGAAAACGGATAAAAACGTAAGAAAACATATGAAAACGTATAAAACGGATAAAAACGTAGGAACACGGAAGAAAACGGACGAAAACGTATAAAAAAAGACAAAAACATATAAAATTGTATAAAAACGGACGAAAACGTATTAAAACGTATAAAACTGATGAACATGAACGAAAACGTATAAAAAAGGACGAAAACGGATAAAAACGTAAGAAAACGGACGAAGACGTATAAAAACGGACGAAAACGTATAAAAACGTATGAAAACGTTAGAAAACATATAAAAACGGACGAAACGTATAAAAACAGACAAGAATGGGCGAAAACGTTTGAAACATATAAAAACGGATAAAAACGGGCGAAAAAGTTAGAAAACATACAAAAACGTATGAAAACGAATGAAAACGTATAAAAACGGACGAAAACGGATAAAAATGTAAGAAAACGAACGAAAACGTATAAAAACGAACGAAAACGGATAAAAACGTAAGAAAGCGGACGAAAACGAATAAAAATGGACGAAAAGAGATAAAAACGTATGAAAACGGACGAAAACGGTTAAAACGTAAGAAAACGGACGACTTAACGGAGAAAGATAACGATCGTTAGAGATAAGGACTAATGGTGTTACCAAACTTCATTATAAGGACTCATGACGCAAAAATGAAAACAAAGGGACTTGCGGTGTTATTTTAGGCAAACCACAAGGACGAACGATGTAATTTACTCTAAAAAAATTAGGGGTGAGCATGGTTCGGTTTGGCTCGGTTTTTGTATAAAACCGAAACCGAACCGAAAAATTTCGGCTTTTGATTTTTAGAAACCATTCGGTTTCGGTTTTGTGTCGGTTTGGTTTTTCGGTTGTCGGTTTTTTTTCGGTTTGGTTTTTTGGTTTTTTCGGTTTTTATACGATTTATCGAGTTTTGCTTTTTCAAAGTAGATTTGACATATACATAAAATAGAACCATATCTTAAACCGGTACAGGTACAACGGTACTAAAACGGGTAAAGAACCGTCTTAAATCAAGTGCCAACATTCTCAAAGTTGCCCCCAAGTTCCAAGGATTTGTTTGAGATTGAAAGGTACACTGAAACAATTGAAGGGTGTGTAAATGAAAAAAGAATGATGTTGGAACAAGTTCTTCAATCTTTTCATGTAATTGCACCATCTTCAACACGAACAACCATTAACATTCAAACTTAATGTGTTCTTGTTACATTTGTGTACCCATTTTTTTTTTACCTTAAAACATATTTTGTTATGTATATTGTTATGAAATAAAATATTAGCACAGTTATCACATATTTGAAATGCATCATTGACAACGGTAATGTAAAAGGAAGATATCAAGATAAAGTACTTATATTATTTATGAACAACAAGGCAAGATATATAATTTTAACTTTAAATGTCGGTTCGGTTTCTATTGGTCGGTTTTTAGAGCTAAAACCAAACCGAACCAAAAACTTCGGTTTTTTCAAAATAGAAAAACTGAACCGTTAGTTTTTCAATCGATTTCGGTTTTTTTGGTTTCGGTTCTTCGGTTTTTTCGGTTTAGGTTCGGTTTTTCGGTTTCTTGCACACCCCTAAAAAAAATGCATAACCAAAAACCATTTGCTTGCTGGAAAATCAGTTATATGAGTACTAAGCACTGCAATGCGCGGATACTCGGCTATTGAATTTAAATTGTGTGCTATATTTGTGACAGACATATTTTAGTAGAGAAAATAGTTGATGTTGATGATAAAACCATTACACTGTCAAAGTAGTGAAATGGTGATTTAAACGGAAAGCTAACGTGCTATTGATGATGTGCAACAATGGCTGGTGTGACCATCTCAGACGCTTCAATTATAGTTGTAAACAGGTAACAAATAACAAACCGTAAAACTTTAAATGAAAGAAAGATGAACAACGTTTACATGTTTTTTTGGTTAATCATGGTTTCCGACTTTTTAACCGACTAATCCACGGGGTTTACATGTTAAATGTCACATAACTATAGACATGTTTATAAGATGATTTACCATGGCATTTTGATCAATAGAATTTGTGTCAAGTTCGCTATGGTAAATCCGTAAAACGTTAACACACATCACACTGAAACTTCGTATATGAGCTTCCACCCAAACATCGGATTTACAGAAACATGATGCATATATGTCACTACCACGTATCTGTTATAATAACGATATATTGAAGAAAGGTACTGTAACTTAAATAACATTGATGTATTGAATGGATCGGTATAACGATTGATTATCGCTGTTATAAAGATCTACCAACTCTTAACAAAGAAAAAGGCAAAACACACATATGGCATGCTTCATGTCACTAAATATGTCACAATCCTTGATGTCACGTATATTTTTGAACGCTTAGAAGAAACAAAAAGTTTTTGGTCAGAATCAATATTAAATTTTGTTAGTATAAAAAAAAGATGAAATACATATCATCATCATGTAGTAAACAAACAGATCCTATGATAATTGATAGTTTCTTAGTAGTATCCTGTTTGTGATACATAATTGATTCAACTATAATTGTTTATGGAATCATCGACTCATATTCTGGACAAAACAATCAAGCTACTCTCCCAAAAACCATGTTTCAAACTCTTTTGGGTCTCTGTTAAACAATCGTTCCATATTAATCGAGCATATTTGCCCATTCCAAAGTTTCCAAAGCCATCCAACTATCCAAGAGGTAGGTCTTGATCCGTTTGCAAGTTCTAATTATAGAGCTTATAAAGTGGGAGCGGCAGGGGGTAACATATGGTATGTAAAACACAAAAGATGACCATCACAGGGCAAGTTATATAGTCATTCACACGCACACTTTTAGCGCCAAACATAGCCACAAGCAAATGCAGATCAAGGAACCTGTCTTGTTCAGTTTTATTCTGCTCTATAGGACTACCTTCATGTTCACATAGCTAACTGCAAGTTATAAATTAGCTGTATTGTACTATTATGTTCTCATCAAGGTTCAAAATTCTCCAGTTCCATCTTCAATCTATGTACCTGTTTCAATAATCTCGCCAACGAATTCTGGTACATATGGCATCAGCAACGGAAAGTTACCAGAAACCCACATCTAGCATATGAACATAAAAAAAGACCACCAATTTTCAGATGTCTATAAGCATATATACTCATGACCAACAATCTTTATATTATGCTTATTCAATGTGTTCCATCCTCCCTTTCAGTTCGTCTGAGCTATATTCAAGCAAGATCTATCTAAACTTACATGGCAAATAGGAAAACAGCCAAAGTTTCGGTTTCTGTAACGTGGTCTATCATTCTATGGTCAAGTAGACCTGATGCGAGTATGATGCACCTCAGGCCCAAAACAGCATACATGCACCTACGAAGGTACAATGAAATCTAAATACTAGAAAAAATGTATAATTACAACCAGAGACGGAGCCAGGAATTTATATTAAGGGGGGCACAATTTTTTCGATAGTAACATACAATTTTTTGTTTTAAAAGCTGAAGAGAATTTTTAATTGTTCGACATACGGGTTCGCTAATATTTTATCAGTAGTAACACATATTTACTTGATTAGTTGAAAAAAAAAAAGAAGGCAAAATTGACGTGAATGGTAGCAAATATGGTTCAATCGGAATACACACTAGTAAAGCGGTTTTCTTATAAAGAGGTTAAGTCATACAATATATTAATCATAACTAAATTGATAAATTTTAAAGTGAAGGGGTACAAATAGAACTTCCTAATAAAAGTACAACACCAAACACTAAAATCCCAGTTTCTTTTTAATTAAAGGACTACTTGGGCATTCTTTTTTGGTTTTCACGTCAACTTCTTCGTTAAAAACAAAGATCTCAAAACCTCCATTGAAACAAAAATCACAGTTTTCTTTTCTACTCGTAATTATTGAGCTTCTTGTCTTTCTTTCTCACTATACATACCTTCTACAAGGCTTGGACCTCTAAAGATGTTTCTGGGAACCACCTTCGTATACGGTAGGTCCGCCACAGTTGAGGGGGGCCGAGCACCCTCTAGCCGCCCCCCCCCCCCACCCCCCCACTGGGTCCGTCCCTGATTACAACTTCTGCTCCAATTATGCCATCTCTTCTAGATAGAGATGAAATGTATTAACATTAATCTGCCAATTGATTCAGTTTGCAAGTTGCAACATCACATACAAATTCCAAGACTAAAACATAGACAGAAAACGATGAATATATATGACAAATTAGTTGTACAACATTATAATTATCTATGTCGCCCAGAATCAATGGTTTAGTCAACAGCTAGCACATTAGATGCGCCTTATAAACAAGCTGGTACAATAGAAGTCGAAGCTACAGCACGTTTTCAAATAAAAATCTTAAGAAGTGCATCCTGTTCGTGCCTGCATCAGCTTGATACTAATACATTTTACTATTGATGTTGAACCACCCCACTAAGATGCTTCTTATATCAGTTACAATATCACACCTATATTCCAAAAATCTTAAGACGTATAATGAAAAAAACAGCAGGAGTTTTTAACAGGTCTCTAAAGCCATCTAAAGGTATGTCGATAAGAAGCAAGGGTTAGTTACACTCACCAGGGAGAATTAGCAAAGTTCATGAAACACAATGTATCAACCACTTCTGCACAACGAAAGCCACCTTCCAGAGGGGGGTTGACTGAGTTGAAACATCACTACATCTATACTCAGAACGTAAAACAGAAAGTGATAAATGCATGACAACAATTGGTACTACCGTACTATATTATATTATCTATCTAGAAGGGAATCGATTGTTTTGGTCCGCAGTTGGCATTCTGAAAGTGGATGCTACAACTTTACATGTTTAGGTCACAGAGTTTCAGGGGTGCATGTGTATCATGCCTGCACCAGGATCTTGAGATAGAGATGACTACATTTAATCAGTAATATTAAGATGCCTATAAGAACTTCGGTATCACATCTTCTTTCCCAAAAATTTATAATGTAGAATAAAAGATCAACAGAAATTTTGAACTTTCCTGCAAGGGCCAACTAAAGAGCCACCGATAAAGAGCAGCGGTTAATTTCAGTCACTAGGAATAAGCAGTGGAGTTCATGAATCACACTCAATCAACCACTTCTGCAAAAAAAAAAAACTCCTCCCAGGAAGTATTCATCTTCAATATTGGCTCCGAAGGTAATGAAATTCTAGACCGACCCTAACTAACAACAAATAGCATTGGATTCAATGTATAAATGTAATACTTCAGGCACTTCTAACTGGCTTCCTAACTCCTAAGAAACTCTTGATGGCTTCACTATAATCTAAATGTTGTACTCTATTACTCAGTTGATATCATATTATCACTTTCTTTCCAGCATCCGCAGAACTAACCAATAAAGCATGTTACAGCTAATTCCTACCACAAACATCTACATTTCTAGCAGACCATAGAATCGAGAAGTATATGTTCTCATCTACTAGCAGAGACCAAATTCCTAATAGGCTAATACCATAGAATAACCGAACAAATTACTAATGGCATCACCGGCAATACCTGTTACAGAGCAAGTAAGCCCAATAATCTGAAATAGGCGCAAATTTGAAAGTATTCCTTTTCCAAATTGCCTCCAAGGGTAAGAGGATCCTAAACATCTATAGAACCTAACCACCAAAGAATGGGATTGAATGTATAAATATAATACTTCAGGTACTCCTGACTGGCTAGTGGTTACCTATTGCTAAGTTGTTACGGATTGTCGGATTCATTACAATCTTCATGTTGCACTCTATTGCTAAGCTGCTACAATCATTTTTTCACTTTTTCCAGCATTGGCAGATCTAAGTAACAGGGTCGATTACAACTAGTTCCTACAACCAGCGTCTGCATTTCTAGCATATAATGAAATCGAGAAGCATGCATACCAAACTGCTAGCAGAAATCAAATTCATAAGACCAAAATAGTAGTGAATTACTAATGGCATCAAAGGCAATACATGTACAAAGCAACTAAAGCCAACTATCTGAAAAAGTACAAGATCGAGCAGGGGATAACATGTTTTATAAGCTATTCAAGAAGCTTTTCGAGAATGTAAATACGCTCAACTTCCAAACACATAACAATAATACATCCATAACAACATAGCAATATAGCACGTAGCACGAATAAACCGGTATCTCGTATTCTCGTCAAAACTCTCAGAAAAGTTCATTATTCAATTGCGTTATCAAAATCCAATAACAGGCATAATTCCCATACCCAAAACAATAGCATCAAAATTCATCAAATCTACAACAACAAAAAATCCAAAAATCCTCAATATAATCATTTTCCCTCGTTAGTCTACTTCAATCATACTATAATAATCGTATAAAGAGCAGCGGTTAATTTCAGTCACTAGGAATAAGCAGTGGAGTTCATGAATCACACTCAATCAACCACTTCTGCAAAAAAAAAACCTCCTCCCAGGAAGTATTCATCTTCAATATTGGCTCCGAAGGTAATGAAATTCTAGACCGAGTGACCGACCCTAACTAACAACAAATAGCATTGGATTCAATGTATAAATGTAATACTTCAGGCACTTCTAACTGGCTTCCTAACTCCTAAGAAACTCTTGATGGCTTCACTATAATCTAAATGTTGTACTCTATTACTAAGTTGATATCATATTATCACTCTTTCCAGCATCCGCAGAACTAACCAATAAAGCAGGTTACAGCTAATTCCTACCACAAGCATCTACATTTCTAGCAGACCATAGAATCGAGAAGTGCACGTACTAATCTGCTAGCAGAAACCACTTACCTGACACCATACAATATCGAACAAATTTGAGCACGATATCATGCAAGAAGCTTTTTATAATATAAATACAAAATTGAGTACAATAGCATGTTCTATCAATTATCAACCACTTTCGCACACGATAGCCACCTTGTCGAAAGTATTTCTTTTCCAAATTGCCTCCAAAGGTAAGAGGATCCTAAACATCTAGTACCTAACAACTAAGACAACGGGATTCAATGTTTAAATACTTCAGGTACTCTTAACTGGTCGTTGTTTACTTATTGCTAAGTTGTTATGGATTCATTAAAATCTCCACAATCTCCATGTTGCAATCTACTGCTAAGTAGCTAATATTATTTATCACTTTACGCCAAACTTTTGCAGAACTGACTAACAGGGTAGATTACAACTAATTCCTACAACCAGCGTCTGCATTCTAGCGTACCATAGGATCGAGAAGACCGCATACGTATCTACCATCAATGACCAAATCCATAACAGCATAATAGTGGTGAATTACTAATGGCATCAATAGCAATACCTGCACAAAGCAACTAACGCCAACTATATGAAAAAGTACAAGAGCAGAGGATAACATGTTTTATAAACTATTCAAGAAACTTTTCGATAATGTAAATACGCTCAACTTCCAAACACATAACAATAATACATCCATAACAACATAGCAATATAGCACGTAGCACCAATAAACCAGTATCCCGTATTCTCGTCAAAACTCTCGGAAAAGTTCATTATTCAATTGCGTTATCAAAATCCAATAACAGGCATAATACCCATGCCCAAAACAATAGCATCAAAATTCATCAAATCTACAACAACAAAAAATCCAAAAATCCTCAATATAACCATTTCCCCTCGTTAGTCTACTTCAATCATACTATAATAATCGTATAAATATATAACCTCGTTAATCTACTTTTCCTTTTCTTCCTTTCCCTCGTCAACACCCTCCTTTTTAGCTTCCTCCTCGGCAAGCAACTTCTTATTCTTCTCAATAGCATTCGCCACCTCCGCAGGCATATACTTCTCATCATGCTTCGCCAACACCTCACTCGCGTCAAAATAACACTCCACACTCCTCGCCTTCCCACTAACCCCCTTCCCCCCCCCCCCTCTAATCTCCTCCGTAATCGGCTTAACAAACCCTTCCACAACGACCGAATGCCCCTCCCTAAACAAATCAGGCACCTGGCCCTCGTACCTAACCAACATATCCGTAATCAAATCAGTTATAACAAACTCAATCTCGTGCGAATTAGCCGGGTGGGCCACGCTGCCTTCCAGGACCAACCCGCCTAGCCTAAACTTGTTTTTAGTCGGGTTTTCGATGTATTTGGTCAATGCGTCTGTTGGCGTAACGTAGAAAACTAACTGGTCCTGAAATTGGTTGAGAACTATGACGATGAAACCTGCGATGCAGCTGAAAGACAGGGCGTAGGTCCAGAGACGCTTGTTTTGCATCTGGCGGGCTTTGGCGCCTATGTCGGGTTTGGGTGACCGGGTCGGGTTGCGACGGGCGGTTGAGAAGTGTCGCCAAAAGGGTTGTTGGGAGATGAATTGGTGTGAGTTGGGGATTGTTGTGAAGAGTTTTTTGGGGGTGTTTGGATTAAGGGTTTTGTGGAATTTGGGTGTTTGGGTTTGGAGGAGACGAGAGATGAATCTGGAAGAGAGACGAGATGCCATTGAATTGTTGATGGGTTTTTGGTGGTTTTGGGAGAGAAGAAATGGTTTTAAGATCTTGTGAGGCACTTCCGCGAGGTTTCTTTTTTTCTTTTTTCTTTTGATGGATCTTGTGTATGGTTTTGTTGGTTTAAATAATGGTTGAATTTTCGTTAGGCCGGGCAGTCGAGTTAAAAAAATCGGTAAAAAATGACTCCTCGTAGATGTTATTAACATCGGTCGAGTCGAGTGTGGCTTGTGGTCATGATATCGGTCGAAGGCCTCCAAAATTGAATATCGATTCAATTTTCAATAGATTTCAAAATCATATTACCCAACCACATTTTGCTCGTTTGGGCATTGAATGTAAAAAATAAAAATAAAAATAAAAATAAAATCGACCATTGGTCATTTAAACTTTAAAAAAAATTAAAAAATTAAAAAAAAAAAAAAAAAAAAATTAAGTTTACCGCTCTATAAATACTAACTTCAAACATAATCTCAAACACAATTCACCTCAAACTACTTTTCAACTATATTCACTTCCAACCTCAATCTAATTCTCATCCAAATTCAAATGTGAAAAATATCCCACAATCAAAAAACCGACAATCCCGACTACCTCAAAATGCCCCGAATTTGAATTTCTCGCCTGAAAACAACTTGCTTAACCGGCATAACACCACAACAAAACCGGCCTATTCGCTTTCATCCACAAAGTTTTGAATATCAATCACAATACAACCAAATCAAAACCAAAACCCGTTTCGTTAGCGAATCCTTTTGTCCCACCACAACATCCTTACACGATTGCAGGCAAGAACCTAGTGGGTCGTCGTATCGTCCAAACATGGACTTCATTTATCCTCCCAATCGTATCAACCTTATTCCCGCAGTACTAATCTTGAAATGAATTTGGAAGATTTTATGCCAGAGTATCCAACACAAAACTATCCAACTCAAGATGCTTTGATGGGGCAAGGTTCGGTCACGGTTCGTACCATGATTCCATTCCCGTTGAAGACGATGATGATGAAAAAGCGGCGATGTTGAAGAAATGTCCCCATCAAACCAGCGCCATCAAGACGTGCTTCAGACAAGGACAAAGGCAAGAAGCCCGGCAAGCAAAGCGAAAGGCGAAGATCGTTGAACCATGGACAAAGGCGGAAGAAATCGCGCTTTGTAGAGCTTGGGTTTATTTGTCGTAAAACTCGGCGAGAGGAAACGACTTGAACCGACACCGCTTTTGGGAGTTAGTGATAGAGTATTTTCAAAATGAAACTGGCTCGACAGAACCTCACGACTCCATCACCACCAAATGGAAGAATATGATTTGTAATAGGGTTGGTAATTATTGCGCTATCATTGATAATATCAAGAATAACCATGGAAGTGGTGAGAATGATATAGACGACACTTCAAAAGCTCTTAGAGAATATTGTATGGCGTCGGTCATGATTTCACCTGGAGGAGTGTTGGGAAATTTTGAAGGGTCATGATGCTTGGAAGAAGCGTGAGATGCCGGCTTTCCAAAGCGAATAGTCGGGAAGAAAACAAAGGGTTCTACCACTACCTCGGGTTCAACCCAAGCTCCTTTGGATATCCAAGATGTTGATGATTCTGATGATGAGGAAGAGACTAGAGAATCACGAATCATGGTGAAGTGACAAAGCAGGAAGAAATCATCCTCCTCCTCTCTTTGATGATGAACCATCGAATCATTTTCAAATCGTTGGCCAAAACTTTCTTCAAATTCAAGAAAGCTAGTCAAAAGGGGAGAAAGGTAAGAATAAGGAGGGTTTAGAAGATGCGTACATACAGTTGAGGGAAAAAGAGCTGGAGTTGAAAAGAGAGAAACTTGAGCTCATGAGGCTATCAAAACGGGAGACCGACATAATTTTCTACAATACCCCAGTCGACCCAAGTTTGACCGGACGACAACTAGAAGAATTGATAAAAGTCAAGGCAACAATCAAGGAACGCTACGGTTTAGATTATTAGTTTAAATATTGTAATGTTTATTTTAATTTACTATTGTAATGTTTATTTTAATTTTAATGAATTTAAATTTGTTGTTTAAAATGTTTGGCGGTCATCATTTGTGGCATCTGGTCATGTCACGGTGGCCGGAGAGAAAGCTCATGTGACGCTGGTGACCTGGGTCATGAGTGTGCCCAGCCTTAAGGAATTTGAGAGTCGAGCATGTTCGAGTAAACTCATGCCTTTATTTGTGATTATGCGATAAATTGCACTATTAGGCCTGTCAATAGTGATTTAAAAATTTTGGGTTGAATGGTGTACTTCAAACTGTTAGTAACTTGAAAATAAGGCTAGTCCCAATCGTGATCGAAGATGACCCAGGTCATCAGGTGTCACATCAGCTTTCTCTCTGGCTGACCAAACATGTAGGGATGCCGGTCGATGAGTTTTTTTTTTTTTTAATTCAAACATTTTAAACATTAAATTTAAATTCATTAAAATTAAAAAAACATTAAAATACGAAATTAAAAATAAAATAAAAAATAAAATAAAAAATAAAAAATTACAATACTTAAAAGAGTAAAGAGTGAAATAACACTATAGATACAACCCTACCAGTCACAAATTCAAATAGGAGCGGGATTATTTAAAATTCAAATTCAAAATCACAACTATTTGATGACACTATATATACAACCCTACCAGTCCACCAATTCACACACACAACTCACACAATTCACACACAAAAATGTCTCAAAGATTTTTCAAAATTTCCAAGTCCACCAAAGCTGCCGGAAACAAGCTTTTCAACTTCACCAGGTTCCTCCAACTAGCTTTTCTACTTAGAAGAAGTTGAAGTTTACTCAACACCATCTCGAAAATGTCTTTCCGGTTTTCAGCCGGGAAAACCTATTTTAAACACTCCACCTGTGAACAATCCAATTGTTCCAACTCCATCTGTGAACAGTCCACAGGTGGATCTTGAAAACAACCCATTCGGGTTAAGTGGAGGCTTCCGTCGTCAACTTGAACAAGCGAAGAAAACTATAGGGAGATTATGGAAGAACGCGAGGCTGCGTCGTGAGCGAAGCAAAGGGAAGCTCAAGATCTTCAAGATAACTATTTTGACATAATGGAGACTCGGCTCGTTAATGGCGAGTTTAATTCTCCTTCAAGTTCGAGGGTTGGGTCTCGGATGATTCGCTTTTTAAGTTTTAGTAGTTTTATTTTCATCAGTATGCGTTGTAGTTTTTTATGTTTAAGCGTATTATGTATTTCATGTTTTCAGTTAATTGTTCAAGTTTCAATTTGTGTTTTTCATCAGTATGCGTTTATGTTTGCATTCTTTTTTCCTCTACGAACCTTTCAATCTTTATAAAACACATCACCTTCAAAATTATTTACCCTCTCCAAAAATAAAACTCAAGAAATAAAAAAAAAAAAAAAAAAAAAAGTAGCAAAAAAGTCGGTCGTTTTTTGAACCGATGTCCAAATTTTTTGGACATCGACCGATGTCACGCCCGAACTCCATATCCATGATGCCCGAAGTTAAGATCGGTCGAGGGACGAATTTTTCGGTGCCCAACCGATATTCACACCACGATTGCGACTAGCCTAAGAAATATCAAGATATTACGTTAAGTAGCGTTTGTTTATTAAGAGACTCTGAATCTGAATCTAATTTGTACATCTGAATTTGAATATGTGGTAGAAAAGTGAATCTGATTCTTATTTTAATCTGAATAAGTAGTTGAAAAATCTGAATCTGACTCAAATAAAACTGTTATTTTTTTCTGTCCGGATGTGTTAAACTATTAAATTTTACAATTTAAATATAAAACCATTCCATTCACAAAACTAATAAATTTTATTAAATATATGAAACCAAATTTTATAATAGAATCAATTTAAAGTTAAAAGTATTTTAAACAAAACATGCAATTTATTGTTTATTTTAACAAAAATAAACGTGTCAGAGTTTAAATTGAACTTTTTAAACCGATTAACTATATGGATCGCGTTAGAGTTGAGATATATGAGTCCGAAATCGAACCCTTCAACTTGAAAAAAAATATATAAATTGTCATATATCATCTTATACATTTTTTATCTAACAAAACATATACAATGATTCTGTTTAATACTTTTAGTATGAAAAATAAAGGTGAAACAAGACAAAGAAAACAAAGAAAAAAAATAAAAAATAAGAATTAAAAAAGAGATATTAAGAGGTGTTAAGACACCCGCTCCACGTCTAGTTCAATAAGAGGTTTATGCCTCTTATTGCCTCTTAATGGTCCCAGCTCTTAACAAAGATTGCCTCTTAACACCTCTGAATGATAGGAAAAAAACAATAGTCTTAATGATCTAAATGTCTGACCGTATCTGAATGAGTTAGATTAAGATGTTGTTAAGAAGCATTTACAAAAAACAAACACCACCTAAGTGACGCACAAACATTGGTTTTTGTGAATCACTTTCAACGTAAAAATAAGTATGTTGATAATGTATGAAATGATGATGGAAAAGGACTAGGGCATTCTTGAATCATTGTTGTCCTATTTATGGTGGAAGGAAATAGGCTCCGGTAAGCATCTACACATAAATTGGAGACCATGAGGGTATCTCATGAATTTTGGTAACCGCTAGGGATAATGTCCCACGTTTCTATCTTCGCGAGAAAGTCTTGACCGGGTAGTGAAACGTAGGTTTGACTTGGTCATGAAAAACCTTTGTGATAACATCTTCGAAGTACACACCTCCGAAAGGTGTTTGACTTCAATCGGAGAATTCCCTTAGAGTAGTATTTGTTATAAATGATTTTACGCCAAAAGAGATTTTATGAGGTCTGCGAAGTCATTCGAATAGTATTCTATGAGTATGTTTGAGTAAACTTGTGCCTTTATTTGCATGTTCGAGAACAAACTCGCTTTGATTAGATAATATTTTCAGGCTTAACTAAACTTGATTAACATGATTGAAAATATCAATATCAATTATAATCAAGGTTAGCATTGACCAACTTGATAAGTTCGAGCTTAGGACTTGTGTCACAGAATCCTTCTTTCGACCCTGCATCGCGTCCTTACTTCGATAAGGACCAACCATCCATCCCGCGTATAATAGAAGTTCACTCGTTTTTTCCTACCTTAGACTCGTCAAAGGAGCGACCCTTACTTCCTAACAATGTAGTGTCACGACGAGTTTTTTTTATCGCATTATTAATACTCATTTATGTGGTTGTCAAACTAAAAACTATAGTGCGCTTTACTAAAGCTAAACAAAATTTGTAACATGAGTTTTGTTTTTTTTTTTTTTACATAACGCATTTAATTAAAAGCGGCGGTTTTAACTATATTGTACACTACACAAGAAAAGTTCACATGGTTCGTGAAAACTCAAAAACTTCCAAGCGTCCGTCGTGTAATAATGTAAATATACACATTAAGAGTGATGTGCAAAGTGGTATAGCACAACAATGTTGATGTATTTAACGAGCCGAGTATTGATTATCGATTTTGACTCGCAAAATTCTAAACTCTATATGAGTGTATCGAACTTAATTTAACTTAACATGAGTTATGATGGGCTTAAGCTCATTAAGCTACTTTATTTTAGAATTTCAATTTTAATTATACCTTTATTTCTCGCTTTCTTTTTCTCACTATTAGACATGTTTATTTTTTTCAGCAAAGACGTCTTGATGCAAGAAGAGAAAAAACAGAACTATTACACTTCGAATAAAAATGCGGAATAACGTTTCACAAAAGTGTAGTATGAGGAAAATGTGTTTGTTTTTTGTATGCACCTCTCATGTTCCATTCGTCATGTTTTCGTTTGGCTAGTGTGCCTTGATTTCTAGAATTTCATAATCCTCCTTTGTACGAGTGAGGTCTTCTATTTGGACTGGTCCAACGTGGTTATGGGTAACTTTTGGCACGGGTGTGAGTATGTGTTGTTCGCAAGCCATGTTCTTTTTCTAAGTGAGGGTTTTTAATCAAATTAAAGATTTTTGTGGCAATGAACAAAAAAAATCTTTGTGTTTTAACCTTTTAGGTGTGAAATTGAGTTGAGATTTGTAGGAAACTGTGAGTGTTATGTATCTCTGTCTCACAAATCGCGTCATGTTTACGTATCGTATGTAAAACATGATTAGTGTGGGTAAGGTTAGTTGTTTGGTTTCTCATTAAGAATGTTGAAGACCTAATGAGAATAATGTTTCTCTATAATTAATTAACTAGTGTGTGGGACAACTTATGCACTGCATGTCAATAAATGTGTGAATGTTAGAGAAAAAGGTGAACCTTTTTATTGTGTTTGATACATCTCTATTTACAAAAAGATATATAGGGTTTTGGGAAGATCCATTGTGATTGATCAACGGTTGTACACAAGTTACGCGTTGATCATCTAACGAGTAGACAAGGATGACAGTCGTCTCCTTTCCCTTGGTCTTGCACGATTCATACATAAAATGCTCGTCCAACATTCTGGTTGTGTCTGTAATACTCTCATGCGTCAATCATCCTACCACAACGGGTGGATGACAGTTGTCTGTGCGTAAACAGACGGTACCTGACAAGTCATCTCAGGTCATAGTGACCTAAGAGTATTGTGGTTGGATTTGGATTGCTCAAGGATGGGTAATGGGCTTGAGTTTAGGGTATACATTAATGGGTTTGGGCCATTTATCCATATATGCTATAAATAATAATGATAGGTTTATGTTACGTGACGTGTAAATGCATTTTAAAATGTCGGTTTTGATTTTCTTGAGTATAGGAGTGATAATTTAAAGTGATAGATTTACTTCTTGATGGTAGATTTTGATAACGTAGTGAGATATTATTGTTAGCAGATTATGTTTAGTGTATATTGGGCCAATCCCATGTACTAGTTAGTGATGTATTTATATTATAACCAACCATCATTATCAATTAAGTGACATAATACATTTGACAAGGTTGCAGCTGGTCAAGTCCGTGTATTACATGTTTCGTCTCGCTATCAGTATTTCAACATCTTCACCAAGTGACTTTTGTTTGTCTTATTTGACGAATTCCGGATCAGTTTAAACGTTCAACATCCTCTCGTTCCAACTGCGAAAGACTATTAGCATATTATGTTTAGTGTATATTGAGCCAAGCTCATATATTAATTAGTGATGTATATTATATCCAGCATTCATTATCAATCAAGCAATCATAATATATTTGACAATTATGTGTTAGCTAAAGATGACGAACTCGCCTAGGAATATACTAATGTACTATGCTACAACAATTAACTATTTTTGTAAATCATTAAAAAGTTATATTCATTGATGCCTTCTTACTAACCAACAAACCACAAACGTCTCATTATTACTGTATATCACCATCGACACTAGTGGGTACTTTTTCTTGCTAATGCGCTGCGTTAGCCGCGTATGTTTAGCAAAATAGATTGGGACTAGAGTTAGGGCTGAAGCTGGGACTGTAGCTTACTATAATTCAAAACTAAAATTTTTTATTTTCATAAACTTATTTGGTAAATAGTTTAAGTAGAAGCTTATTATTGTAAAATTACTAAAAAAGATATAATTAAAGGGGTTTGGTATGATGTTTTTTAAGGCGGATAATGGTAAAGGTAATGAAAAATAATGTTTTTTGTTATATAATGAAATGACCCATTACTTGATAGTGGGTAATGGACAATTACCCAATAAATTGGGAGGAATTTTTTTTTCCCTTTTCTTTTTCTCACTATTATTATTATAGAGCATTGATCGTAAATAGACTGCTAAATTAGTACAAGGCTTCTACCTGTATAAATGAATATGCAGATCGCATTCTTGTACTGATTCATTTATGATGAAGTCTCCTTTGGCTCTTTAGTTAGGTCCATTTATCATTTTCCATTATTATATTTCTCTTTCTTTTTTTTGAGTTTGAACCAAGCATACCATAAATATATTAAATATTTTTATGAGTAATTAAGTAATTTAATATATTAGAAGCCCTGTCTAAAAATTTTAGCCTCATCTTCAAAACTAAGGCTTAGAGCATGGGGCATGGGGTATGGGGCATTTCTTTTCTCGCCACTTCTTATGTGGCACTTCACCACTTCTCGCCACTTCTTGCCACGACACCATGGCCTCTCACCACTTTCCATTTGGCGTTACAACGAAGCGGTAAAAGACAAAAAATTTGCAGTGTTCGTGTTGTTTCTTTTGTGTTTGTGAGGGTGGGTGGGACCCAAGTGAAGAGATTTGAGTAAAGTTGTGATTGGGGGGTATTTTTAAATGAGTGTGTTGGAGTGATGTGGAGGTGAGGTGCTTGGACACGTAGGCCGAAATGAAAAGTGGGTTCTTGCACCCAGCACCCTTTCTTATAATTTCAAAAACCCCTTATAAGCTTTTATGTCAAATGAGACTTATTTTTAAACTAGACTTAGTTTTAAAATTTAAACCTCATAAGCCCTCCAAACACATAAGAAAAAAAAGCTACGTTCCTTTTTATAGTAAAAATCCAAAAAAACGTTATTCATCTCGAATTCCTAAATCTTTAACATTATTTTAGATCGTAGT
Organism: Chrysanthemum makinoi; assembly: GCA_910596185.1. Taxonomy (NCBI): domain Eukaryota; kingdom Viridiplantae; phylum Streptophyta; class Magnoliopsida; order Asterales; family Asteraceae; genus Chrysanthemum; species Chrysanthemum makinoi. The sequence goes on from OU343224.1 coordinate 340,909,495, forward strand.
GCAAATTCCACTTTCATTGTATAAAAACTTGGGTCACACTCGCACCAAAACTTGTAAACCGGTCCATGTGATGTGATGATCACATGCCAACACAACTTGCACTACGTGTTACAAACCTCCACCCCATAATTCCCATCGAACAATGCAACAACACATTATTCGCTGTCTTTTATTTTACTTTTAATATTTTATTCCCATTTTCAATTTCCTTGTATTTGCTTTGCTACCCTGGAATTGATAGCGAAACAATGAATAAAAAACCGCACACCAAAAAAGGGCCCATAAAAAAAAGTTTCACTAATTAAATCATAATTTAATCAAATTGACAATAATTATCCTTAACGTTTTATCACATTTTCACATTCCACCCTTCCGTTACACCGGAAAACCAAACTTAATCAGAAAACAAGTGACGTAAAGCTGACGTAACAACATTTTTTCTTCCTCCCTTTCGTACCGGGTGTTTGTTCAAGCTTATTTTTCGGCTTACGAGCTTACCGAATTTCGGCTTATGTTTCATAAACTTAAATATTCCAGCTTATTTATATATAAGCTTATTACCGGGGTGTTTGTTTTGGCTTATATAACCGGCTTACGACTTATCTGATTTTGAGCTTATGCTTCATAAGCTAATTTTTTGTAGCTTATTTTGAATCTTTTTGGCTTATATATGTTTCTTACGTTATAATAAGCTTATATAAGCCGAAAAGTTTCAAAATAAGCCACGAAGGCTTATTCTGAACTTTTTTCGGCTTATATATGCTCTTACTTTATAATAAACTTATATAAGGCGAAAAGTTTCATAATAAGCCGCAAAAAGTAAGCTTATGAAACATGAGCCCAAAACCAAATAAGCAATAAGCCAAAACAAACCCCCTATGTATCTCCAAATACGCCGAAAATTTTAAGCTTATAAAACATAAACCGAAATCATATAAATCTATAAACCCAAAATATAAACAAACTTAAACAAACACTTCTCATCTTCCACCTTGGCGCCACATCTCGCCACATATAAAACTCTCTAAACCATAACACGACGTCGTTTACGTTTTGTACGTTTTCGTCCGTTTTTCAAACTTTAAGTATCTTGGCCGCCCTAACAACCGGATTTTCCCGCGCAATCGCTTCACGTCCAACGCCTTTATAATCATAGCTACAGTCATGTCGATCGGAATACCGGTGATCGGAACAGAACATCTCACCGCACCGGCACCTGAATCCCATCAGCCCGACTTTTCTCCGGCAGCCTGAGCACCTGTTCACCTCGCGTCTCTTCAAATCATTCTCCGGCGACGGTAGCTTTTGCGGCGAGTTTAACGGCCGTGGATCCGGTTTTTTTGATCTCTCTGGCGACGGTGCCGGCGACGGTTTAGATGTGATTGGCGACGGTGTGCATAAGGTTAGGGTTTTTTCTGGAACTTTGAGCTCTGTTTCTGTTTCTTCTTTTTCTCGTTTTTGGGCCATTTTTTTTGAGAAAAAAAGAAGGAAAGTGTGTGTGTTTTTGAAGGTGTTTTTAGTGTGTGTGTGTTTTTTTTAGTGAAATTGGGAAAGGATGTGAAGAAGTGGACGATAATGGTGGTGATGGAATGTGGGGCCTAGAGTTTTTCCATTGGGACGTGTGTTGTATGGTGATGTGGGAAATCACGAAAATGCATTTGAGTTTGAAAATGAAATGCACTACAAAAGACAAAATGGTCTCAAAATAATTGTTTATTTTTCGAAAATATATTTTAGCTAGGGGTGAGCAAAATAAAGGTATGTTTGGCGTAATGGATTAGGGATAAGTTTTAAGCTTTTTTTAGGTGCTTATGATTTAATAAGCTAGCATGACAAACGATACTTATTTTACAAGCCGACTTATTTTAAAAGTTCAAGCCTCATAAGCACCCTCATAAGCCCTTCGCCAAACACAACCTAAATAAAAAATTGAATCAAACCGAAAAGGCGAGTTGAATCGGTTTGACAAAAACTGAATCGATCATATTTGTCTCGGTTTTCGGTTATATGTACTTATGATTTTCAGTTTTGGTTCAGCTTAGTTCGATTGGTTCGAGCTAAAATCGAGAAAATAACACTTAAACCGTTTGACCGAATCAAACCGAATGAGCCGACACAAAACCAAACCAAGCCGATTCACTTATGTTCGGTTCTCAATTCATGTCTTTTACAAAATCGATTTTTGATTAAGGTCGGGTCAGTTTTGACCCGATACTCGGCCCTTGTTTTAGTATATCATACAAATTACATTTTCATCAATTGAATATCATTTTACCTCATAATATATGTTTTTCATTAAGTGAAAATAAACAATTATTTTAAAACATCTTAATATGAACACTTATTTTAAAACGGAATGAGTATATGTTTGAGGAACAAAAGCATCGTAATGTGTTATATGTATATGTTATACATAAAAGTGTTGTTAAATCAACTATAACATGACGAAAGCTATGGCTTCAATTGAATGGCTAAAAAACCCTAAAACTAAAACTCTCTCTGGCGACTAAAAGAATTACGATTCCCCTACTCTTAATATTGGTCGATTGACTTTTGTTCACTTATGGTGGGATACTGATTTCTTAATCGTTTTTTATGCTTGCATGTGCACCTACTTTGGTCTAAATTAATATATTGATCGTGGGTCAGTTGTGATTGGTTATATTCCCTTCTACTTCTATTATCCTAATATATAACAGATACTATTGCATGCAAATTGATTATGGGTGGAGCAGGTTGAATTGAATTTGTGATTTAGCGTTTTAAACCCTAACTCTTGAGTTAGGGTTTACTTTTATTTTTACTCTTTTTGGTTGTGCACGCTGCTGGTTCGGGTTTAGTTAGTGTACGTGGGTTGTGAGAGAGATGGAAAAGGGATTTCTAAAGAATATTAGTGCTTCCAATGATTCGAAAACGGTTGGAAGTGGTGAATCGGTTATGGAGTCTCGTGGGGATGTGACTTCATCTCTGTAAGTTTAATCAGCCGGCTACTTGTGAACCTCATGTGGAGCCGGTTCCACATAATTCCTTTGGTACGATAAGGGTAATGGTGTTGGTAATGCCGATAATTTGCTTTTCTCCACAACTTTCTTCTCAATCGCATGGTGGGAAAGATGGAGCTGTGGGAATTGATAAGTCCACAACTGAGGGTCATGATACTTTATTGAAAATTCGTGCTATTGAAAAACAAATATTTGAGGGAAAACTTGTTCTTGTGGGTGATGATGGGCAACCATTAAAACCCATTTGACAGTGGATGCTACTACTTCGGGCTAATCCATTTGAGCATCTTAAGGTGCCGCAATCACAGAAGGAGCTAGAGGAGATGCTTACTGCTATTGGTTATTATTCGAAACCTCCTCAAGATACTAGTGTTCCTATGGCTTCTAATGTTAATGCTACTAGTAGTCTTAATAATGGTAATGATAAGGTTGATATGAATGCACATGAATTGTTGGTATTGAGAAGGTTGGTGTGTATGCTTTGAAACAACCTTCTACATCATTTGCTAGTGTTACTTCTACTGAACCTAAGAAACAAACGTCAAACTTTCGTAGGTTGGAGTGTAATAAGAAAGCTAATGGTGTGGATCTTTCTGTCCCGATGAAAGTGGTTGAAGAGGTGAACTCTAGGTTTGAGAATACTTTGTATGGGTATGTCCTTGGTCAACGACTTGCTTTTCTGTTGTTGATTACTTTGACGCGAATGCGGGCTAAGTTTGGTATACAAAAGGTAATGATGAATGCAAAGGGGTTCTTCTACTTTAAGTTCAATTCGAAGAAAGGTGTTGATGATGTTCTTGAAAGCGGTCCTTGGTTGATTAGAAATGTACCTATTATTCTTAAACCATGGACATTGAAAACCAACTTACTTAAAGAGGATTTGACCAACATCCGGTGTGGGTTAAATTCCATGAGGTTCCTCTTGCTATGTTTTTCGATGATGACCTTAGTCTCCTTGCCACATTGATAGGCACGGCCAAAAGGTTAGATGCTTTTACTAGCCAAATGTGCAAGGACTCGTGGGGCGGTAGTAGTTTTGCTAGATGCATGATTGAAGTGAAGTCAGATGAGGTGCTTAGGACGACCTTCTTGTTGAGATACCGTTACTTGATGGGTCGGGTTCGACTATTGAGAAGATACAGGTTGAATATGAGTGGAAACCACCTCATTGTGATAAATGTAAGATTTTTGGTCATACTCTTATTGAATGTCCTATAGTTGTTGAACCTCCTCTGCTTTCAGCCCTACTAAGCTGCGTTAATGATGGTTTCAAGACGGTTAATAACAAGAAGAAGGGAAAGCAAGGTGGGTCCTGTTAGGGTCAAGGTGGGTTTACTAAACCTGTTGTGGGTAAGCGTTTCAAAACCCAAAAAGACTCCTCACCGATCCTAAGAAAGTGGAAGTCGCTAAGAAGAATGCTTCTGATGTGGCTAGTTCGAGTGGAACAAAGATATCTACATCTAACTGGTTTGATGCTCTTAATATGGAATATACGGATACGTTTGGTATTCCTTCTAATGACACCAACGAGGATGTGGATTCTGGTCGTACAATGGAAGTTAATGAAGATAAGTCTACTAAGGCAGTAATCGCATCACAAGAAACCCTTGTGAGTGATTTGAAAGAGATGGAGTCGGGTGTGGCTCCTAAAACTAGTGATTCTTGTAATCAGCAGCCTCTTCTACTAAGAGAGTTAATCCTTTTTCTAAAATGGGAGAGATCGTGGTTTCGATTCTGATGATGAGGTGGTTGCTAACCCACTTGATGAGTCCGCTAATCTATTCCGGTGGTGGTGGCCAAGAGTTTGAAGGTGAAAATGATGACTATGACTACTGATGACTATCGCGCTAAACAGTTTATGATCTTCCTGGGAATTTGGATGCGTTTAATGCCATGTATGGCACCAAGCTTCAAGGTCCTAGGAAGTAATTTTCCTTCGTTATGTCCTATGTTATCATTTGAGTAGTGGTTTGTTTTCTTGTTTAGAAAATAGGAAGTATCCTGTTATGTAAGCTTTATGCCTATGTAACGGGCTGAGATATGGGATTTCACTCATATCCATTGTACTTAAACGTTTTTTTGGTTAATATATTTACCAGGGTGCATGATTACTCCCCTTTACCCAAAAAAAACTATGGCTTCAATTAGTTGTAGAAAATATTTATCTCTAATTTTACAAAAACAACTCAAAATTTAAAGAACCTGATAAAATAATGTTGCGTTTTCTGTTACGTAGTACTAGACGAATATTCGTAAATAGCAACAGGATTTTATAACGACAGATTATTTTGTGTTAAAAAAAGTTTATGAGTTATAAACGAAAAATAATAAAAGTTTGAAGATTTGGGGAGTAAACAAAATGTTTTGAAACTCGGTTCGACCCGGGTGGTTCAACCCGGTTGAACCGTTTCGGTCGAAAAACGGGTCGATTTAACGAAGTCAACCCGACGGGTTGGGTAAAAACGGTCAAATTAAACCGGTCAACCCACGGTTTGAAGGCCCGGTCAACCCAGTTGATATGTATTAATAGTTTCCTTTTGAAATATATGTTTTCAAAATTTTCTTTTTTAGTTTCAACTTTTACTTTTTACTTTTTGGTTTTTCTTTTATATATAGTATAGTGGTATGCGCGCGGCTTGGCCAGCATCATGACTATTAATCGGAGAAATAGATCTCGATGAGACCTAATTCACCAGTTTGTATCGATTTCAACGGTCCTCTCTGATTCGTTTTCGGATGGCTTTTATTGGTTAGCCGAACCGGTGGCGACACTGGTTCCCCGTTGAACCCGTTGGTCCGGTCCAATTTTCAAACTATATGTATCATTAATTAGTGTGTTTAATTATTTTATATTTTGGATTATGTTGTAGATTGTTTAAATTGTACATTGTGAAAATTTTATTATACTTTTTAGTAAGGAATGTTTAATTGGTTGTTTTTAATTTTGTTAGATATGTTTTTAATTGTTTGTACAATGTGAATAAATTATTGTACTTTTAAGTAATGGAGTATTTTAATAAGAGTATTATTTATACCATACATTTTTCTCACATGTGACTTTCAACATTTCACTTTTCGTTTGACCATTTTTCTTTTATATGTAGTATAGATATAGTAGGCTGGCTTTGGGATACAAATGAAACAAAGAGAACATAAAATACGTGTTTTTGAGATATTTATTTCTTATTTTGTGAAGAATTTTGTAGAATAATTGATTTCACTACTTGAAAAAGTGCCATTAGCAACAATTAATTAACAACAATAAATAAATCGTTGCTAAATTATGTATTTAGCATCAAATTTTAGCAAGAAAAATGTTAACAAAGATGCTAAACTTTTAGCAACAAGTAAATTAGTTGGTATTTCTAAAAGCATGGATGCATCACTTTTGCTATTATTTTACCAACAATTTTGTGAGTCATATTTTTTAAGTTGACAATAGTAGAGTTATATTTCTAAAAGTATTAAATACATTTTAGACAACGATTAAAATTTTACACAACTACTATTAATTAAATCACTTCAAATAAGTATTAAATAATAGAATTTTACACAACTACTATTCATTTTCCCACAATGAAGTCAAAACACAAAAAGCCTGAACCACTCACCGCTCAACGTCTCCGGCTCGCCATCGCCGCCGTGAAACACCGTCATCTCGGCCGTCGTCATCAGCAGCTCACCATGTCGCCGCCTCACTCAATCACTCCATCCCGTCGTATCCACCTTAGTCCGTCGACCTCGCTTCGTCGGAAACTCACGGAATCTCACTCCACCTCTCCGTCGACTTCTCGTGGTCGGCTCCGCCTCAGTCCATCACCATCGGTAGACTCTGAACTTTTATTAAATTAATAATAGTGCTAATTTTTCAGTTTAAGCTGTTTAAAGTAATTAGGTTTTGAATGTTGGATGAAATTAGTAAATTATGTGCTAATTTTTCATTTTAAGCTGTTAAAAGTGATATGTGATTTAGTGCAATAAGTTCATAGTTGTTGTAATGTGTTTACGAGTAAGTTCTGTTGTTAGTTTAGTCGATATACACATAGTCGATATATTTTTTTACGCACATTCGTCTTGCGTTTATCGCATTAGTTAAGCAATTTTTATCGTAGTAGAGAGGTTGAGTTACCTGCTTATTGAAAAACAGGTTTTGATTTGTGTAGTTTAGGTTATTTTGAACTGTGTACAGAAATGTGCTTAAAACTTAGTGATTATGCGTTGAATTGTTTGAGATGCCCGTATAGATATAAGTGATTGAACCGAGATCGGTGTTTATTATCGATAAGAGGTCTCGTCATATTCTGTTATGATGTTATTTGTTCTAGATTCGGTTAGCGTAATTGAAGCTAGAGTGAGTTTATTTTAGGTTATGTGATGTAAATGTTGCTTTGAGTTGTGATACGATGTATAGAAGAAGTGAAAATGCTGGAAAGTTAGGAGGTTAATTTGTTTTGATTTGATATGTAAGTGATTAGTTTATGTAGCTAATGATTTATTGATTAGTGATTCGGTCGTTTCAGCGTATTGTTTATTATGAAATGTAGTTGATAATTAGAGGAATGGTAGACGATTGTTTGGGATGTATCTGTTAGTTACATGTGGTGATTGAACTGAAATCGTACAGTGGTTTAATATTTGAATATAGAGGACGAGTTCAGTTTTTGTTTAGCTTCATAAGAGGACTATACTATGTTAATTTAGTTTATCTGTGGTTTATATTTGTTTTGATTTGATATGTAAGTGATTAGTTTATGTAACCCTGCTGAATGGAGAGTGGCGTGCCCTGAATTTGTAACCAAAGAAGATTGGGATGGGATTCTTGCATCATGGATGACGGACAAATGGAAGAAAACGTCGCCGGATTGCAAACGTAAAAGTAGTTCCGGGGGATGAAGCAGGATCATATGTTAGACACACTTGGAGGGTGTCTCGTTTTGAAATACAATCATTACCGCTGGTAACGTAAAATTATAAGCCAGTTATGTTTCTGAAAATTATTGATTGATAGAGTTGTTAATTTACTCCGAGCTTTTACTTATTTTACTTATTACTTTATTCAGTCTCTTAGCTTGATGCTTGGTCAACTGACAGGGTTCGTCTTAGGCTCTTAGCTTGTTAAGTTTGAGAGATAACTCAGGGTTTTTACATAGTAAGATCGATATATGTATTCATCAGGTCTTGTATAGTATTACTAATCTAAACTCAAGTTTCCTTTAATTGCTGTTAGAAAAGGTAAAAGGTATACTATAAGGTTTAGCTTTCTTGAATAAGTTAGATTTGAGCTCCAACTCTGAAACTTAAAAAGTTCAATTATTGCAAGTCTAATGAGACATGGGGAGCCCTTCTTATTTGGTAGATATCTCTGTTTTGTAATGGCAGAAGGATGATTATCTGTTTATTTTATGTTATTTTGTGCAGGAGACTGAATTGGGTGTTGAGTGAAGAATTAGAGTTGTTTGAAAAGTTGCACAAAAAGGACAAAGGTAAAGGTGACTGGTGCGATCTCAGTATGAAAGGGCAGAACTAAGTATCGTGATATTGTCAAGAAAAAGAACAATGTTGATGATTTAGTTGATATTCCATTTGATGGTGAAGCATGGGTAGAGGCCACTGGTTTTACCAAGAACAACAATGGGTATGGATTTGGGCTTACAAAACAAGCGTAACGGATATATAAGAAGGCAAAAGACCACCGCTAAAAGATCTCACACATACACTTCAAGAATGGCGATGAGGCTTGGATTGAATCGAAGTTAATAGCGAGTAGAAACCGAATGAAAGCATTTGAGGTTGACATGCAGCAGCGAGTTCAAGAACAAGTGCAGGAACAAGTTAAGAAATTATTCGCCGGGCTGCAAAATCGAGTTCCTACATTCTGGTGATTCATTAGTCTTTAGCAAACTATATTCCTACATTCTGGTGATCCATTTAGTGTCTAGCAAACCTTCAGTCTATAATGACCAAAGTTTTTGGTACTTTTAGTTCTTACAAACTAGTTGGATATTTGATCGTTAATTGTGTCGAATAATATGATGGTTTACTTTGTAGAGATTTTATCAATAATATTTGGATTTCAATAAAGTTACATTTGGTATAACTTTTTCTTGTGGTTTTATATATTTACAGAAGTGCTCTTTCAAGGTTGTATTTACAGAATTATTTGCGCCAAAAGCAGGTTGTTGACTAATAATGTAATTAGCAAGTGATATATCTTTGATGCTAATTATTTAGAAATGGCAACAATTGACTTAAAAATGTGTTGCTAATTTAACAATGACTAAGCACGCTCGTTGCATTTTTAAATTAGCAATGACTTTAAATGTTCTTGCTAATATAGCAACCAATAAGCATATTTAGTTGCTTTTCTAAATTAGCATAGATTGAATTAGCATCAATTGGTGTTAGTTGCTATTTTCGTTGCAAAACATGTTTAGCAACCATTTTTTCATATGTTGCAACAATTTAAGTTGTTGCTAATGACACTTTTTCTTGTAGTGTTTGAAAGCCATTTTTATTTTACTTGTTTTATATAAAACATTTTATAAAAAAGATGTGTGTTTTCTTTTGACTGAACACGTCTTAAAATGGGTTTTTATTAACGTTTTGATTATATACCTTAAACGCTCTCAAACACTTCGAAAACTTCTAGCTCGCCTAAACAAAGCCGAGATGGAGGCTATGTTTGGTAGCAAACGTTTTGGAGCATCCTGAAGAAACTAGCAACTATTAGTTAGCGTTTTATACAAAATGCTTGTTTAGAAACAATCAACTAGTGTTTCCACTTTTTTTAAACGCAACTTTCAGTAACATTTGCGAGCAACTATCGTTTTCATTTACTAAGTATGACTATACAACTATATTATCAAACACTTTATCAAAACAAGCTTCTTGTTGATACTGTTTTTCGCTACCGCTTATTGCTACCATTATCCTCGCCAATCATACCTGAAATGTAAATTAGTGCCGACGGTAAACCGGTGGATGAAAACTGAAAATGATACGTTGTTTAATTTTAGCGGACAGCTGAGCTGGTTATGTGAACCATACACGTAGATTTAGCAACATTACAGGTATATAAATTATAGATTCTCTAATTTTCTATTGATTGTTTAAGGGAATTGATATGTACACATGACTTTTTTATATGCACACATAAAACTAAATCGAATGGACATTTGTGCCCTTCCTTCCTTAAGTTAATTCTTAGTTTTCTTTTTACAGTGACATCTGTAAAACCTCATTCACCAAAAGACATAACCCGTTCCCATATATTGCCAACCATTCAACCACATTCCATATGTTCCACTTCACGTCTCAATTCTTCCAATCATAAACCCCGACTAATTATAACTCATCACACGCCGTAAATTATAAAACCAAGTTTATGAGTTATTGTTGACTAACTCATGTGCTAATTAAAATCTGTCATTAATTTATAGATTAATATATCTTTTGTGTTACGTGTGGTCTTCGCAAATCCCAATACTAATAGAAGGTGTGATTTGAGATGTTCATTAATCACTCATAACACCAGTAGTTGTCGTGGAAGACGGAAATTTTGGGATTGTTGGTGTCACTTTTTTATTGTTACTGTGAAGTGATGAATGATAATTTAGTCTTCATTGATGTGTTTAATGCATGTTGTTGGCTGTGCATAGTTTTTTATGGACTGAATTAACTAGGTTTTACTTTCAGTTGGTTTTAAGTTATTCTACAAATGAGTCTTATAAATGAAATCCCGACTTAACTATTCGATGTTACAAATTTTATGACCTGTTGATTATGGGTCGTTAATTGTGAGAAAATAGAGTGATTGACTCCGAAGAAAAGATTGGTTTTCTAAGGTCAAAGGTTGTGAATGGAAAACTTGATACAAGGGAAGTAAGGGTATATATGTCAATTTAAATAAAATTTATGTGTGCAAATCAAACTTGTCCGTGTACATATCATTAGCCTTGTTTAACCTATGTGATAATATTTAAAATTGGAATGATGCATATGCATTGTCATGGTATCTTCTATTCATGTAGGTCATGTTGTCTATCTAATTGTTATTGTTAATTTAATATCGTGAAAGATTTACATAAGGTTTAGGATATAGTTTCAGATACACTCATGACTCATACACTTACATGTCCTTGCATAAAACATTAGTGATTTAGTGACAAATGTCCCGTTAGTTATAAGTTGTGGAAATAGATTCAAGGGGTGGCCGATGGTGTTGAATGATAGAAACCGTAAGTGTAACTTTATTATTGATCGATATTTATAGATTACAAACCTTAATGAACTCTAACTTTACATCGGGTTTGGACCATATTTATCATCTAATGACAGTTTGCGAAAGATCGGTCTGGAGTAGTAAACTAGAAAAGAAAAGAAAAACAAAACATTAACGTAATAAAAACATAACGTTAGTCGACTCATAACAAAATTGTACAAACGGTCGACTAAGTCGACTGGTAACAAAACTGTACCAACGGTCGACTTTAGAGACTGATACCAACGGTCAATTTTAGTCGACTGCCATGCTAGCAAAACCGTACGAACAATCGACTAACAAACAAACAATAAAACAACTATAACTTCTCGTATCAATACAAATGTAAGGATATCATACGAGAACCAATTTATTCCTGGACACTTAAGTGGAGTGAGACTCAACATGAATAATACAAAACGTATCACCATAATCAGCCAAGTTATCAATAGCCCATTGCAAGACGGCTTTACTACTTTTCAAGAAATCCCAGCTACACCAACTTTTCAATCCTTCACCATCTTTAACACAATTTAAAACAAAACGAACCATAAAAGTATCACAAGCAGACTCTCAAGAATTGATTTTTTTTTCTATTATTATTTTTTATTTTTTTTAATTGATAATTGAGGGATTAGGGTTTGACGGGTGATTTAGGAGAGGCGGCTCAACTTAGCCATCTAAGTCTAAGGATCAGACCCGCTACGATACTATATTGAATGATAGAAACCAGTAGGTGTAATTGTATTATTGATTGATATTTATAGATTACAAACTCTAACGGATCATAACCTTACAGCAGGCCATATTTATCATCTAATATATAAATGGATAACGATGATTTGATTTGATTGATTGATATCACAATTACACCCTACACTTAAATAGCAATCTACACTCTACAGAACATTCTAGATTCGGGCTTGGGCCCACAACACTACAATATAATATAGGCTAACACTCCCCCGCAGTTCGAGCGGCGAAATCGCGAAAGCTCGGACTAGAGATTAAAAGCTAATAAACAATAAAGTAAAACTAATAAATAGTTGTTGAAAAAGATATTCGACAACAGGCAGAAGCATATCTTCAAGCAGCAGCAGGCGTAAACACACAACAAACTGGATAAACCAAAGTATCCGTACCAAACAGGAAAAACTAAAGTATATTGACCAAATGGGATAAACCAAAGTATCCTTTACCAAACAAGATAAACCAAAGTATCTTGACCAAACGGGATAACTCAAAGTATCCCCTACAACTAAAGCAAACGGGATAATCGAAAGTATCCCCTACAACTAAAACAAAGGAAATTACAACTAAAAATCATGCACTAACATCAAAAGAAAGGATGAAACAATGAAACTTAGTGCTAAAACTTCAACCCCCAAAGAACATTCGAAACAAACGGGGCATGTTTTTCTCTAGAAAAACATAAAGATCCACCTCAATACCACAATACTTTTTTTATTTTTTATTTATTTATTTTTTTTATTTTAATTTTTTGGAAAGCCCACTACAACAGCCATAACTTATAACCAATAACAATCTGTCCAACACTTCAACAACCAACAGTCAACTTCAATCACCAAAAACAACCAATAATTCTTGACTTAGAAAGATCCAATAAAATCGAACCAAAGATTGTATTTGTTTGATCTTCTGAGGTTCGTGACTTAAAATACACAAAACCCACTACAAAAAAAGCCACAATCATCAAAAAAATGAGACAAAGAGCTTGTGACATATGTTTGTGTTCGTGAGGTGGTTTAACGAAATTCAAAAAGAAAGTTTGGTGTGATAAGGTGTTAGTGGATGTGAAGTGAAGTGAGTTTGTATAAGGTGTTAGTGGTTGTGAAGATAAGTGAGTTCTTGGCTATTCCGGACCGCCGGACGGAGAAGGGGACGTTTTTTTTAGGGTTAGATGTTTTTGGTTTTAGGATCGTATGGCTTGTGATACCATGTAAATGGATAACGATGATTTGATTTGATTGATATCATGATAGGAGTAAATTAGCAAAAGTCAAATAAGGAAGTCAAAGAACATAAAGTTAACAACCCACTTAAATAACCAATTTTCCCGGCTTCTTTTGTAACCCATTTCATTTGTATAAATTCACTTTAAGTCTTCATTTGTAATCATGTATGATAAACTGAAGTCTCTCTTCTTTGTAATCTTCATCTTTCAATAATAAAGCATTGATTCTTTAATTCATTGTTCATTCTTCCTCGTTGAACTTTCTATTATTGAATCTTGGGTCTTTTCATTGCCTTTGTGATCTCTAAAGATCCTATCAGTGGTATTCAGAGCCCTTTTCTGGCAACAAATTATCTTCAAGAGTGTTAAACTGACATTCTTGATTTTTCGGTCATCTTCTCCGGCGTAATTCCGGCAAGAAACTTAGATTTTCGGCAAAGAAATTAGTCACTACTAATTCCACTTTTCTTATTACATCTGATTAGTGTCAACCAATTGTACGATCACAAGACTAGCGCAGGGCTGCTTAAATCCTCTAGTTTTGAACAAGCTGATTAGAAGCAATTGGGTTGAGTAATCAAGAACATGACCAATAGACATTATCCCATTGTTGATGAGTGATAGTGTTATTGGTATGATGGTGAGCACAAGAAACACAAATAGTAATCAAGAACCATCAATGGAGTCCTTTCAACAAACCGTGAATGATTTGCAAAGAATGATGACAGAAATGGCTAGTGAGATGTCAAGATTGAGATATGGTGAAGGGACTAGCAATGGCAACCATGGTTGTGGTGGTTCCAATGGTGGCCAACAGATGCATGATAGTAGGGTGACAAGAATTGAGTTTCCCAGGTTTGGTGGTGAGGATGTTAGAGGTTGGCTATTCAGATATGAACAATTTTTCAAGGTGGATAACATAGCAGATGATGGCAAGGTCAATCTTGTTTCAATTCACTTGCATGGTATTGCTTTGATGTGGCATAGATACTTTGTGAAAATCATGGGTGAAAATGTGGACCGAGAAGTGTATAGAAAGGCTATTTTGAAAAGATTTGGGTTGGCTTATGATGACCCATTATCTAAAATAAAAAATATTAGACATGTTAAGTTTATGCAATAATACATTGATGAATATGACAAGCTGTTGTGTAGAGTAGAATTGACTGAGGAACAAAGTATGATTTTCTTTTTGGCTGGATTACAAAGTGACATTGAATTGGCAGTAAGAATGTTTATTCCAAAGTCATTGGCTGAATTGTATGGGTTGGCTAAGTTGCAAGAAGCCAATCTAAATGCTATGAAGTATAAGAGTAGAATGCCCGTGTTGCCAAATCCAAGGTTTAATCAACCAAATTCTGCTTATCCAAAATGTCCTAAACTAGCCAATTTACCAACACCTAACTCTCATTGGAGAAACAGACCCACTATCGATCCAATTAGAAAATAGTTAACACAAAAGGAATTGGCAGAAAAATGAGCCAAGAATCTCTGTTTTTACTGTGATCAGAAGTACTCACCTGGTCATAATGTCCTAGTCAAATGTACTCTCTGGAAGTTGTAGCAGAGAATGATGACCAATGTTCATAATGGAATGGTGAGTTGGAAGATGATGATTGTGAATTGTCTGAAGTGTTACAAAGGGTGAATCCGGAAGACACTACTCCCCACATCTCTTTGAATGCACTAACTGGTAGAAACACTTACCAAACTATGAGGGTGATTGGCTATGTGGGAAATCATGAGGTACACATTTTGATAGATTCAAAAAGTACTCACCATTTCATTGATTCTAACACTACAAAGAAAATAGGATGTCCAATGAAGAGAACTTACAAGTGACTGTGGCTATTGGCAATAACATGATAAGCAATAGTGTGTGTCAAGTAAAGTAGTTGCAATCATCAGATTTTCAAGCTGATATGATGGTATTGCCTTTAGGAGGTTGTGAAATGGTGCTTGGCATTCAATGATTGTCTACCTTAGGAGAAATCATGTGCAAATTTAAGGATCTAAAAATGAGGTTCATGTACAAAGGCAAGATGATTCATTTGAGAGGCACACAAAAGGCTATGGTTTAGTGGTTTTATGGCAAACAAGTGGACAAAAATATGGGAACACAAGCTCAACTGTCATCTATGGTCCTATGTGTTTACCCTGAGTCAGTGTTGAACATGATCTCTACACCTATAACAACTACTACTCTTGTTCCTAACCTTGTGTAGAGCCTAATAGATGAATATTCTGATGTGTTTGCTATTCCTAAGGAACTACTGATGAGTGTCTAAATAATCATATTTCCAGTTTATGCAATTTTTCAAGTTCAAAATCTCAATGTGTTCCAATGTTGTTGTTAGTTGTTATTAAGGACTGATAAGCCTACATAAGCTCCTAGATAGCTTATTTAAGCTATTAGAAACTCATAAAAGTCAGTTTATAAGCAAAAAGAAAAAAAAATATACCAAAAATACCAAAAAAATTAGTGAAAAATCAAAAATCATGGAAAGGAAGATCAAGAAGCTGGAGCAAGGTTGATATTGGATTGCCTTGGGTTTAGAGCTTCTTGGGAAGCTATAGGGTGTGATCTCAGTCCTTGGTTCTCTGTTTGTGCTTGAATTCCAACTTGTAAGCTATTTCTTTGAGATTTGCATTTTCTAGTATAAGTACTTAAAACCTGTTAATTTTAGCTTAATCCTATTTAAATATAGTTAGTATAAGGTTTTTAATCATTTGCATGGTATTAATTAGTGGAATACTTTGAAAGGCTTTAAAACAGTTTCATAAAGGGGTGTTTGGATTGACCTTGTTAACTGTGTTAGATAGTGTTCTACCCATTGTACTTGTCTATTGTATGTTACATTAGGACCTAATAGCTCAGTTCAACCATATAAACCAGTACTCATTTGTAAAAAAGTCAAAATTATGTTTAATCTCATATTAATAGTTAACTGTTAGGATCTAGAGTGTGAAATTCATCATATTAGCTTAAAACTTGGTACTCTAGCTTAAATCATTCTTATTACAGCTTAATATATCATAATCATTAAGTAGAATCAAGCCAAAGTTCATATTAGTCAACTTATTTGATTTTCATAAAAAGTCAAATTTTCCTAGTAGCAGTTTTTGAATAAACTTTGTAATTTTATTGTGATCTTACCATTAGGATTTAGGATTTAAGCTTTTGGGATATTAAAGTTTAGCTGCTCATCTTAATTAGAAAAATATTAGCTTATAACTACTTAGCTTATAAACTGCTTATTTTCAATCTTGTTTTAGACACTTTTTCAAAATGCCCTGTGCACAGTTAAGCTACCCTCTTTCACAAGCTCACACAGAGCTCATTAGAGAAGTCTAGCTTGTGCACTTTAGCTTTTTGAGAAGCTCACCTAGCTTTCTCAAGGTTCCAGTTCTCATTTTCCAATTTCTAGCTTATTTAATAAGCCTGCAAATAGCTTTTTGTTTTGTCCATTTCCTGTGTACACCAATTATTCAGTGTTTACCAGCTTTTCAAAAGCTTTCACAAGCTTATTAGTAAAGCCAAACTTTGTAATTTAGATTTTTGAAAGCTCAGCTAGTTAGCTTGTTAGTAAGTGTTTGTTTCCATTTCCTAGCTTATTATAGTACTTAAAATTAAGCTAGAAAGTACCTAGAAAACCATAAAGTGTCCTGTTCAACAGATAAGCTAGTGCTTATTTGGATTTTGCTAAGTGCTTATTTCTAAGTTTTTGTACTTATTCAGTTGTAATATTAGCTTGCTAACAGTTATTTAGCTTATTCTCAATTAGCTTTTGCTTATTCAATAGCTTATTAGCCATTTGGCTTAAGCTTGTGCTTATTCTTATTTTTGCTCACTGTTAAGTAAACATAAGCTCAAACTGAGCTTATTAGTGGTTTTTAGAAAAAGTTATAGTTTTAAAATTTGCTTAATATCAGTAGCTTAATCGGTTTCAAAAAGAAAATCCAAAAATAAAATATTTTGCAAAACGGAGTTGTGGGATTCGAACACTGGCCACCCAAACTCACCACACACACACGTTACCAGTTGCCCTTGGGTCTTTGACTGGTTATCCTTTGCACTATTTAATACTTAACCCCTTTTTGTCTCTTTAGCTTATACGAACTAATTAGCTTATTTATAGCTTATTAAAACTAGCTGTCACATCTTTTGTATTTTTCTTAGCTTTGTATTAGTATAAAGTATTTTATAAAAAAGTTTCAGATTTTTCTCAATAGTTTTAGTATTTTTAATCATTTAATTAGTTTAAAATAGTATTTAATTCATAATAAAAAATATAAAAGTCTAAAAAATATAAATCTTTTTCTTTCTTTTGTCATATAGTAAGTAAGAAAATTGTTTTTACACACGTAGGATTTTTATTTTACAAATTTACGTTTTTTTTTCGCGTAATTTTTACATATAACGACGTTTTCATTCTATGTCACGCTTTTAGAAAATTTAGGTTTACGCTTTAATTAAAATAGTTTATTTAAGTTATTTTATTTTATAAATCAAGAAAAATCAACTTTAAAAATAGTGATAGCGGTTATTTAATATATTTTAGCTTTTTAATTTTCTTTAATTTGCATTTAAGCCCATGTAATTTACAAACTTTCTCTTTAGGTGTAATTATCATTCACAATCCTTACTGATCACTATCCTTAGTGATTATTCTACATCTGAAAGTGTTAAACACCATTAATCCTCCGTGGGACTTAACGACCTGTGGAAACACTATACTCTCAAGATCTTTATTGCATTGGTTTTAGACTGTTTGAATTTTATTACGGTTGACCATTCACAAGTGGTTGACTTGTGTAATAAACCTGACCGTTTGGGACCGATCAAATTTTGGCGCCGCTGTCGGGGAGGCTTTAGCGTGTCTTAAACCTTTTCAGACCCGTACTTGCACATATACCACCTTTTGTAAACAGTTTTTTTTAAGATATCAAAAAGTCATTAACACTTTTCCTAAAGTGTTAACAATACCAAAAAAATATAAAACAACAAAACAATCGTAACGTTTTCTATCTTGTATTTTCTTTAAGGTGATTCTTAAAGCAGTACGATTTGGTTAAACGAGACGATACCAAAAATATTGTCCAAAAGTTTTTAAACCCTCAGCACAAATCCATACCTACGTCTTTTTAGTGGTACTTAATAAATACATAAAAATCAATCACCGCAAATCAAGGCGATTACACCTACCAACCGGGGGTGTGAACATTAATAAGTTCCAATCTTACAGATCAAAACTTGCCTTTGTGTCCTTGTGATTTGGTGTACCTTTTCAAAGAAGCCATTTCATTTGTGATTATTGGTCAAGTTCACTTGTCGTTTTGCCTCGAATTTGTTTTGGAAACTGATTTTTAAACTTAGTGCATGCGCACTCGTTCTTCCAGCTCAACAAGTCCACTTTCAGAGCTTGCTAATATTCCATGTAGGCGTAGAGGACGTTCTGCTCCTTCACCGCGGATCGAGGAACGTCTAGTACCACCCCCCCCTGTCGTAATGGCAGAAGATAAACCGATGAATGAGCTTCTCCAAGCACCCATCGAGGGTTACGGATATGCCATTATTGTCCCCACCATCGGGTGATACCTTCGAGCTCAAAACCGGTTGCTTAATCTTGTAACCCAAAGCCAATTCTATGGTTTTGAGCGGGATGATCCTCATGCACATATTCGATGGTTTAACAAGATTGCATCTACCATCAAATACAAGAATGTCCCACATGAAGCAATTAAGCTTCTTCCGTTCCCATTCTCTCTAGAGGGACAAGCCCGGAATTGGCTTGAGAAACAACCCCCTCGTTCCATTGAGACATGGGAGGATTTAGTCACCAAATTTGTTAACGAATTCTATCCTCCATCCCGAACTACAAGTCTTAAGAATGAGATAATGAAATTTTCTCAAAGATTTGATGAATCATTCTGGGAGGCATGGGATCGTTACAAAGAGTTGCTCCGCAAGTGTCCGCATCATGGTTTTACAGAGTTAATGCAAATGGATACTTTCTACAATGGTCTGCACTAAGCTGACCAAGACTCTTTAAATGCCTCCGCAGGAGGTAATTTCCTGAGCAAGACCACAAAAGAAGCCTTGCAAATCATAGAAAACAAGTCCCAGGTCCGCCCTTTCCGAACAAAGATATATCAGTCTCATTCTAATGCTGGACCTTCTACTTCATCTCCCGTGAGTACATCTAGCACCTATGCTAAGATTGACAAACTCACGGATATTGTTCAGGCTTTGGTTCTTGCTAACCAAAAGAAAGTCACTTTCACACAGCCACCATCACATGGTGAAGTGAAGAAAGTCGAAGTCTGTTACTGTGGTGGCCCTCATGCATACTACAATCAGACTCGCCACCGATGGTAGTCCGTTTGAAGCCAATGCTATAGCCGGTACTTCCCATCAAGGAGGTAATCAATACCGTCCTCAAAATGAACCAAACTACCGTGCTAACACTTATCAGGGGACCACCGGTTTTAACCAGAATCCTAACATGCAAAACCGGGAACCAACCTAGAATTAACCAATGTTATCAAAACCAAGGTAATTTCTATTCCGGACCAAATCAAGGTTTCCAACATCAAGGAAACCTTAATCAAAACAATTTCAATCGAGGGAATCAATTTCATGGGAATATGAATCCTAATCAAGGAAATTTTCAAAATCAAGGCCCTAATCCAAACATTAGAGGCCAGAATTTTCCTAATCAAACTCAAGCCATTGTTCCAACTGGACCATCATCCGATGAGTTATTGAAACAATTCATGAAATCCCAAGATGAAATGAACAGGTTGTTGGTCGGTCCGATCGTGATCTAAAGAAGTCTTTAAATGATCAACCCTCGTGCTCAGGAAAACTTCCGAGCAACACGATCGCTAACCCGAGGCGTATGCAAAGGAGATCACAACCGAAGTGGTGTTTCATACAATGGACCCGCTATTCCTACTACCTCTTCTTCTTCTCTCCCGAAGGTAGTGGAAAGTGAACCTGAGGCTACAAAGGACAAGGAACTTCCTACTAATAACGGAGGTACCAACGATGTCCATCCTCAAGTTGTCCCGAAACCCAAATCCAATCCAGGAGTTGTTTTTGAACCTCCAGTAGCTCCTGTTGAAAACCCCAAATCCAAATCTTCTATTCCTTATCCATCACGTTTGAATGAGCAAAAGCTCCGCGAAAAAGCCAGTCATCAAATGGACAAATTTTTTCAAATTTTCCAAGAACTACTTTTTGACATAAGCTTTAGGATGCTATCATGTGATGCCCAAGTTTGCATCAACTCTTAAACACATGTTAAGCAACAAGGAAAACTGTTTGAGATGGCAAAAACTCCTCTGAACGAGAATTGCTCTGCAGTTATCTTGAAGAAGCTTCCAGAAAAGCTTGGAGATCCTGGAAAATTTCTCTTACCTTGTGTATTTCCTGGGATGGTTGAATGCTTTGCCTTAGCCGATCTTGGTGCAAGCATCAATCTGATGCCTTATTCAGTATGGAAGAAACTTTCTCTTCCGGACCTTACTCCTACATGCATGACTCTCGAGCTTGCAGATCGTACAATATCCCGTCCCCTTGGCATTGCCGAGGACGTATTTGTGAAGTAGGAAAGTTCCATTTTCCAGCTGACTTTGTAGTTGTTGATTTCGATTCTGATCCACGGGTTCCTCTCATTGTTGGACGAGGATTCCTGAGAACGGGCCATGCTCTCATTGATGTATTTGAGCAAGAAATCACATTACGTGTGGGTAATGACGCTGTCACCTTTAACCTTGATCAAACTTCGAGGTACTCCGCAAACTATGATTCCGAGTCGGTTAACCGAATAGATATCATTGATGTTGCTTCTGAAGAGTACTCTCAAGAAGTTCTTGGTTATGTTCATAATTCTTCGAGTGATAATCTCACTCATTCATCTCAACCCATCATTGCCAATTCTACTCCTTCTCTCACTCCATTTGAGGAAAGTGACTTCATCTTGGAAGAGATTGAAGCATACTTGTCTAGTGATTCAGTTCCATGGGAAATTGATCACGCTCCCATCGACATCGAGGGGACATACTTCTCATTGAGAAGTTGCTTAATGATGATCCATCTCCACTCCTTCCCGTCGAGCTTCATAACAAGGAAGTCAATTCAGTTGAGAAATCGAAGAATTTCCGAAGTCGAACTTAAGGACTTACCACCTCATCTCGAGTATGCATTTCTTGAGGGTGATGATAAATTACCTGTCATTATTGCTCGAGATTTTAGTAAAGATGAAAAAGTCGCTTCATAAAGGTCTTGAAGTCACACAAGCAAGCAATTGCTTGGAAACTCTCCGACATTAAGGGTATCAACCCCGAGTTTTGTACTCACAAAATCTTGATGGAGGATGACTTCAAACCAGCAGTCAACATCGAGAAGGGTGAATCCTAAGATCCATGATGTTATCAAACAGGAGGTTCTCAAACTTCTTGATGCAGGATTAATTTACCCGATCTCAGATAGTCCTTGGGTTAGCCCAATTCACTGTGTTTCAAAAAAGGGTGGCATAAGCTTTATCACAAATGAAAATAACGAGTTAATTCCAACTCTGGTAACGGATGGCGTGTTTGCATTGACTATCGTAAGTTGAATGACGCCAACCGAAAAGACCATTTTCCTCTACCCTTCATGGACCAAATGCTTGAGAGATTAGCAGGGAACGAATACTATTGTTTCCTTGATGGTTTCTCTGGTTATTTTCAGATCCCCATTGATCCACAGGATCAAGAAAAGACCACATTCACCCGCCCATACGGAACTTTTGCCTATAGACGTATGCCTTTTGGCCTATGTAATGCTCCCGGCACGTTCCAACGATGTATGATGGCCATTTTCCACGACATGATCGGGGAAACAATGGAGGTGTTTATGGATGACTTCTCGGTCATTGGGGACTCATTTCAAACATGTCTATCCCATTTAGATAAAATGCTAAAACGGTGTGAAGACACCAATCTTTGTCTAAATTGGGAGAAGAGCCACTTTATGGTCAAAGAAGGCATAGTCCTTGGCCATAAGATTTCCAAAAACGGGATTGAGGTAGATAGAGCAAAAGTCAATGTTATTGCTAAATTGCCTCATCCTACTACCGTCAAAGGTATTAGGAGTTTTTTAGGTCATGCCGGTTTTTATCGCAGATTCATACAAGATTTTTCTAAAATTGCCCGGCCTATGACTCATATTCTTGAAAAAGATGCTCCTTTTATCTTCTCACCTGAGTGCATCAAAGCTTTTGAAACATTAAAGAAAAGCTTACTGAAGCACCCATTCTCGTTGCTCCCGACTGGGATTTACCTTTTGAGCTCATGTGCGATGCAAGTGATTTTGCTATCGGTGCAGTCCTAGGGCAACGTAGATCCAAGCATTTTCAGCCTATCCACTACGCAAGTAAAACAATGACCGAAGCTCAAACTCATTACACCACCACATAAAAAGAGCTACTAGCCATGGTGTATGCATTTGAGAAGTTTCGGCCGTACCTAATCTTGACCAAATGCGTGGTGTATACGGATCACTCGGCTCTCAAATATCTCTTTGCAAAACAAGATGCAAAGCCGAGATTGCTCCGTTGGGTTCTCCTTCTGCAAGAATTTGATATCATTATACGTGATAAAAAAGGAGCTGAGAACCTAGCTGCTGATCATATGTGACGTCTAGAAAACCCACACCAAGATGTTTTCGAGAAAAAGGAAATAAATGAAACATTTCCTCTCGAGACACTCAATGCGGTTTCTTTTCGTGGAAATTCTACTACCCCATGGTTTGCTGACTTCGCAAATTACCATGCGGGTAACTTCATTGTGAAAGGGATGTCGACCCAAAAGAAGAACAAATTCTTCAAAGATGTTAAACATTACTTCTGGGACGACCCCTACTTATTCAAAATCTATGCGGATCAAGTCATCCGATGGTGTGTTTATGGACGAAGGAAGCTATGACATTCTCAAAGCTTGCCATGCTGGACCCACCGGGGCCATCATAGTCCAAATTACACCGCCAAAAAGGTGTTTGATTTCGGGTTTTATTGGCCTACGATTTACAAGGATGCCCACGAATTTGTCAAAACCTGTGATGCTTGTCAACGTCATGGAAATATCTCACAAAGAAATGAAATGCCGCAAAACGCCATTCAAGTGTGTGAGATATTTGACATCCGGGGCATTGACTTTATGGGGCCATTTCCATCATCTCGAGGAAACAAATACATACTTGTGGCTGTTGACTATTTGTCAAAATGGGTTGAAGCGAAAGCTTTGCCTACCAATGATGCCCGAGTTGTTGTGAAATTTTTAAAATCTCTTTTTGCTAGGTTTGGAACTCCGCGAGCTATAATTAGTGATCGTGGTACACATTTCTGCAATGAACAATTTGATAGAGTCATGCAAAAGTATGGTGTAACCCACCGTCTCTCTACTGCATACCCACCCCAAACAAGTGGGCAAGTGGAAGTTTCCAACCGTGGTATAAAAAGAATTCTTGAAAGGACAATAGGCGAAAACCGTGCATCCTGGTCGGATAAACTAGATGACGCACTCGGGCCTTCCGTGCAGCTTATAAAACACCAATCGGTGTACTCCATACAAGCTTGTGTAATGAAGGCGTGTCATCTACCGATTGAGCTTGAGCACAAAGCATACTGGGCCTTGAAACATGCCAACTTCAATATTCAGACAGTACCGGTGATCACCGGAAAGTTCAAATGAATGAACTAAATGAACTCCGTGATCAAGCATACGAGAACTCTTTGATCTACAAACAAAAGACAAAGAAGATTCATGACTCCAAAATCAAAAACCGCGTTTTCAACATCGGTGATCGAGTCCTTCTTTTCAACTCAAGATTGAAGATTTTCTGGGAAAGCTCAAGTCCCGTTGGTCTGGTCCATTTACTATTGCTAAGGTTTATCCTTATGGTACTATTGAGTTATCTCAACCCGATGGTCCAAATTTTAAAGTGAATGGTCATCGATTAAAGCACTATTTTGGAGAGGACATTCCACCCGTGGTTGTCCCGGATCTACAAACTTTCCCCATGAACCAATGAATGCGGGGATCGAGTCAAGCTAGTGACTCGGTAATCAAAAACAGTAGCACACCATATGGGTTTTCACCCATATTTCTGACTTCTTTCTACTTTCTACCACCTTAGTGTGGGGGAGTTGCCCCCCCCCCACTGTATATAAGTTTCTAAAAAAAAAAATGTGTATATATCAAAAAATAAATAATGGCCGTAGTATTTCCCTTTTACGTTTTATGTTTCGGCATAACCGCCGATACTTTGAATATTGAGGACAATATTCATTTCTAGTGTGGGGGAATTCTCACGAATTTTATCATGTAATTATACCACCCAATTCCCCCATTTTTGGCCAAAATTGTTTTTGGAGTAAGTGTTTTTCACTTACTCAGCAAATGGTAATCAGTCCGCCATGTCTAACCAACAAAAGGATTGGCTAATCCAGGAGCAAACGGCTCTTGGTAAAGATATCTCAAATCCGTTTATGGCTTGCAATTTGCCTAAAATTGTATGGTGTTCAGCTCACCATTTCTTTAATTAGTGAAGAGTTGGCTAGCCCGCAAGTTTATGGCTTGTGGTAAAGGCAGTTGGAAAACCATAATTGGTAATCGACTCACCAAAGATAATAGTGATAATTTATCTAAGAGTTGGCTAGTCCAGTAAGAAAGCGGCTCGGTAAAGACAAATCAAAACCGTTGAAAGCTGTTTGTGATTTGCTCAAAATCATTTGGTTATCATTGTGCCAAGGTTCTTACTTGAACTAAAACAATTGGCTACTCCAGAAGTAATGGCTTTTGGTAAAAAGATTCAAATCCATTAAGTTTTCTCAAAAGATTGCTAGGGACTAGCAATATCTTAGTGTGGGGGATTGATGAGTGTCTAAATACTCATCATTTTTGTACCATTTAGAATGCCAAAAACATCTGAAAACACTCAGAAATGCATCAAAATGATAAAAATATCACAAATAAGTATTTTATGTGTTTTAAATGCAAAAAATACCAAAATCAGGTGAA
The DNA here is from genome assembly GCA_910596185.1 of Chrysanthemum makinoi. NCBI lineage: Eukaryota > Viridiplantae > Streptophyta > Magnoliopsida > Asterales > Asteraceae > Chrysanthemum > Chrysanthemum makinoi. The sequence goes on from OU343224.1 coordinate 340,934,798, forward strand.
AAACGTATCAAGTTTGCATAATTGGCAGTTTTAGTCCCCCAAGTTTCAAAAGTTATCAAAAATAGTCCCTGGTAAATCAAAATAAAGAAAAATGTTATTTAAAGTCCCTAGGGATTCATGAGTTGTCAAAATTGGTCCTTGAAATTTAAAATTGCAAAATTACAACTTTAGTCCCTAAACTTTGAAAAATGACATAAATGGTCCTTGGATATTTAAAAATGGAAAATAATCAACTATGGTCCTTGTACTATTCATATTTGGCAGGAATGGTCCTTGTGTGAACTTTGGAAAATGGGCAGGTTCAACCCTTCAAGTTTGGTGGAATTACATGAATGGTCCTTGTGTTTATAAGCTACAACAAACGGACCCTTGGTTATTAATAACCCAAATCCAATCCAAGTCCCAAACCTTGGCCCAATCCCAACCAAGCCCAACCCACGTTTAAAAAATAAAACCCGCCTTCCCTATTCATCCCTCTCACCCACCGCAACTCAATACCACCATGGTTTTTCACCACCACCTCATCACCCCCACCCTGTCTAAAAACACTCATCACCATCCTTTCCACCTCACATCCCAGCCCACCTTGCATTTAATGCTTCTCAACCATAGCAGTTCACTGTTTCACTCACAACCTCTGTTTTTGCTACTAACCTCCCAACTTGGCCACCAAATTACTTCCCATTGTCCCCCTCCACCTCCACAACACACCAAGGTTCTTTAATTGCTCTAAAACTGTCTCAAGCAACCGTGTACACTTTTGGCGCCAAAAGTGAATTTAAAGGCTAGGATGAGTTTGACTGCATCAATGGCCAAGATTTGAAGTGGGAAAGATTCAGAGACATGTGGGGAGTCTAAAAGATCAATATAAAGAAAGGTGAAGCAGAGGAGAGAGATATCGAGAGTAATTTTAGTTTATTTATGTCGTTTTAATTAGTTTTCAAATACCAGTGTAATGTTAATCTTTCAAGTACTGTTTCTAGCAATTTCAGTGTATTGTTAAACTTTTTCAAGTATCAATTTCAAGTTTAAATCATATTTCCAGTTTATGCAATTTTTCAAGTTCAAAATCTCAATGTGTTCCAATGTTGTTGTTAGTTGTTATTAAGGACTGATAAGCCTACATAAGCTCCTAGATAGCTTATTTAAGCTATTAGAAACTCATAAAAGTCAGTTTAGAAGCAAAAAGAAAAAAAATACCAAAAATACCAAAAAAATTAGTGAAAAATCAAAAATCATGGAAAGGAAGATCAAGAAGCTGGAGCAAGGTTGATATTGGATTGCCTTGGGTTTAGAGCTTCTTGGGAAGCTATAGGGTGTGATCTCAGTCCTTGGTTCTCTGTTTGTGCTTGAATTCCAACTTGTAAGCTATTTCTTTGAGATTTGCATTTTCTAGTATAAGTACTTAAAACCTGTTAATTTTAGCTTAATCCTATTTAAATATAGTTAGTATAAGGTTTTTAATCATTTGCATGGTCTTAATTAGTGGAATACTTTGAAAGGCTTTAAAACAGTTTCATAAAGGGGTGTTTGGATTGACCTTGTTAACTGTGTTAGATAGTGTTCTACCCATTGTACTTGTCTATTGTATGTTACATTAGGACCTAATAGCTCAGTTCAACCATATAAACCAGTACTCATTTGTAAAAAAAGTCAAAATTATGTTTAATCTCATATTAATAGTTAACTGTTAGGATCTAGAGTGTGAAATTCATCATATTAGCTTAAAACTTGGTACTCTAGCTTAAATCATTCTTATTACAGCTTAATATATCATAATCATTAAGTAGAATCAAGCCAAAGTTCATATTAGTCAACTTATTTGATTTTCATAAAAAGTCAAATTTTCCTAGTAGCAGTTTTTGAATAAACTTTGTAATTTTATTGTGATCTTACCATTAGGATTTAGGATTTAAGCTTTTGGGATATTAAAGTTTAGCTGCTCATCTTAATTAGAAAAATATTAGCTTATAACTACTTAGCTTATAAACTGCTTATTTTCAATCTTGTTTTAGACACTTTTTCAAAATATGCCCTGTGCACGCATTAAGCTACCCTCTTTCACAAGCTCACACAGAGCTCATTAGAGAAGTCTAGCTTGTGCACTTTAGCTTTTTGAGAAGCTCACCTAGCTTTCTCAAGGTTCCAGTTCTCATTTTCCAATTTCTAGCTTATTTAATAAGCCTGCAAATAGCTTTTTGTTTTGTCCATTTCCTGTGTACACCAATTAGTCAGTGTTTACCAGCTTTTTCAAAAGCTTCTCACAAGCTTATTAGTAAAAGCCAAACTTTGTAATTTAGATTTTTGGAAAGCTCAGCTAGTTAGCTTGTTAGTTGCAGTGTTTGTTTCCATTTCCTAGCTTATTATAGTACTTAAAATTAAGCTAGAAAGTACCTAGAAAACCATAAAGTGTCCTGTTCAACAGATAAGCTAGTGCTTATTTGGATTTTGCTAAGTGCTTATTTCTAAGTTTTTGTACTTATTCAGTTGTAATATTAGCTTGCTAACAGTTATTTAGCTTATTCTCAATTAGCTTTTGCTTATTCAATAGCTTATTAGCCATTTGGCTTAAGCTTGTGCTTATTCTTATTTTTGCTCACTGTTAAGTAAACATAAGCTCAAACTGAGCTTATTAGTGGTTTTTAGAAAAAGTTATAGTTTTAAAATTTGCTTAATATCAGTAGCTTAATCAGTTTCAAAAAGAAAAATCCAAAAATAAAATATTTTGCAAAAAACGGAGTTGCTGGGATTCGAACACTGCCACCCACTCACCACACACACACGCTACCAGTTGCCCTTGGGTCTTTGACTGGTTATCCTTTGCACTATTTAATACTTAACCCCTTTTTGTATCTTTAGCTTATACGAACTAATTAGCTTATTTATAGCTTATTAAAACTAGCTTTCACATCTTTTGTATTTTTCTTAGCTTTGTATTAGTATAAAGTATTTTATAAAAAAAGTTTCAGATTTTTCGAATAGTTTTAGTATTTTTAATCATTTAATTAGTTTAAAATAGTATTTAATTCATAATAAAAAATATAAAAGTCTAAAAAATATAAATCTTTTTTCTAAAAATTTCTTTTGTCATATAGTAAGTAAGAAAATTGTTTTTACACTCGTAGGACTTTTATTTTACAAATTTTACGCTTTTTCTTGCAAGCACTGCAGTAATTTTTACATATAATGCACGTTTTCATTCTATGTCACATTTTTAGATAATTTAGGTTTACGCTTTAATTAAAATAGTTTATTTAAGTTATTTTATTTTATAAATCAAGAAAAATCAACTTTAAAAATAGTGATAGCGTTTATTTAATATATTTTAGCTTTTAATTTTCTTTAATTTGCATTTAAGCCCATGTAATTTACAAACTTTCTCTTTAGGTGTAATTATCATTCACAATCCTTACTGATCACTATCCTTAGTGATTATTCGACATCTGAAAGTGTTAAACACCATTAATCCTCCGTGGGACTTAACGACCTGTGGAAACACTATACTCTCCAGATCTTTATTGCATTGGTTTTAGACTGTTTGAATTTTATTACGGTTGACCATTCACAAGTGGTTGACTTGTGTAATAAACCTGACCGTTTGGGAGCCGATCAAATTTTGGCCATTTCTTTGGGAGAGCTTTAGCGTGTCTTAAACCTTTTTCAGACCATTACTTGCACATATACCACCTTTTGTAAATGCTTTTTAAGATATCAAAAAGTCATTAACACTTTTCCTAAAGTGTTAACAATACAAAAATATAAAACAACAAAACAATCGTAACGTTTTCTATCTTGTATTTTCTTTAAGGTGATTCTTAAAGCAGTACGATTTGGTTAAACGAGACGATACCAAAAATATTGTCCAAAAAGTTTTAAACCCTCAAAGCACAAATCCATACCTACGTCTTTTTAGTGGTACTTAATAAATACATAAAAATCAACCACCGCAAATCAAGGCAAAACACCTACCAACTGGGGTGTGAACATTAATAAGTTCCCAATCTTACAGATCAAAACTTGCCTTTGTGTCCTTGTGATTTGGTGTACCTTTTCAAAGAAGCCATTTCATTTGTGATTATTGGTCAAGTTCACTTGTCGTTTTGCCTCGCATTTGTTTTTGAAAACTGATTTTTAAACTTAGTGCATGCGACTCGTTCTTCCACTCCACAAGTCCACTTTAGAGCTTGCTAATATTCCATGTAGGCGTAGGACGTTCGCTCCTTCACCGTGATCGAGGAACGTCTAGTACCACCACCCGTCGTAATGGCGGAAGATAAACCGATGAATGAGCTTCTCCAAGCACCCATCGAGGGTTACGGAGATGCCATTATTGTCCCAGCCATCGTGGGTGATACCTTCGAGCTCAAAACGGGTTGCTTAATCTTGTAACCCAAAGCCAATTTTATGGTTTTGAGCGGGATGATCCTCATGCACATATTCGATGGTTTAACAAGATTGCATCTACCATCAAATACAAGAATGTCCCACATGAAGCAATTAAGCTTCTTCTGTTCCCATTCTCTCTAGAGGGACAAGCCCGGAATTGGCTGGAGAAACAACCCCTCGCTCCATTGAGACATGGGAGGATTTAGTCACAAAATTTGTTAACGAATTCTATCCTCCATCCCGAACTACAAGTCTTAAGAATGAGATAATGAAATTTTCTCAAAGATTTGATGAATCATTCGGGGAGGCATGGGATCTTTACAAAGAGTTGCTCTCAAGTGTCCGCATCATGGTTTTACCGAGTTAATGCAAATGGATACTTTCTACAATGGTCCGCACCAAGGTGACCAAGACTCTTTAAATGCCTCCGCAGAGGTAATTTCTGAGCAAGACCACAAAAGAAGCCTTGCAAATCATAGAAAACAAGTCCTGTGTCCGCCTTTCCGAACAAAGACATATCAGTCTCAGTCTAATGCTGGACCTTCTACTTCATCTTCCGTGAGTACATCTAGCACCGATGCTAAGATTGACAAACTCACGGATATTGTTCAGGCTTTGGTTCTTGCTAACCCAAAGAAAGTCACTTTCACACAGACACCATCACATGGTGAAGTGAAGAAAGTCGAGGTCTGTGTTACTTGTGGTGGTCTTCATGCATACTACAATCGTATCGCCACCGATGGTAGTCCGTTTGAAGCCAATGCTATAGCCGGTACTTCCCATCAAGGAGGTAATCAATACCGTCTTCAAAATGAACCAAACTACCGTGCTAACACTTATCAGGGACCACCCGGTTTTAACCAGAATCCTAACATGCAAAACCGGAATCAGAACCAACCTAGAATTGGTTTTAGACTGTTTGAATTTT
>OU343224.1:340940211-341049844 GCA_910596185.1 Chrysanthemum makinoi
ATTACGGTTGACCATTCACAAGTGGTTGACTTGTGTAATAAACCTGACCGTTTGGGACCGATCAACTACCACCAATGAGAAGTCATGATCACATAATTCCTCTGAAAGAGGGTACTCAACCAATAAACATTAGGCCCTATAGACACCTTGCTACTCAAAAAGTTGCAATTGAAAGTATGGTGCAAGAGCTGTTAGATGCAGGGGTAATCAGGCATAGTCAAAGCCCTTTCTCTTCTCCTGTGATGATGGTTAAAAAGAAAGATGGCAGCTGGAGAATGTGCATTGACTACATGGAAATCAAAAAGCAGATAATTAAAGATAAGTTCCACATCCATGTAATTGAAGAGTTGATAGATGAGCTATTTAGTTCAAAAATTTTCTCTAAATTGGACCTGAGATCTGGTTATTATCAAATTAGAATGTTTCCTGATGACATTGCTAAAACTGCATTTCAAACTCATCAAGGCCATTATGAATTCCTAGTTATGCCATTTGGACGGAAAAATGCCCCATCTACCTTCCAATCCCTAATGAATCATGTGTTTAAACCATTCCCGAGGAAGTTCACTCTAGTCTTTTTTGATGACATATTAGTATACAATCAATTATGGAATCTCATGTGGAACATTTGAGGCTAGTACTACAAACTATGAGACAACACAAGTTAAAGGCTAAGTTGAGTAAGTGTATTTTTGGGGCATCACAAGTTGAGTACTTAGGCCATATCATATCAGACATTGGAGTAGCTACTGACCCTGCTAATATACAAGCTATGAGCGATTGGCCAATTCCAAAGACTTTGAAACAGCTCAGGGGTTTCTTAGGTCTCACAGGGTACTGCAGAAGGTCCATAAAGGATTATGCTATACTTAGTCATCCTATTACAAAACTACTCAGGAAGAATACCTTTGTTTGGGACAAGGAAGCCGAATCAACATTTGAGAAGTTAAAGCAAGCCATGATGACTGCTCCGGTACTTAAGCTCCCTAACTTCAATGAAGACTTTGTGGTTGAAACAGATGCATCTGGTAATAGCATAGGTGTAGTGTTACAACAACAAGACTACCCAGTTGCATACCTGAGCAAAACACTTTCTCCCAAACACCAATCATTATCAAACTATGAGAAGGAATTTTTAGCTGTGTTGCAAGCTTTAGATAAGTGGAGGGGTTATCTACTGGATAGACACTTTAAGATCAAAACATACCATTTCAGCCTCAAATACTTATTGGACCAAAGAATGTCTACTCCTACTCAAATGAAGTGGTTACCAAAGCTAATGGGGTTTGACTATGAAATTTTGTATAAGAAAGATAAAGAAAATGCTTCTGCTGATGCATTATCCAGGATTCATAACAGTCCTCAATTGTTGCAGATGGTCATGTCTACAGTTTCTAGTGATGTATAACAAAGAATTATAGCTAGTTGGAAAGATGACTCAGAGATACAAGGCATAATTCATAAACTGCAAACTAATACACCTTGTGCCAAACACTACTCTTGGAATAATGGTTTGTTGACAAGGAAAGGAAAATTAGTAGTAGGGAATGACAATGGTCTGCAACATGATTTAAATAGAGTATTTCCATGTTGGCACAATGGGTGGACACTCATGAGTAAAGGTTACCACTCACAGTTTGTGTGCACTGTTGTATTGGAAGAAGATGAGGAAGCACATCAAACAGTTTGTTAGAGAATGCTCGGTTTTTCAATTGAACAAGGTGGATCTAACAACTTCTCCTGGATTGTTACAACCATTACTAATACCTTAAAGAGTGTGGTCAGAAATCTCCATGGACTTTATTGATGGTCTTCCTATGTCAAAAGGTAAAACTCTGATCATGGTAGTGGTTGATAAATTGAGCAAGTATAGTCACTTTATACCATTATCTCCACCTTACAATGCCACTCAAGTAGCTCAATTATTCTTAGACAACATCTATAAGCTACATGGGTTACCAAAAGTGATCATCAGTGACAAAGATAAGGTGTTCCTAAGCAGGTTTTGGCAAGAATTGCTCAAGTTACTGGGTGTTAGCTTACAAATGTCAACTGCATACCACCCACAAACTGATGGTCAAACTGAGGTAGTCAACAGATGTGTGGAAGGTTATCTCAGGTGTATGATAGATTGACAGGTGAGAAACCAAAAGAGTGGGTGCAGTGGATCTCATTAGTGAATACTCATACAACACAAATTATCACACTGCCATCAATACTACACCATTTGAGGTCCTTTATGGTCAAGCTCCCTTACCTCACATATCCTATGTTCCGGGTGAAAGCAGTGTAGATATGGTAGACAAATCACTGAGTGCAAGAGAAGAAGCCATTTCAATGCTTAAGTTTCATTTGAAGAGGTCACAGGATATGATGAAAGTTATGGCTAACAGAAAAAGGAGTGATAAAGAATTTGAAGTCTAAGATTGGGTGTATGTGAAATTGCAGCCTTACATGCAAGTGACTTTGAGGAAAGAAAAGCAACACAAACTCTCCCCTAAATACTTTGGACCATATCAAGTTATTGCAAAAGTGGGCAAGGCAGCTTATAGACTGCAACTCCTTAATGACTCTCAAATACATCCTGTCTTTCATGTACCTCAACTAAAGAAGCACCATGGGAATGATCCAGCAACACAAGTCTTGCCACAGCTGGATGAGTATTTTGAGTAATCAACCTGAAGCTATTTTGGACAAAAAGCTCATTCAAAGAAATGATATTCCTACGATGTATGTTTTAGTCCAATGGGTGAATGATGTCAAAGAGAATGCCAAATGGGAATGGCTGGAAGACATGGTGACAAGGTTTTCACAGTTTTCATGGGATTCTTGAGGACAAGATTTATTTGAAAGAGGAAGCATTGATAGGAGTCAATTAGCAAAAGTCAAATAAGGAAGTCAAAGAACAGAAAGTCAACAACCCACTCAAATAACCAAATTTCCCGCCTTCTTTTGTAACCTATTTCATTTGGATAAATTCACATTAAGTCTTCATTTGTAATCATGTATGATAAACTGAATTCTCTTTTTTTTTTTTTTGTAATCTTCATCTTTCAATAACAAATTATTGCTATTAAGTGTAGGATGTAATTGTGATATGTTTAGAAAGCACAAAGGCAATGAAAAAACCCAAGATTCAATAATTTTCACTTATTTAAAGAGATTTTGTAAGTGAAATCAACATTCTAAAATGGAGTACTCAAGAACCGGGTTGCAAAGCGAAAGAAATGTAAACATATTTCCGTTTAACCCTTTATAAACTTTTGAGCACCTAAAATTAAGCCCATGGTACAAATACTTGTAAATCAAGTCCATGGTACAAATTAAGCCCAACTAAACTTTACCCAGTGCAACGAAACCCAAAAACAGATTTTAGACCTAACTGCCCAACAGCCCAACTGGACTTTACCCCCTTATTTTTATACTTATATTTTGAACTTCAAGTTCTTAATTAGCAAAAAGATTACTCTAGACAATGAGTTTATCTTGCAAAAAGATTACTGCTTTACCAAAACTATTAAGAATGTGCTGTATACGTTTCTTATAGGCGTTAATTTACATTGCTTCATGATGATGCTATACGTTAAATGAGTTCGGCATATTTGCTTGTAGTAAAAAAGGTTTATGATCGTGAACTAATTTCGTGGCACGCTATTATAAACCTCACTACGTAATAAATCGTATCAACTTTATTAAGCTTTTGATGAATCTCTTAGTGTAGATGACTTATGTTATAGTCTTTTAAAGTTTCAAAAACTTTTCAAGGGGTAGTAGCTCAGCTAGATGGATGCCCAAGATGCTACACAATAGAATTGAATATTTTGATAAGTTTGTACAAAATGTTCAAGATTCAGAGGAACTCGAGAGCAAAGTGAAATACTTTGTTCTTATTTTTGTGATTAGAGTAAATTTAATTAGTTGCGTTTGTCTTTGTCAATTTTGCTTGTATTAACCAATCTTTGATTAATACTCCGTAATATTAAACTTTCAGTTTGATCTACGAGGAATATAACAAATAGCGAATCTTACTTTAGCAAGTTCTTTTTGTTGCTAAAATTGTTGTCATCTCTTGGAATTTTGGTGAGAAAATTTCCTTTGTGTAGCAAAGAATTGTGTTAACAAATCGTTGCTAAATTTGCGAGCTTTATATAGCAATGAATTTCTCATCGTCTCCAATGAAACCATCGACTTTAGCAACGAAAATTATAGGTATAGCAAGGAGATCTTTGTTGCTAAATTTGTGAAAATTGGAGGAAAACTCCCAGCCCCTCCCCCTCTCTTAAATCTTTTAATTAGAGAAAATTCCCATAATGACTCAATATAGAAACCATGATAAACTTTTTAGCAAAATAAAAGCCATTTTTCAAATTGTGATTAACCACTTCACTAGCATTTTGAAAAGTATTTCATTTCTTAGAGCAAAGGGTATGGTTGTTTTATAACAAGCCAAATACAACTTTTTTGAGCCAATGACATGCCAAACCATATCATGCAAGTGAGCCAAATTCATGCCAAAGGGAAATGAGCCATTAGATTAGCTCACGCAAAACAGAAAAATTGTGTACCTTTTGCTATATATATATATATATATATATATATATATATATATATATATATATATTTATTGTATTGTGAGTGAGTGGATATTTTTAGTGGGGTATTTTGTGGGATCCAATAACATGTTAGTGATGTGTTATGAAGGAGGGGTGTTTGAGTGATTGGTATGTTATTGAAAGGTATATGATGTAGCGCTGAGGTGACATACCAATAACGTGTTATTGGTATCTCCCTCACCATGTGCTCTTATTAATAAGTACAAGTGGTTGATAGGTTGTGTAAGCTACCTTTAAATTGATTTGACTTTACACTTTTTGTGCGACTAACGACTATTATTTTTTTATGTGACCAAATTTTGTCTATTTCAAAAAAGAAAATTAAATTAATAACTTAAATTTCTTTTTAATTTTCTTGAAAAATGACAAAATTTGGTCACACGAAAATAAAATACTCACAAGTTGCACACAAAAAAATCTCACAAACCACCCGTACTTTTCAAATTTGAAATGAGACACATATTAAAATATTACTCCCTCCGTCCCATATTTAATGTCCAGTTTGAATTTTCTAAGTATTTTTTCCTTAACTTTGATCATAAATATTTTTAGTTGTGTTATATAATATTTGATGAAAAATATATGAATAGATTGAGTTTTAAATGTATTTCCACTACGTATTATTTTTATCTAATACAATATAACACACTCACAAATATTTAAGGTCAAAATTCTAAAAGAAAGACTTGAAAAGTCAAACTTGGACATTTAATATGGGACGGAGGGAGTAATGTAGTCGGACAAATTTAAAGTCGCACTAGTTTATTTTGAAAAATGACTTTTTTAGTAGAAAGTGGATCACGATTTCTTATTTTGAAAAATGACTTTTTTAGTAGAAAGTGGATCACGATTTCAAATTAAGCCATTTGGAGAATTTTCTCAATTAATTATCACTTATAAATTGTAACTACTTACAATTGTTACTCCTAACGTTGTAATCATTCATGAATTATGCATATATAAAACAAAATAATATTAATGATGACCATATACCCGGTATACATTATCATTATATATACTCCTATTTAGTTCAAATATACATATATTAATCAGATGTCTTGTGTTTTTTGTGTGCGACTTCATAGTCTCTTTAATTTTTTTTTTTTTTTTTTTTTTTTGAAAATTTATTATTATTCACAATGCCCGAACCGCCAAATAGCGGACGGCAAACAAAACCTTATAATCGATCAAAATTGCACCAATCTTTCCAACTAATCGAACTTCCTTTAGATCTATTCCTATACCATAAGAAATCGAGAGACTTAACATCTTGAAAAATCTTCTCGCCCGAGATGGAGCCATTGGAAAACCTTTTTTCATTCCGCGCTTTCCAAAGGCACCAACACGTAGTAAAAACGAGCCCTTTAAAAATCTTCCTCTTCTTTTTATCGAAACCTTTTGTTTTATGAAGATCATAAAGATCCTTCACCGAAAACATAAACAGTGGTTTAGTTTTGCACCATCGACTTACTTGATACCAAACCTGGGTTGCAACAATGCAGTGGCAGAAAAGATGATCCACCTCTTCCTCCTCGTCATCGCACAAACCGCACCTGGTGAAGGCAACGAGACAATTTCTCCTTCTAAGAGCCATAGACGTTTGAATACGATCCATTCCCACTCTCCACATAAAAATGTTACACTTTTTAGGAACCCATTTCGACCAACTAACGACTTGCCTGGAACTGTAATCTCTACCGCTGTTTAAAAACTCTTTAACAGCCTTGACACTAAACTCCGTTTGATCCCGCCCAAGCCAAACCCATCTATCACCACGATCACTCAGCCTTATACCCTCCATCAAGCGCTCCAAGGTGACACTATCACCAGACCCCTCGTCTAACAGATGCCCACCAACGAGACCCCCAATCCCCTCGAAGTGATTGTTACTCTCTACGAACCTATCAACAACTAAACATTTCTTCTCTTTAGCTTTTTTGAAAAGACCTGGGAAAACATCTTTTAAAGGTTCGTTGCAAGCCCAAGGATCGAGCCAGAACCTGATGCTTTTCCCATCACCAATAATACCTTTGAACATTTGGAAAAGACTAATACCCTCCACCCTGGTCTTCGAACAGGTCTTCACAATAGTGTTCCAAACGCTGGACCTCGAGCTACTAGCCGGGATGGGAGACCAACTACCTTTTGAATCATGCAACGAGTTGATCACCTTTCTCCATAAACTTCCTGATTCAGTTCTATACCTCCAAATCCACTTAGACAACAACGCCACATTGGTCTCCCAAAGCCTACATAAACCAAGACCTCCAACCTTAATAGGAGAAGTAACCCTCTCCCATGCCACCCAATGGATCTTGTTGCTATCATCTGATCCCCCCTCACAAAAACCGCTTCATAATTCTTTCTAATTCATCTATAACTTTCTTTGGAGCTTTAAACAAAGTGAGATAATAGTTGGGGAGGTTTTCCAGCACGGATTTGATAAGAGTCACCCTTCCGCCAATTGACAGACATGACGCTTTCCACCTGGACAACCTCTTCTTGAAAATATTAACCAAAAAATCCCAGCTCGCAACTCTGTTCATGTTTCCCCCAATTCTAATACCTAGGTGGTCAAAAGGGACCGAGTCTGATTTACAAGACACCACCCTAGACACTCTACTGACTTCAGAAACCTCTACCCCAACTCCATGAATACGGAACTTACCAATGTTAATATTCAAACCCGAACTTAAATGAAAACATCTAAGAATTCTGGACACCTTTTTTAAATTAAGCAAAGACCATTCGCCAACAAACAAGGCATCATCTGCATAAAGTAAGTGAGTTAAAATAGGGCCTTGATTAGAAAAGGGGATACCAGGGAGCATCCCAATGTTGCTCGCTTTCTTCATCATAATTGACAAAGCCTCCATAACGATCAAGAACAAAAAAGGAGATATTGGATCGCCCTGTCGCATTCCTTTAGAGCATTGGAATTCTTCAGTTGGCGACCCGTTTACTAGCACCGCCGACCTTGCTGACTCAAAAATACCATAGATGCACTTACACCATCGATCCAGGAACCCCATTTGTGTCATGACCAACATCAGGAAACCCCAATTAACATTGTCGTAGGCTTTATTAAAGTCCACTTTGAACAAAAACGCTTTGCTTTTCATTTTCTTCAGCCACGCAATAAACTCATTCAAAATTAAAGGCCCGTCCATGATCGACCTATCACTTAAGAAAGATGTCTGATTGGCGGAGATAAGAGGACTAAGAACCTTTTTAAGGAGATTAGCCAACACCTTTGACACAACCTTACTCATGATACCAACAAGCGTTATAGGCCGGTAGTCATCCAGGTTCCCGGGATCTTTAGTTTTAGGAATCAAAATGATAAAAGCCGAATTGCAACCCTTATTTATCTTTCCATTCTCATAGAAGAACTTAAAAACCTCCGAGAAATCGGACTCAAGTCTATCCCAAAACTGCTTAATGAACTTAAAAGTAAAGCCGTCGGGACCCGGGGCCCTATCATCCCCACATTCAAGAACCGCGTTCTTAATTTCCTGGGGGGAGAACCTCGAAACCAGCTCCTCGGCCTCCATATCTGTGAGGGTATTCACCAAGTTACAATCAATATTCGGTCTATCCTTGCACACCTCGCTGAATTTTGACCTGAAAAAGTTGAAAACATGATTTTTTAACAGCCTTGGGCCTTGAGACCCAAACATCTCCAATCTGCAACCCATGAATCGAATTGCTACTTTTCCTGTGATTAACGAGCCCGTGGAAGAAACGGTTATTTTCGTCACCTTCCATAGCCCATTTGCTACGAGATCTTTGTTTCATGTCTTTAGCCTTTCGCTCCGTAATGTCATCCAATTTCCTCTGGCACTCCATTCTGGTCCACTCCTCCTCCTCCGTGAGATCAGAAAGCTCCATTGTTCCATCTAAATCTTAAAGCTCCTTTTTGCATAACTCGGCTTCCTCCCCTTCTCTGCCCAATAACTCGTCCCTCCACTCCTTAAGGTGTTTACGTACAAATCCAACACGTGTAATTAATACCTAGTCAATAGGTGAAAACTCGGTGATTTATAAGCAACATGTTTAATTAATGACTAACGATGTGACAAGAGACTATGTTTGATCCATCAACTCGGTCGGATTTTAATATTTTTAAAAACCCCTATACAAGATCAAATTAACACCCCTCCCTCTAACGAAAATTGGAGAAAACCCTAACCTAAATCGTGATTCATTCCCTACAAATTCTAAGGTAGCGTTTGTTTTGTTAACCGGAATCACAATGGATATTGGTTTATCTTTTTGGTGGAATAGTAATGGGTTTTAGCTTAGCCATATCATTGTTTGCTTTAACTACTAGATTTTAGTATATACTTTCAGAAAAGGAAAAAAAGGTGAATTATTGCGTTAAATGATTTTGAATAAAAGAAGCAAGTTGACAAATTCATTATATAATAATAATAAATAATAGAGTAAGCCATTAACGGGAGAGAAAAAGAGAAAATATAGACTAGTTAAGGGAATGAAAATAAAACCCACCTCTTCTATTAGCAATGAATTGTTTTAAGCTGATCCGTAACTTCATTTCTATACCTAATAAACAAACATTTACATATGGATATCAGTTCATTCCTTCATGTCTACACCCACTAAACAAACAACCCCTAAACGATTCTGAATCCTAGTTTGTAATAGGTTTATACGAATCTAAAATGTCATAACAAGTATACGTGACCGATTAAAACTTTATTGACAATAAAAAAATGCGAAATAATTAATCGTGTCAAATTCGTAAACAAGTAATGATCTTCATATTGCAAATGTAGTCAACCTTTATAAAATTATCTAAATAATTTTTGGATATTAATTAAAATTAACAACACTTAAAATTAATTATAAAAATGTGTATTTAACATTCATCATAATTTAAATACAACAATAATACATATATAATTTCGTTTCATATTTATGAATAAATCAAATTCATATAGTTTATTTATGGACACTTATATGTACACGAAAATAAATGGAGAACAAATGTAATGAGAATGCTTACATTGGTTCAAAGGATTCGTGTTTGATTGATTCCTCGAGCCCTACCTATGTAATCAATCAAACAACGACAAACTCTAATACACCAAATCAAGTAAAATAACCCGATCTCTATAAGTGAACAACCTAACACCTTGGTGAATTTCTTGCTTTCCAAACTATACTACAAAGTCTTATTAGTGACCAAGGCAACATCTTAATACTAAAAAAGAATCAAACTAAGAAAAACAAGAGGTTTAACTCTCTTATTGTTTTTCGGTCGATTGTGGCTAGGAGGGGAAGGGAAAGCTTTTGTATAATAAGAAAAATGTCTACCTTAAAATGAGAAAATGAGTCTCATATTTATAGGCTAGGGCATTAAATCATTACCTTATTTACAAACCATTTTATTTTCTAAAAAAATTATAAGTTTTCATCCTTTTTCCTTTTGTCCAAATGGCCGACCACTATAGGACCCCAAAACATAATTTTGGCCCAAGTGGTTTAGTCCGTGAATGGCCCAAATGACTTGCCTAGCAAACCACGAGTTCGTCCCGTTACTTGTTCGTCAATCAATGTTTTAAATTAACTTACAACACATATATGTAGAAATTCTATTTGTGCTACATTGTTACCTCATAAGCTGATGACGACTATTAACCATATTAGGTTTGTTGCTCCTGTTAATACAAATAAGTCGTAAAAACGTTTATTTATATTTTACGATCTTCTAATGTTTTGTCGATAACAAACGTAAAATCATTTTAATGAAACAAATAAAGTACGTAAATAGTTTGAGCCAATAGTTTACTAACACACTTACGTTTTCATATAAAACACTAAACAAATAATAGTGTTTTCATATTATAGTAATGTATATGTATAACAACTAGTGTTTACATAATGGGTATATATACATTACTTAGTATGTATTGTAATGGGTAATGTAATGGGTAATAATCTAAGTACTTGACCCATTAACTAGATACATTGAATGTAGTTGGGTAAAATCCAAAGTCCATGACCCATGACCCATTGCATGACATCATGCATGAAGTCATAATGGGTATTATCCATAACCATGGAGCTAACCCATGACCCATAAACCATTTAGGGGGGGCGTCCTACGGATCCCCAGTTTTACACTGGACGGATGGGATCCGGGGGACAGTAGTGAGTTTTTGCCTATAAATAGTGAGCCATTTCTTCATTGTAACTTGCCACTTTCACATATACTTTCTCTTAGTATTGTAAACTCTCTAACCTCAGATCCAAAGGATCTTTCTATGTAGTTTTGTGTTTGTGTGATTCTCTAAGTTCCTCCTAAAGGCGAGATCACCACCTCTTGAAGTTGAGCAAGCTCAAGTCCATGAGTTGCCAAGCTTCGTCATCATCAAAACTACTGAAGTTCTCTTGTTGAAGGCATTAGTGAAGGATGCCAAAAGGGTCAAGTCGAAGGCATTAGTGAAAGGTGCCGAAGGTCCGTGTCTAAGGCATTAGTGAAGGGTGCCAAAGGTCCATCATGAAGGCACTAGTGAAAGGTGTCAAAAGATCGTGTCAATGGCATTAGTGAAAGATGCCAAGGGTGTACAATTGATATGGTGCATCGATGTACAAACATAGATAGGTTGTGTCCAAGGATATTGATATCCTTGATGATGTTGTAATAAGGAGCGTGTCTCCTTTGGGATAGGTGTTGTGTAGTGTTGGGTAGTAGTTCCTCCTTGGTAATGGAACTCGGTATCTAGCCTTACACCGGATAAAGTGTAGGCGACGTTGTGATAGGTTTGGTTCTACCTCGTGGAAGAACCCGGTGTCTAGCCTTGTACCGGATAAAGAGTAGGCGACGTTGCGAAGGCTTCTCGGCCACAAGGAGCTTGTGTTGTGTAGTGATTACGACCTCTCGAGTAGGTAACTCGGGGAGTGGAGTAGGGCATGGAAGGTGTCCTTGTAGCCGAACCACTATAAATACTCGTGTCGTGGTTGTGCACTTTTGACTCTTTATCTTTGCATTGTTTATTTATATGTTTATCTATCAATATCCAACACACACACTCAATAGATTGACATAAGTGGATCTAAATATTTTAAAACGAAGTTTTAATCAGTAAAACTATTCAAACCCCCTTCTAGTTTTCCACAATTGGTATCAGAGCTTCGTTACCAAGTTTCTTAGAGTATGTTGTACTTTAAAAAACTTGATACGATCCGTGTATGATTGAAAACTATAAAGAAGGAAATCTTTTAAAACAAATTTTTTTGTTGGATAGTGATAGATTATTCTAAGAATTCTTCTTTAAGAAATCCTCTTGCTAGGACTCTTCCAAAGTCTTCATTTCTATCTAAAGAAAAATAAAGTCAACTCTCAAGGAAGAATCCAAAAGTAATCACAACCTACTTCTACCAAGTATAGTGGATTACTTTAAAAGTTCATGAAGTATTTCGGGTATATGGTCTCTAAAAACCATATCAAAAGGTTTGAGGTATGTTTTCTTACCCATAAATTAGTTAATATCTATCTATAGTACGCTTATATAAATATGTTGATGATATGTGTTTAATATTGTTTTACATAACTATATGAGCACACGAATTAGGATGTTAACTTCAAGTCTCTAAAAAGTCTCTCTTCACTACTTTACTTACTTACTCATCATCGGGAATAGTATTCCTCATTGATTCTCTAAGAAGATCGTCAAACTCACATCGTCTTCTTAAAATTGACTCTTGATGGTTAACTTATCTAATAAACCAATTGACCATCAAAACACCTTAACCAAACGTCTATTCAAATTGGAACCCCATTCTACAAGTGTTGTTTTATAAGCTATTGTATAACTTATTACAAAAATAAACGCCAGACACTCCTCTTTCGTCACAATAGCGGATCCCACAAGTTGTACTAGCGGATCCCTAATACAAGGGATCGGGGAACCGTGGTGAAATCAGATATACGATTTTCAAAACTAAAATAATCCACTTTCCCTCTCTTCACTAACACAAAAATGACCTAACTTCTGCTTCCATCTCCATAGGGCTTCATATCCTCAAGCATCTCATTCTTGAACATCATTGTAAGTAATTACACTCATATGTTCTATTCATCATCATCTTCTTCCTAGGGTTTAGGGTTTAGACTCTTAAATTAGGATTCAATTGATTTCCAATTAGTGAAATTAGCTATTGGAAAAATTAATTATAAAAGGGTTCTATGTAATTAAAGATTTTTCAAAATAACATTGTTAATACAAATCAAAACTATAAACCCATCTTGACAAATTTTACCTAATTGGAATATTTGTTTTCTAGGATCAATCATGCCCAAAGTTACCCAACAAAAATACCATGACACCGTCCACTAACTTTCTAGATATTATCGAAAAGAAGAGCTTTCAAAAACCAATCGCAAAATTTTCAAAAAGCTTGAAAAATGACTTATCCATGAAGGTCGTGTTGTTAAGGAATGTTTCCTTGAAAACACCGACATTCGTCAAGTCTTCTCGGCAATTAACTTCGATTGTCTCCTAGATATTAATGAACAAGTATGTCCGGTTTTTATCTTTGAGTTTTACAAAAGTGTTAGGATCATTCAAAACAATGATGAAAGCATTTTAATCACTTTCATTGTCAACAACCAAACCATCACCTTACCCCTCAACACCTTTACACAAATTCTTCGCATTCCATGTGAAGGTATGATGGATCTAAACACACTCATTGTGTTGGTGATACTTTGAGTTATATTAATAAGCACGCGGAATATACTTAGTAATACTTAGAAGATGGTTTATATGATGTAATGTAAGTGAAAACAGAATAACACAAAGCTCCAATATTATTAAGAAATAATACGAGTGATCTTACTTATCACTAGGCTTACACCTTGAAGCTTATATATATAAAAAAATTTCTAAGCAATGACCTAGGATCTCCTTTTATAGCACAAGGAGTCCTTTACAAGATAAGTATAATCCTAACAATATAGAATATACACAAGATCTTTTCTATACTTATCAATACACGGATACATAACAATTATCCTAACAATAGTGGTAATAATGTACTGACAGTGGTAATGAGTTTTCACTGCTAGTGTAATCTTTAGCAGAGCTAACCACAAGCGTATCAGTGGTAACTGTTATCTTTATTCCCAACAATCCTCCCCTAAACTTATGATTTCTCAGCAAATCAATAAGTTTCTTCAATCTGCATCTTCTGTAAGGATTTGGGGAATTCTTTCAAATACTTCTCTTTTTCTTTAAATCCTGAATAGCTCTTGAACATTGATCTTGAAGCCTATGTAACAATGCTCTGATTTTCTCATTATCTTCATGAACTCTTATTGTTGAACACAACATCACTGTGAGAGTTCCAGCTCTGAGTGGGTATTCTTTCTCAGCAAACATGAATGCATCCACTCCATCTGTTGTAGAAACATGATGAACTTCACATGAGTCATAGTAAAACCATTTAGTACCAGGACATGAACATGCAAATTTCCAAAAATCATCATGAGCATCTGGTTCATAGAGCCTTCTTAGATTAATCCATAACTGCATTTCCTTCCTATCTTTAAGATCTTCAGCATCAAACCTTTCTTGAACTAATCTTCACAATGTATCAAGATCATCTCTGTCACATGCTTTGATAAGTTCTTCAAACTGAATAAATGATGAAGTTTCACCACCTAGCCTTGTAATCTTCCATGTTGGAGCAAAATTGCTAGCAGTGTATACTTCCCAATCAATGATAGAATGTCTGACTTGCAGTGGTTCAGGATAAAAATCTTCTTCTTCAATCAGGATCATTCCAGTCAGTTGTTCTTCAGTGAATTTATCAGTTTGAACTTCTTGTTCTTCAGCAAACTTTGTCTTCTTAAATGTCTGAGATTCACTATGAGCAATCCTTCCAATATCATTGACATCTCTTCTGATTCTGAGACAGAGTTTGTGATCGCTTCTGAGTCATCTTCAGAGGCATCAGGGTGGGAAGTTACTTTCCACCCTGTGCTTCAAGCTCTTCTTCTAAGAAGCCACCAAAGAAGACTACCAATCCTGCACCAGTTGCCAAACCTGCACCTTCTCTTGAGTTCTACTCCAGTTCATCAGATGATGATGCTGATGATGAGACCTATTCTTTGTCCAAAGAGTTACCAAGGGCTCTGACAAAAGCATTGAGAGAAGCTCTCTCCAACATGAAGCAGATATCCATTCCAGAGAAGCCTGCAAGACTACCAAGGCCTCCTCCACAAGTTCTTGGTCTTGCTTGTCCAAGAATGCAGTCAACCTTTGAGAATAAGAGGAAAAGAGCACAGAAGAACAAGCATGACTATGAGGGCAAGGGAAAGAAGCCAATGGAGTAACTAGTGTAGGGTGTAGGGATGTTGGATGTGTTAGATTGTTATCTTATGTGTTTTGATTGTGGTTTTGAGCACTTTCTCTTTGAATGTAATGACTCTTTTTTATGAATGGAATAAAGTTTCTTTGTTTTACTTTTTCCACTGTGAGAGTTACTTTTACCACTGCTTGCATTGTGGTTTCCACTGTTAGCCTTATTTTCTGCACAAAAATCAGTGGACAAGCACAAATACAAGCACTAAACAGCAACAGCACCAATGTATACAAAGAATCCTTCAAACCTGCATATCACAAACATAAACCACACACTGAAAGCATTGTTAAGGTTAGTAGTGATTAGTAAATAACTTGAAGTGAATAAAATTTCTGCTGACAATGGTTAAAACAATACTTAACCACCCAGTCAAACAAGTCAACTACAAGTCATTTATCATGCCACCAAAGTCAAAGACTTTATTTAATCCTCAACAACTTATACCTTCCCCACATTAACTTATTAAATCCAACTTAACATATATTAAAGAACCAATAACTCACAAGCCACTCATTTCACACATACTCCAAATACATTTCTCTCTCAAAAACTTACTTCTCACCAAAATTCACCATGAGTCATTCAAACCCTATCAATGTCTCATCTGACAGTTCTTCTGCTGATAGTGTTTGGGATGAAAGTGTTTAGCATTATGTTCTGAACAATCCAGGTAGAACAAAGAGAGAGGTGTTTGAAGAGGTTGCTTCAAGAAAGAGAACTCATTCAGGTGCTACTGTGAAGACAAACCCTTTTGCTGCTGGTCCTTCATCAATCCAACCAATGCCTCAGGACGCTATCATCAAAGAGGATAGCTCAGACATAAGTTCCTATGTGTCTCCTTATGAAGATACTGATGATGAAACAGCTGAAAGAGTCCTTGTGGTTCCTCCCCTTGTTACAATTCTTCCACCAAGAGAGCTGCAGACACCACCTTCTCAACCATTGTGGACAGCACCACCACCAGTGGGTCCTTCATCATCCTCACCACCTGTTGGAGGAAGGGTGATTGGACTAGCATCCCCTAAGGTGTATAGGATGATTGATAGGCGAATGGCGCCTAAAGTGATGCCAGAGTGGGCCTTCCCTAAGAAGCCTTAGGTGGTAGTTGGTGGTTAAGTTGGGGTAGGATGTGAAGCTTGTGTCTGTAGTAGGTTGTTGTATGTTGTTTTCAGTTTTTCCTATTATGTAATGATGCTGGTAATATGTACTCATGGATGTATCCTTTGCACTTAGTGTGTAGATTTGTTTAATGATAATAAAAATCCATGTTCTTAACTTTAAATTTCTTGCATCATACTGGTTGTGATTTACTTCTTATATCTCCAAAACTAACAAGCTGTCCATCATAATGTTCAAAATCTGAGAGATAGGACTTTTTGCCAGTCATGTGCCTTGAACATCTACTATCTGTGTAGCCTTGATCTGATCTTTTTGTCCTTGGATGTTCCTGCACATAAAATAAAGGATTTAGTTTCCTTTGGGGACCCAAGCCATGATTGACTTGGATCTTCCTCGTGTATCAATATAGTTATATCTATCAATGGTTATTGATACACCATTGGGATTGGTTGTTGAAGTAATTACTTTAGGTTTCCATTCCCAACGTGCTGAGGCCTTCACAGCATTTCCCATGTTACCCTTGGTCTTGTTTACAACCCTTGCAGTAGGAACTTTTGATTGAGCAGTGGTAACTGCTGGTTTAGTTTTAGGTACCCACTGTTGGTTATATTTAACCCCTTTATTAGAAAAAGACCTTTTCCCTGTTTGTGCAGATTTTGCAAAGGTTGTTTAGGATTTTGCACTTGTAACAGGTGATTTAGGGTGAGCAGTGTTAACAGTTTTAGCAGTGGCAAAAGTTTTAAGGCCACTTCTTAGTTGAACTGCCCTTGGGACCATTTTGCTGTGTGAATTAGGGTGTACTGTATTCTGAAACTTGTTTGACTCCACCCTTTTATTCCCATGGACTTCTCTTCTCCCAACATGATAGTCATAATTAGCATGAAAATGATAAAGCTACCACAAATATAACATGCTTTGTTGTACATCACAAAATCACTACCTAGTTGTTGAGATTTAACATGATTCCAACTCCTCTGGTTACCCCTAGGAGTTGATTACTTATTTCTATACATCTCAAAGATACGTTACAGTTGATCTTGGCTTGTTAACTTATTTCCTAGGTTCCTCTGTAATAGCATTAACAACTTTTGGGATAGTAGCCTCTACATTCTTTTTAACATTCTCATCAATAACAGATGAGTCACTTGCACTTTCAAAAACATCAGGTTCATGCTTAACCTCTTCCCCACTTGTCACAAATTTAAGAGGACCATATTCACGAATAGGTTCCTTGAAATCTTCTAGGCCTGTATGAGCTAAATCTATGCCAGGAGGTGATGGAACACCCCTTAGTGGTGGAGGAACAATATTGTAACCCATACCAGACTTAACTTTACTAGTGATTTGAGCATTCCAAATTTTATCAATTGACTTAGACTGATAATAACAGGTGTCAACATATAAATTGACATTCTCATTTATCTTTTTAAGTTTTTCATACTCTTCTTTTAATGCCTCATTCACTGCAGTCTTATGATCTATCTCTCTTCTAATAATAATCATATCGTCATTATATTTTGACTCATTTGCTCTATAATGCTCTAGTTGTTTTTCTAATACAGCTATGCCTCTTCTAAGGTTTGTCGCAGCATAATTAGCAGCAAACAACTATGTTCTTTGTTTTTCAAAAGATTCATTAAGCCTTTCACATTCTCTAGAAGCCCTACACGTTTTAGAACAACTTTCAAAATTTTGTACCTCAGAGTCCGAGAAAGCCATAAGAGCATGTTCTGTAGACACAAGAGCAGCATCTGAAGATTGTTCCTCTTGTTCATCAGCCATGAAACTCCAATCATAGCTTACACCATCAATTGCCAGCATTGCCTTTGGTTCTTCCATAATTTGTTCTTTCTTTTGCTTGTACCAAGTAGACCTTTTGTCCTGGTTCCTTGGTCTTCTGCATTCTCTAGCAAAATGCCCCAACCTTGTGACAATTGAAGCACTCTACTTTCTTTTTATCGAACCCTGCAGTTTCACCACCATTGATGTGAATTGGCTTGCCAGTCTTCTTGTAGAATTTCCTAGCCCTCATGCTAAGAAGAGCTATCTGCCATTTTATGTCCATCTCCTCCAAGTCATCTTCATCAATTTGCTCTATGTCTTCATGAGTTAATATAGAGCCATTAACTTGAGTGGAAATAAAAGCATAAAAGGTAGGATCTCCAATACCAACAACCTTCTTCTTTGAACCTGCAGTGGTAACACTAACATTACCAGTGGAAACAGTAGAACCAACAGTGGCAAAATCATCATCATTGTCATCTTCAGAATCATCACAGTCTACAGAGGTTGACAACAATGCCAAGCTGCTTGAGCTTGTACCAAGTTTCCCTGCTTTCTTCAACCTTTGTTCAATGAGTTTGAAGTTATTGTAAAGATCATTGAGCTTCATAGTTTCAATCTCTGGTTTATTTTCCCAGACTGTAACATTTGTATGAAACTCAGAAGGCAAACTTCTTGGAAACTTCAAATTGAGGTATTCCTTTTCTACCTCAATGCCAAACACAGTTAGTTGTGTGACAATCTTCTGGAGTTTGGTAAAGATGCTGTCAAGTGAGTCGTTGCTTGAAGCAGAGAAGTTTTCATAACTTTGCTTCAACAATGTCTTTTGTGTCTTCTTTGTAGCATCATTGCCACCAAATACTGAGCAGATCTCTTCAAAGAGTTCTTTTGCTGTCTTGTACTTGTTGAAAGCAATGATCTGGTCTGTAGGAAGAGTCATTAGTAATAGACTTCTGGCCTTCAGATCATTGTTCTTCTTTGCTCTTTCATTATTAGTTTCAGGTACAGAGACTGTTACAACTTCTGTGTCACCAACTTTCTCAGTCTTCGTAACAGACTTGAAGGAATCACCAGATAAGATGATCTCCCATAGAGCATAGTCTTGAATGAGTAAGTATTGCTCAATCATTATCCTCCATATCTCAAACTCATTAACTTTGAGCTTAGGAAGCCTTGGAGCAGAGTTTGACTGGTTGTTTTCCATCTCCATTGATTTGAGTGAGTTGGTTAAGCTTATTCCTTGTATCTTCTAAATCAAAATATCAGAACATGCACTCTGATACCACTTGATGGATCAAAACACACTCCTTGTGTTGGTGATACTTTGAGTTATATTAATAAGCACGCGGAATATAATTAGTAATACTTAGAAGATGGTTTATATGATGTAATGTAAGTGAAAACAGAATAACACAAAGCTCCAATATTATTAAGAAATAATACGAGTGATCTTACTTATCACTAAGGTTACACCTTGAAGCTTATATATATAAAATGTTTTCTAAGCAATGACCTAGGATCTCCTTTTATAGCATAAGGAGTCCTTTGCAAGATAAGTATAATCCTAACAATATAGAATATACACAAGATCTTTTCTATACTTATCAATACACGGATACATAACAATTATCCTAACAGCAGTGGTAATAATGTACTGGCAGTGGTAATGAGTTTCCACTGCTAGTGTAATATTTAGCAGTGCTAACCACAAGCGTATCAGTGGTAACTGTTATCCTTATTCCCAAAAAGGTATTTGTATGTACTCCCAAGATTGGGCAGTATCCACTCAATCTTTTGCACTAGACCCAAAACCAATCTATCACACTCCTCTCGATGACCCCACAGTTGTTCGAGACACCATCTTCAAAATTAGAGCCGACCAATCTCGCCTCAACCGCAACAAAGAACTCATCCATCGTGATCCTTTTCAAATAGAACTCTCCGAAATGATTCCCATCTACAGAAAGTGGGAAGAAATTCTTAAAGAAAATGTCATTTGTTTGCTCGGGAACAAAGACCATCCCAATGCATGTCTTGTCCAAATGATCTATTGCCTCATTCACCAAAGACCATTTAACCTTGCCTATTACATGGTGAAAAGAATGGTAGGTGTGTTCAAAGTCAACACCATGGTACTTCCCTATGGTATGCTCCTAACACGACTCCGTGAGCATGTTAGTGCAATGCAACCTTCTCCTATCAACGATGATCATTTTCTTGCCGATCACGTTATGGTAACACTCACCAAACAACCCTCTAAACGGCTCATAATCAATGGAAAAAGGCCTCGTGCATTCTCGGACTCTTCGGACGAAGAAGAAGAAAAAGTCGACACCGATTCCAATGTCCAAATCGACCTCATAACCTACTTTGAACAACTTCCCACTCTTCCAAATGAGTTTGAAGAATTCAAGCAACTAAAGGGGATGATCAAATGCCTAACTAACTACCTCATGACTTCAGGAAAGAAGAAGACAAGAGATTGATGAAAGAGACATTATGCTTGTCTTTATGGTTATCTTAGATATTTTATGTTCATTAACAACTATTGCTTATGATTGTGCTAGATTTACTTTTGTTTCTTCGATGTTTGAATATTATCACTATTACTCGTCTTTATAATTATGATTGTATGTGATATTTACTTGTTTTAATGTTTACTTATAGTAGAAACTTGTAGTATTAGTATGAATCATCTAATGCAAAAACTGCACACCTTCTGTAATGCTACTAATCTGCAGTAACCGGATCCCTCACTTTGGACTAGACGGATCCCTCCATTTTGGGATCCGTGGGATCCAGGCAGACAGAAATAAATTTGCAGACCTTCACTCATCAAACCATTCCTCTAGACCACATCATACTAGTCAAACATAATACTTTAAGATCACTTAAGTCTTCCTCAAGATCAGTAGGTCTCACACTCACTCATAGTTAACTTAGGATCACATTAAAAGTACTTTTGATTTATAAATTTACCTAAACTCACCATATTTCCACTCCAATACTCACACATTGTTCCTCACATCTCCAAACACCTGGTTTGATATTTCTCTCAATTTTAGCAAATTGATTTTAGTCATCCCTACCTCAAAATGGGGCAAAAACTAGTTTTTCATTTATCATGATTTTTAAAGAATTTTCCAAATTTCTTTCAAACTACCATCTGATCTCTAGGATCATTTAACTCCAGTTGACACTCTCATATTTCTTAGTGTCATCTTTGATTACCTATTGGTGCTCATAAAGTCCCATTTCTTTCCATAAAAGGCAATCATTAGCTACCATCAATCATTTCTCTTGATCATTTAATACCCTCTTCATTTAAGACAATTAAGAAGACTGAAACACTCAATATGTGTAGGTATTAGACCTCAAAAAATATCATTTTCCTCTTTTATTGGTTGC
Organism: Chrysanthemum makinoi; assembly: GCA_910596185.1. Classification (NCBI taxonomy): domain Eukaryota; kingdom Viridiplantae; phylum Streptophyta; class Magnoliopsida; order Asterales; family Asteraceae; genus Chrysanthemum; species Chrysanthemum makinoi. The sequence continues at coordinate 340,961,529 of OU343224.1, forward strand.
TGAGAGCCGGATCCCTAGGATTAGCCTAGACGGATCCCTCATTGGAGGGAACCGTGGGAACCGGCTGACAGATTCAGCTAATCCTAGCTAAAACAATCATTTCAAGCTCTTCTTGCTAACATGAACACTCCATCTTGTCTTAATTAACTTCCTTGATCAGTGCAACTCTGAAGTTGACTCTTGTGCATGCAAATCATTGTATGTTGAAGGATCTTAGTGGTTTAAGCCTTAATTTCACTTACCAATTCCCTCTCTTTATAAGCCACCTTGTTAGTACTTATAAATCACCATCTACAACTTCATTCTTAGCAACTAGAAACCTTTAAACTCATTAAACTTTATCATTTCATCATGAGGAAAGCTCATAGTTCCAACTCCTCCACCAAAGGACCACCTAAGAAACTTGCTCGTGTTGTCCACGAAATTTCCTCAACCGAATCATCACCCGTTAAATCCACACAAGCTAGAATTTCCCATCCACCAACTCAACCAATCAAACCAATCCCTAAAAGGATTGTTCCCACAAAATTACCATTACCAAACACTACTATACCTCCTAAACCAAACACCCCTATTTCCACTAAACCATCACCCTTAGTACCTAGAGCCTTATCATTCACCATTCCATTTTCATCTCCACACCTCTACAACTTAGAGGACTTACCTTCTAGGCCATCTCATCCTCCACCATTGCCAACATTTTCCTCAATAGAGAGAATAGCGTAACAACAAAACCAAGGTGTTGAAACGACACTAGCACCAGTGATTGCTTTCCAGACAGTCAAGTTTATCACACAAGCTAACCACTTGTGAATGGTCAACCGTAATAAAATTCAAACTGTCTAAAACCAATGCAATTAAGATCTGGAGAGTATAGTGTTTCCTCAGGTCGTTAAATCCCAACGAGGTGTGAACACTGTAATAAGACGAATCTGTGATCGAGTGATATTGAATGGGAAAGGGGTTTGAAGATTTGGATTAATATAGGGTCCGGTTTGGTAGCTTAATACACAAGGACCATTCATGTAATTTTCTGTTTTATGAGTGACCAAAACTACCAATATTACAAAGTTATCACAAGGACCTATTCTGCCATTTATGAATAGTATAAGGACCACTATGCATAAAATTCCATTTTTAATAAATCCAAGGACTATTTATGACATTTTTCAAAGTTAAGGGACTAAACTTGCCATTTTTGCAAATTTGAACTTCAAGGGTAAAATTTGTCATTTCATGATTCCTGGGGGACTATTGTTGATTTTTCTTCAAAATATTTTATCCAGGGACCATTTCTGACAATCTGTGAAAGTTCAGGGACTAAAACTGCCAATTTTGTAAACTTTGTTGTTTTTTTATCAGTTTTCAATCCTTTTGCACTTGTAACACATAAAAACACATTTTCATGATATTTGTAACATTTATATAGTCATTTGTGTGTTTTTGGCTGTTTTTGTGGGTTTAAACAAGGTAAAATATATGTGTTTTTAGACACATATCAAATCCCCACACTAAACTATTGCTAGTCCCTAGCAATCTTTTTGAAACTTTAATAGATTTCATCTCTTTACCAAAAGCCATTACTTCTGGAGTAGCCAATTGTTTTAGTTCAAGTAAGAACTTTGGTACAATGATAACCAAATGATTTTGAGCAAATCACTAGCTTTCAACGGTTTTGATTTGTCTTTACCAGAAGCCGTTTGCTTCTGGACTAGCCAACTCTTCACTAATTAAAGATATGGTGAGCTGAACACCATACAATTTTGGGCAAATTTCAAGCCGTCAACGGATTTGAGATATCTTTACCAAGAGCCGTTTGCTCCTGGATTAGCCAATCCTTATGTGGGTTAGACATGGTGGACTGATTACCATTTGTTGTGTTTAGTACATAGTACTTCCACTAAAAAAAAAAAATTAAAATTTGGCCATTTTGGGGGAAAAAGGGACTAAAAGGGTACATTTATGATCAAATTCGCCAGAATTTCCCCCTACACTTAGAAATGAATATTGTCCTCAATATTCAAAGTCCCTACGTTATGCCGAAACTTAGAACGTAAAAAGATAACATTACTAGCTAAGTGTAGAAACACAACAATTTTTTTTTTTAATATTTACAATTTTCATTCATTTTTTTAGATCTATATACAACATGTGGGGCATCTCCCCTACACTAAGGTGGTACACACGGGTGAAAACCCATATTTAACTACTGTTTTTGATTACCGAGTCGCTAGCTTGACTCGACCCCGAATTAATTTGTTCATGGGGAAGTAAGTGGAAAAGACAATCTCCATCGGACTTTCATTCAAGATGTTTGTATAAACATTGAAGTATGTGAAAGTTCCACACCGATGAGATATACATAGAACCGGCTCACAAATGATAAATGAAAATGCCGGGATAAAAATAATGTCTTCATTCCCGAAGGAGTGAAGAACAGGAGAAGCCACGGATAGGTGAAAAGAGAAAGAAAATCATGATAAAAATCTTGACTAACTCATCATCATCAGAAGGAGAATTCATAATAGCATGAATTTCATCATTTAAGCTCAATTGGTCTAGACATATCCCGGGTGTGTCTAGATCAAAGTAGAAGTTATCATACTCTGGTGGAGATATGATATGAGTGAGTTCACAGGAGAACTCCTCAAAGGCGAATGATTCATATTCGGGATTGATTTGAGTGAGTTCACTAGGGAACTCCTCAAAAGTGAATGATTCATAATCGGGGAGAGAATTATGAGAATGAGAAGTGGTAATACCACTAATCTTCTCTCCCATATGATCAAAATGGAACGTTTGCAAATCCGGAATAGAATCATCGAACAAAAGTTCACTATCCTCAAAGGGGATAGGATATGAAGTAGGCTTTTTATTAAAAGCCTCGATTCTAGAAATGAGAAGATTAACATTCAATAATGTAAGACGAAGAGCTTCGTCTTGGATTATTTCTTCATCATTCTCTTCTCCTAAGCTGACAGGCTCAGAAGGTAATTCCCCCATATAACTAATGTCTCCACAAGATAAAGAATAGTCCTCATCGAATCGAGAACATCTCAATATGATCATTTTGGAAGACAAGAGGAGGAGGGATATCACACACATGATCAAGAATTCCCTGTGATTCTCTTGGAATTGGGACAAGGTTCTCAACACTAGACTTTATGAATTCGTCTGATTCCTTTTCAGGAACAGTGTCAAGAAGCTCATCCCCCATGTTCAGAGAGTGAGTGGGAATATCGGGTGTGATAACAACAGACTGAGGGAGTTGAGAAGGACTAGCATACATATGTTTTATACTTTCCATTTGTTCTTCCGCTAGTAATTCCATCATAGTCTTGTCTCCCTGATTTTTCATGGAAGCAATTTCAACTGATGAACTTGAAGAACCGTTATAAAATTGTAGAATATCAAGCATATCTTCATCATCATGTCATCAGAATGAAACGAAATTGAGAGCTAGATCTGGCTGCTTTTTCTTTTGCAATTGATTCCCTAATAGATTTTTCAAAGGCAATTCGGGAATTTAATTTAGCGACCGCTCTTCGCTAACAATTCTTCCATGGATTTCTCATTTGGATTATCTTGGGAATGTTTACATTCTTTCAAATCTTTCACTAAATCCAAAAGATCAAGGAGAAGATTTTGTGGAAGTGGCTCAGGCTGAGGTGGTGCCTGATTCACTTGGTACTGTAGAGGTTGGTCATGATACGAAGAGTCGTAATTGTTACAAGGAAATGGATTCCTTGTTTGACAATCAGAGCTAAAGTGAGGACCTCCACAATACTCACAACAGGAAAACTGATGTGGCTGTGAGTCATATGTGTTGTAGTCATAATTGTTATCAGGAACCCGCTCATAGACAAGCGTGTTTCCCGATTGACAATCAGAACTGGAGTGTGAACCACCACGGTACTCACAACAGTAAAACTGCTGAGTCTCACAGTGTGGTAGCCGATGGAATAAATCAGTTGTGTTATGGTAGGAATAGGGATTCGGTTATAGACGGACCCGTTTCCGACTCCACCATGCTACAACTGGGGCAATTGCCACCATTATAAGGACCACCACACCATTGACAATCAAGAGGGTGATGATAAGACATAGAAAGAATCAAAGGTTTACAGAGGGGTTGGGATGAAGAATTAAAGATGTGAGAGGGTAAAGATGGATATTTTTGGATTTTGGATAAACATTTTGTAAAAATAAGAAAGAAAATCTTTTTGGGTTTTGTGTTTGTTGAAAACTGATTTTAAAATGTTTTCGGAAACGTTTGTTTTATATGATACTAATAAGAAAATATGAACAAGGATGGTAAATATACAACGGATGTATATTCAACAACACTGATGCTTCAAATTCGTAGTAACGCAGCACACCTCCCCGGCAGCGGCGCCAAAATTTGATTGCTTTCCAGACAGTCAAGTTTATCACACAAGCTAACCACTTGTGAATGGTCAACCGTAATAAAATTCAAACTGTCTAAAACCAATGCAATTAAGATCTGGAGAGTATAGTGTTTCCTCAGGTCGTTAAATCCCAACGAGGTGTGAACACTGTAATAAGACGAATCTGTGATCGAGTGATATTGAATGGGAAAGGGGTTTGAAGATTTGGATTAATATAGGGTCCGGTTTGGTAGCTTAATACACAAGGACCATTCATGTAATTTTCTGTTTTATGAGGGACCAAAACTGCCAATATTCCAAAGTTATCACAAGGACCTATTCTGCCATTTATGAATAGTACAAGGACCACTATGCATAAAATTCCATTTTTAATAAATCCAAGGACTATTTATGACATTTTTCAAAGTTAAGGGACTAAACTTGCCATTTTTGCAAATTTGAACTTCAAGGGTAAAATTTGTCATTTCATGATTCCTGGGGGACTATTGTTGATTTTTCTTCAAAATATTTTATCCAGGGACCATTTCTGACAATCTATGAAAGTTCAGGGACTAAAACTGCCAATTTTGTAAACTTTGTTGTTTTTTTTATCAGTTTTCAATCCTTTTGCACTTGTAACACATAAAAACACATTTTCATGATATTTGTAACATTTATATAGTCATTTGTGTGTTTTTGGCTGTTTTGTGGGTTTAAACAAGGTAAAATATATGTGTTTTTAGACACATATCAAATCCCCCACACTAAACTATTGCTAGTCCCTAGCAATCTTTTTGAAACTTTAATGGATTTCATCTCTTTACCAAAAGCCATTACTTCTGGAGTAGCCAATTGTTTTAGTTCAAGTAAGAACTTTGGTACAATGATAACCAAATGATTTTGAGCAAATCACTAGCTTTCAACGGTTTTGATTTGTCTTTACCAGAAGCCGTTTGCTTCTGGACTAGCCAACTCTTCACTAATTAAAGATATGGTGAGCTGAACACCATACAATTTTGGGCAAATTTCAAGCCGTCAACGGATTTGAGATATCTTTACCAAGAGCCGTTTGCTCCTGGATTAGCCAATCCTTATGTGGGTTAGACATGGTGGACTGATTACCATTTGTTGTGTTTAGTACATAGTACTTCCACTAAAAAAAAAAAATAATAAAATTTGGCCATTTTGGGGGAAAAAGGGACTAAAAGGGTACATTTATGATCAAATTAGCGAATTTCCCCCACACTTAGAAATGAATATTGTCCTCAATATTCAAAGTCCCTGTTATGCCGAAACTTAGAACGTAAAAAGATAACATTACTAGCTAAGTGTAGAAACACAACAATTATTTTTTTTTTTAATATTTACAATTTTCATTCATTTTTTTTAGATCTATATACAACATGTGGGGCATCTCCCCCACACTAAGGTGGTACACACGGGTGAAAACCCATATTTAACTACTGTTTTTGATTACCGAGTCGCTAGCTTGACTCGATCCCGAATTAATTTGTTCATGGGGAAGTAAGTGGAAAAGACAATCTCCATCGGACTTTCATTCAAGATGTTTGTATAAACATTGAAGTATGTGAAAGTTCCACACCGATGAGATATACATAGAACCGGCTCAAAAATGATAAATGAAAATGCCGGGATCAAAAATAATGTCTTCATTCCCGAAGGAGTGAAGAACAGGAGAAGCCACGGGATAGGTGAAAAAGAGAAAGAAAATCATGATAAAAATCTTGACTAACTCATCATCATCAGAAGGAGAATTCATAATAGCATGAATTTCATCATTTAAGCTCAATTGGTCTAGACATATCCCGGGTGTGTCTAGATCAAAGTAGAAGTTATCATACTCTGGTGGAGATATGATATGAGTGAGTTCACAGGAGAACTCCTCAAAGGCGAATGATTTATATTCGAGATTGATTTGAGTGAGTTCACTAGGGAACTCCTCAAAAGTGAATGATTCATAATCGGGGAGAGAATTATGAGAATGAGAAGTGGTAATACCACTAATCTTCTCTCCCATATGATCAAAATGGAACGTTTGCAAATCCGGAATAGAATCATCGAACAAAAGTTCACTATCCTCAAAGGGGATAGGATATGAAGTAGGCTTTTTATTAAAAGCCTCGATTCTAGAAATGAGAAGATTAACATTCAATAATGTAAGACGAAGAGCTTCGTCTTGGATTATTTCTTCCTTATTCTCTTCTCCTAAGTGACAGGCTCGAAGGTAATTCCCCATATAACTTATGTCTCCACAAGATAAAGAATAGTCCTCATCAAAATCAGAGAACATCTCAATATGATCATTTTGGAAGACAAGAGGAGGAGGGATATCACACACATGATCAAGAATTCCCTGTGATTCTCTTGGAATTGGGACAAGGTTCTCAACACTAGACTTTATGAATTCGTCCGATTCCTTTGCAGGAACAGTGTCAAGAAGCTCATCCCCATGTTTAGAGAGTGAGTGGGAATATCGGGTGTGATAACAACAGATTGAGGGAGTTGAGAAGGACTAGCATACATATGTTTTATACTTTCCATTTGTTCTTCCGCTAGTAATTCCATCATAGTCTTTTCTCCCTGATTTTTCATGGAAGCAATTTCAACTGATGAACTTGAAGAACCGTTATAAAATTGTAGAATATCAAGGATATCTTCATCATCACTGTCATCAGGAATGAAATGGAATTGAGAGCTAGATCGCTGCTTTTTCTTTTGCAATTGATTCCCTAATAGATTTTTCAAAGGCAATTCGGGAATTTAATTTAGCAGCCGCTCTTCGCTAACAATTCTTCCATGGATTTCTCATTTGGATTATCTTGGGAATGTTTACATTCTTTCAAATCTTTCACTAAATCCAAAAGATCAAGGAGAAGATTTTGAGGAAGTGGCTCAGGCTGAGGTGGTGCCTGATTCACTTGGTACTGTAGAGGTTGGTAATGATACGAAGAGTCGTAATTGTTACAAGGAAATGGATTCCTTGTTTGACAATCAGAGCTAAAGTGAGGACCTCCACAATACTCACAACAATAAAACTGATGTGGCTGTGAGTTGTATGTGTGGTAGTCATAATTGTTATCAGGAACCCGCTCATAGACAAGCGTGTTTCCCGATTGACAATCAGAACTGGAGTGTGAACCACCACATTACTCAACAAAAAACTGCTGAGTCTCACAGTGTGGTAGCTGATGGAATAAATCAGTTGTGTTATGGTAGGAATAGGGATCCTGGTTATAGACAGACCCGTTTCCTGACTCCACCATGCTACAACTGGGGCAATTGCCACCATTATAAGGACCACCACACCATTGACAATCAAGAGGGTGATGATAAGACATAGAAAGAATCAAAGGTTTACAGAGGGGTTGGGATGAAGAATCAAAGATGTGAGAGGGTAAAGATGGATATTTTTGGATTTTTGGATAACATTTTGTAAAAATAAGAAAGAAAATCTTTTTGGGTTTTTGTGTTTGTTGAAAACTGATTTTAAAATGTTTTCGGGAAACGTTTTGTTTTTATATGATACTAATAAGAAAATATGAACAAGGATGGTAAATATACAACGGATGTATATTCAACAACACTGATGCTTCAAATTCGTAGTAACGCAGCACACCTCCCCGGCAGCGGCGCCAAAATTTGATTGCTTTCCAGACAGTCAAGTTTATCACACAAGCTAACCACTTGTGAATGGTCAACCGTAATAAAATTCAAACTGTCTAAAACCAATGCAATTAAGATCCGAGAGTATAGTGTTTCCTCAGGTCGTTAAATCCCAACGAGGTGTGAACACTGTAATAAGACGAATCTGTGATCGAGTGATATTGAATGGGAAAGGGGTTTGAAGATTTGGATTAATATAGGGTCCGGTTTGGTAGCTTAATACACAAGGACCATTCATGTAATTTTCTGTTTTATGAGGGACCAAAACTGCCAATATTCCAAAGTTATCACAAGGACCTATTCTGCCATTTATGAATAGTACAAGGACCACTATGCATAAAATTCCATTTTTAATAAATCCAAGGACTATTTATGACATTTTTCAAAGTTAAGGGACTAAACTTGCCATTTTTGCAAATTTGAACTTCAAGGGTAAAATTTGTCATTTCATGATTCCTGGGGGACTATTGTTGATTTTTCTTCAAAATATTTTATCCAGGGACCATTTCTGACAATCTATGAAAGTTCAGGGCTAAAACGCCAATTTTGTAAACTTTGTTGTTTTTTTTATCAGTTTTCAATCCTTTTGCACTTGTAACACATAAAAACACATTTTCATGATATTTGTAACATTTATATAGTCTTTTGTGTGTTTTTGGCTGTTTTTGTGGGTTTAAACAAGGTAAAATATATGTGTTTTTAGACACATATCAACCAGTATCATTGTCTCCATCACCCTCAAATAGTCCCTTTTGGATTATGAGGAATCATCAAAGTCAACCACCCGATCACATGGAAGTAGATACCTCTCTACCACCATCCTCGACACATATTCCACCACCACAACCCTTGGTGGAACTACCTCCAAATGTGCCTCCTTAAATCCCTCCTACTTTGTGGAACCTCAACCCAACCTTCCATCTCAAGCCATTCCATTTCTACCACCACCATTTCAAAGCCATGACAAAGATTGTTATCATTGTCAACATGTTGAAGGCTTGGTACATGAACTACGTGAAGAGCAACGTTTCATGTTTTATCACCTCCTCGAACGTTTCGATGAGGTCAACAAACCTAAACAAGCTTGAGCTTAAGGATTCAAGTGGTGTTCTAGTCTTAAGCTTAAATTAGATAGTTTAGGAATCTTAATCCATGTATTGCTCATTTTATTATTTTAGAGTTATGCACTTCATTTCTATAGTTTTATTAAATGAAATTACATGTTATATGTCATATTGTCTTGAGAATATGTTTGGTGGCTTAATGAACAACTCTTGTTGTTGTTAACACCACTTTTTACATCCATATTGCTGTCTTAAGTATGCACATAGACGGATCCCTCATTTTATCCTAGACGGATCCCTCCAATGGAGGAACCGTGGGATCCGTGCAACAGAAGACCTTCTTATTACTAACTTGAGTCTTATTTGCAGGAAATTATGCATTATATACTTGTTTTCTAACCTTTATTTTGTAGATTTTCAATATACACATAAAGACTTTGACACCCTTAGCTAGGGGGATTTTCTTGTCAAAGCAAAACAATTGCAATACTCTCACATAGGTTTACATTACTACTTGACATCCTCCTCACAAAGGAGCACTCGTCAAGGGGGAGCATGTTCGTTTAAAAGACGAAACCATTTGCAAACGATATTGCAAAGCACTCGCTTAGTTTTTTTAATTACTTGACGCCCTCTCAATGGGATGGACCCGTCAAGGGGGAGCTAAGACGAGAATCCTTCTCTTCCCATACTCTCTATTTTTTACTTTTCACATGTTTTTCTTGAAAACAATGTGTCAGTTTCTTTTCGACGCTCTTTTTGTTTCGACAAAAAGGGGGAGAAGAGAGTAAAAACTCCAATTCAAACTTTTACGAATTTTAGTTTTTCCTTAAAAATAATCTTATGTTTTGTCATCAACAAAAAGGGGGAGATTGTTAATACAAATAATTCGTAAAAATGTTTATTTATATTTTACGATCTTCTAATGTTTTGTCGAAAACAAACGTAAAATCATTTTAACAAAACAAATAAAGTACGTAAATAGTTTGAGCCAATAGTTTACTAACACACTTACGTTTTTATATAAAACACTAAACGAATAATAGTGTTTTCATATTATAGTAATGCATATGTATAACAACTAGTGTTTACATAATGGGTATATATATACATACTTAGTATGTATTGTAATGGGTAATGTAATGAGTAAGAATCTAAGTACTTGACCCATTAACTAGATACATTGAATGTAGTTGGGTAAAACCCAAAGTCCATGACCCATACCCATGGAGCATGATCCATAACCCATGACCCATTGCATGACATCATGCATGAAGTCATAATGGGTATTATCCATAACCCATGGAGCTAACCCATGACCCATTGACTAGATGCATTTCATCTTGAAAATACATTGTATCTATTTGGATACCCATGATACAAAATCCATAACCCATGATCCATGATCCATAACCCATAACCCATTTTGGGGGAGAGTCCTACGGATCCCCAGTTTTACAATGGACGGATCCCTCATGTAAGGGATCCGTGGGATCCGGTGGACAGTAGTGAGTTTTTGCCTATAAATAGTGAGTCATTTCTTCATTGTAACTTGCCACTTTCACATATACTTTCTCTTAGTATTGTAAACTCTCTAACCTCAGATCCAAAGGAACTTTCTATGTAATTTTGTGTTTGTGTGAGTCTCTAGGTTCCTTTTAAAGGCGAGATCACCACCTCTTGAAGTCGAGCAAGCTCAATTCCATGAGTTGCCAAGCTTCGTCATCATCAAGACTACTGAAGTTCTCTTGTTGATAGTTCTTTCCTCCTTTCTAGAAGCGTTGTGTTGAAGGCATTAGTGAAGGATGCCAAAAGGGTCAAGTCGAAGGCATTAGTGAAAGGTGCCGAAGGTCCGTGTCTAAGGCATTAGTGAAGGGTGCCAAAGGTCCATAATGAAGGCACTAGTGAAAGGTGTCAAAAGATCGTGTCAAGGGCATTAGTGAAAGATGCCAAGGGTGTACAGTCGATATGGTGCATCGATGTACAAACATAGATAGGTTGTGTCCAAGGATATTGATATCCTTGATGATGTTGTAATAAGGAGCGTGTCTCCTTTGGGATAGGTGTTGTGTAGTGTTGGGTAGTAGTTCCTCCTTGGTAATGGAACTCGGTATCTAGCCTTGCACCGGATAAAGTGTAGGCGACGTTGTGATAGGTTTGGTTCTACCTCGTGGAAGAACCCGGTGTCTAGCCTTGTACCGGATAAAGAGTAGGCGACGTTGCGAAGGCTTATCCGCCACAAGGAGCTTGTGTTGTGTAGTGATTACGAACTCTCGAGTAGGTAACTCGGGGAGTGGAGTAGGGAAAGGAAGGTGTCCTTGTAGCCGAACCACTATAAATACTCGCGTCGTGGTTGTGCACTTCTAACTCTTTATCTTTGCATTGTTTATTTATATGCTTATCTATCAATATCCAACACACACACTCAATAGATTGACATAAGTGGATCTAAATATTTTAAAACGGAGTTTTAATCAGTAAAACTATTCAAACCCCCATCTAGTTTTCCACAATTGGTATCAGAGCTTCGTTACCAAGTTTCTTAGAGTATGTTGTACTTTAAAAAACTTGTTACGATCCGTGTATGATTGAAAACTACAAAGAAGGAAATCTATTAAAACAATTTTTTTTGTTGGATAGTGATAGATTATTCTAAGAATTCTTCTTTAAGAAATCCTCTTGCTAGGACTCTTCCAAAGTCTTCATTTCTATCAAAAGAAAAATAAAGTCAACTCTCAAGGAAGAATCCAAAAGTAATCACAACCTACTTCTACCAAGTACAGTGGACTACTTTAAAAGCTCATGAAGTATTTCGGGTATATGGTCTCTAAAAACCATATCAAGAGGTTTGAGGTATGTTTTCTTACCCATAAATTAGTTAATATCTATCTATAGTACGCTTATATAAATATGTTGATTACATGTGTTTAATATTGTTTTACATAACTATATGAGCACACGAATTAGGATGTTAACTTCAAGTCTCTAAAAAGTCTCTCTTCACTACTTTCCTTACTTACTCATTATCGGGAATAGTATTCCTCGTTGATTCTCTAAAAAGATCGTCAAACTCACATCGTCTTCACAAAATAGACTCTTGATGGTTAACTTATCTAATAAACCAATTGACCATCAAAACACCTTAACCAAGCGTCTATTTAAATAGGAACCCCATTCTACAAGTGTTGTTTTATAAGCTATTGTATAACTTATTACAAAAATAAACGCCAGACACTCCTCTTTCTGTCCATAATAGCCGGATCCCACAAGTTTTACTAGCCGGATCCCTAATACAAGGGATCCGGGGGAACCGTGTGACAGAAATCAGATATACGATTTTCAAAACCAAAATAATCCACTTTCCTTCTCCCCACAAACACAAAAATGACCTAACTTCTGCTTCCATCTCCATAGGGCTTCATATCCTCAAGCATCTCATTCTTGAACATCATTGTAAGTAATTACACTCATATGTTCTATTCATCATCATCTTTTTCCTAGGGTTTATGGTTTAGACTCTTCAATTAGGATTCAATTGATTTCCAATTAGAGAAATTAGGTATTGCAAAAAATAATTATAAAAGGGTTATATGTAATTAAAGATTTTTCAAAATAACATTGTTAATACAAATCAAAACCATAAACCCATCTTGACAAATTTTATCTAATTGGAATATTTGTTTTCTAGGATCAATCATGCCCAAAGCTACCCAACAAGATCACCATGACACCGTCCACTACCTTTCTAGATATTATCGAAAAGAAGAGCTTTCAAAAACCAATCGCAAAATTTTTAAAAAGCTTGAAAAACAACTTATCCATGAAGGTCGTGTTGTTAAGGAATGTTTCCTTGAAAACACCGACATTCGTCAAGTCTTCTCGGCAATTAACTTCGATTGTCTCCTAGATATTGATGTACAAGTATGTCCGGTTTTTATCTTTGAGTTTTACAAAAGTGTTAGGATCATCCAAAACAATGATGAAAGCATTTCAATCACTTTCATTGTCAACAACCAAACCATCACCTTACCCCTCAATACCTTTGCACAAATTCTTCGAATTCTATGTGAAGGTATTTGTATGTACTCCCAAGATTGGGCAGTATCCACTCAATCTTTTGCACTAGACACAAAACCATTCTATCATACTCCTCTCGATGAACCCACAGTTGTTCGAGACACCATCTTCAAAATTAGAGCCGACCAATCTTGCCTCAACCGCAACAAATAACTCATCCACCGTGATCCTTTTCAAATGGAACTCTCCGAAATGATTCCCATCTACAGAAAGTGGGAAGAAATTCTTAGAGAAAATGTTATTTGTTTGGTCGGGAACAAAGACCATCCCAATGCATGTCTTGTCCAAATGATCTATTGCCTTATTTACCAAAGACCATTTAACCTTGCCTATTACATGGTGAAACGAATGGTAGGTGTGTTCAAAGTCAACACCATGGTACTTCCCGATGGTATGCTCCTAACACGACTACGTGAGTATGTTAGTGCAATGCAACCTTATCCTATCAACGATGATCATTTTTTTGCCGATCACGTTATGGTACCACTCACCAAAAAACCCTCTAAATGGCTCATGATCAATGAAAAAAGGCCTCGTGCTCTCTCGGGCTCTTCGGACGAAGAAGAAGAAAAAGTCGACCCCGTTGGCAATGTCCAAATCGACCCCATAACCTACTTTGAACAACTTCCCACTCTTCCAAATGAGTCTGAAGAATTCAAGCAACTAAATGGGATGATCAAATGCATAACTAACTACCTCATGACTTCAAGAAAGAAGAAGAGAAGAGATTGACGAAAGAGACATTATGCTTGTCTTTATTGTTATGTTAGATTTTTTATGTTCATTAACAACTGTTGCTTATGATTGTGCTAGATTTACTTTTGTTACTTCGATGTTTGAATATTATCACTATTACTCGTCTTTATGATTATGATTGTGTGTGATATTTACTTGTTTTAATGTTTACTTATAGTAGAAACTTGTAGTATTAGTATGCATCATCTAATGCAAAAACTACACACCTTCTGTAATGCTACTGATCTGCAATAACCGGATCCCTCATTTTGGACTAGAAGGATCCATCCATTTAGGGATCCGTGGGATCCAGGCAGACAGAAATAAATTTGCAGACCTTCACTCATCAAACCATTCCTCTAGACCACATCATACTAGTCAAACATAATACTTTAGGATCGCTTAAGTCTTCCTCAAGATTAGTAGGTCTCACACTCACTCATAGTTAACTTAGGATCACATTCAAAGTGCTCTTGATTTATCAATTCACCTAAACTCACCATATTTCCGCTCCAATACTCACAAATTATTCCTCACATCTCGAAACACCCAGTTAGATATTTCTCTCAATTTTAGCAAATTGATTTTAGTCATCCCTACCTCAAAATGGGGCAAAAACTAGTTTTTCATTTATCATGATTTTTAAAGAATTTTCCAAATTTCTTTCAAACTACCATCTGATCTCTAGGATCATTTAACTCCAGTTGACACTCTCATATTTCTTAGTGTCATCTTTGATTACCTATTGATGCTCATAAAGTCCCATTTCTTTCCATAAAAGGCAATCATTAGCTACCATCAATCATTTCTCTTGATCATTTAATACCCTCTTCATTTAAGACACTTAAGAAGACTGAAACACTCAAGATGTGTAGGTACTAGACCTCACAAAATATCATTTTCCTCTTTTCTTGGCTGTTGAGAGCCGGATCCATAGGATTAGCATCGACAGATCCCTCATTGGAGGGAACCGTGGGAACCGGCTGACGGATTCAGCTAATCCTAGCTAAAACAATCATTTCAAGCTCTTCTTGCTAACTTGAACACTCCATCTTATCTTAATTAACTTCCTTGATCAGTGCAACTCTGAAGTTGACTCTTGTGCATGCAAATCATTGTATGTTGAAGGATCTTAGTGGTTTAAGTCTTAAATTCACTTACCAATTCCCTCTCTTTATAAGCCACCTTGTTAGTACATCTAAATCACCATCTACAACTTCGTTCTTAGCAACTAGAAACCTTTAAACTCATTAACCTTTATCATTTCATCATGAGGAAAGATCATAGTGCCAACTCTTCCACCAAAAGACCACCTAAGAAACTTGCTCGTGTTGTCCACGAAATTTCCTCAACCGAATCATCACCCGTTAAATCCACACACGCTAGAATGTCCCCTCCACCAACTCAACCAATCAAACCAATCCCTAAAAGGATTGTTCCCACAAAACTACCATTACCAAACACAACTATACCTCCTAAACCAAACACCCCTATTTCCACTAAACCATCACCCTTAGTACCTAGAGCCTTATCATTCACCATTCCACTTTCATCTCCACACAACTTAGAGGACTTACCTTCTAAGCCATCTCATCCTTCACCATTGCCAACATTCTCCTCAATAGAGAGAATCTCGCAACAACAAAACCAAGGTGTTGAAACGACACTAGCATCGGTATCCTTCTCTCCATCACCCTCAAATAGTCCCTTTTGGATTATGAGGAATCATCAAAGTCAACCACCCTATCACATGGAAGTAGATACCTCTCTACCACCATCCTCGACACATATTCCACCACCACCAACCTTGGTTGAACTACCTCCAAATGTGCCTCCACAAATCCCTCCTACTTTTGTGGAACCTCAACCCAACCTTCCATCTCAAGCCATTCCATTTCTACCACCACCATTTCAAAGCCATGACAAAGATTGTTGTCATTGTCAACATGTTGAAGGCTTGCTACATGAACTACATGAAGAGCAACGTTTCATGTTTTATCACCTCCTCGAACGTTTCGATGAGGTCAACAAACCTAAACAACCTTGAGCTTAAGGATTCAATTGATGTCCTAGTCTTAAGCTTAAATTAGATAGTTTAGGAATCTTAATCCATGTATTGCTCATTTTCTTAGTTTTTAGAGTTATGTACTTCATTTCTCTAGTTTTATTAAATGAAATTACATGTTATATGCCATATTGTCTTGAGAATATGTTTGGTGGCTTAATGCATAACTCTTGTTGTTGTTGACACCACTTTTTACATCCATATTGCTGTCTTAAGTATGCAGACAGACGGATCCCTCATTTTAGCCTAGATGGATCCTTCCAATGGAGGAACCGTGGGATCCGTGCAACAGAAGACCTTTTTATTACTAACTTGAGTCTTATTTGCAGGAAATTATGCATTATATACTTGTTTTCTAACCTTTGTTTTGTAGATTTTCAATATACACATGAAGACTTTGACACCCTTAGCTAGGGGGAGTTTCTTGTCAAAGCAAAACAATTGCAAAATCATTTGCAATACTCTCACATAGGTTTACATTACTACTTGACGTCCTCCTTACAAAGGAGCGCTCGTCAAGGGGGAGCATGTTCGTTTAAAAGACAAAACCATTTGCAAACGATATTGCAAAGCACTTGCTTAGTTTTTCTAACTACTTGACGCCCTCTCAAAGGGATGGACCCGTTAAGGGGGAGCTAAGACGAGAATCCTTCTCTTCCCTTACTCTCAATTTTTTACTTTTCACATGTTTTTCTTCAAAACAATGTGTTAGTTTCTTTTCGACGCTCTTTTTGTTTCGACAAAAAGGGGGAGAAGAGAGTAAAAACTTCAATTCAAACTTTTACGAATTTTAGTTTTTCCTTAAAAATAATCTTATGTTTTGTCATCAACAAAAAAGGGGAGATTGTTAATACAAATAATCCGTATACATGTTTATTTATATTTTACGATCTTCTAATGTTTTGTCAATAACAAACGTAAAATCATTTTAACGAAACAAATAAAGTACGTAAATAGTTTAAGCCAATAGTTTACTAACACACTTACGTTTTTATATAAAACACTAAACAAATAATAGTGTTTTCATATTATATTAATGCATATGTATAACAACTAGTTTTTACATAAAGGGTATATATATACATACTTAGTATGTATTGTAATGGGTAATGTAATGGGTAAGAATCTAAGTAATTGACCCATTAACTAGATACATTGAATGTAGTTGGGTAAAACCCAAAGTCCATGACCCATACCCATGGAGCATGATCCATAACCCATGACCCATTGTATGACATCATGCATGAAGTCATAATAGGTATTATCCATAACCCATGGAGCTAACCCATGACCCATTGACCAGATGCATTGCATCTTCTAGATACATTGTATCTATTTGGATACCCATGATCCATGATCCATGACCCATAACCCATTTAGGGGGAGCGTCCTACGGATCCCCAGTTTTACACTGGACGGATCCCTCATGTAAGGGATCCGTGGGATCCGGTAGACAGTAGTGAGTTTTTGCCTATAAATAGTGAGCCATTTCTTCATTGTAACTTGCCACTTTCACATATACTTTCGCTTAGTATTGTAAACTCTCTAACCTCAGATCCAAATGATCTTTCTATGTAGTTTTGTGTTTGTGTGAGTCTCTAGGTTCCTCTTAAAGGCGAGATCACCACCTCTTGAAGTCGAGCAAGCTCAAGTCCATGAGTTGCCAAGCTTCGCCATCATCAAGACTACTGAAGTTCTCTTGTTGATAGTTCTTTCCTCCTTTCTAGAAGCGTTGTGTTGAAGGCGTTAGTGAAGGATGCCAAAAGGGTCAAGTCGAAGGCATTAGTGAAAGGTGTCGAAGGTCCGTGGCTAAGGCATTAGTGAAGGGTGCCAAAGGTCCATAATGAAGGCACTAGTGAAAGGTGTCAAAAGATCGTGTCTATGGCATTTGTGAAAGATGCCAAGGGTGTACAATCGATATGGTGCATCGATGTACAAACATAGATAGGTTATGTCCAAGGATATTGATATCCTTGATGATGTTGTAATAAGGAGCGTGTCTCCTTTGGGATAGGTGTTGTGTAGTTTTGGGTAGTAGTTCCTCCTTGGTAATGGAACTCGGTATCTAGCCTTGCACCGGATAAAGTGTAGGCGACGTTGTGATAGGTTTGGTTCTACCTCGTGGAAGAACCCGGTGTCTAGCCTTGTACCGGATAAAGAGTAGGCGACGTTGCGAAGGCTTGTCCGCCACAAGGAGCTTGTGTTGTGTAGTGATTACGAACTCTCGAGTAGGTAACTCGGGGAGTGGATTAGGGCAAGGAAGGTGTCCTTGTAGCCGAACCACTATAAATACTCGTGTCGTGGTTGTGCACTTTAACTCTTTATCTTTGCATTGTTTATTTATATGCTTATCTATCAATATCCAACACACACACTCAATAGATTGACATAATTCGATCTAAATATTTTAAAACGAAGTTTTAATCAGTAAACTATTCAACCCCCCTTCTAGTTTTCCACAACTCCGTTCACACAAAATCCAAAAATTTGTTTACTAAACATTCTAGTTAATGATTTAAATTATGTTTAATCCATCAAATCGGCCGGGTTTTTTATTTTTAGGGTTTTAGTCATGTTAGGGTTTTTTATTTTTTCCAATTTAGGGTTTTCTCTATTCATTTATTTGTGATTGCTTCTAGGTCTTCGACGATTATTGTAAACCCTAATTGTCTTGTTAGGGTTTGTATTTTGTTATTTATTGTGTTTGGTCCATTACTGGCTTCGTTGGTGCTACGTAGAGTTTTTGACAGCTCAAAGTTTTAATTATAAGGTGTTGCATTGTTTAGTTGTAACACCCCTTGAACGACTCGACTAAAAACGTGAAAAGTTTTCGACAAAAGTATGCATGAAAACTGACCCACTGTCACTCTTTTACAAAGTGACAAAAATCTACAAACAACTAGACCTTGAGACTATTTTTAAATGGAACTAGACTCAATTACCTTCGAAACGATGGGCGGCACGATTTCCAACAAGCACGGTTGATTATATATATAAAATCAAGAAAATGACAAAATTCTATCAAACTTTGAAATTTTTGGTCTGAGCAAGATCTATGCTTAGGAAGAAACTCTTTGAAATCAAATTTTTGGGTTGAGCATAGATCTTAAGATCTATACTCAGGGAAGAAACTTTTTGAAATCCAAAATTCTGAATTGAGTATAGATCTTAAGATAAGAAACTTTTTGCAAATCCATAAACATCTCATTTTTATGTTTACCACAAACCTAAAACCTTAAAGACTCATTTCCCTAATTATACACTTGACAAATGCATGACGAAACCATTACTTAACATTTCCATAACCATTTAGAAGTCTTCATACAAATTTTGACCCACTAACATTCAAAATGGGTAAAAATGGCTAATTGCCAAACACCCCTTTTTACTACTCCTTTAACTACAACATTATTAATCCACACATTCTTTACACAACTAAATTCACCACTTAGACACATATATAAACATGGACTCATACACTTCAAAAGGGCACCCTATCCCTAAACCCTCTGGCGATTGCGACTTAAAAACTATACCCTTAATCGTTTTTCTCGATCTGCACCTCACTCCTTTAACATTCGTACTAGTGATCTTGATTATTCTCTTGTTTAACCTTGATTAACATACCTTTGTTATTAGAGTCTTTGGTGTCGATCTGCTGAAACTTTTTAGGGGTCTGATTTTGATCGATTCTTTAGGGTTTTTAGTCGGTTTGTATTGGTTTTACTCTAATCATTAATTCACTGCGACATCATCATTATGGGTTAGTTGATGCACTTTATCCGTCTTATTAAACCCTAGTTTTCACTAAGCTTTTTACTGGTTCTTGTTTCGAAGTGAAGACCTATATTCTTCGTGTTATTGTTGGTTTGATTGGTGTGGTTCGTAAGTTTTGATGTCTAATTTGGGAGAGACGTTAACTGGATTAGGAGGCGACTTGGGGGAGTTGAATGATGCTTCAATGGTGAATCCTAGTAATCAATCTATGAACGTGGAAACTGGAGCCGAAGTGAACGAGATTCATGTGACTACAAGTGAGGTGTACCCAACTGCTAACCCTAACAGTGGGTACAATAATTCGAATGTGAAGCCGGTTTCACATGCGCCTAATATTGAAGATTCGGTGGCTTGAGATGCTGGGCCTCTTGGTGGTACAAGTATCTTTTACGGTGGCGAGGACACCACTAGGGGTGCTAATCTGCCTAGTGGTGATGGTATTAGTGTAGCTCCTAAAGCTGGAAGGGTACATACCTCTCCTTTACATACGAGTTATGCTCCTTCACCTACGGATAAATTAACCGGTGCTACGCCAATTGGCCAATATGTTGAGGTTAATAAATTACCTATGTCGTATGTTAGTACTACAAGTGGTACTAATGCTAATGTTAATGGTGCCACGTCCATTGATTCCACGAAGCGCAAATCTAATTTTCGTAGGTTGGAGTGTAGTAAAAAATCTAATGGGGTAGACCTCTCCATTCCTATGAAAGTCGTTGAGGTGGTAAACTCTTAATTTGAGAATACCCTTTATGGTTATTTCCTTGGTAAACGTATTGCTTTTCTGGTTGTTGATTATTACGTTCGTAATACATGGGCCAAGTATGGTATTCAAAAGGTTATGATGAATGCGAAGGGGTTCTTTTTCTTTAAGTTTTCCACTCATAAAGGTGTTGATGATGTGCTTGAAAACGGATCGTGGATGATTAGGAATGTGCCAATTATTCTTAAAACATGGACTTTGAATACTAATCTGCTTAAAGAGGATTTGACTAATATTCCGATATGGGTTAAATTCCATGATGTACCCCTTGCTATGTTTTCTGATGATGGTCTCAGCTTTCTAGCTACATTGATTGGTACGCCAAAAATGTTAGATTCTTACACTAGTCAAATGTGCTTGGATTTATGGGGTCGAAGTAGTTTTGCTAGGTGCTTGATTGAAGTTAAGGCAGATCAGGTTCTTAGGGAGAATATCACTGTTGAGATAGCATTACTTGATGGGATAGGATCTACAATTGAAAAGATTCGGGTTGAATACGAATGGAAACCGCCTCGATGTGATACGTGTAAATTGTTTGGTCATACGCTGATTGATTGTCCTAAAGCTGTTCCACTTCCTACTCAGCCTAAACAGGTTGTTAATGATGGTTTTCAAACTGTTACTAACAAGTATAAGGGTAGGAATGGTGGGTCAAATGTTCTAGGCAAGGGAGGTTTCACTAAAGTGGGTCCTAAATTTAGGTATCAACCTAAAGCGCCTCCTCCTGAACACAAGAAGGTGGATAATTCAAAGAAGAAAGCCACTGATGTGGCTAGTGTGGGGATGACGAACATTGCTACATCGAACCCGTTTGCTGCTCTAAATGATGAGTGTGGCAATCCTACTGATGTAGAGGATTCTGGTAATACAATGGAAGCAAAGGAGGATGGGTCCCCCAAGACAGGTAATGTATCACCAGATCCTTTTGTGAGTGGTTCAATGGAAGCTAACGAGGTTGGTCATACCCCTATTGTTGCGAAAATTGGGGAGTTTGAAAGGCTCCTTATTGATGGAAAGCTACTCTTGTTGATGATAATGGTAATCCTATTAAAAATGTTGAGTATCAAGGTTATAATAAGGATTTCCC
The DNA here is from genome assembly GCA_910596185.1 of Chrysanthemum makinoi. NCBI lineage: Eukaryota > Viridiplantae > Streptophyta > Magnoliopsida > Asterales > Asteraceae > Chrysanthemum > Chrysanthemum makinoi. The sequence continues at coordinate 340,983,169 of OU343224.1, forward strand.
GTCTACTTCCTTTACTAAAAGGGTTAACCCATTCACTAAGGTGGGAGAGATTGTGGATTCTGATAGTGATGAAGATGAGGTTGTCAACACTTTTGATGAGTCGAGTAATCTATTTGGTGGTGGTCATGATCGTGAAGATAATTATGATGACTATGATTATGACAACTATGCGGATCAGTTTTACGATCTTATAGGAAATTTGGATGCCTATTATGACACGTATGGTATCAAGCTCCAAGGCCTTGGTAGGAAGTAATTTTATCTTCATAGGAGTCTAATGTTATCTTTGAGTAGTGGTTTATTTTCTTATATAGAGAATAAGAAGTATCTTGTTATGTAAGCTTTTCGCCTATGTAACGGGCTGAGATATGGGATTCACCCATATGCTTTGTACTTAAACGTTTTTTGGAGTAATATATTTACCGGGTCTTTGACCTTTTACCCAAAAAAAGATATACCAAAAGGAAGACGACTCTTGAGGGTTCCAACTTTCACTTCGTTTGGTCCAAAAGATGAAGCCTTCTACAAGTGCACAACCTAAACTTTCTCCTTATCTTTACCTTCGTCACTTGAACCTACAAACATCATAAACTTTATCCGTAAGTGAAGACGCTTAGTAAAGTAAATGGTATAACAAGCTAAACAACGCACAATTAAAATCATGCTATAAATCATAACTAGTATGTCAACTAGTTAAGCTAGCGATATAGGGGCACTTACCTTACGCCAACATAGTCGGCCTAAACACAATCAACCCATATGGTTGAACCTTATGCCATAGTTAGCCCATCGACTAACTAAGCTACGCCTAGTAATGGATCCATAACTAGCTAACACACCCTATATCTTATTATTCACCATTACTATGTAAAAAACATGATAAAGCTAACAAAACATAAACCATTACCATATATATTTTTTGGTAAAAAGTCAAAAGACCCGGTAAATAACCATTACCATATATAAAAATATGATAAAGCTAAAACCATGTTATAACCATATACTTACCTCAAGCCGCAACTAGCTTACTAACAACACACCAATCTCTAGCACTTGCTTCCTATATTATCATTATATCATATTAGCATACAAACATAAACATTATGCAACTAGGGTTCTTCATGACATATCAAAGTGTTTCATAACCCATATATCAACATCAATTGTTACCCGTTAACAAAACTTTCCAATTTCTAAATTAGGGTAAGTATTATGATAATCATAATTTATCATATGGACTTCATCCCTCAACTCATTATCACACTATTTGCATATCCAAAATACAATTACGAAACACCTCCAAATCATAAGTCATGAACCGTAATTGTTAAAATGCAAAATCACTAGCAATTACACATACTTACTTCATGGGGAATGATAATTAGACATAAGCTTGACTACAAATACTCTTCTTGGATCAAATTAACATTTAGAGGTTTTCCCTCATTTCTCTTTTCTGAGATTCGACACCCTCACACACGCCTTCTCAAATTTTCTGAAAATCTTGAGATAAGAGGTGGACAATTATCCATTAAATCTGAATTTAGTTTAGTCTTTTGGCAAAAGTGGTCCCTCAAGTCCTATTCTTTATATTTGGCCACAAAACTTATTATACTTTAACACTTTTGCACTATAACTTATAACTTAACTTCTTTTCTTGTTAAATGTAAACCAAACACAATATTATACTAAAACTTATAACTTAACTTCTTTTCTTGCTAAATGTAAACCAAACACAATATTATACTATTTACTCGAGATTTAAATTCAGCTTGTATGGGTATTTTGTGGGAAAGAGAATTGCGTTTTTAATTGTTGAGACATACGTAAGGAATGCATGAAAGAAATATGGAATTGTATGTACCATGATGGGGACTTTTCTTTTTCAAGTTTTCTTCGGTTAGTCGTATGAACAGAGTGTTGGAGAATAGTCCATGGTTTATTTGATTCATTCCTATTATATTGAAGAAGTAAATGCCTAATGTAAATTTGTTGAAAGAAGACTTGTGCTCGGTTTCGGTTTGGGTTAAAATACATGATATTCCCATTGTGTCCTTTACTGAAGATGGATTGAATGCAATGACAACTAGACTTAGTAATCTGATTATGCTTGATTCATACTCTAGTTCTATGTGCATGCAATCATGGGGCGTTTGAATTATGCTCGTGCATTGATTGATAGTAGAGCTGATCGGGAGCTAAAGGATAACATGGTTACCGCTATTCCGAATTTGGAGGGTGAAGGTGGTGTTCCTCATACGGTTAGGGTGGAATATGAATGAGAACCCCCTAGGTGTAGTCTGTGTATGCTTTTTGGTCATGATAACATGACATGTCCGAAACGAGTTGTTGTTGAACCTAAGAAGCAAAGTGGCAAGAATAATGACGGTTTTCAACAAGCTCCTAAAAGAGCTGTTCGTAGCATTAATATGGGTTCTAAGTTTTAGTTTAAGTCTTCAAAAAAGGTATGTCAACCCGTTTCTAAAAAGAATGGTGCTAGTACAAGTGGTACAAATAAGAATTCTGAAACGTCAAGACCCGAGGTAAGTACTTTGAACCCATTTTATGCACTTAAGACGATTGATAATGATGACGTGTTTGGTGCAAATGGGGGAATCTCCAAAACGGCTGATAATGTGACTAATCCAAATGTGGCCTCAACGTCTCTTGGATGAATAGGGAAGAGGATGGTTCATATAGATGGAAAAGTAAGGAAACTGATATGGCTGATAAAGAGAGTGAGAGCGACATGGAGGAAGTTTATAACGAAACCACAAGTTTTGTTGGCATCTAAGAGCGGAGGTGGAATTTGGAAGGAGAGCTTATATGAGAGTTGGAAAGATGATTATGATGATGATGAGTGCGAAGATTTAACGTACTCTGTGATGCTTTTGATTTAAGGATTCTTGGTAAATCTAGACGGTTTATTTATTTATTTTTTTTAGAAGATTCATAATTTTGATTTTATAGAAGATTCAAAAATGGTGCGTTTGTTTTTCGCCTATGTAACGGGCTGAGACGTGAGATTGACTCACATCTTATGTACTTACATGTTCTTTGAGTAATATATCTACCGGGTGTAAAAACCTTTTACCCAAAAAACGACATGACAAGTGTTGAATTAAGCTCATGGACTCGTACGATTTTTAGTTAATATAAGTAATTAAACTCAGTCGTTACGACACGCCTAAATACCTGATTAATGACTAATCAAGTTAATAAATTTTCGAGAATATATCACATATTCACATATATAAGGGTGGTGGCAGTGGATTAGGCATGAGGTTCGGTTTGGTTCATACCGCTCAGTATGATCAATGCAAGCATTTCGGTTTGGTTCGGCATGCAAGTGAGAAACACCAAATCGGCAATCTTTCCCGAATCGACATGGAAGGAAATGTGTACGTTGGAGCATTTAATGGGTCAATATATCCGTTTGTAGCTTGCATGCCAAAAGTTAATTCATTTTTCTTTTTTTTCATTCCTATTTAAATTGAATACATTACATATTTTTTTCAAACTATATCATTTGTATTTCACAACAAAATGTATTCATCTTCATCTTCATCTTCATCATCTTCATCCGATGAAGAGTTAGATTTTTTATCCGACTCTTCATCCGACATATTTTCTACCGGTTCTACCATAGAAACCTATTTAGCCGCGTGTGATAGCATTGAAGACACGGCTTGCTCTACCCGAAGATATGTTACCCGTTATCGTGAAAAAGCGCTAGAAACTCTAATGAATGACTATTTTGTAGAAGACCCAAAGTTTCGCTCTAATGTTTTTCGTGAAAGATTTCGTATGGATAAGAGTTTGTTTCTAAAAATTGTAGGTGATATTGAAGCGAATTTCGAATGGTTTCAAGAGGGTGTAGACGCTAGGGGGAAAAAAAGTTTCACGGCGTTGCAAAAATGTACATCGGCTATTCGTCAACTCGGTACGGGTGGACCTCCGGATAGATACGATGATTACTTAAACATGGCACGAAGAACATCAGGTTATTATTATTTTTAAATAATTCGGAATTATTTTTTTTATATAATTCGTATTTTAATTTTTTATATAATTCGTATTTTAATTTTTTATATAATTCGGAATTATTTTTTTTATAATTCAGTATTTTAATTTTTAAATAATTCGGAATTATTTTTTTTATATAATTCGTATTTTAATTTTTTAAATAATTCGGAATTATTTTTTTATATAATTCGTATTTTAATTTTTTAAATAATTCGGAATTATTTTTTTATATAATTCGTATTTTAATTTTTTATATAATTCGTATTTTAATTTTTTATATAATTCGGAATTATTTTTTTTATATAATTCGTATTTTAATTTTTTAAATAATTCGGAATTATTTTTTTTATATAATTCGTATTTTAATTTTTTATATAATTCGTATTTTAATTTTTGTATACTTTGTAGGTGAATGCCTTGATCATTTTTGTGAAGCGGTAATCCAATTATATAGGCAAGAGTTCTTACGTAGGCCAACAACCCACGACGTTGCACGCTTATACGAGGCACATGAAGAGAAACATCACATTCCTGGAATGCTTGGTAGCATTGATTGTACACATTTCGTTTGGCGAAATTGCCCTAGGTATTTGAGAGGGCAATATAAAAGAGGTGATCACCAATACCCGACTATTATGCTTGAAGCCGTTGCTTCAAATGATATGTGGTTTTGGCATTCATTTTTTGGTCCTCCCGGTGCAAATAACGACATCAATGTTTTGAATCAATCACCGCTGTATCTTACTCATCGTAATGGAACGGCACCCAATAGTTCATTTACTGTAAATGAACGGCTTTACAAACGTGGGTATTATCTTACCGATGGAATCTATCCCGCATATTCAACGTTTGTTAAAGCTTATCCTCATCCTACTGACCCAAAAGAAAAGAAATTCAAGAAGCTACAAGAGTCTGCACGAAAGGATGTCGAAAGAGCTTTTGGTCGTCTTAAAGCAAAATGGATTATTCTCAGTCATCCTCTACGGGCTATGACCGTTGCAAAGATCCAAAAATAGTTCATATGCGTGTGTTATATTACACAATATGATTTTAAAAGACGACGGGGTGGCAATATCACCAGTTCATATAATGGATCCGCCGGTCACGCCAGTTTATGACCCGAATATACTACCGGAGTTACAAGATGAAAATATCCATCACCGTCTCCGTTTTGATCTTACGGAGTATGTGGACGCTCAAGACTTACCATACCTTGATGACTAGTGTTTTTATTTAATAAGTACTATGTAATTTTCTTTCATGTCTTATGTAATTCTCTTTTAAGTATTAATAAAAAATTATGTTTTTATTAAATTGTTTAATAAAATTAAAAAAAAAAAATGTAATGAATTAGGCATGGTTGCCACTAAAAATCTATTGTTAGGTATGAGATTGGTATGAGGTGAGTTGGCGAAATATTATTGGTAGATGACTAGGCATGGAAAAAAGTGGTAGGCATGACTGCCACCACCCTAAGTGGTAAGCCAATAATGCAAATTTGACGGTATCTTTAACATATTGTTGCACTATTGAAATATTTTTTTGCTACCTATTTTTAACTGCTGCGGGCTGCAACGGCTTTACTATAAACGACTTAATATAAACTATTCAATGCTATGCTTGATGATTTTATAAACAAATGGAATCTTCGATTAGTTTAACTAATGACTATTTAGATGTATGCGTGACACGTTATACATGCATACATGAATATGTGGCGAAAAGAAAGAATAGTAAGAATATAAGGTGTCGTTTGTTTTTTCAGAGCTTTTACCTCTTCATCTGCAAACCATGTCTGCAGAAGAAGAGGTACATTTAAGCTCTTCATCTGCAAGAAGAAGACCGTTTGTTTTTTGTGCTATTGAAGTACTTCTTTCATTTTTCCTCTTATATCTGCATTGGTGTAGAGGAAAGAAGTGGAAAAAAGACCTAAATTATGTCTGTATAGGTGAAGAGGAAATAAGTGATTCTAACCTCTTATGTCTGAAAAAAAACAAACGGTCTTCAAGCCTAATATCTGCGCACCTACAGACAAAAGATGAAAGAAGAGCTTCTTTGAAAAAAACAAACAAAGCGAACGTGATTATTAATTTAACCTATCCTTTTAAATACTAGTATGTCACAGAGTAGTAGTATTTTACAAGATACAGCATGCATAGTCAAACGAATGTAGTATCTATGCTTTTCACATTAAGCAGATCGACCACGCGTGGATTATTATTCGCATGCATACGAAACTTTCGTCTGAATTAATTGGAACAACTTGATCATTGTTCAATAACTGCTTGTACGTGAAACTTTGTTGTAATTTTCTTTACTCGAGCTTATTGCTTAAGTCTTAATAAAATTTATGTCTTTCGAAAGAAAAATCAGAATATAATTGTCTAAAACCTTTTGCAACTATTTGATGAAACTCAAAATGAAAATTTGGATCAGTACACCCTAGCTCTTGAACATCCATTAGGCCATTAAGGTAAAAATCCATTACAAAACAACATAAATAAAATGTTATTATCAGAAAAGTCGACTCTTTGCATGCTCGTTAACATGTTAGTCATTCCACATCGTAAAACACTTGGGCTTGATTCTTGAACCGAATCACCAGACCAGCCAGCATAGTTCTCAGTTAATTAGTGTCGACCTTAACCATAGAAAGTCAGGTGTACTGCCAGACTGTGAAAATTACCATATTCCACGCTATAGCTCCCACTTGATACCACCATTGTTGTTTGTACCATCCATCACAGAAGAGGAAGATCCACCCATGTTCATTAAACCATGAAGCAAAACCGGATTGTTTTGGAGATAGCTATTGTAAAACTGAGGTGTTTGACTTGATGAATGTTGAGAACTATGCATGTTATAAGGGTGATGGTGATGAGCTTGAAGGTAATTTTGATGAAAGTGAGGGTCTTGTGTAGAATAATGAGAAATTTCAGGATTTTGTAAAGTTAGCAATGGTTGTGCTGATTGTGTCTCAAATGATTGTTGTAAAAGAGGGTATGCTTGTAACACGCTACCCGCTGTGGCCGTGTTTCCAAATGGAAAACCGGAGCCAAGAGCAAGCATCTCTTCACGTTTCCTGGATGATTCAATTGCTTGAGTGTTTAGCAGCTCCACATGGGAGTGTGTTACTCTCAAGTATACTCTTCACATGACGGTTCATGTCAAAATTGTGCTCAAACCTCTAAATTTTATGGCTGCAATGTCGTATGCTTCAGCACAGTGCCTGCATGAATAGTTAAATAAACTCTTGTATGCATCATATATGAGAAGTAACATATATAAATTAAAAACACAAATTATAAATGGCATACTTAGTAATGTATAGATTATGAAAGATATCAAATCTTGAAGCTAGCGTATTTTAGATGAGTAACATAAATACAATAAATGATAAGGGCATACTTCATTATAAATCATGAAAGAATTAAATGCAAAAAACAATAAGCGTATAATGGGGGACAAAATTCCAAAAACTGAATTATGTTTTTTTATGAATTAAAAGCTAGTGTTTATTGGTAATCCACATGGTAAGCTATACATTTTGTAGGTGCATTAACATTCATAGGTTTTTGAGGAGAATTTAAGAAAATATTTGACCACAATATTTAATGATTACATAAATATTTAAACATGTACATACTGAAAGTTCCTAAGTACAGATCTTTATTGCCTGCAACTCTTCCTATTCTTGCTTGCCATCTTCCATGCTGGTGATGCCTGGTCATGTAGATAAAAATTTGTATGAGAGGGATTATGATGTCGAGGCAACGAGAGAAAAGCGCGCTAGATCAAGATTAGGGTTTTTGGTACCTCGTTACACCTCGATACATTGATGCACCACGAGAAAATCCACTACTCTTCCTGTGATTCAAATCGAGATTATTTGATTAGTAACAAAATAAAACCTACTATATAAAAATGCCGGTTATCAATGTTTCGCATAAAAAAACTTCAAAACTGGACACTAACCTTCTAATAGATGCTACAAATTCCTGTCTAGTCATATTCTTCATGTCCTCAAGTTCCTTTTCATAGTTAGTAATCTGTAAGAAACAAGAGCCATGATAAATTAGTTTCTTTACTTGCTTAAGGAAGAACACATACAATTTTGTGTGGGTACAGTAAATCAAATAGTATAAGATCATCGTTTGAAACATATGCATATACCGGAAAATTGGTGGTTGTAGAAGTTCCCCAATACTTTAAAGCAGCCATATCATATGCCCTAGCCGCCTTCTCTTCTTTGTCATATCCACCTAGTCCACAAATAAACCAAGCCTTAACAACATAATCAAAAGATTGATGGAAGGAAATGAGAACACTACAATAGATATAAGAAAACTCACCTAGATAAACTGCATCATCAAAAACCCGAACAATTGTACAAACAAAAGAACAAATAACGAAGTTAGTAACAGTTGAAAATCAATAGAGCAAGAGGTAAGAAAGTACATGAAGATAGAACACTCATGCCAAAAAAAATCAGGACTGTGGGTTCAAGTCATGTCAAGGACCCTTAAATGCGAGTATTTTTGCCACAAAATTAAGCATACCTTGACGCCCTTTTCGTGATTGCCCTTCTCTTCTACAACTATTGTCCCATAAATGAGCTTCATATCTTCCTGTCCATCTATGCCTGTATTTTGGTCATTTGAAAACAAATATCTTGATCAGATTGACCTAAATTTCATTGTTTTTCTAAAGAAGATTTTTGAAACTCTATGTGAAAAATATTGGATAAACTTTACGAAAGACCAGGGAAATGTAAATTACAATCGCATGAATATAACTGTTAAAGAGCACGTACCTAGTTACACCACGATAGATCGAAGTTCTTTGACCAAATGTATCTAAAGTTCTTCTAGGGTTAGCTTCAACAATGCTAGTAGTACTATTGGTATTATCAGTGCTACTGTTTTCAGGGGTGCTGGTTTCACACGTGGAACGCTTTCCACTACCCATAGACAACGTAAGTGACTGCAAAGTGCTTGCATTCTCGGGCAGTTCGTAGCTCGTAGGTGTGGAAGACAAAGTGTTTTGAACTTGTGGCAATAGGTTGTTGTTTGTGAATAGATAATCTGTGTCATTACCTTGTATATCATTATACGCCACAAGATCTGAAGAATTTTCTGACTTGCTCACACCCAAAAAATCAGCAACTTTGGGGACTTGATCATTACTGCTTTGTGCACCAATCATGTTCCATTCTGCACCATTTTTAGCACACGCTTATTATATACAAAAGAAAAGAAATACCAAGTATTTAACATCGTAAACTAGCTATAATAATGTCAGAAACATAAATATAGCGAGAAAAGCTAAAAACTGTGAATTTCTTGTTACGTTTGTGAATTTCTGAGAAATTGCAAAACATGTGATGTGTATCCGTTTAGCGATGCATCTTTTTTACTAGTTTGTTGTTCACACCATATGAATAGTTCTTACATGACCTTGACTAATAAAACATAAACAAAAAAGAGTAGTAAATCTACCTTGGTTAGGGAAAGGAGTGTCCATGTTATCATGAACCACACCTAAATTAAAATTGTGGGATTGACCAGTATGAAGATGAGGTGGTAAAGATGAGTGAGTTGGAGATAAAGGAAATGAAAGCCAGTTATTTGAATTCATGGTTTCTTCTTTGAACTTATGAAGATAGCTACTATATTATAAACTCCTGCATAAATTGTTTAAACAAACTGTTAGAAACCACAAAAACAAGTGCAAGCTTGTAGATGAATGAATGAAGTTGGCAGCACATAGAAGAAGGTTTGAGATATATTTTTCTTTGAGGCAAATACTTACATACACAACTAAGAAGTGAAGAAACTGATTACCTTTAAGATAACTTGATGGAATTTGAGTGTGAAGAAGATGGTGATTTTAAGAGGGAGGGAGAGAAGAGGAAAAGAAAGATTAATTAGAAAGATGCAAAGTATTTAATAAATACTCTTTACCTTTCTATTCTCTCTCTTTTGATTCTTAGAAGCCCTTTTACAGAGTTCATATTTAGTAGTCTGACTGACCCCGCATCTTGCACACAAATGTTTTTCTTTTATATTATAATTATAAAGTTGAATAGTTAATTAAGTAATAAATTCTAGTATGCGATTTAATATGTGTAGTATAGATAAAGGGCACACGAGGCACGAGTACCTTTGTTAAGAAAGACGTTCATGCTAAGAAAGATTAATAACAAGTAGAAAAACATACACCAAGAATGTAACAATAATATATTTGTTATTTGTCATACTCATTTTTGTGTTCGTATCCTCTAGAGTCTTGCTAATTTTCAATAATATATTTGCCATTAAAAAATTGTAACAATTTTGAATTGTTCAGTCGGTCAATTTGATCAATCTACGCATGTAAAATCTCGTTTGGTTAGATTGATCTATGATCCAAAGAACGCATTAAAATCTCGCTGTAATCTCTTTTCTCTCTAGTTTCATGTTAGAGCTTGTTTTATAATAAATCGGTGTTCAAAAAAATGTGATCAATCTATGTTAAAAGTTAAAAGTGAGAGTGTATCTAATTATCTATGACATGCGCCAACAATTTACACCAATTTAATTAATGTAAGAAAATTGTTTATTTGTTTCAAATATAAACAAAACAAACGCAAGTTCATCTCTAGTATGTTGAACATTCAAGTTAAATTTATACATTAATTTGTTTCAATAAATTATATATGCAAAAATAAATATCGGTACTCCGAACTTGGCAAACCGGATTAGCTTATACCCTAGACTTATAAGAGTACAAATAATACCCCAAACTTGGCAAAACGAAATTTATACTACCAATACTAAATTAACTCAATAATTAATTATTTTATTGTGCTAAAAATCAATTTACTAAAGTCTATTATAACATAAATAGTTATGATTCGGCTAATTAAATATATTTTTCTTAAAATTTTATAACTTTTCACTGTTTTAAAATTAATATTTTTGATATATTATCTAGAATAAAGAATATTGAGTTATTTAAAAATATTTTTTACACACTACTTTTAATATATGTTAATATTATATAATTAGATGTTTGCTCAAAATATTTTTTTATATTAACTTATAATTGATTATGTATTTAAGAGTTTTTTAAGTTTCAATTTAATATATGCATGTGAAGAAATAAAAGTTTAATAGTTATGCTATCAAAGCTATTTGAAACACACGTTATTCATATATTATAAGGTAATATTTCAAAAATATCTTTATTCTGAATAAATAAATATAGCATTTTATTATATTAATTAAAAAAAAATTAAAGTAACTAAATTTTATGAAAAAAAAGTATATTCAGTTATCTTAAAACTAGTTATAATACCTGTGCACGCACATGGTTTTGACAAAAAAAATATATTTTGTATCAATGCTAAATATTATGTCTTTAAAGGTAATTACATATAATTATATACTTATGCATGAGTTTTTCATTATTTATTATATGTATTAGAATTTTGTATAATCAAATTTTGTAAAAAATAATTTTGTTAGATAATTCAAGATTCAACTATATTTAGCTGATATAAATATTAATGTTCCTATTTAAATTTCACTATTGATATTATGATGTACACAAGATGCGAGTTTAGTTGCACATAATAAACGTTGATGAAGTTAAAATGTATAAAAAAAATTGTTAGATAACTCAAGATTCAACTATATTTAACTAATATAAATGTTGATGTTCCTAATTAAATTTCACTGTTGATATTATGATGTACACAAGATGCGAGTTTAGTTGCACATAATAAACGTTGATGAAGTTAAAATATACTCCTTAAAGTTTTAAAAAAATGTTTTTCTACATATCCTTATATAAATAAATAAAAGTTACATGAGAAGTTGTTATAAGTACAATCACGTTTTTTTTATATTACAGTAGCTCGTACTTACAATTTGATAATTATATCCTCATTTTCAATAATTTAGCCGTATTTAATATTTAAATTCGTGTCAACATTTGTCATACTTTTAATATGAAATAAATGAGTCCTTAGTAAACATATATAGTAAAAAAATGACATTTATAATCTTATGTATATTTATATGTTGGAGTTTTAAAACAACATATATATTGTATTTTTAAGTTATAAAGTATAGTATAGGGGGTATAAAATATAAGGGAGTATTTGTTGAATTTCCAAAGTTATTAAAAAACATTGAAACTTATAATATTACACTTAACTTTATACAATTTTTAAAAATTTAACCACTAAAGTTTTATTAATTACCACATCTTTTTTAAAGTTTTTGTTTTCACAAATTTGACACCTATATTTTTATGTGTTTTTCTTCTCAATCAAATTTCTACACCAAATAAACTAAAGGTTGACCAAAATTAATTTAATTTTGACTTTTATTAACCAATCACGTCGCGCGATTTCGCTTACGTGGCAAAATCAACCTCTCCTATTGGTCTAATTTTTTTTTTCAGTTAGAAGGGTTTTATAAAAACACTCCGAAATAATGTAATTCTTTTATTATATAAAAGGTTAACTACAAACCCATATATATTACAGTAGGATTTAATAAATTAATTTTTTAAGATAGAAAATAATTAATTATTTAGTTCATTTAGTATAGGGTAATAGTATTTCCTATTTGACAAGTTCGGGATGTTATTTTGCACTTTTTAAAGTTTAGGATACTAATGGTTCAGTTTGCCAAGTTCAGAATACTAAAATGTGCTTTGATCTTTTATATATAAACTGAAGAACTAAAATTGATTTTACATTCACACTTAAGCTATAAATAATTCAATTATTTAACTACTCATATCACTAAACATATCCATATTTTGGTGTAAACTGATGAAACAAATAGCGTTGCATATTTATTATTTTGGTGTTTTAGCTAGAGATAGTTTACACTAAACTTTACACCGTTGTAAACAAAGGAATTTTGAATGAAAAATATTGGAAGGAATGAGGGATATATACAATGAGAAATGCTATACTCACATAATTTTAAAAAAAATTAATTCACGCACACATGTGTCATTTAATCATAAAGAGTAGGAACACGAAAGAGAAAATGTAATACATTTTTATTAGTGTAAGTCACTTACCACATGTGTGTGGATTTCTTTTGTAAAAATTACGTGGGTGCAATATTTCTTATACATAATTACATGATAAGGGTTATCGCCTATTTGGGATCCACGTGTGAAAAATATACAAGAGAATATATCTCATGTAGCATGCAGTTTACTACAATTGCACAATATAGGTTACTTTGGCAACATAAGTGACGTTTTTTCACTTGCAAACTATGCAAGTTTCTCGCCTAAACTCATGAACGTGTTTGAGGTTGTGATTCTTTCCATTATTTGGATTATCTGACGGTTTTATAAACAACTCTGTTTTTGCGATCAAGAAACCAAAGAAAAGTCTCATCATCAACGACATTTAGGTTTTCACATTCAATTGGATTTCAAATAGGTTTAGAAAAAAGTGTTACACGGTTAAAATGCCGAACATTAAACATTCCATACAAGTGTGTCTAGATCTTAAGTCAGATCATAAGATCTTAGCCCACAAGCAAAAAAAACTATTGAGATCGGTACAAAATTGTATGGATTGTAAGATCGTGCATACGATCATAAAATTGTGTGCAAGATCGACTAGCTATCCAATCTTACAGTTCAATATTACTTTTATTTTTTCCAGTTAAATGACAAAAACGATTATAGTCCATTGTTCTCATTCACCTTCCCAATTAAACTACTGAATGATTTTCCTGAAGTTAATACTATGACGAACATTTAGAAAAACTAAATTTTGATTTGCTTGAGGAAAATCAAGTTAATGCACCGTTACATATTATGGATTGGTGGCGTATGTATTGGATTTTCGGCTATACGAATCACGTGTTTTGATATGTTTATGACTTATTTTGCTACCTGCTAAATCTTTAAGATAATGATTGAAACTTAATATTTTCTTGTTTAAGTATTAAAGCACATATCATTTACATACCAAAAAGTTTCTTGAATAATAAGTGATCAATCCTAATCACTTATTTTTTATATTAAATATAAAAAACTCACTGTCACCTTTTTTTCAAGAAAATAATATCTCTTAAGCATAATTTGCATATTTAAACATGTAGTAAAATGACGAACATTTCATTAGGAATCGTTAAGCGAAATAAATTATACCATCATGACAAATATTTAATTAGGAATCACATATGATTTAAAACTAATATTAATATTTAAATATTTAAACATGTAGTAAAATGAACATAATTTTTTCTACAAAATTCTGAAAGTTTCATTTTTTTTTTAATAAGGCAACTAGAAACTTACAGCTTTTTAACTAAATATAGCACATTATAATTCAAGTTATATATTAGTGCATTTAATTCGTCAAATAAGCTAGATAAAACACATAAAATCACATGTGATTTTAACCACATGTGATATTTTAAAATGTGATTATCAAAGTTTTATAAATAATACAATATGTGATTATGGTTGGAAAACCATGGATGAATGTTTTTTAATTGCAAAAACTAGGAAAAGTTTTTGATTTATACATAAATACTTATGACAGTTTTAGTATAGTTGTTTAGTAGTCAAACTACCATATTAGTATTAAATCACATGTAATATGGTCATGCAAATTTCAATATTGAAAAAAAAATGTAAAAAAAAACGAAAAAAAGTTGTCGAAAGTATATGAAATTGAACATCAATTGAAAAATAATAAAATGTTTATTGCGACGGTATAATTTATTTTGCCTAACGATTAATGGTTCATGAGATATTTAAATTCTAAACAAATTGGTGTAATTTTTATTGTTAATTAAAGTATTAATTAATTTTTCTTTTTCTTTTTTCCTAAAAAATATGCGTAGTAATTTATAACTTATTAGCAAACAAAACAAATAGTAGGATCTTACTATCTTTATCCAATCTTACAATTTTAATTTTGCAAAAACAAAAATAATCTCAAGTGGGGTATGGCTCTTGACAGCCTTGATTCTATTAGTGTCGAATCATGTGAAAAATAGTTTAGGTTGCTAACAATTACATGCTCAAGAGTTTATACTTGTTCATCTCTATGTATTCAACCTTCAATACTTTTCCTAAACAAACAAACTTATGTATAGTGTTTTCACAAAGACTCAAAATCTTAACCTAAATTTTTTAAAGACTTAACTATAATTGTTGTACTCTAAAAAAAAGATAAGATATTTATTGTAAAATATCTATTTCTCTAGAAATAAAGTGATCATAAATTGTTTAAGAGATCTTTTCTACCTCTCTCACACTCGATCTATTCTAACCCAACTTGAAGTGTATTGGAACTCACTAAACACCTCGTACTTGTAAAAACTTGACACCCCAAAGTCCAGCATTCCCACACTATCTAAATCATCTTATTGGACTATATATATGTGTGTTTGTATGTGCATAAAAGATTATTAATTACTAGTTGTTTAAATCTTGGAATTTCTTAAGTAATCAAATCTAAATATACTTAAAACTAATGAGTAAAAATATATTAAATTTTTGAGGAGGATGTTGATCCCCGTGCGATGCTGCAGGTGTTCTAAATTTAAGAATATTTATGATCATGTAGCACAAGTTCTTGAGTAAAACTTACGAAATTTAGTTTATGTAAATAGAATATAATAAGTATAGAAAATTCAGATTTGTTTTATGGATTGGAATTAAGTTAAAAATAATTAAGAGATGAGAGAGAGATATTGTGGAAACCAAGTACTACGTAGAAAACTGTTGACCAAGTTATTGGAAAATGCACTCATCAAAAAAGTAAATTGTGAAACAACAAAAAAGGGGCGTCCTAAACCCCAATTTTCCACTAAGATAATTACATAGTCATTATTAATAATTATTTTATCATTAATGTGTTAATTACTTGTCAAATCCATTTCTCTCTCATAAACTCCAACATCTTCATGTTAAATTTTTTTGAAGTAACTGTTACAAATTTTAAAGTGACTTTGTATATTTTTTTTCTTTATCTTCTCCATTATCACTTAACACATGCTTCATTTCCGGCATCTTTCAACCATCTTTGTCGGCACCGCCCACCACCGCCTTTTCCGGCTACTGCAACCACCAGTCACCACCGTCGACTCTTACAATTACCCATTCTTTTCACTAAAAAAACCTTAATTATTACATCGATGATTAGTTTTTTCTACTTTTATTTTCAAACTTACTTTTACTTGTTCAATAGCACCATAAAAAAAAACCCCACAAACGACATTACCCAACACAAACCTCGATCTCCCCCATCTGACTTTCTGTTCAGCTACACCGCCAAAATCATCCCACCCATTGCACTCCGTCAACCAAAGTACTCACCTTTTATACTCTGTGAAACCCGAGAGATCATATTCAGATTTCCGGCATGAATCTCGTCGGAATCATATTATAATGTTGGATATAATATGCGGATGGCAGCATAAGCTTTTGTAGCATGTGAAGCCATTATAAAGAAAGAATCTTTTGAATTGTTGTAAGCGAAAATCACTGTGAAGGCACTGCAGAGACCACTGTGTCCTGCAGAGGACCTCTTTTTTTGCTATATCAAAAAAGGTCACCCATTTCGCTACCAACTGGTGGAGAAATGCTTAAAGGACACGTGTCGCTACCCCTTTAAAATAACTTGCGTAATTAAAAAAAAAAAGCATCTCACATATATTTGGTAGAGAAATATGACACAGTGGGGACACAAAAAAGCATCACACATATATTTGGTAGAAATATGACACATTGGGGACACAGTGACAAAGTTGAAAAAGCAACCATTTCACATATACTTGGTAGCGAAATGCTCTCTCCTCAAATGTAATAAACGATTATTTTATTCAAGGATATGCCACCGTCTATTTTATTCAAGGATTGATTTTTCACATATACACAACTAGGGTCACAACTAGGGTCAGTGGTTTTTTCTTGATAGTGTTGTAAGCTGCAACTGATTTTAGTATAACAAAACCATTGGGTCAGGTTTTGTGGTATAAGTTTTACATTGTGAGCTATTATTGTTATGACCATTTACAAAAATTGATTTAATTAATATTACATCATATTAAACATTTGAATTAAGTTTGTTAAATAAAATATAAAAGAAAATAAAATTTATGGTGAGTGGGGCTCAAAAGGCATGTTATGAATGAAGGGGTATTTTGGTGTGTGAGTGTTAAAAGTGTGAATGCTGAGATGGCGCTGAGGTGGCACTGAAACAAGATTTTTGGCATGCCATGGTACCCCATGGTCTAAGAGATGAGAGCAAGAAAGCACACAACATGTGATGCTTACATATTTATAGGATTAACCTGAGCAAAATAAATATTGGTGCATGAACAAGATTAACAAGATTATAAAATAGTTGTAATGAAAGTGATTGGGAGAACATAATTTATGCCATAATTTTTGACATAAATTTTTTTGTACACGATGATACCAATGTAATGAACTTAATTTTTTTGACATAAATTTTATTGTTATAAAAATGTAATTTAATTTTGTTATAAAAATGTAATGAACTTATTTTTGTGTTTATGATGGTGTATAAAGTTAGAGATGTCACAGAAAAACAAAATGTATCAGATATTGTCATTATAAAAACGTTATGTTATTATTGCCTCATATACTTGTAAATTTGTTACTTTAAACTATTTTTATACAAAACACATGCTCAAATAATGTCTATTCAATACAAACATCACTTGTAAAATTCAAATACATAGATAGACCAGACATCACTTGGATAATTGAGAATGAAAAGCATGATGCCGAAAAAACAAAACATACTACTAGTTGTTAACTAGTCACATACAACTTCTACCTTATTAAAAACCAAACCGATTAAACCAACTATTTGAATCCTGCATTTGTTGATCATTTAGATGTTGAGAGTTGTGTTCTTTGGGAAGTGTATTGTTGATACACTTGAGACTGGTATTGAAGATCATTTTCAAGTGGTTGCGTTTGGTTTCTTGAGATAGGTTGAAATCTTGTTGTGTGTTATGTTGATCATATGTTTGTGATGTGTGTGTGTTTTCAGTATATTGTTGAGATGGGTATGGGTTGTGGTGGTAAGTTTGTAAAGCGTATTGGTTTGTGTGGTACGTGTTGTCACCATATGGTTGCCAAAATGGTTGATTAGTGTATGTGTTTTGGCCAAATGGTTGCCATGAGAATTGATTGTTTCCCATAAAAGTTTGATCGAACGAGTGATGTTGGTCATAAAAGGTGCAATGTCATGTTGCTCATTAGTTGGAAATTCCCTTTGCTTTTGTTTACCCTTGCGGTTAGGTGGATCTGGGACAAATGATTTTTGCAATTCGGCGGTTATGCCCCGCTTGTTTGCACACTGCTCACATTGTATAGTTCTTGGCTCTTCTCCTTGAGATAGTATACGGTCGTGTTTTCGGACGACCTGGTTGAGGGTTGTCCATTGTTGGAGGAGTAAGAGGATGTATATGGCTTGGATACTCCCATTCGTTAAAATTTCCAACAAATTGAATTGACTCTGCATAGGTTGCTTGATATTTTTCCTTTTTGAACCAGTCATGTACGTATTGCACACAATCTGTTAGGTTCAAAAACCTTGTAACAGCAATAACGTGACCACAAGGTATCCCGGAAATTTGCCATTTCCTACATTCAGATTCACCGGTCGTAAAGTTCACCTCACGGTTATATTGGCCATCATAAACTTGATATCGAAATTGAGTAATTCCGTGTACAATCCAACTGACGCTTTTCATTCTTCTTTTCTCCACCTTATGCATTTGCCCAATCGTGATGTCGTACTTCATTTTGCTACACAAAAATGCAAAAATTAAATTAATTAACTTATCTAATATATTTTTCAAAATGATTACTGAGTACGTTATGTTTTAAACAATAAATACCTGCATCTTCCCGACGTTTAAAATACCACTTTTGAACCATACTTGGTGCGTGTCGGTCAACATTATTCTGGTAGCTTTCGTACAATACAGTACATGCATTAACAGACTCGACAACGTTAGATGTACAATAATTGTAACGTCTACGTGGGCAATGTGCTCGAGACCAGCGTCTAGGATCAGCCTCCATTAGCTTTCGGTGTGCTTCAGGTTGTACAGCCAGGAGTATGTTCATTTGTCGTTGCCACTCATCGCGAGTATACGCTTTGCATGTGCCCCATATAGACCTTTAACTTTATTGCTTTTCAAGGAAAGGTTCATCATTAGATGTCGACAACAAATACCATGAAACGCCGACGGAAACTCATTCCTTACTGCCAAAGCTATTGCAGGATGCCTATCAGATATGATAATCATATTGGGGTTATGCACTCTCTAAGTCTGACATCCACCATGACCAACAATCACTAGTCTCCCCTCTGCATATTCCGTAAGCAATAGGCACAATTTGGTTGTTTCCGTCCATCCCAACGGCTAGCAAATTTGTACCCTTGTAAGTACCCTTTAAATGCGTCCACTATAAGTAGTGGGAAGATGGTTCACAAACGTGCAACTAGCATATAAACAATTTTAAAATTATAATATCAAACTTGTTTTTGCATGCACTTAAAAAAAATTTGAACAAGACTTACCGATGCACCAATGGCAATGAATAAAATTTCAAAAACCCCTTGATTGCTTTTCTTGATACGTGTGACCGTCCCTGGGTTTTTTTTCTAAGTTGTGACAGTAATACGGTAGCATTTCAAAAGATTCTAATGGTGAACATCTTAACAATTGTAACCCATAATCCTTCCCTCTCCATGCTTGTTGGTAAGATATAGATGTTTTATATTGTGCCATGATATCTTTTTGTATATCTCTCCCTTTCAAATCACGGCTACCATCTTCTAATTTATCTTTCATAATGTGAGCAATAACTTTTTGTTTGCATTTCGATGGTTAGGATATGTTTGGGTTCTGGGACACGTGTGAATATCATTCATGCTTGTAATTTGAAAAACATCTGAATTTCGCCAGCGTCGGCATTAATATACCATGCACATTGTTCATAATGGAAGCATTTTATGTTGTAAGTTATAGGGTTAGTTTTTTTTGAAACAAATTCATAACCATCTTGTAAAGCTTTCAACCTGTATGCCAAGTCTAATTCCGCCCTAGTTAAAAAAAGCTTATTGATTTTTATTTTAGTTTTGTTGTTATAATCCTTTGTAGGCATAGGTTTTGGCGTGTAAAGTGGTGGTTCAGGAACTTCAGGGATATGTTCAAAAAAATTAGGCCATTTATGGTTACCGGGGTGTTTGGTTTTATTTAATTCATCAAAACAATCATTTTCATCATCTTCGTTATTCGAAAGAAAAGCAAATGATGACCACGGTTTTGTAAAATTTGCCTCATCTTTATAACCTGAGCCATCATATTCCTGTTCGTCAACTGAATGAAAAGCAAAGGATGACCCCGGTTTTGTGAAATTTGCCTCATCTTTATAACCTGAGTCATCATCTTCCTGTTCGTTATCAGGCGAAAGCACATGATGACCGGTTTTGTGAAATTTGCCTCATCTTTATAGTTATAGTTTTTGTTTTGAAAATCATTTGATGGGCCGATGTTTTCTTCTACCATTGTAGGGTAAAAATTATAAAACTCTGGCACTTGCTGAGTTGAACCAAGAGTTGTTGTTTCTTCCATTGTTTTAGATTGCGAAACATACAACTGTACAAGTTCAGCAGGAGACTCTAAAGCACATTGAACAAAAAAGTTTACCTCGTTGTCGTCTGTAACATCGAGTCGAAAGTCAGTTGAAGGGACTTTCACATTTAAATTTACTCGGGCATTTTGCTTCAATTTAAACTTATTCACCACCGGATCAACTAACCACGAATATGTTATATCATGATCCATAATCACACCGCGCTTTATTTCACCGTAATGTAACATACATTTGAATTTATGTAAATTCAAGGCCATTTTCTTTTTGTAAGTATTGTGAAGATGTGTATACATTCAATTTCGTGGATGTGTTATTTATAGCGTAATGTTACCACGTCTGTTTGCAAATAGTGATTAACATGTGTCATAGTTCGTGTATAATATTATGTGATAAAAAATTTGTTTTCCTTACAAGTCAAACTAATGTCATATTTCTTGAATACCAGTCACATCTTTGTCTCTGTAAGGGCCCTGAGTAGTTACTATCATGTCATATTTCGTGTGTACAATTATGTGATAAAAAAAAGATTGTTTACTAGTCACATCATGTGTTCTATAAAGTTTTCGACAAGTCGATTCTTGTCATATTTCGTGTATAATATTATGTAATAAAAAAGCTTGTATACCAGTCACATCTTTGTCTCTATAAGGGCCCTGAGTAGTCTCCATGATGTCATATTTCGTGTATACAATTATGTGATCAAAAGAAAGTTTATTTACTAGTCACATCTGTGTCTCTATAAAGTTTTGACAAGTCGATTCTTGTCATATTTCGTGTATAATATTATGTGATAAAAAAAAGCTTGTATACCAGTCACATCTTTGTCTCTATAAGGGCACTGAGTAGTCTCCATCATGTCATATTTCGTGTATACAATTATGTGATAAAAAAAAAGTTTCCCTAAACCCTAAACCTTAAACCCTAAACCATAAACCCTAAACCATAAACCCTCAACCCTAAACCCTAAACCCTAAACCCTAAACCCTAAACCCTAAACCCTAAACCCTAAACCCTAAACCCTAAACCCTAAACAATAAACCCTAAACCATAAAACCTAAACCCTAAACCCTAAACCCTCAACCCTCAACCCTAAACCCTCAACAATAAAACCTAAACCCTAAACCCTAAACCATAAACCCTAAACCCTAAACCTTAAACCCTAAACCCTAAACCCTAAACCCTAAACCCTAAACCCTAAACCCTAAACCCTAAACCCTAAACCTTAATCCTTAAACCCTAAACCCTAAACCCTAACTGTGGGGGTTGAAGGAGATTCTGGCTCATTCTTCATTAGGCCCAACAAAGAATCAATAATTCTTCTAACATTGTCAGTCAAGCAACTTTTAGGATTTAATGTTTAATGGTATAATTTTTTTCATCTATCGTACTTTATATTTTTATTTCGATGTAGTATTTCACTTTGGTAGTGTAATGAATAAAAGTTCGTATTATATGTAGAACTCTAGCATTTTATATGAATGAAAGAAGGAACAACTGAATTTCATTCAATACAACGACAAAGTAGCATAACGTGACATTGCAAATTTGAACATAACCAGACTTAGCCACTAGTCAAATAACTTTTTTGAACATGAAGGTTTATCTTGTTTTTTCTTCTTGAAACCCTCGTTTTTGCATTCCTTGGGCACAACAAGTGGGGATAACTCCACCCGTGATACGTACACATGTAGTTGGTTTCTTTGAAGTTGAGTATACTTTCGTATATCGTTGGGGTCTTCCATTGCATCAACTAATAGTTCGAGTCCTGAATCAAGACTACAGTTTGGTTTCTTTAAATAAAAAAGGTTGGGGAGTTTTCATCATAACCTAAACAATTGGTTAAGATTATTTTCAACTGATTGACCGAAAAAGTTTCGTAATCAACTGGATCTACACAAGCAACTATACCACCTACAAAATTTCTTCCAGGTGGTGAAGTGAAACTTCCATAATGGTGTAGTCGGACTTTGAATGTCATCTCTTGAACTATAGAAGGATTTAACAAAAGATAAAAAGATGTAATTGTTTTGAATACAACAACGTGGTTTATATAATGTGACCCACTAACGTATCTAATGTTTGTATACCAGTAACATCTTTGTCTCTATAAGGGAGTTGAGTAGTCTCTATTCATGTCATATTTCGTGTATATTATTATGTGAGAAGAAAAAAAAGCTTATTTACTAGTCACATATGTGTCTCTATAAAGTCTCTGACACGTCATATTCATGTCATATTTCGTGTATAATATTATGTGATAAAAAAAGTTTAGTTACTAGTCACATCTTACTCGTATAAAGTTTCGACATGCCATATTCATGTCAGATTTCGTGTGTAATATGATGTGTATGTGTAAATTTTAACCCAAAATATGACACAGAAACGACAAGTGTATGACACGGTTTTATCCCTATTTAAGGCTTACTTTGTCATTCAAAATCATTTACTAATTTATCCATTGTCATCAAAATAAAATGTCAGACAACATACCCTTCGACCCGCAAGTTGATATCATGAATAGACTTCCAGTTAAGTCATTACTACAATTTCGTATTGTGTCAAAGAGATGGAGGTCTTCAATAGACTTTTCCAACTTCATCCGTAGCTAAGGCTTTCGTGATACTGTATATGTGTTGTTTTAATTTAACATATATGCAAGGTAATGTAGGTTTTATGTTTTCAGTTAATGGAAGTTTAGCTTTCACGCACCTAGATACAACTCTTCATCTTCCAACTCTTAAGCCAATTGCTACTTCTGAAGGTGTCTGGTGCTTTTCTTATGGTTCAAACATGATGGTCGTTACAAGTGATGTTTGTATTGAATAGACATTATTTGAGCATGTGTTTTGTATAAAAATAGTTTAAAGTAACAAATTTACAAGTATATGAGGCAATAATAACATAACGTTTTTTATAATGACAATATCTGATACATTTTGTTTTTCTGTGACATCTCTAACTTTATACACCATCATAAACACAAAAATAAGTTCATTACATTTTTATAACAAAAATTAAATTACATTTTTATAACAATAAAATTTATGTCAAAAAAATTAAGTTCATTACATTGGTATCATCGTGTACAAAAAAATTTATGTCAAAAATTATGGCATAAATTATGTTCTCCCAATCACTTTCATTACAACTATTTTATAATCTTGTTAATCTTGTTCATGCACCAATATTTATTTTGCTCAGGTTAATCCTATAAATATGTAAGCATCACATGTTGTGTGCTTTCTTGCTCTCATCTCTTAGACCATGGGGTACCATGGCATGCCAAAAATCTTGTTTCATCTTGGCCACCTCACCGATCTCAGCATTCACACTTTTAACACTCACACACCAAAATACCCCTTCACTCATAACATGCCTTTTGAGCCCCACTCACCATAAATTTTATTTTCTTTTATATTTTATTTAACAAACTTAATTCAAATGTTTAATATGATGTAATATTAATTAAATCAATCTTTGTAAATGGTCATAACAATAATAGCTCACAATGTAAAACTTATACCACAAAACCTGACCCAATGGTTTTGTTATACTAAAATCATTTGCACTTACAACACTATCAAGAAAAAACCACTGACCCTAGTTGTGTATATGTGAAAAATCAATCCTTGAATAAAATAGACGGTGGCATATCCTTGAATAAAATAATCGTTTATTACATTTGAGGAGAGAGCATTTCGCTACCAAGTATATGTGAAATGGTTGCTTTTTCAACTTTGTGTCAGCTGGTGTCCCCACTGTGTCATATTTCTCTACCAAATATATGTGAGATGCTTTTTTGTGTCCCCATTGTGTCATATTTCTCTACCAAATATATGTGAGATGCTTTTTTTTTTTAATTACGCATGTTATTTTAAGGGGGTAGCGACACGTGTCCTTTAAGCATTTCTCCACCAGTTGGTAGCGAAATGGGTGACCTTTTTTGATATAACAAAAAAAGAGGTCCTCTGCAAGACACAGTAGTCTCTGCAGGGCCTTCACAGTAATTTTCGCTTGTTAAAGTAATGAAATGGAGGATGGTTGTTTTTTGTTTTTCGTTCTAGATGAGAGATGAGAGAGAGGGGATGGTGAGATATGTGTAAAACTGTAAAAGCAATAAATGACCTCTACTTTTCTCAAAAATTTTATGATTTGTTTTTTTCAATAGTTTGAGTCAATCGATGAAAAGTTAGAAGTGATAAAAAGAAATTAAGTTTTGTTTGACTAAGGTTCGGTTAGTGGAATTAGTGTATTAATAGCAGGACCCACAAAAAAGGAAAATGATAAATGGACCTAACTAAAGAGGCCTAAAAGTAGATCTAATGCATAAATGAATTGTACAGTAACAACACTGTACAATTCATTTATGTATTAGGTCTCTTTTTAGGTCTCTTTATTTAGGCCTATGTATCAAAGCTCCACAAAAAATAATACTACCTCCGTCCTAAAATTATAGTCCCCTATTGATTTTTTCGGTCTTTCTTTCCTAACTTTGACCTTAAATATTTTTGTTTGTTTTATACAATAGTTGATGAAAATATACTAATGAAAAATACATTTAAAACACAATCCATTTATATAATTTTCATCAAGTATTATATAACACAAACACAAATATTTAAGGTCAAAGTTGTAAAAGAAAGACCGAAAAAGTTCATAGGGGACTATAATTTTAGGACGGAGGGAGTAACTTTGTTGGGTTACAGTAATTAGTTGCTATTTAGCCTCTTAATTTAATTTGTCTTTTTAATTTGCTGCCTTTTGTCTTCCACTTACTGGTTTGATCAGTCAAAGTAAATTCTTTTGACAGTCTTTTATTTTTCTTTTTGTTTTATTTTTTATTACTATTTCAACATGTGTTAGAAATTAATGTGGGTCAAGACTTAATGTTTGAATTCAGAATTTGTACTTAGGTAAAATGTAAAATTTTAAAGATGAGCTTTGTAGCATTTGTGGTATTTACGAGACTTAGGGGGTGGCAACCATGACTCATCCGTGGCAACCATGACTCATCATACCTCATCATCCATCAATAATATCATTTCACCTAATCTTATACATCACTCATACCTCATCATAGTTTTTTTAGTGACAATGGTCATTCCATACCTCACTCATTTTATTTATTTATTTATTTATTATTATTATTTTTAATTCATAATTATATTAAACAATTAAATAAAAACATAATATTTCATTAATACTTAAAAAAAAATTACATAATACTTAAAAAAAATTACATAATACTAAAAAAATGCAGCATCTAAATATCCATTTGCCATTCATATTTCTCCGAGTACTCACTTTTTTTGGCAATAGTGATCTCTCTCATTCTCGGATCATTTATGTGATCGTGAGGTTGGTTATAGAACTTCAGTGCCCGATGATAAGCCTTTTCTTCAACATTACGGATTTGTGCCGACAACAACTTTTCAGCCAAGTCATCCTTTGCAGACCTTTTCTCCGCTATCGATTCCAATATTTTTGTTTTCCTTATCGCGTAGTTGTCGAAGCTCTCAGCAATACTTTCATTTGTCAATTAAAATTATAACAAATAAAATATAACGAATATATTATAACGAATAACAAAAAAAAACAAGTATACCGATTGGATTTTCTTGTTGCGTTTCGGGAACATACTCAACGTCATCATCCTCGTAATCATATAGCGGTAGTGGTCGTTCGACACTAGGTTCACGCCGCGTAGGAGCGTCACGGTACTCATTGAACGGGTCGAAATCACTAGTCATCGACATCATGTACGAAAGTGGTTGGGGATAATATTGGTGTTGATGTGATGGAAGGTTCATCGGTGGAGGTTGAGGATAATAGTGACCGGCTTGAGGACTCATTTGGGGATAGTAGGGAGATGCTTGTGATTGAACTTGCGGACGAACGGGTTATGATCGAGAGCCTCGTCCACGACCTTTGGATGAAGTGGAACCATTTTTTGCTTTCCTAGCATCCATCTTTTTTATAAGAATAATTGTTGGAAGAAGAAGATAAGAAGAATGTGATTTGAATTGGTGATTTAAAGTGTATATTTATAGGGGAATTTTTTTTTTTTTTTTTTTTATGTATTTATTTATTTTTTTAATTTGAAATCAAATTAGCCAAACGGCTAGTTTTTTTACCGTTGGCCCAAGCTACCTTTCTCTTATCTCTTTGCCACCCGCTACGACAAACAAAACCGCACACCATACCGAAAACACCATACCGCACGACTGGCAACGGTGTTGCCATGCGGTATGGATGCAAACCGTATACATACCGTAACCATTGCCACCCCCTTAGCTCATTAGCACAAGAAAACAAAGATAATTTAAGTGCACATACACATAAAATTAGTGTTGCAAAGTCCATAAATGTGACCGGTCTATGTTTACAAACAGTCAGGATATCTCTTTTTCTGTATGTGGTATTGCGGCGGATTGTGAATATTATAGTAATGAAACTCTAAATAAAACATCACCATACAACTAAAGTTTTTTTTGAATGGCGGAGTTTCATTAAAAGGATCTAACAAGAATCTAGAACCAAGAAAATATTTTACATATAGTTGTTACAAATAGTTTTAGGATCTAATATCACGTAATTTGAAATTCCCATGTGAAAGCCAACAAAAGGAAAGTACTGTCTTGATTTCTTTGGCTAGCAGGTCTCTACGAGGTGGCTTAAGGTCAAAACATACCTTGTTCCGATAAAGACGATGAAACAAAATTGCAAGCCAAAATTCTCCCTGTCATGATAAAGACAGTGAAACGGAAGCAAGCCTCTTTTGTTTTTGTTAAGTAGCAACCGAAACTTGGGCCAAAGTCGGTGAAAGATCTCAGCAACCGCATATTCAATTCATGTATCGGGTGTCCTTACCAGCTAGTCGTGTGGCTTACTTTGATACTGTTGTGAAAACAACTTTGGGTCTTATGGAAATTATAAAACTAAATGTCTTTCTCCCACAAATGGTCACTAAAGAGCTTGATAATTATCAATGATGTCCACTCAATTCCTCCAACTATATTTCATGCATGTCTGGAAAGGCTCATTTAAATTGGATAGCTTGGTTAGATCGATTGTTCATGTACTGCTCTTTCTTTGTAATGAATCTTTCTATTTTTGTTGGGTAAATGGTTGTTACACCCGGTGAATAGATTACTCCAAAAAACTTGCAAGTACAAAACATGTGGGTGAAATCCCACATCTCTTCCCGTTACAAAAGCGGTAAAGCTAAAATAACAAAGCAGACTACTTCTACAAACGAAGGAACAACTACTACTAGGTTACATTTGACTCAACACGACACCAAATATAACCTACCCTTTCCTTTGACCATGAAGCTTGATGTCCAAAGAATCATAAAAAGCCTCTCGTTCTTCGGATGGACCATGAGTATTGTACTCATCATCATCATATGGGTCATAATCTTCATCATCCAATGTTTCCTTCTTACGTTTGTACAAGCCCTTATTCCCATACCAACTTCCACTTTTCGAATGTTTTGAAGCCACAAAGTTCCCAATTTCATCATTAACACTCTCCACATCACTCTCACTGTCATGCTCAGCATGCACACTCGACGTAGCTAATGGTTTAACAACATTAGGATTGGTAGACAACGTAGAAATTGGCTCCTCATTGGTTAATTGATCCATGTCCACAAGAGAAGCAATAGTAGGCGTATTACTCAAGTTCTTACCAGGTTCCCCCACGTCCAAATCACCATGAACATCAAGCGAGTTTGATGTTTTAACTAAGTTTTCATCCTTATTTGGTTGTATAGATGTAGAAGCCTCCTTTGATTTAGCCTTAGGTGTTCGTCATTGCTTGTTTCACGGCATGACGGTAAGCAAATTTATTGTTTAATGATACACCATCAAATTTCCTAGGATTAGGTCCTTTACGTCTAACTTCTTTAAACCGATCTATTTGATCCCCTTCGATGCAATAGTAGGTTTTGAAATAGTAGCCTTCTTAAAGCACTGGATATCTGTGTGGCCATATATCTTATATGAATCACATCTCGGAGGTGTCCACTCGTATTCGACTCTATTAGTCATTCGAGTGTAACCCGGTTCGTCTAACAAAGGGATAGCAGCTACTAAGCGATATTGAAATCATTTTCAGCATTTAACTCAGTAAGTTCACGAGCATAGCTATTCCTCCCTCATGACTACTCGCATTGTGTTCGTATATAAGTCAAGAAGCATGAGTGTACCCAATTTCGATGCAATCATACTTAAACCATCACCAGTATACACGGCCATAGGGACATCATGTAATTTAACCCAAACTGGGATCCTTCTCAAATAACCTTTTAATAAGCACACACTAGTCGACCAAGTTTTAAGAATTATCGGAACCGTTCGAATCATCCGCGGGCAATTAAGAAGTACGGTCTCCATGTTCTCTTACGTTGAGAATTTAAATAAAAAGAAACCTTGCGAGTTCATCATGATACATTGGATACTATACTTAGCCCACATAGTTCGAGTAAAGTGTTGAACTACGGGAAATGCCAAACTCAAGCCAATGAAGGAGCCGTATAATGTATTATTTTTTTTGGTAAAGGTTTTCCTAATAAAATATATTATTAAAAAAAAACAATTAAGTACAATGGTTGAGGGTGAGTACCACAACTAAGCCCAATATGGCTAAACAAACTCATACATAGAATAACACATAACCTAGCATAATAATCACACACCATGTCTAATATGGAACATCTTCATTTATTTGATGACTCTTTGTTGATCGCACCACTTTTAGTATTATAGTATGAAATGCATTTCAAATCCATTTCATGAATGTGGTTTAGATAAAAGCTGGGGTTTTTTTTTCATGCATGTAAATTGGGTAAAAGAACCCAGACAAAGCCACAAGCCGATCATCGACCATTGTATTTACGTGTAAACATAATCAGAAATTGATATTTTATGTTGCAAATATACTAGCTTGAGCATAAGAATTTGATGTTACATCTTTTAAAAGACAAGAGGATTTTATTAAAACTAGCAAAAACTATAAATTTTACAAAGATATTACAACATTAAGGGGTTTAGGTTGAATTACAAGACCAATTGATCCTAATTCCACTCAAGATCATTTATGATAAAAAAAAAATAAAAAATAAAAAAATAAAATTTGGGTTAAAGGGAACTTCCACCCTAGTAAAATATATTAACAAAAAAATCGTTTAAAGTACAATGGAATGTGACTGAAATGACACATTAACTTCAAGCAAACGGTTGAACAACCATTAGATCACTTATGACATGCCATAAATGAACAACTAGAATAACCACTAAAAACATAAAAAGACATGCAAAACAAATAAACAAAGCCACATAAAAGATTACTTCCTCAAACGGCCTTGAAGCTTGAAATCAAACTGATTGTTAAATTCTTCAAATTTCCTAGGTAAGTCATTAACCTGGGCCGCGTAATCATCAGAAAAATAGCCTTCAAGCTCGTTATGTCCTCCTTCAGATGAAAAATAATTGCCTATAGGATCATTTGGCTCAAACACCTCATTATCACTATCTGAATCAATCACTTCACCCACCTTAGAGAATGGGTTGT
Source organism: Chrysanthemum makinoi (assembly GCA_910596185.1). NCBI lineage: Eukaryota > Viridiplantae > Streptophyta > Magnoliopsida > Asterales > Asteraceae > Chrysanthemum > Chrysanthemum makinoi. The sequence continues at coordinate 341,013,457 of OU343224.1, forward strand.
CCTTCCTTTCACCATCAGCCACCGGAATAGGTTTACCATTATCATCCACAAGGGTAGCTTTCCCATCAATAATACTCCGTCCCAAATTATAAGTATTATATAACGCTAAAAGAAATAATTAAAGTCAAAGTTGGTATAAAATGAATTTGAAAAAGTCAAAATGGACTTATAATTTGGGACGGAGGGAGGAAAGCTTTTCAAGCTTCCCAATTTTGTCAGCAATAAGAGTGTTCTCCATAGGCGATGGAGGCGTAGTTTTGGAAGACCTAGAGATAACTTTAAGAGTACACGTAGTGCAAATCACAGGTTCCAAAACCTAATCTTGTTCCATAAGCACATCAAAGCTGTTATTCAAATCAACAAGGTTGGTATCATCCACCCAATTATTATCCTTACCTTGGTCATCCCGGGATGGAGCCGTACTACTAGTAGGATCAGTAGTAGGTTCGTTACAAGAAGTAGAACCTACATTAACTGTTGGAGAAACTGCATTCGATTGGACAGAAGGCTTAGACGATGCTCCTTCATTCTTTGGCTTAGTAACCGGCCTATAGTAATACGAAACTTTAAGCTTTTGAAAATGAATCCCATCAACCTGACGATTAGTAACCTAAAGATTACCTTTTCCTTTCATCTTATAAGCATCAACGAAACCCTCTCATCAACCAACGATTTATCTTTCACAACGGTTTCACTTTCTTAGGACATCCATCATCATTGTGATCAATTACTTTACAAGTCTCACATCTTGGCGGCCGGCTTCCACTCATATTCAATATCAATTTTTTTCAATGAATGACCTGACCCATTAGGGTAACGGATCGCAACCACAAGAGAGTCAAGTAAGGCTTCCTTTGACCACACTTTCACAAGGGCCCTAGCATTATCACATAAACGGTATTATTTTAAGAGTGTTGATATAAATTTATTACTTAAAATATAGAAATAGATGTTGTTTTAATCTTTAGAGAACACACGCCATTTTTAGGTTTGATCAATGAGCTAAGTCTCCTAGGCTATCTTTAATTAGCCTATATCATGTTGAGAGTTGCATTGCCCAACAAGAAGATTGCCAAAAACATTTGAAGATGAAATTCCACTATACGGGATCAAGTAGCCGATGTTTATTTGTTACTTCAACATATAGGTTCCTACTTAAATAATTAAACAAATCATGCCCATAAAACATGATCACTTTGATCAAAGACAAACCTAAATTCACACCACTCATGGCTATTGCTTTTTTCTTCTAGTCATATTATTTAGTAAACTAATGATCATGCTTGATCATAGTAAAACGTACAATATATGAAATCCCAACTACATACAACCAAAACTGTGCTTCGATAAACTAACGCAACAAATATGTTGACTGAGACACAGTTTCTTCTTCACAATGTCATGACTACCATACATATATGAACCTACACTCCATTCCAACATAACAAGCATGCAAAGGAAATTTGAACTAAAACCTATCCGAAACGACACCAATGCAATAGTGTTCAACAACAATGCAATAGTCATTGAGGCCGTCGTACTTTATAAACGTTAGTAGAAACCCCCAAAGAACGTAATGTGTTCAATGCAATAGTCATTGAGACCTTCGTACTTTATAAGCCAAACCTTTAACCATCAACAAGTTCCGGTAATCGATCAATTGATCATTCTATGAAGTCATGATGCGTCGACGAGCATTGCCGGCTATCTAACGTTTGTTTAACGAGTGGCCAAACTAGTCACTCCGTACTCTTTTATGCCACAAATACATTGATTTCCCTCGTTTTTGCATACAATAAGGTTTTATAATTTGGCATTATTCATGCATAAAGTAAGAAACACAGAGAATCTGTAAAGGTAATAAAACTAAAAAAGATGAATAATTAAACGGTTAAAGGCAATTTATGTACTGCTTCGTGACATTGTTAATGAATTTAATCACACGTTTACTGTCAAAGTTGGTTGTAGAGAAATGTGAATTTTGTCAGAAATACTTCTTTAAAACATTATAATAGTAATTAAAAAATGAGAGAGTTGACTGAATGCTCCAAAACAAGGAGGCAAGGACCCACGTCTCTCGCTACCTTTTCCAACCATTTTATATTCATAATACTTACTAGCTAGTTTAAATTGGATTAATTTGAATTGAATTCTTTCGAGTCCGTTTTGATTTTTTAAAAGTGTAGATGTAGGTGGAAGTATCAGCTAAGAAACACTGACAAATTGTAGGAGAAACTGAAGAACAAAATGGGAGTTAAAATAAAAAAGTAAAAGAAAGCAGCAGCATAAAAGCATAAGAAGAATAAAAATTAAAAATAGAAAGAAAGAAAAACATATTTGTGTGAAACTGACTAAATATTCAACTGCTGTACGTGAACTGTCAGTAAGTCAGGGATGAAGATTCTTTTTTGTATAGTACGTGTTTCTTTGGGGAAAGGTGGTGGTGGGGATTTACCACCGGCCATTAATTAGGACTTCTAACTTGATAAATTAATCAATCAATGTTACTCACATTTTTAATTTAAGGTTCAGAAAATGAACTATATCTAGGTATAGACATACATGTGTGTGTATAGAGATCGACATTTCAGGATATGCGGCAACATTCGATGGAATGTGACTGCTCCATGCATATCATATGCTCCATGATTTTGGAAATTATAAATTTGATTCTTTAAAAACAACATTATATTATAAACACCAACAAGTTGTTGGGCAAAAGAGCTTACACAGCCTGATGTTTATTACAAACAGATTTTGGATCGCTAACGCAATCTATCCGGTGTGTAAGAGGCTTATGACTTCGTTGGTTAATATATCTTGCCTCGGCGGTGTAAATTACAGCAGATATTGTTCCGTATCTCCAAATCGATTGTGTTTCATATTTGAGTTTTTAGTTCAATTTTTATCGCTTAGTTTTTGAGACTTTAATATATAGTATAGGTCTAAATATTTCAAATGTTTCGATTATAGATTGGTGTTGTTCTCCTATATTTGTTGCTTAAAATTGTAAGATGTTAATTTGTTTTTAGTGATTCTAGTATTTTTTTAAACTTAGCTTTACGTCCTTAATTTAGACTATGGGTAGTGGTGATCAACATCACTAACGCCAACTGATCAACATCACATTACTTTTTCACTGCACCCTAACATCACCACAAATATAATGTAATAATAAAACAATCAACATCACCACCAAAACCTACCTCATTTATATAAAACTATACCCTACAAAAAACCAAAATCACATCTCTCACACACACTAAACAACCAACTTCTTGAGTCGGCGGTCTATCTACCGAGTTCTTCCGTTTCATCACCAATGACGCGCCTGTGGTGGAGTAGTTTTTAAGTCAACACGTAGGGGGCTTGACGCATGAGATGTATACATATTACACCCAACCTTACTCGAAGGAAGTTTATACGAGGACCAACGTTACGTTAAACTAGTCAATACGAACAATCTAAAGTTAATTAATTATTCCACGAATTGTTTAAAACCAAATTTCGAAACATTACTATAAAGTTAAATACTTACAGGGTTTTGTTAACAACAACTTAATGAATGTTGTTTAAGGTTACTTTAATTAACAATATTTTAAAATATGAACTCACTTGATATTAATACATACCTTATTAAAAGTCACTTACCTTAATTGTATGAGTTAAAATCACGTATTTATAAAAATTATGAGTTCATATTTGAAAACATTACTCCCTCCGTCCCATTTTTATTGTCCCATATTGACTTTTTTAGTCTTTATTCTTTAACTTTTACCATAATTATTTTTATTTGTGTTATATAATACTTGATGAAAAATATATGAATGTATTGAGTTTTAAATGTATTTTCATTGGTATAATTTTCATCAAGTATTATATAACACAAATAAATATATTAATGGTCAAAGTTGAACTAGAAAGACCGGTCAAAGTCAAAGTGGACAATAAAAATGAGACGGAGGGAGTATTATTTAAGATAACCTTAAACAACATCCATTGAGTTGTTGTTAACAAAACTCATACTTATATGTACTACTCCCTCCGTCTCAAAATTATTGTCAGGGGACAAGAATCACAAAGTTTAATAAAAGTGGGACCCTTATAAATCTCAACCACTCAAATGGAATATTCCTCAATTATATTCTCTTTTTCTTACTAAATATGGAAAGTGGACAATTAATTTGAGACATCCATAAAAGGAAATATGGACAATAAATATGAGACGGAGGGAGTAAAAAATAACAAGATAAGAAGCAACATAAACAAATCCTTTCAAAAGAACAAGCGAATTTACATTTTATTTTTATGGCGAAAGGATCTAAATTTAACGATCCAAATTTGACTTGCACTTGAAGCTTGTTTTAAGGATGAAGGATCTAAAATCATTCAAGAACAAACAAGCTAGTTAAATAATTTTTTTTTGTTGTAAAATTAGCAAGACAAAATAAAGGATGGCTTAATGGTAATTTAAGGTTGGCAATAAAGGGTATTTTAGGAAGAAAATAACACGAGAATCGAGAGGTAAAGTTTGATAGTTTTCCAAGAGGAAGGTGGTGGGTGGTGGAAGGGAACGCTGGGAAGAGCTCGTGTCGCCTCGAAGCTAGACAAAGTGCATATTTATATACTAAAATTTATTTAGTTTTTATATATAAAAAAAAACATAAACATTGAAAAATGTATGTTTTAGGGTTAGGGTTAGGTTTGTTTTGTTGGAATTTATTGAAGAAATGCATAGGTTCATTCAATTCACATACTCTGACTGCATGTCCCCGTACCAATGAAAAGCATGCTTGCAAGTTTGCAAATTTACGAGATATGTCGGGATCGAAAATTAACTCATTATATTTTATGTTATTTTATATCCACTAAATCTCAGAAATGGCTAATAGTCCTATGCTGCAAATTATGCACCATACTCATCCGTTAACTTAGAACAACATCATTCAATCCATATATACTTGTGCTATAATGCTTTCTTGCTGAAGGGTTGGGATTTTTTTAAAGAAAATCATTTTTCATAGTGTGTAAAAGAAAGAACAAATGACACGTATTGTGCAAAACTAGAAGAAGAGTTTGTTGGGAATTCTGCAAAGTAGAGATTCTGCTGAAGTTAATGCTGAATGGATTCTGCTGAAGAGTAAGGATTCTGCTGAAGAAGGAATTCTACTGAAGTTATATTATAGTATAGTTGGTTTATATGGATATAGATATTCCGTATATTTTAGAGTTAGTTAGGATATGCATGAGCTTTATTAGGAAGTGATAATGTATATCATATTTAGTTTTATGTTTATACGTTTCTTGGGAAACGGGTTAGGGTTCCTTGTCTATAAAAGGAACACAATAGTATGAATTATGTACGAGTTTAAAAACAAAGTTTTAGTATTATTAAAAAGATCCATAGAGGATCAAAGAATTCTTAGTTATTTGTGTTTGTTCTTGTGTTTAAATTCTGCTTGAATACAAGTTATAGAGACTGTCTTTTAGTGTGTTTGTGATTACATAGACATTACTAACAATCTGCGAGTGCTTTAAGATCTATCAAGGTCTTTGTTTCAACAAGTGGTATCAGATCCTCGGGAAAGTCTCTACGATACTAAGAACAATCTTTTCTACACACCCTTACAACCAAAACAACATTAAACATGCCTGGTTCAGATGTTGACATTGAGGTGACCAACAACAATAACAACACATCTCTGCAACAGCTTAGTCTTTCAAACAGCAATGCAAAATTTCCATACCTAAAGAAGGAGGAATATGATTTGTGGGCGATGAAGATGCAGAATTGGATCTCCAATATTGATTGGAATCTCTGGGAAATTGTGAAGAATGGGAACAGTTTGAAGAGGACGATCACAGATCCAGATGGTAATGTTACCATTGTACCTCCCAAATCTGCTGAAGAGATTCTGGCTGTTCAAAGAGAGAACAAAGTGAGAACTATTCTCCTTCAGCTATACCGAAGATCACTTGGGTGATTTTCACTACATGCAGGATGCAAAGGACATTTGGCTGGCTGTCAAGGCTAGGTTTGGTGGGAATGAAGAGTCAAGGAGAATGAGGAAATCTATGCTGAAACAATAGTTTCAAGAATTCCAAATCACTGAAGAAGAAGGTATCCACAAGGGGTATGATAGGTTTCATAAGATCTTGAGTCAACTGAATCAGCTGAAGGCAAAGCCAGATAATGATGACTACAACTCAAAGTTCTTGAGATCCTTACCAACATCTTGGTTGCAGGTAAGCATTGCCCTCAAAGCTAAAGGTGGGATGGATATGCTCAATTTTGATGAACTATACAACGTAACTTAAATCTCTTGAGCGTGATGTAAGAAGTCCCTTTCGTGCATCCACTCCTAGTCACACAGCTTTTGTTGGTGCTTCCTCAAATAGGATGACCTATGCTCCAAGTCCTGCTTCCTCAGCATCATCTTACACCACCACTTCATCAAGTTCTCAACCAAAGTCCAGTGGTGTATTGGAAGATGTGATTCACTCCTTTGTTGCTGATTATGACACTCAACAGCAATTAGCCTACGAGGACTTTGAACAGGTGGATCCATTAGACATGGAAGAGATGAACTTGAAGTGGCAGCTGGCTATGCTCTCTATGAACATCAAGAAGTTTGAGAGTAAATCTGGGAGAAAGTTCGGCTTCCAGGGAAGAGATCCAGCGAGATTTAACAGAAGCAAGGTCAAGTGCTTTACTTGTGGAGAGATGGGTCACTTTTCTAGAGAATGCAAGGATAGGAAGGCTGGTGATGAGGTGAGGTATTCTTCCTATCAGCAGAAACAAAAGGAAGCTGGAACTTCGAAGGCTGGACCCTCCACAGCTCTTGTCACTGTGGATGAACACATCAATTGGAATCTGCATGAGCCTGAGAATGATGAAGCTCCTGAAAATATTGGATTGCTGGCAAGATGTACTTCAGAGGATAGGCATGATCAATTTGCCTTCATGGGCATCTCTCAGGTACATAATTGTGTGTTTGGTTGTAGTGAAAGATATAATGAATTAAAAGAAGCCTATGATGAATTGAAACTTAAATACAATAAATGTTATGTAGATGTTGAGGCTTATAAACAGGCTTTAAAAACATTAGAAAGACAAAAGGTTTGGTTTCAAAAGAATCAATTGGCTTATGATGAAAAAATCAGGGTGTTACAAAGTGATTTAGATTGTGCTAAAATTGATTTAAAACGTATCTTGAAAAAGAAAAAGCTAATGTAGTTTCTGAAAACAAAGTGCTAAAAGAGAAATTAGATGAGGAAGTAGCTAGACATAAAGAATGGTTAATATCAGGTAATAATATAGCTAGACATATCTATAGTATTCAATCTGAGACCTCAGGAATAGGTTTAGGTTTTCAAAAGTATGTAGGATTAGAAGCTAGGCATGATGGGCGTAAAACTACACAAGCAGGTTTAGCTAATTATGTCAAAGAAGGAACTTTACATGCTGTCCTTGGACCTATTAGAGGTGAACATATGCCCATTGACCTTTCCATCACTGTTGACTTTGATGGATCACACCATCTGTATGGCAAAAAGTCAAGAGACTTGCCAGACCCTGATTCTTCATCTACTGACTTTGTCTCTTGTTGTGACAGTGACAAGTCCTCTGACAAACGGTCTACTTCTTCTACCCGGTGTGATTCAAATGACAAGTCAGACCTTCCCAAGATCTTGCCCAAGCCTACACCCAAGACTGCTTACAAGCCTTTTAGAGTTGCTGCTGAGGAATCAACTTCCAAGACAGTTTCTTCTGAAGACTTTTCTTTTAATACTTTGCACAATAATGCTTTTAAGTTTGTTAAAAACAATTCTGTTCATTCTTGTGGATTGAATGCTTTTGCATGTAATAGAACATCTTTTACTTTGAACAAATCTTCTAAAAAGAAGACATGTTTTGTTTGTGGAAGCAAATTTCATTTGATTAAGGATTGTGATTTTCATGAGCAAAGAATGGGTGCAGGTGCTGGTCAAAAGAAACCTAGACCAATGTGGACAAATTTAATGATATACCATCTTTTATTCCACAAGCAACTAACCCTTCTCCATTTCCTTGGAGAAGATCTGTTGCTAGACCTTATGTGAAACCAACAAGTTCATATTTTCAAAATGGTTATTGGCCTGGTTGTGTTGACTCTATGAATGATGGGAAGGGATGTAGGAATACTGCTGTGAAGCCCTCAGCAGGTTGTTCTTGGATTCAAAAGGGACCTAAATTTCAATGGAAACCCAAGAACAATAGTGGATCTTATACATCTGCATGGCATTACACTAATGATCCACAAGGCAGGTTCAAGTCAGTGATGACTTGAGCCTCTATAGTGTACTAATATTTTATATATTTTATTGTTGTTGTTGTAGGATCATCCTCTTAAGCATAAGGAAGTTGGCATTGTTGATAGTGGTTGTTCCAGAAGCATGTCAGGAAACAGAGATATAATGCATAACTTTGTACCCATAGAAGGAGGAGGCAATGTGATGTTTGGTGGAAGTTATTGGTAGAATCACTGGGAAAGGAACCATCAAAACACCTCTACTGGATTTTGAGAATGTGTTCTATGTAAAGGAACTGCAACACTTCAACTTGTTCTCAGTCTCACAAATATGTGACACCAAGAACAAAGTATTATTCTCTGAGGATGAATGTCTTGTGCTATCTAAAGAATTCAAACTACCAGAAGATACATCAATTCTACTGAGAGTTCCTAGAAAACACAACCTATACACATTCAATCTGAATGATGTGCAACCAGAAGGTGACCTAACTTGTTTGGTGGCCAAAGCATCCCTGGATGAATCTACAAAATGGCATAGAAGGATGGCTCATGTGAACTTCAAGACCATCAACAAACTTTCTAAACTTGGTCTAGTTGAAGGACTTCCTTCCAAAGTTTTCACCAATGAACATAATTGTGTTGCCTGCAACAAAGGAAAGCAACATAGAGCCTCATACAAAGCTATTACAGCCATGAGCATGATTTCAGAACCTCTACAGTTGCTACATATGGATCGCTTTGGTCCAACCCAAGTCAGAAGTATTGATCACAAGTATTTTTGTTTGGTAATCACTGATGACTTCAGCAGGTTTTGTTGGGTATTCTTTCTGAGGACTAAAGATGAAACATCTCCAGTGTTGAAAGAGTACATTACCCTTGTTGAAAACCAGTTGAACAAAAAGGTTAAAGGTATTAGGTGTGATAATGGGATAGAGTTCAAGAATGCTTGATGAGTGTGCAAATACTCATCATTTTTGTACTGTTAGAATGCCAAAAACATCTGAAAACACTCAGAAATGCATCAAAATGATGAAAATATCACAAATAAGTGTTTTATGTGTTTTAAATGCAAAAATATCAAAATCTGGTGAAAAATGTATCAAGTTTGCATAATTGGCAATTTTAGTCCCCCAAGTTTCAAAAGTTATCAAATTTAGTCCCTGGTAATTCAAAATAAAGAAAAATGTTATTTAAAGTCCCTAGGGATTCATGAGTTGTCAAATTTGATCTTTGAAATTTAAAATTGCAAAATTACAACTTAGGTCCCTTAACTTTAAAAATTGTCATAAATAGTCCTTGGAAATTTAAAAAAATGGAATTTTATGCATAATGGTCCTTGTACTATTCATATTTGGCAGGAATGGTCCTTGTAATAACTTTGGATTGTTGACAGGTTCAGCCCCTCAAAAACAGAAATTTACACAAATGGTCCTTGTCATAAAGCTACAACCAAATGGCCCTCTTTTGTATTTTGATCCCCAGCCAAACCCAAAAGACCCCTGCCAATATACCTGTGACCCCCCCTATTTTGACCCCAGCCTTATTAATATCAAAAAGTCAAATAAAGTCAAACGCGCCCAAATACCACGGTCACTGTTCTTCTCCCTCACCTCACCTGCAATCCAGAAACCAGTGGTTTTACCACCTCTTTTCCACCTTTCCACCTGTCTTTCCACTTGTATACTCCCCTCCACCTCCACATCAACCAAAAATCATTAAATGCAAAAACCTGCTCAAGAGAAAATTGGCGCCAAAATTACACATGGACGAATATGATGATTTTTGAAGATCCAATGGTTGGAATGATGTGGGAAATGTTCAGAGATGTCGACAAGAGTGGAAAAGATCTCTATAAAGAAGAATGGTGCAATGTAGATAAAAATAATAATATAACTTTAATTTTGCTATGTCGTTTTAAATAAGTTAAATTTTCCAGTGTATCTTTAATCTTTCAAGCTTTGAATTAAGTTATTTCAGTGTGTTATAAACCTATTTCAGTGATCAATTTCAAGTTCTAAGTATAAATTCAGTTTATGCCTATTACTTTGTCTAAATTCTCAAACTACTCAATTGTTGTTATTAGTTGTTCTTAAGAACTTTAAAGCTCATATAAGCTCCCTCTAAAGCTCTTATAAGCTTCAGAAAATCTTAAAAGTCAGTTTATATTTAAAAACTCAAAAATATAAAAAATTACTAAAAAAATTAGTTAAAAATAAAAAAAGCAATGGAAATGAAAATCAAGATTGAAGCAGGGTGATATATGGTATGCCATTGGTTTAGAAGCTTTGTGGAAAGCTATTAGGGGTATCCTCAGTTCTTAATTCTCAGTTTTGAGCACAAACATATTTTGTAAGCCTTTTCTTTGAAATTTGCATTTCCTATTATTAGTAATTAAACCTTGTTAATTCTAGTTCAATCATGTCTAAATATAGTTAATGTAAGTTAATTAATAGCTTTATTGGATTAAAAACTTGTTTTAGTGCTTAATACTTCAAAACAGTCCTATAAAGGAGTGTTTGGATTCACTGTGTTAATGGTATTAGAGGGCATTTGTGTTATTGCTTGTTGTTGTTTCATGTCCCTTTAGTGTTTAAAAGCTCAGTTCAAGCATATAAACTAGTCCTAGTTTTATAGAAAGTCAAAATAGCTTCTAATCTTATATTGCCATCTACCTGTTAGGATTTTTGATTACATAATCATCATTATAGCTTTAAAAGTTGTTAAAATAGCTTAAATCAATCTTATTATAGTCTAATATAACATATTCAGTCATTTAGAAGTAATCAAAATTCATTTAAGTCAAAGTCTTAGTGTAAATTAAAAGTCAAAATTTTCAGTTTGGTCGATTTTGAATAAAATAGAAAAATTTATATAGCACTTAATATTAGTTTTCAACATTTGAGCTTTTTGGATATCAAAATCTAGTTGCTCATCTTCCTAATAGTATTTTTTATAATCTCTGTTTAGCTTATTTAGCTGCTTATTTCCTAGCTTATTTTGACCCCTTGTTTGAAAAAGTGCCCTGTGCACAGTTGAGCCTATCACTTTCACAAGCTCACACAGAGCTTATTAGTTGGTCAAATCTTGTGTATTTTGGTTCTTTGGAAAGCCAACCAAGCTGTCTTGAAGATCCAAGCTTAAGTTTTTACTTTGTAGCTTATTTACTAGGGCTGCAACAAGCTTATTGTTTGTCCCATTTCTGTGTAAAACTGCAAACTCAGTGTTTACAAGCTACTTTCACAAGCTCACACAGAGCTTAATATTTGGTAAAAATTTGTATACTTTGTTTTTTTGAGAAGCCCACCAACCCAGCTTGTTGCCTTAAGGCTTATCTTGAGCTTTTGAGCTTTTGCTCCTAGCTTAATCTAGCTTGCAAGATCTCCACAGGACTGTTTGGTTTCTTAGTTTAATATAAGTGCTTATTTGCTTAGTTTCAGCTTATCAATATGGTTCTTTGTGTTTTCTAGCTTAATATAAGTAGCTTTCAGCTTGTTGAATCTTATTCCACCTTTGGTTTCAATTTGTAAGCTTGTTTGAGTTTAAAAACTCATAATAAGCTCATAAGTTAAACTGTTGAGCTTTTAAGCTTCTAAAACTGCTTATTTTTAAGTTGTAAATTTTTTGTCTTTATTAAAGTTGCTTAATATCAGTAGTTAAATAGTTTTCAAAAATAAAAACCACAAAAACATCATTTTTAAATATAGTGATAGCGTTTATTTAATAGAAATTAGCTTTTTGATTTTTCTTTTCATCTTATTATTAAGCACATCTTGTTTTTATAATTTTCTTAGCTTTCTGTCATCATAAAGTATTTTTAGAAAAAGTTTCAGAATTTTCTCTGTTTGTTTAGTATTTATTAAAATTTTAAATAGTTAAAAAGTATTAAATAATTAATAAAAAATAAATAAAAAGTATAAAAAATATCTTTTTAGTTTTAAAATTAGTTTTATAATATTCTAGATTTTTCTAAGTTAAAATTTTATTTTTCCAGGTTAATTTTATATTTTATTTTATTTAAGTGTATTATAAATATTAATTAATTAATAATAAATAGATAAAAAGTGTAAAAAATATATTTTCAATTTTAAAATAAGTTTTATAATATTTTAGATTTTTCCAAGTCATAATTTTATTTTTCTAGCTTTATTTCACATTTTATCATATTTTAGGTTATTATTAAATAGTTAAAAATAGTTTTTAATTAATACTACCTCCGTCCCATAATAATTGTCCATTTTGACTTTTTCAAGTCTTTTTTATTCAATTTTGACCATAAATATTTTTATTTGTATAATATAATACTTGATGAAAAATATATGAATAGATTGGGTTTTAAATGTATTTTTATTTGGTATAATTTTTATCAAGTATTATATAACACAAATAAAAATATAAATGGTCAAAGTTAAACAAGAAAGACTCATAAATAGTAAAAGTGGACAATTATTATGGGACGGAGGTAGTAATAATTAAATAAATAGTTATAAAAATAATTTTAATTTTCCAATAATTTTATTTTATTTTTAGGATTCCAAAAATATCATTTTCATATTTTTAGGTCTTTTATTTCTTAGAATTCACTTTTTATTTTGTACGCTTACGTATTTTAAACGTACGTATTTACGTTTGTCTAATCTGATTGTTGTGCTTAACAATTCTGTATCTAAATATCATTCCAATCAATCAGTAGTGTAGTTATCAATCAAAATCCTTATTGATCACTATCCTTGGTGATCATTCGACATCTGAAAGTTGTTGAAACACCATTCATCCTCCGTGGGACTTAACGACCTGTGAATCCACTATATTCCTCGATCTTAATTGAATTGCTTTCGAAATGTGTTTAAGTTTATTACGGTTGACCATTCACAAGTGGTTAGCTTGTGTGATTAAACTTGACTGTTCAGGAACGAATCAAATTTTGCGCCGCTGCTAGGGGAGGTATGTAAGCGTGTTCTAAGCATTTCGCATCCATTCTTGCACATATACCACCGCTTGTAAACAGTTTTTTAAGAAATCAAAAAGTCATTAACACTTTTCCTAAAGTGTTAACAACACCAAAAAATATAAAACAACAAAACAATCGTAACGCTTTCTAGCTTGTGTTTCCTTTAAGGTGATTCTTAAAGAGATATGATTTGGTTAAACGAGACGATATCAAAAATATTGTCCAAAAGTTTTTAAAACCCTTAGCACAAATCCATACCTACGTATTTTCAGTGGTACTTAAATACATAAAAATCAACCACCGCAAATCAAGGCAGTACACCTACCAACTTGGGGTGTGAACATTAATAAGTTCCCAAACAAAAGATTTAAAACTTGCCTTTGTGTCCTTGTGATTTGGTGTACCTTTTTCAAAGAAGCCATTTCATTTGTGATTATTGGTTTAAGTTCACTTGTCGCTTTGCCTCGCATTTGTTTTGAAAACTGATTTTTATGCTTAGTGCATGCGCACTCGTTCTTCCAGCTCCACAAGTCCACTTTCTAAGCTTGCAAATATTCCACGTAGGCATAGAGGACGTTCTGCTCCTTCAGCCGTGACTGAGGAACGTCTAGCACAACCACCCCCTGTCGTAATGGCAGAAGATAAGCCGATGAATGAGCTTCTCCAAGCACCCATCGAGGGTTACGGAGATGCCATTGTTGTCCCAACCATCGTGGTCTGATACCTTTGAGCTCAAAACCGGGTTGCTTAATCTTGTAACCCAAAGCCAATTTTATGGTTTTGAGCCGGATGATCCTCATGCACATATTCGATGGTTTAACAAGATTGCATCTACCATCAAATACAAGAATGTCCCACATGAAGCAATTAAGCTTCTTCTGTTCCCATTTTCTCTAGAGGACAAGCCCGGAATTGGCTTGAGAAACAACCCCTCGCTTCATTGAGACATGGGAGGATCTAGTCACCAAGTTTGTTAACGAATTCTATCCTCCATCCCGAACTACAAGTCTTAAGAATGAGATAATGAAATTCTCTCAAAGATTTGATGAATCATTCGGGAAGGCGTGGGATCGTTACAAAGAATTGCTCCGCAAGTGTCCAAGATCATGGTTTTACCGAAGTTAATGCAAATGGATACTTTCTACAATGGTTTGAACCAGACTAACCAAGACTCTTTAAATGCCTCCGCTGGAGGTAATTTCTTGAGCAAGACCACAAAAGAAGCCTTGCAAATCATTGAAAACAAGTCCCTGTGTCCGCCCTTTCCAACTAAGACATATCAGTCTCAGACTAATGTAGGACCTTCTACTTCATCTCACGTGAGTACATCTAGCACCGATGCTAAGATTGACAAACTCACAGATATTGTTCAAGCTTTGGTTCTTGCTAACCAAAAGAAAGTCACTTTCACACAGACACCATCACATGGTGAAGTGATGAAAGTTGAAGTTTGTGTTACTTGTGGTGGCCCTCATGCATACTACAACTGTACCGCCACCGATGGTAGTCCGTTTGAAGCTAACGCTATAGCCGGTACTTCAAATCAAGGAGGTAATCAATACCGTCCTCAAAATGAACCAAACTACCGTGCTAACACTTATCGGGGACCACCCGGTTTTAGCCAGAATCCTAACATGCAAAACCGGAATCCGAACCAACCTAGAATGAACCAAGGTTATCAAAACCAAGGTAATTTCTATCCCTGACCAAATCAAGGTTTCCAACATCAAGGAAACCTTAATCAAAACAATTTCAATCGAGGGAATCAATTTCACAGGAATGTGAATCCTAACCAAGGGAATTTTCAACAACAAGGTCATAATCAAAACATACGACCTCAAAATTTCCCTCCAAATCCTCCAGCACCATCATCCATGAGTTATTGAAGCAATTCATGAAATCCCAAGATGAAATGAACAAAGTTGTTGGTCACCGATCATCGAGAAGTCTTTAAATGATCAACCCTCGGGCTCAGGAAAACTTCCGAGCAACACGAACGCTAACCCGAGGGGAGGCGTGCAAAGGCGATCACAACGAAGTGGTGTTTCATATAATGGACCCGCTATTCCTACTACTCTTCTTCTTCTCCCGGAAGGTAGTGGAAAGTGAACCTGAGGCAACAAAGGACAAGGAACTTCCTACTAATAACGGAGGTACCAACAATGTCCAACCTCAAGTTGTCCAGAAACCCAAATCCAATCCATGAGTTGTTTTGAACCTCCCAGATCCATTGAAAATACCAAATCCAAATCTTCTATTCCTTACCCATCACGTTTGAATGAGCAAAGCTCCGAAAAAGCTACCATCAAATGGACAAATTTTTTCAAATTTTCCAAGAACTACATTTTGACATAAGCTTTGCGGATGCTATCATGCCGATGCCCAAGTTTGCATCAACTCTCAAACACATGTTAAGCAACTAGGAAAAGCTGTTTGAAATGGCTAAAACTCCTTCAACGAACCGCTCTGCAGTTATCCCTGAAGAAGCTTCCAGAAAAGCTTGGAGATCCTGGAAAATTTCTCTTACCTTGTGTATTTCCATGAATGGTTGAATGCTTTGCCTTAGCCGATCTTGGTGCAAGCATCAACCTCGATGCCTTATTCAAGTATGGAAGAAACTTTCTCTTCGGAACTTACCTACATGCATGACTCTAGAGCTTGCAGATCGTGACAATATCCCGGCCCCTTGGCATTGCCGAGGACGTATTTGTGAAAGTAGGAAAGTTCCATTTTCCACCTGACTTTGTGGTTGTTGACTTCGATGCCGATCATCGGGTTCCTTTAATTGTTGGACGAGGATTCGAGAACGCCGTGTTCTCATTGATGTATTTGAGCAAGAAATCACATTACATGTGGGTAATGAAGCTGTCACCTTTAACCTTGATCAAACTTCGAGGTACTACGCAAACTATGATTCGATTCGTTAACCGGAATAGATATCATTGATGTTGCTTCTGAAGAGTACTCTCAAGAAGTTCTTGGTTATGATCATAATTCTTCAAGTGATAATCTCACTCATTCATCTCAACCCATCATCGCCAATTCTACTCCTTCTCTCACTCCATTTGAGGAAAGTGACTTCATCTTAGAAGAGATTGAAGCTTACTTGTCTAGTGATTCTGTTCCATGGGAAATTGATCACGCTCCCATCGACATCGAGGAGGACATACTTCTCATTGAGAAGTTGCTTAATGATGATCCATCTCCACTCCCTCCCGTCGAACTTCATAACAAGGAAGTCAAGTCAGTTGAGAAAACTGAAGAATTTCCTGAAGTTGAACTTAAGGACTTACCACCTCATCTCGAGTATGCATTTCTTGGAGGTGATGATAAATTACCAGTCATTATTGCTCGAGATTTGAGTAAAGATGAAAAGACTGCTCTCATAAAGGTCTTGAAGTCACACAAGCAAGCAATTGCTTGGAAACTCTCCGACATTAAGGGTATCAACCCTAAGTTTTGTACTCACAAAATCTTAATGGAGGATGACTTCAAACCAGCAGTTCAACATCAGAGACGAGTAAATCCAAAAATCCATGATGTTATCAAACCAGAGGTTATCAAACTTCTTGATGCAGGATTGATTTACCCGATCTCAGATAGTCCTTGGGTTAGCCCAATTCATCGTGTTCCTAAAAAGGGTGGCATAACTGTTGTCACAAATGAAGATAACAAGTTAATTCCAACTCGATTGGTTACGGGATGGCGTGTTTGCATTGACTATCGTAAGTTGAATGACGCCACCTGTAAAGACCATTTTCCTCTACCCTTCATGGACCAAATGCTTGAGAGATTAGCAGGGAATAAGTACTATTGTTTCCTGATGGTTTCTCGGTTATTTTCAGATTCCCATTGATCCACGGGGATCAAGAGAAGACTACATTCACCTGCCCATACGGAACTTTTGCCTATAGACGTATGCCTTTTGGCCTATGTAATGGTCCTGGCACGTTCCAACGATGTATGATGGCAATTTTCCACGACATGATTGGGGAAACAATGGAGGTGTTTATGGATGACTTCTCGGTCATTGGGGACTCATTTCAAGCATGTCTCTCCCATTTAGAAAAAATGCTCAAACGATGTGAAGACACCAATCTTTTCTAAATGGGAGAAGAGCCACTTTATGGTCAAAGAAGGCATAGTCCTTGGCCATAAGATTTCCAAAAACGGGATTGAGGTTGATAGAGCAAAAGTTGATGTTATTGCTAAACTGCCTCATCCTACTACCATCAAAGGTATTAGGAGTTTTTTAGGTCATGCCGGTTTTTATCGCAGATTCATACAAGATTTTCCTAAAATCGCCCGGCCTATGACCCATCTTCTTGAAAAAGATGCTCCTTTTATCTTCTCACCCAAGTGCATCAAAGCTTTTGAAACATTAAAGAAAAAGCTTACTGAAGCACCTATTCTCGTTGCTCCGACCGATTTACCCTTTGAACTCATGTGCGATGCAAGTGATTTTGCTATCGGTGTTCCTAGGGCAACGAGAAGCAAGCATTTTGCCTATCCACTACGCAAGTAAGACTATGATCTGAAGCTCAAACTCATTACACCACCACGTAAAAAGAGCTACTAGTCGTGGTGTATGCATTTGAGAAGTCGCCATACCTAATCTTGACCAAATGTGTGGTGTATACGGATCACTGGCTCTCAAATATCTCTTTGCAAAACAAGATGCAAAGCCGAGATTGCTTCGTTCTCCTCCGCAAGAATTTGATATCATTATACGTGATAAAAAGGAGCCGAGAACCCGGCCGATCATCTCACGCCTAGAAAACCCACACCAAGATGTTTTCGAGAAAAAGGAAATAAATGAAACATTTCCTCGAGACACTCAATGCGGTTTCTTTTCGTGGAAACTCTACTACCCCATGGTTTGCTGATTTTGCAAATTACCATGCGGGTAACTTCATAGTGAAAGGGATGTCGACCCAACAGAAGAACAAATTCTTCAAAGATGTTAAACATTACTTCTTGGACGACCCCTACTTATTCAAAATCTGTGCGGATCAAGTCATCCGACGGGGTGTTTATGGACAAGAAGCTATGGACATTCTCAAAGCTTGCCATGCTGGACCCACCGGGGGACATCATAGTACAAACTACACCGCCAAAAAGGTGTTTGATTCCGGGTTTTATTGGCCCACAATTTACAAGGATGCCCACGAATTCGTTAAAGCATGTGACGCTTGTCAACGTCACGGAAATATCTCTCAAAGAAATGAAATGCCACAAAACGCCATTCAAGTGTGTGAGATATTTGACATCTGGGGCATTGATTTTATGGGGCCATTTCCATCATCTCGAGGAAACAAATACATACTTGTGGCTGTTGACTATTTGTCAAAATGGGTTGAAGCGAAAGCTTTACCTACCAATGATGCCCGAGTTGTTGTAAAATTCTTAAAATCTCTTTTTGCTAGGTTTGGAACTCCATGAGCTATAATTAGTGATCGTGGTACACATTTCTGCAATGACCAATTTGATCGTGTCATGCAAAAGTATGGTGTAACCCACCGCCTCTCTATCGCATACCACCCCCAAACAAGTGGCAAGTGGAAGTTTCCAACCGGGTATAAAAAGAATTCTTGAAAGGACAGTAGGCGCTAAAAACCGTGCATCCCGGTCTGATAAACCGGATGACGACTCTCGGCCTTCCGCATGCTTTATAAAACACCATCGGGTGTACTCCATACAAGCTAGTGTACGGAAAGGCATGTCATCTTCCGATTGAGCTTGAGCACAAAGCATACTGGGCCTTAAAACATGCCAATTTCGATATTCGACAAATTGGTGATCACCGAAAAGTTCAAATGAATGAACTAAATGAACTCCGTGATCAAGCATACGAGAACTCTTTGATCTACAAACACAAGACAAAGAAGATTCTTGATGACTCCAAAATCAAGAACCGGCGTTTTCAACGTCGGGATCGAGTCCTCTTTCAATTCAAGATTGAAGATATTCTCGGGAAAGCTCAAGTCCCGTTGGTCTGGTCCATTTACTATCACTAAAGTATTCCCTTATGGTACCATTGAGTTATCTCAGCTTGATGGTCCAAATTTTAAAGTGAATGGTCATCGATTAAAGCATTATTTTGGAGAGGACATTCCACCTATGATTGTCCCGGATCTACAAACTTTCCCCATGAACCAATGAATGCGGGGATCGAGTCAAGCTAGTGACTCGGTAATCAAAAACAGGAGCACACCATATGGGTTTTCACTCATATTTCTGATTTATTTCTACTTTCTACCACCCTAGCTGGGAGTTGCCTCTCACGTGTATATAAAGTACTCTAAAAAAAAAAAATAATAAAATAAATAAATAAAATGTGTATATATCAAAATAAAATAATGGCCGTAGTATTTCCCTTATTTATGTTCTATATTTCGACATAACCGCTGTACTTTGAATATTGAGGGCAATATTCATTCTAGTGGGGGAATTCTCACTTAATTTTATCATGTAATTATACCACCCAACCCCCATTTTGGCAAATTTTTTTGGAGTAAGTGTTTTCACTTACTCAACAAATGGTAATCACCCACCATGTCTAACCCACATAAGGATTGGCTAATCCAGAGCAAACGCTCTGGTAAAGATATCTCAATCCATTATGGCTCGCAATTTTCCCAAAATTGTATGGTGTTCAAACACCATATCCTTAACTAGTGAAAAGTTGGCTAGCCCGCAAGTTTATGGCTTGTGGTAAAGGCAGTTGGAAAACCATAATTGGTAATCGACTCACCAAAGATAATATTGATAATTTATCTAAGATTTGGCTAGTCCATAAGAAACGGCTTCGTAAAGACAAATTAAAACCGTTGAAAGTCGGGTGATTTGCTCAAAATCATTTGGTTATCATTAAAGCCAAGGTTCTTACTTGAACTAAAACATTTGGCTACTCCGGAAGTAATGGCTTTTGGTAAAGAGATTCAAATCCATTAAGTTTTCAAAAATGATTGCTAGGGACTAGCAATATCTTAGTGGGGATTGATGTAAGAAATACTCATCATTTTTGACTGAATTAGAATGCCAAAACATCTCAAAACACTCAGAAATGCATCAAAATGATGAAAATATCACAAATAAGTGTTTTATGTGTTTTAAATACAAAAATATCAAAATCGTGAAAACTTATCAAGTTTGCATAATTGGCAATTTTAGTCCCCCAAGTTTCAAAAGTTGTCAAATTTAGTCCCTGGTAATTCAAAATAAAGAAAAATGTTATTTAAAGTCCCTAGGGATTCATGAGTTGTCAAATTTGATCTTTGAAATTTAAAATTGCAAAATTACAACTTAGGTCCCTTAACTTTAAAAATTGTCATAAATAGTCCTTGGAAATTTAAAAAAATGGAATTTTATGCATAATGGTCCTTGTACTATTCATATTTGGCAGGAATGGTCCTTGTAATAACTTTGGATTGTTGGCAGGTTCAGCCCCTCAAAAACAGAAATTTACACAAATGGTCCTTGTCATAAAGCTACAACCAAATGGCCCTCTTTTGTATTTTGATCCCCAGCCAAACCCAAAAGACCCCTGCCAATATACCTGTGATTTCCCCTATTTTGACCCCAAATTTTATTAATATCAAAAAGTCAAATAAAGTCAAACGCGCACCAAATACCACCTACATCGCTCTTCTTCTCCCTCACCTCACCTCAATCCTAAAACCGCTGGTTTTACCACCACTTTTCCAATCCTTTCCACTGCTCTTCCACTTGTATACCCACTACTCCTTCCACCTCCACATCAACCAAAAATCATTAAATGCAAAACCTGCCAAGAGAAAATTGGCGCCAAAATTACACATGGATCTAATATGATGATTTTGAAGATCCAATGTTGGAAATGATGTGGGAAATGTTCAGAGATGTCGACAAGAGTGGAAAAGATCTCTATAAAGAAGAATGGTGCAATGTAGATAGAAATAATAATATAATTTTAATTTTGCTATGTCGTTTTAAATAAGTTAAATTTTCCAGTGTATCTTTAATCTTTCAAGCTTTGAATTAAGTTATTTCAGTGTGTTATAAACCCATTTCAGTGATCAATTTCAAGTTCTAAGTATAAATTCAGTTTATGCCTATTACTTTGTCTAAATTCTCAAACTACTCAATTGTTGTTATTAGTTGTTCTTAAGAACTTTAAAGCTCTCTAAAGCTCTTATAAGCTTCAGAAAATCTTAAAAGTCAGCTTTATATTTAAAAACTCAAAATATAAAAAATTACTAAAAAAATTAGTTAAAAAATAAAAAGCAATGGAAATGAAAATCAAGATTGAAGCAGGGTGATATATGGTATGCCATTGGTTTAGAAGCTTTGTGGAAGCTATTAGGGTATCCTCAGCTCTTAATTCTCAGCTTTGAGCACAAACATATTTTGTAAGCCTTTTCTTTTGAAATTTGCATTTCTATTATTAGTAATTAAACCTTGTTAATTCTAGTTCAATCATGTCTAAATATAGTTAATGTAAGTTAATTAATAGCTTTATTGGATTAAAAACTTGTTTTAGTGCTTAATACTTCAAAACAAATTCTATAAAGGAGTGTTTGACTAATCGTTAATGGTATTAGAGGGCATTTGTGTTATTGCTTGTTGTTGTTTCATGTCCCTTTAGTGTTTATGTTGGAATAAGTCCATTTTACAAATATCATAAAAACTCATGAAAAACTTCATCAACAAAACTTGTTTCACTGCTTGTTATTTTAGTTTATAAAATAACAACCTTATAAAACAACTAAAATAACACTTATCACTTTACCAAACAAAACAAACATAAAAACTTGTTGTTATTTTATGTTTACAAAACTTGGTTTCATCAACAAAACAAGCAGTGTTATTTTAGTGTTCATAAAAACTTGTTGTTGTTGTTTGTGTTATTAGTTGTTTTATAAATTTTTAGTGTTTATTTTAGTGTTTAGTGTTTATGGTTTATCATTTTATGATGATAGTCTTATTTAACAGTGGTATCAATCGCCAAATAGTTGGGTGTACTCGTTTGTTTTTGAAGTTTTTGATTTTGTGTCTTACGCGTAAAGATAACGCAACCTTTGGTTATCTTAAAAACTCGTTTTTTACACTTTTTAATCCAAGATTCTTGTACTTTCAATGTTTTGAGGTGTTAAAATACTTGTTTTGGCAAAAAGTTTCAAACTTTACGCGTGGATTTACGTTTTTAAGCTTGTTTTTGTTCGTGGTGTCGTCGCTCTACAGTAACCCGCTTAAAGTTGGTACATCAAAATTCACACTTTTGTGTTCTTGTTGGTACTATTGAAGCTATTCCATAACAAAAATCTGGTTTAGAAACACATTTGGGCAAAATCTAAGTTACGAGTAATCCACGCAGATCAAAACCCTAAAATTACGAGTAAGATTTTCCTTGGTTTGATCTTCATTTTTCTGGTTTATTCCGTGTTTTCTTACTTGGATAAGTCTAAAAAATACGCCGACTTTGGATATCTTTTGCATCGTGAAGTGTAAAAGATCATTTGGGCAAAACCCTAAAATTACGAGATAAGATAAGCTTACGCGTAGAAATCCTACGCATAAGATTCACTTTTACAGTAAACTTAGGTCTACGCATAAGGTAATCCTACACCTAACTTTCATTTTAACTTTTGTCACGCATAACTTTAGTGTTTTTATCCTACTTACGCGCGAAGCTAAAACCTACGCGTAACTCCTCATTGTTACGCGTAACTTTTTGGTGTTTTTACGCATAAGTGCTACTTGGTTCTTGTCTTTTCTACGCCCAAGGACACTTCATCAACAAAGGTTCATTCGACTACAAAGATCCATTTTTACCACACAAGTTTTTCAACATGTCACAACCACCATACTCTAACTATTTCCCTTACACATATCCTCAACAACTAAGTCCACAACATCAAGAATGGAATCAACAACAAGCAATTTATCAACAACAATTTAATCAACAACATACTCCACAACTTGTTGCAAATCCACAACCTCAAATGGTTCAACCACCACCAAGTCCTCAAGTTCAACCGTACACAAATGAATTCAATCAACATCCATCAAGGAACACTATGAAGGAACCCACTTGGTTTGCAAAGATGTGTGAAGCTTTAAGCAGCCAACAATCAATTCATGAGGTTGGATCACTTGATAGACCTCCAATGCTCACTCCAGAAACTATGATCAATGGGTGATAAGGTTCTTTAGGTTTTGTGATCTAAGAAGCCACATGGAAAGTTCTTAAAGAAGGTTATCTTAGAAGGTCCATTTGAGATGCCTACTATCATTGTACTCGGAGATCCAAATGCCATTCCACCAAGAGATGAACAAACCAACATTGCTATCAAGGTGCATTTAAATCCTACAGAACTTCTACATTATGAAGCCGATGAACTTGCAATGGAATACATCCTCTTAGGATTACCAAACCCAATTCTTTGTAGTGTTGATGCTAAAAAGACTGCACAAAAAAATGGGATCATATTCGCCTTCTTATGGAAGGATCTCAGACTCAATCGAGGATTTGGAATCCAAAATTTACTTGGCTTATGAACACTTCATGATTGAACCTGTAGAGACACTAGAGTCCTATCATCATAGATTTTCGTGACATCATCAATGATTGGATAAACACAACATCATCATGCCAAGAATTGCAAAGGAATACTAAGTTCCCGAGTAGTCTTGGTCCCGAATGGGAGAAGTATGTCATTTTTCTCCGTGCGTTTAAGAACATGCATCATTCTACCTACGGATTGTTGTACGATTACTTGAAACCTCATGAAAAGGAAGTTGATCGAGAAAGGATTCTCCGTGCTCAAATTGCTCCACCAACACATCCGTAAAATCAACAACTTGCCTTATATGCTCAAAACGCTATTCTCCTCAACCAAAGAACTCAACCAAATGCTTCAAACACACCTTCACAACAACAACCTCAACAAAATCAATTGGTTCCATACAACAACATTGCTCAAGCATATGTCGCTGAAGGACCGAGGAATCCGATCCGCTCGAAGCATTGCAACAAGGATTTGCTATGATTGCTAATGCCTTTAGCCGTTATACCAACAAATCCAACAATCGTATTCGTTTCTCATCTAACACACGGACTCAAGCAGTGAACAATGGACGGTTGAAGTTCGTGAATCGCGGATTATGGTCGCCGATGGGCGGTGGTCAAGGGTTTAATGCTGTGGGTAGGAATAACAACAGAGCCTAAGTGGTGGAACAGGAAATGCTCGATGGGTTGAATGGTCTTCGATGCTACAACGCAATGAGAAGGGGACACTGGCTAATGCATGCCCAAAGCCAAGGACTAAGGGGCAGTGCTTATTTCAAAGAGGCTCTTCTTTTGGCTCTTAAGGATGAAGATGGTGGAACTCTCACATTGACAAAGAACGAGCTTTATGGCAAATGCCGACTCAGATGATGATATGGAGGACTTGCGGTGCCAATGCACTGTTATGTTGATGGCTAATATGCACAAGCACACATGAGTGACACAGGCCCAGTGTATGACATCGATGGCTTGTCTCAAAACCAACAAACCATATTTATCTCTGATCTCATATCTCCGCCAACATCTCGTGATCCGCAAGGCTGGAATGTTCAAAATGAGTCATCCACATCTCATTCGACGATTTTCAACTAGACCTCAGTAGTTATATTTGACGATCAAGATGACCAACCGGTTTCCTTGATAATCAAATTGACTCGTGGTCATACTTGAGGATCTAAATAATGATCATGTTGTGACTCACGTTGAACAAGATTAACCTTTGCCCCATCCGATCTTGTTCTTGCTACTTCAAGACCAACAATCCCAAATTGCTGCATGTGTTGCATTAAATCAAGACTTGAAAAGTAAAAATGCACTGTTAACAAAGGATTTTGAATGTTTACAAAAGCAACTCAACTTTTTCAAAACTCAAGAAAACGTGAAAACGGTTTTGAAGCAGCCTTAGCCAAATCTTATCAAAACGAAAAATATTTAGAACGACAGATGCGTGATCTAGCCGCTTCAAGAATGCTTTGTTGTCTGAAATAGAACAACTGAAACATGAACATAAAAAGCAAATTAACCCTCTCACCTTGGAAAATCAAAAAGCTAAGGCTGAGTTGTTAACTTGTCAAAAACACTTCTCTGCATACAAAAAGCATTCAACGAAACGAATAGATGATCATCTTGAAGAAATCATCGGCTTGCAAAACAAACTTAAAGAGTTTAAAACTGTTGTTTACAAACATGGCGAGTCGGTCACAACCATTGAAAAGTTTACTTTAAAACCAAATCCAAATGGATATGGACCGAATCTTGCTGATTACAAACCTAAGCTTTCAACCAAAGAAATTCAAACCAAATCCCTGAAGTTTCCAAAGTGTATATAAAATTGATAATTCTGTTATGAATGTTGTTGAATATCATCGTCAAGAGGAATTAGATGCAGAAGACGAGAGTCGATCAAAATTAAAAACCGTTGTTTACAACAAACCTTTTAATTATTCTAAACCGGTCACTTTCGTCACACCAACGGATTCTTCCAACATACCAAGAGTTATCATGTAACACCTGAAGTCTTCTATTGTTAATCCCAAAACATACTTTGCACAAACTTATGGTCCTTTACCTTCCATTAGTGAAGTAAACTCACAACCTGAAAATCGAAAAATTCTTCGATATTTTGACATTTTCATGGCCTCAAAATTTTACAACATGAGATAGAATATCGACCAAATCAAAGTTGAACATTTTCAATCACTGGCGCGAGAACAAAGAGACATTTTTCAAAAAATCTTTACCTAATGTTAAAAACTTGAAAAGTTGTGCAATTGCCCGGGAAAAGGATTTTCATAAGGAACTTGGGGTCATGAAAAACGCTGAGAAAAAAGTAAACATCTATTTCAAACACTAAACGTAAAAAGAAAATGTTAAGAAAAGATGTTGATCGACTCTTGGAAGATGTTATCTGTGCGGATGTTCAAAATGTTGTGTTATTGAATTCGTTTTCATATGCATTTGATAATATCTCACTGATACCGTTGATTCTGTGGTAAATGTTGAGAACACCGATAATGTGCTTGATCGAGTCCTTAACTGTTGAAAACAAACGATTGTCAAACGAACTTTCAAATGCAATACGTCGCCTTAATTGGTGTCAAAAAGATATTCACGATCAACAAATTGTTTTTCAAAAAAAAATCAACCAGTTGCTATGCAAAACCTTCTCGATTCTAAAATTGAGCAACTGGATGATCAAAACGTGTTTTTCAAGTGTCAAATCTCAAAATATGAACAAGAACTTGTAAAAGTTAAAAAGGAATATGGTGTCATATTTGATTTACTTAAAAAGACTCGTGATGAAGCATCAAATGAACTTGATCATTATCTTGCACACACTAAAAAAGTTATGCATTTTGGCCGAAATGTTCGGTATTCGAAAATCAAGATCTGATTCACACTATCATCAAGTTAAGAGAAATGTTAGGAAAGTATGAACAACTTCCGCCAACAATCATTAAGAGATTAGCCCCGTAACACTTAGTACTCATGCACCTAGAATCTCTACCGCCAAATCACAAGTAGCTAACGTGCTTCCTTCTACTGAAACAGAATAGTTGAGCCTTTTCCAAACGTCCGCACTTCACAGCCTAAGAGCACTCAATCGAAGAATAGGAAGTTGCAACCTAAGAAAAGATCAATCAAGAATGCTAAAGTAGAAGAACACCCTAGGACTTTGAATAAGACACACGTTGCCTCCACTATAGATATCAAGGCCTGCAAATGTAATAGAAATAGTGATGTAACGAATGCTAAACCGTTAAGTACTTTTGATATTCAGTCCGATGCACCTTGTGTTATTTGTGGTAAAAGTATGAATTCTGATTGCCATGATAAATGTGTTGCTAAAGCTATAATCTCTCGCTTAAGGAATCCTAAGAACCGGAATACCTCTAGGCCACTAATCTTTCTAAGTCTGTGCTTGGTAGACCGCCATCTTTAGATTCTAAGAAACGATTGCTGTCCCTCGTAGCTCCAGCTTTCACCTCCTAGGAATGTAGTACCACCTAGTGAATTCACTAAGACTAAAGCAAAGAGTAGTTATAGATGGCATAAATGGATATATAACACACTAGGATTTAAATGGATACCTAAAGCTATTGGTGTGTGTATATCTACTTTAATCGCTATGGAACCCTCTAACATTTCGGTTCCACATCTACTTCTATTCCATCCTGTCGCCTCTGTGTGTAATGCAGTGATACGATCATTCTCTGGATTGTTGATAGCGGATGTTCCCGACACATGACAGCAATCTTAAACTGTTATCAAACTTTATTGCAAAGTTCATTGGCACCGTCAGGTTCGGGAATGATCACTTCGCACCTATCATGGGCTACGGAGATTATGTCAATGGGAACATCGAAATTAGCAGTGTTTACTATGTGGAAGGCCTCGGTCACAACTGCTTTCGAGGTCAATTTTGTGATGGAGATTTGGAGGTTGCTTTCGGGGAGAAAACTTGTTTCATTCGTGATCTACAAGGAAACGACCTTATGTTTGGCTCGTAATTCTAGTCTCTACACTATCTCTATGCAAGACATGGTTGCTTCCTCTCCCATTTGCTTACTTTCTAAGGCAACATCAACAAAACCTTGGCTATGGCACCGCTGCTCTCACATCTAAACTTTCAAACCATCACCAACCTTGCTCGACACAAACTAGTTGAAGGACTCCCACGATTCCCGTATTCAAAAGATCACCTTTGCTCAGCTTGTGAACAAGGAAAAGCACTCGTGCTCATTTTCCTTCAAAGGTGGAACACAGCTCTCAAGATGTGCTTCATCTTCTTCACATGGATTTGTGTGGCCCGATGCGCGCTACAAAACGATCAATGGCAAACGCTACATCTTAGTAATTGTTGATGACTACTCTCGATGGACTTGGGTCTACTTTCTTCGAAGCAAAGACCAAGCTCCATAAATGATCATCACCTTTCACAAAAATACGTGTTCACCGCGAACACCACCGTAATCATCGTAATGCAGACAAAGGAACTGAATTTGTTAACAACACCCTTCGTGAATTCTATGAGAAAGTGGGAATTCAGCATCAAACATCTATTGCACGCATAACCGAACAAAACGGAGTTGTTGAAAGACGAAACTAACGCTAGTGGAAGCCGCAAGAACAATGTTAATAAATGCTAAACTTCCAGATACTTATGGGCGTAAGCGTGTATCGATTAATGCATGCTATACTCAAAACCGTTCTATGATCACCAAACGCCACAACAAAACACCTTTCGAGCTTGTCCATAACAGAAAACCGAATCTAAAACACTTTCATGTATTTGGATCTCTTTGCTATAATGATCGTGATGATTTTGAAAGCTCAAAGCCAAAGTCGACATTGGAGTCTTTATCTGATATCGTGATAATTCCAAAGGTTTCCGAACTGGAATCGCGCACAAAACAGGTGATGGAAACGATTCATGCTCATTTCGATGAACTTACGAAATGGCTTCGAGTATAACAACCTTAGAACCCGGTCACAACCGCTTAAACTTCCCTCAACCCCATCATCATCAAGAAGCAGCTGCCTACTCGCCAACAAATGGAAAGGTTATTTGCTCTACTGCTCAAAGTGACGATATTGATGAACGTGCTCCGTGTGTATCCAAGCTTCCGCGCACAACCCGATAATATTCCTATACCCGATACATCCTGCTACAACAACTACGTTGACCTTAGAAGCACCTACACTTGACTCCAACACAACAGTTGAACACACCGCTTCCAACAATGATGAACCAGCTGATGATATTCTGAATGAAATACCCCACCTGCAGATTTTGATCCAAATGCGTTCTTCAACCCGCTTGCTAATGAGACGCTGCACACGATGTCGCGGAATCTTCCACAAACCATTTGAATCCTCGACCGCACAATGTATACCAACATCAACCCTCCACACATAGATGGACGAAAGACCATCCTCTGGTAAACATTATTGGCAACCCAATCAACCCGCCGTTACGACAACGCCTTCACACAGACGGTGAACATTGCATTTATGCACTCACCGTCCGCCAATCTCGAACCTAAAACATCAAAGACGAATGACAAAAGACAACCGATTGAATCCATGCAAGAAGAACTCAACCAATTCAAACGCCTTGAAGTATGGGCACTGGTTGAAAGACCAACAACAGAGTCTACGCCATTGGTCTAAAATGGATTTGGAAAACAAATTGATGTCAAGGAATGTTATCCAAACAAGTCACGCTCTGGTGGCTAAGGGTTATCGTCAGGAAGAGGGATTAGACTTTGAAGAATCCTTTGCTCCGGCTGCTCGCCTTGAGGTCGTTCGGATATTTCTAGCGCTCGCAGCTCATATGAATATAACGGTTTATCGATGGATGTCAAAACTGCGTTTCTCAATGGACAACTTAAAGAAACGGTTTATGTCAGGCAACCAGAAGGATTCGTTGATCCCGAAGTTCCCGAACCATGTTTACAAACCTAACAAAGCCTTTATGGTCTCAAACAAGCCCCTGCGGCATGGTACGATAAGCTATCATCTTTCCTCATTGCCAATAATTTCACCAAAGGCACGGTTGACCCAACTCTTTTTATACAATATCACGGGAACATATCTTAATTGTTCAAATTTACGTGGATGACATCATTTTTGGGTCTACACATAAAAGTTTTCAATCGCTTTTGCAAAACTAATGAAGAAAAATTTTGAAATGTCCATGATGGGTGAACTAACATTCTTTCTCGGACGCAAGTAAAGTTCATCAATCACCCGTGGTATTTTTGAGTCACCCAAATATGCCCTTGAATTGTTAAACAAATTTGGAATGAAAACCCATGACACCTATGCCACACCAATGGCTCATACCAAGAAGTTAGACGTTGATTTACATGGGAAATTGGTGGACCCTACAAAATACCGTAATATTATTGGATCTCTCATGTATCTAACGTACCAGCGTAACTGATATTGTCTTTGCCGCTTATCTATGCTCCCTTATCAGCGCACCAACTGAAACCCACCTCTCCGAGGCTAAAAGAATCCTCCGATACATAAAGGGAACCATTAACTTGGGGATCCGTATCCGGCGGATTCTGGTTTTGAACTAATCGCTTTTTCAGACGCCGAAACCACGCAGATGCTTAGACTCACGGAAAAGCACTTCGTGAGCTTTACAATTTCTTGGTGATAAACTCGTGTCATGGCAATCAAAGAAGCAGGATTGTACATCGCTGTCATCAACCGGCTAATATGTAGCCATGTCCGCATGTTGTGCTCAAGTCATATGGATGAGAACACAACTCTAAGACTATGGTTACGTGATTTGACGTAATCCCATGTATTGCGACAATCGGAGTGCCATTGCAATCTGCAACTCCGCCAAAGACTAAATCAAAGCACATCGATCTTCGATATCATTTCATCAAGGATCACGTGGAATGTGGCATGGTACGTTGAATTATATTTTATGGTACAGAATACCAATTGGCGATCTTCTCACCAAAGCCTGCCTCCCGCTAGGTTTAATGAGTTGGTCCACCGGATTGGTATGAGGTGTTTGACTCAAGAGGAATTGGATGATCTCCTAAAACAGCCTTAAAACCACAAACACCAAATTCTCTTTTGTAAATAATTTTTCAAAAACAAAATACAAAAATATAAAACCCGATAAAACAACAAAAATATTCTTCTAATCTATTTTTCTTTCAACATTGCAAGTACATTTTTCCACAACACTTTAATCTTTCAAAATTCAAGATTTTTCCGATCAAGTGTTGAGGGGAGAAAATAATCTCTTAACCGCTTCAAAACATCTCTGTACTTGCATGTTATCATATCTCGTTGATTCTTTTACAAATGGTGGTACATTTTTGTGGTTCAAAGACTCCTCAACTTTAATTTATAACCTTTCATTATTTTCTCAAGTCGAGGGGAGTGTCGTCAAGTTTCTTTCCTAAAATCTTCATTTGGTAACCAAAATTGGAAGTTAAAAGGCTTTGGATGAAAAATGGAATAAAAGGTGGAGGGACCAAAACTGTCAAAACCTTAAAGTTATTTTTAATAAAACACCCCCACCTAACTTATCACTTTTCATTTATTACAAAATACCTAAAACATCCTACGCCTAATAATAATAACTCAAGAATTCTGTGTTTTGATCATCATTTTGTAAGTTGTTTTGATCTGTAAAACATGTTTCTAAGCAAAGGTTTTAATTTCATACAAATCAACGGCTAAAATTTTTTAACGTATATAAGACGCGGATTATGTGTTCTACGCATAAGCGTATGAACACACAATCATTGTGTGTGTGTTTGTGGTAAATGGTTTATGTCAAAACGTTCAAAATACATCAATGATACCATTTTACCATCAAATCCACCCGTAAACACGAATTGATGATTTTTGAAAATTAGGGTTTATGAGTCGAATTGGGTATTTTCAAATGTGAAGTGTTTTGGTCAAAAAGATTGTTGTGTTATGCTCTTGTATTATTGAATTGATGATTTCGAAGGTCTATAACCACCCGTAAAACACGAATTGGTTAACAATTTGAAATTAGGGTTTAAGGTTCTTAAGATTGGGTATTTTTGATTCATTGCAAATTAAGTGTTAAAACTTGGTCATTATGCTCTCACAACATCTAAGATAAACCAAAAAAACTTTGGTGCATATTCCATGGCTAGATCTCATAACGCCGTAGATTTAGGGTTTAGACTACGCTGTATGCGCTTCTACGCGTAATAATGCTTTTAACTGATCCAAATGTGTTTTGATCTATCATAAAATGAATGTTATGTGTTTAACATTGATGATATGATGCTTTATTTCAGGCTTACAACACTAAATATTCGTAATCAAGGTTACGTTATACGCCTACGCGATAAGGATCACCCTTACGCGTAGCTTGTTATGCGCGTAAGATTTGTCTTACGCGTAGTTGCCTACGCATAAGGTTCTACATATGGGACTACGCTCAGATCTTTGCGGAAGGATATGCGCGAAACAGGACCTCTACGATAAGGTCAACTCTACGAGTAGCCTTACGCGTAAGGTTAATATATGCCTACGCATAAGCTTTACGCATAAGGTCCTCTTTTTTCCTACGCGTAACACTTCTTACGCCGTAGTTAAGACCCTACGCGCGTAAGTTTACGCTTCACGCATATATCATTCCTCGCCTACGCATAACTTTACCAATCCTACGCGATAAGCCGTGATCATACCTTCGTATGAATTGTTACGCGGTACAAACTTGTAAATAAACTAATCATATCATCACGAATCCTAAAATGTCACTAATAAACTGAAATCGCTTGATATGTTGTGAACAATAAGTGATAAAATAAACTTTAAAACTTAAAGTTAACTAACTCACAAAACATTTCACGACGTCATTGGACTATTGAATATACAAGCGACTTAGGACTCGTAAATAATCATTGACACCGCACATTCAATAACTAGACAATAAGACCTTCGTTGACTAACATTATGTCTTTCGATATGTTGGTTCTTTTGGCTAATGTTATTTCAGATCACGACATGGTTGAACAAATGAATATGGATGCACCTGAAGTTCTCTCCATTGCGATATCTATCCTCATGGCTATCCAATGAAGATAGGAAAGAATAATCTCCGTGTTGACTTTGACAACCTCACTTGCTCATAATCTTCATGTTTAATTGCTATTGATGATTCTCGAGGACTCATCCGTATCGTAACATGCTTTCACACTCCACAACTGTTCCTCGAGATCTACATCCAACAGCTTCGAACACTATGGAAAGGGTCAAAGGACAAACAGCTCGGACGGTGACTCAATCACAAACAAGTCACCATTACACCGCAGACTTAAGGGTCGTTCTCCTAATTCCGATGTCGATCCAACCAAACTATATACACACTCGCCAAGAGCTCACTCTCCAATTCTTAATCAATATCGGCTATGACGAGGCTACTGTGAGTAATCACCAAGCATTCTCACAGTGAGCTTAAGAGTATTCCTCAACCCCGAGAACTCTCTACATGATCATCACCAAGTTCTGCTTTCGTCGTGACATACGCTATGAGCACCCTAAGCTCATGGAACGCAAATATTCTCGGGCATTGGTCAACAAGAAACACATCGCTATCAGCTCGATTTGGGATGACATGATGTCATTTCTCAACAAACTTGGCTCAAAGATTCCCTACATCAGATATACAAAATTGTTGATCCAGAGAGCACTTGGACTTCATCCCGACATTCCCAAGAGGCTCAATGACCCCGACAATCACGACATGTTGACGGAACCCATTCTATCTCGTCGAATCAAGGAAACGCTCTACAAAGAAACAAGGTGTCGTGCTACTGCCGATTCCTTCTAATCAAGATGTCGAAAGCTCAAACGCAAAAGGTATCGAAGCAATTAGACAAGGCAAAGTTGGTCATCTCGACGTTAAAAATCTCTCGAACACCTGTAAGGAGAACCAAAAGAGGAAGTGCAGGAAGTACGGCAAGTACTGTGAGTCAAAGGAAGTTCCCTAAGAGGAACCCTCCTTCAAAGAGGACTGTTCCATCTAAGGAAGTCGCCCCATCCCAATTCCCAACCGCAAAGAAAGCTTGTGGATCTAAAGCTCGATGGTATCGGCTACGCATGAAGAGATTACCTTCTCTCGAATTGCAGAACCGATCCCTCCTCCAAAGCAGCCTAAATCTACAAGTCCAATAGCCAACATGGAAAAGGAAAGACTCAGACTGAGTCTCGGATGAAAGCTCAAGAAGAAGAAGAGCAACCGATCAATCATACAGAAGAAGTTTAAATTAGTTAGACAAATTTGAAAAGCTGAAGAATTTGCAAAAGATCAAATGGGTGGCCCTGAGGATCGAAAGTGGTGTTGCCCACTCTTCACCGTGTCCCGATGCGGTTAATCAACCCGATAGGGATCCCGTGCCACCACTCTTGTGCAACAACAAACGCTGTGAAGGAGTCTACCTGATCTTAATTGAGGAACCGTAAAAAGAATAAGACCGAGAAAGAGAAAATCGATGAAGAAGCTAAGGAACGTAATGGAAGAAAAGGCTAAAACCGACATGATGACGAAGAAGATTATGATGACTCTTTCTCAACCAATCAACTCGCTCCAAGGAGGATACTTCTGCACCTCCAAAGGACCCCGAATCTCCTCATGTCCCTCCTCATCAGATTCTTCATCTCACCTCATCACCACCACCATAAAAAAGATCAACAAAATCATCATCCAAATTTGTCGCGGGAAGAAACCACCTCGATCTTGGATTTCTCAAGCTCATAAACGGATTCACAAAGCTGCCAAACAAGTCGAAGAAAAACGTGCTCTACAAAAGCTAAATTTCTTTTGTCGATCACATACAGATATGTATGAATGAGCATGACAAGATGGAGAAAGAAAGGGAATTTGTCTTTAAGTTCATGAAGAGTCATCGTGAAAGAGGAACCGAACGAAATGATCGGTTACACTAACAAGTACCTTCAGATATCGCTCCTAAAGTCCAAAAGGAACCGGAGAAGACAGCAAGAGATCATACTACAAGTTTCTTCGACACCGCCCCCTGTGACTAGAGAAATATTTTCCGATAACTCACCCCAACATCGTAGCATTGGTTAAAAATACAATGGCCAAAGAAGTCGATCTCTCTAACCGAAGTTAATCGCTAAACTTGTGATACAAATGTCAAAGCTTATTTGGAACGCTAACTTCGATGAAGTTAAATTTTTCAAACTCTTCTTGATTTTCAACTCGTGATCATCATGCGTGAGTCACCGATCAACCCAAACACCAAGAGATGACGATGATAAGGATAAGGATTCTCGCGACATAAACGCCGAGCGGGGCCCCGTAAATCTACCTCTATGCCACCTCCTCCACCACTAACTTCTTCCTCAACAAAATTCCTCCACCTCGCTCTTTCTATCGATAAACCTCGACGATTCCGAAGTTACCACCCCTAACTCATAAAATGTGATTACTTTGAGTATAATGGTGGTGACGATGAAGAGGTCCTGAGCCCCACAACAACCCACCTCACCCAAACAAGTTAGTGCAAACCAAGATCATCATCAAGGCCTTCCAAAAGAAGAAGAAGACGACCTGCCCGGAGTTGTCTCATGGCTAGATGACGATAAAACCAAAGAATTTGAATGGTTCTCCACACTTGTCAATCAAACTCCCTCACCCGATGAAGGTCAAGAATTGGTAGACTGGTTCTACATTGAGCACGAAAACTCTTGCAAGAAAAGTTCCATGAAGAAAATGACGAATCGAATTGAAGAATCAAGAATGAAGCATTCCAACTTCTTAAAGACAGCCTCAAAGCACTGCAGAGGTCGAATATCATCTTGAGAACATCGCCGAGCTATGTCCAATACATGGATTGGCTCAATCCGAAGCAAACATTGACTTCTACACAAAGGGACAACCCTCCATACTACACCGATCGACCAAACCCCTACCGCAACCATTGGCAAACAGACGCAACCACGGATTCCCTCTTCCGACACTTTCTTTAACAGACCTCGATTTTCTCTACACTTGTGAGCGAAGGGTCTCTAAAAATACGCTACATCATTGACTCTTCCATTCCCAAATATTTACTCAAATCGCATAGCTATCGAGGAACGTGTAAATCACTTGTTTTCTCGATAACGGCAAGCATAATGCACCAAGATGCATTGTAATGGGATTCATCATCGGGCCTCGCCGAATCAAGAATTCCATTAGCGTATGGTTTAAAGTCTCAAATACGTGATATAGTTCTAAGGACATCGTGGCCATCAAACATTGATTCCTGATCTCAAGTGGACTACACATTCTAAAGAATATCATAACAAAACGATAAGATGAATACTATGGATTCCTCGGGAGGCCGACTTTTGAGAACTTGTCCCTCAACGATATCAATGAAGACATGTACTCAAGCAAATACGCGGTCGTGATTTGATGACAATTCTAATCGGGTTCAACGTGAATTTATCAAGTCAGTTCTCATCTTCATTAGACGCATCGTGATCAAAGAACGTGTTGAAGATATCCGGATGGCCGTTGAATCTTATCGACGCTGTCAACTCACTCCTCCAATGCTTACTCTTCCC
>OU343224.1:341049944-341181974 GCA_910596185.1 Chrysanthemum makinoi
ACCAAAAGTTAAGGGCTCCTTGGACTTCTTCAAACTCACTCAAGTGATCCTTGTTACCGATCTTATGCGGATCATCCACTATCACAATTCCTCTGCCTCACAGCTTCTAGTGTGGATGTTCACGCACATTAAAATAAGTTTCTGCTTAGGGATCCAGCTGTCTGGGCTTAGGTATGCCTTAATGGAACTTGAGAATTCAAAGTATAAGGCTGAAAATGGTCCACTATTACTCTTGGAGTGTGGTTTAGTGCGTCTCCCGGGTATAACTGCGATGGCTTAACAACAGTCCCCATTACCCAACTAGGTATAAGATTTAAACATTTAAGCTTCATTATGAACTATGGGTCTCCTTACAGGTGAATGTGAACCATAATAGAGTCTCAGTTGAATTGGTTCACACGTAGTTCTGTCTAAACTTGGGGTGGGTGGAATGCTTGGTAGGTTTTGGTTGTTTTAATTTAACATTCATGTAACCTAAATTTACTTTAGCTTGATCAGAATTAACACGACCAGTATTAACTCTAGACATGTTACCAGAATTAATATTTTGCCTACCAGAATTAATTGGTACACCAGTACCCACTTTTGGTCTAACAGAATTACCAAATGAATTACCAGTATTAACATGTACTGGTATAGAAACAAACTGATTAGCATGGTTAATTCTATTTGCATTATTCCACACTAGTCTAACTATACCATTATCAGTATTTGACTATTTTCCTTCTAAGATCAGCCGCTTTTGCCATTCTTTTCTCATTATAATCACAGTCTCTTATTAAATGGCTTAAGCTACCACACACAAAATAACTCTTCTTAGTGAAAGAGTATCCATCCCCAAATTCTCTCTGCATTAACCCATTCTAATTCTTTCTGTCTACTTTAGGTGTCTCAGGTTTAATCTGTTGCCTAGGAGTTTTTACGTGTTGAACACAACTAGGTTTAACTATTTCTGGTTTAGACACAATAGTTTTAACAAAAATGACAGACTCAGCTTGTTTTGGTTTGGGCATATAAGGCTTACTGATTAAAACTGGTTTGGAAATCTTTATGGGTTCAAATTTAAGCTCAAGAGAACATTCAAAGACATTCCCAATGGATCCTTCACTGTCATTAGATTGACAGGTAGAATACTCACTGGATTTGTCTTCTGAGACACTGGTTCCAGGACTCTTCCCAAAGGATCCTTCAATGTCATTGGATTGACAGGTAGAAAATTCAATGGAATAGTCTTGATAAGCAAGTGTTTCAGGGTTTTTCCATTTCTTTGTAATCACGAAAGACTCATAAAACTTTTTTTCAGGTTTAGGTGTGTAGTCTTCATTAAGTGGTGGTGGAACTCCTTTATAATTATCAGTTTTAACAAATCTATTATAAAGTGGTTTACCAAAATAGTCTTCTTCTGAACTACCAAATATACCAGGTTTCATCTCCATAACTCAAAACCTCACTATGTGATTTAATCTCATGACCTAAGCCCAATTTACAATTAGAGCTCATGTCGGAATTAATTAGCCTATGTAGATTCTTAGAAGACTCTCCCCAAGACCCAACTATTTTCTTTAACTTATCTCTTTCTTGTTGAGCTTTCATACCACTCTTCAATATTTCCTTAGCTTTTCATCCTTAGCAAAATTATCATTAGCTTGAAAAATTAGTTTTTCATTTAATGATGAATTTTGTTTTTGAAGTTTTGAAATTTGTGCTTCTAAGGTTTTGACTGCATTGGTATAAGCTAGAATTTGTGCTTCCTGTTCTCTCAACTGAGTTATTTGCTCATCACTTTGTGTTTTAAGTTGGTTATATGAATCAACACAAAGTTTGGAACATAGAGATACCTCACTGTTTGAGCCAATGGCCATGAAATCAGAGTGATTGGCAGACTCCTCTTCAGCATGTTCTCCCCAATTGATAGCACATCCATCCGCCAGTTGCTTGCCCAACCTTTTGACTCTCCTGCTTATCAGCTTCCTTTGTTTGATAGGGAGATTCCTTCTTCTTCCTATCAGTTGCCACAGGAGATTTACATTCACTTGCAAAGTGACCAGGCTTTGTAGCACTCAAGTTTCTTTTTATCAAAGCCAACTGGAGTCTTTGGATCATAACGAACTCTTCTACCATGTCTCTTAAAGAACCTGTTCATCCTAATAGCAATCATAGGTATCTGCCAATTTATATCCATCTCCTCAATATCTGCATCATTGATCTGCTCCAAATCTTCATTGAGCAGATCCATCTCTTCTGAATATCTAGCAAAGAGAGAGTAGATAACCTCATCAGCAATTCCAGCAGGTGCCCCTCTTTCTTTAGTACTTAATGAGGAAGTACTATAACTACCACTAGACTTAACATGGTTTGTACTGCTCTTGCCATGTGAGACAAAAGCAACATTTTGAGAGCTAGAAGAGGATGGTTTTGACACATTCTTGATTTCTTGTTCAAAAACCCTTAGGTTGTTGTACAGATCATCAATTGACATGATGTCAATTTCTGATTTGGTCCTCATGGTCATTGCCAGACTTGACCATTCTTGTGACAAAGACCTGAGGAATTTGTGATTGGCATCCTCATCTGAAACACCATCACCATAGGCCTCTAATTGTGACAATAGTTGTTGAAACCTGTCATAGCCCTTCTCTAATCCTTCAGAGCTGGAAATACTAAAGGCTTCAAAATGTTATTTGTAGACAGCCTTTTGCATCTTTTTGGAGTTAGCCTTCCCTCCAAATCTTACTTTGATTGCCTCCCAGATCTCCTTTGCATCATCCATCCCATGAAAAAGTCTGATATGCTCCTTGGGAAGTGTCAATAATAAGATGTTCTTGGCCTTTCTCTCCTTCTCTACAGCAATAATTTCAGCAGCAGTAACAGGTGGCAACACAGAGTAAGTGCCATCTTTTCCTTTGGAAATCCTCTTTTTAGAGTTTCCTTTGTGTATGACCTTCCACACTTCATTATTAGTGTACTCTAGATAGTGCTCCATCTCCATAGCCCAGATGTCATATTTATCTTTCTTCAATGGTGGAAGCTTCATATTGGAGATGGTTGTGGTATTTGTGATTTGGGGTTGTTTAGGTTGAGAGTTGTCTGCTCCATCTTCATGGTTGAATTCTTCATCCTTTGGGTGGTCAGAGTAGGTTACAGTTGCTTTTTCAGACATGTTTGATGTTTTCTGGTTTGGAATGAGTGTTTGTGTTTGTGTATCTTCAATAACAGAGTCCTTCTATAGGCTCTGATACCACTTGTAGGTCCAAAGTTATGGATCTAAGTAGCCTTTATATGACTTATAGTAAACTTGAATAAATTCAAATTCACTATGTGAAAAACTCTTAAGAAATCCTTAATGTGCTAATGTGGAAAGTTAACACAATAAGTATGAAGAACACAATGATATACTAACTTCGTATTTTCTATTGATTGCTTTGATCAATGGTTAAGGCTTACAACTCATACCTTAAGCTAATACACTAGGGATCCTTTTATACACCAAGGAAACCCTAATTGACTGCAAAACATAGAAAATATTTGAACATATCTTTTCCAAAGATATCTCTGGCGTTCTTATCTTTTCCTACTTTCTCTCATTCGTTTAACATAAGCAGAGACTTAACTATCTACCATTACTAACTTTGTTCTACGGACTTAACATAATTAGTACTGGCAGACTTAACTAATAGAATTAATACTAACAGACTTAATTCTGTCTTACCTGACGTAACTATTATACCACCATAACTAATACTAAACAGACTTAAATCTTAAATCTGTTTTACAAAATATAATTCCCTACAAAGGATATGTGGATTAAAAAGGATCTGTCCTTTACGAATTTAGTTTTCTTCTTGCGTATTTAAACAACTTAGTTCACATTTAAACCAAGCTTTTGCAAGGTAACAAAACACATTTTATTGTCTTTAAAACCCTTGATCATAATGCTTCTAACCCTCATTTTTTGAAAGCACATTATCACATGAAAATCCATGAAAACAAGCCTAGAGTTCTTCTCATCCTAATCCACCAAAAACACACTTGCATATGAAGATCAACCACAAGTAGATTAAAGCTCTTGTCATCTTCATCAGTTAAAGGATTCTTATCAAGTGAAGATCAACCATATCAAGCTTAGAGTTCTTGATGTTTAGATTAGTCATTCATATCTATTAGAGAACCATGCATTGGATCATCATTATGCAACACCATGTATCACCATTATACAACACCGTGTACCACCTATTATATTTCAAAATAGAGGTTAGATAGTGTGTTTAGGCCTTAAAACACAAAGGTAATAATTTTATTATGTTTGGGCCATAAAACATAAAGGTTTTGGTTGTACCCCAAGAATACTTGATATCTAGCTTAGTATCGGTAAACTTCTAAGCGATATTGTAAGGTTTTCTCTTCCGATAAAGGAGCTTGTTGATTTAGTGAAGTAACTCTTGAGCCAGAAACTCGGGGAGTGGAGTAGGGTGAGGAGTATCTTCATGTCGAACCACTATAAATTATCGTATCCAGTTTGATCTCTCTTTTACTTATTGTTTTGTGTTTATATTTGCAATGTGGTTATAATTTCTTTGTGTTGATATGTTTTATTCCATGATCTCTTGTAAAATTATTATTGTCACGTAATATATTCCACCATAGTTGATCGGTTATTTAATAGCGAATTTTCG
The DNA here is from genome assembly GCA_910596185.1 of Chrysanthemum makinoi. Classification (NCBI taxonomy): domain Eukaryota; kingdom Viridiplantae; phylum Streptophyta; class Magnoliopsida; order Asterales; family Asteraceae; genus Chrysanthemum; species Chrysanthemum makinoi. The sequence goes on from OU343224.1 coordinate 341,054,618, forward strand.
AAGGATTTTGAATGATTTGATAAATGATCCAATTCATGGTCTTTAAACAACGCTGCAACCTTTATTATCTCGTGTTCCTTGCCTCAGTCTATGATAAAATCGCGGAAAAAATAGAATTCAATTAATTATATTACAACAATGTTATAAACTTACTTTAATTGTCTAATGCTAGTTTAAGAATTATTTTTTGCTCAAGGCTCGTGAATAAACATAAAGCTTGTGTGACACAAATTGAAAAAACCCTTAGCCGTTTCTCTCTCTAGGCTATTTTTTTGCAAACCCTGACTGCCATTCGATTCTCATCTATTCTCCTTAATTCTTATGTTCTCTTACATAGATCTGTAGCAAGAAGTTGATTAACACTCGTGGTTAATCATTATATTTTCTCAGATTCTTTGTTCGATACAAAGGTTTTAAGGGATTGGTGATTTTTTAGGGTTTTCAAAAACGAGATACTTATTACTGCCTGATCGGTTAACCTCTATAATCCTATATATGCGAACGTTTGGCCATGCTCATCACTAAAATCGATTATACATTCCCACTGATTTAGCTTATGTTTTGTATAGTCGGTTTACCTTTGCTGTTAATTGGTGTTCGATACTTCACTGCTGTTATTAATTACTGTGTTTGTTCTTGTTGGTGGAATCTGATTCTTATCTTGGTTGTGATTTGGTTTGATGGTCGTATAACTGGATTTGTTTCATGATGGGGGTTACGACAGAGAGGGATAAACCTTGCGGAAAGTCGAGCAATGAGTCGTTTGGTGTTGGGGCTGCTTTGATTCCAACAACTTCCATTGATGTTAGTATTGAAAACAGGACCTTGATACTCCTGTTGTGGTTACAAGCGAAATCCCATCAAATTATAATGCGGGTACATCACAGAGGAATTAAGGTAATATTATTAATGGGGATGTAATTGATTTTGTTACCACGAACGAGGCTACATGTATTAATGTGAACATGAAAACGTTAAATAATGATGCAGTTGGTGACATGATTTCGCTTGATGCTGTTTTAGATCCTGATAAGGGTTTTAACGTGGAACATGGTGATGGTGTTAGTGCTTCAGTGGGTGGTTCAATTCCTACTTATGTCATTGATGTTAGTATTGTGAAAGATGGTGCTAATACGGGTAAACATTATGAGCCTACTCTTGATAAAGTCCAAGTGAGTTACGTAAATAAATTGAATTCGTCGCTTGGGACTAGGGTTATTTTTTGTAAAGTTGATGATATTATGCCACAAGATGTTGATTACCATGTTAGGTTACCTATTGCTTCGGTTCTTGAGGTACATGATAAGTTGAAAAATTCATTGTACGGGTATTTCATTGGTAAAAGACTTGCTTATCCCGTTGTTGAATGGTTTATACGTAATAATTAGAAAAAGTATGGTGTTGAGAAAGCAACAATGAATGCGAAAGGATTTTTCTTTTTTAAATTTTCGACCACACAGGTTGGAGAATCTTTTCTTCGAGAAGGTTCATGAATGATTCGTGGTATTCTAATTATTCTAAACAACTGGTCTCATGAGACTAGCCTCCTGAAGGAAGATTTGTCTTGTGTTCCAGTTTGGGTAAAGTTCCATGATGTCCCAATTGTTGCATATTCTTCAGATGATTTGTGCTTCATTGCCTCAAAAATAGGTAACCCTATTCTCATTGATTCGTATACTAATGAGATGTGCTTGGAATCATGGTGTGGAAAACTAGAAGGGGGGGTTGAATAGTTTACCGATTTTAATTTAAGTTTCAAAGATTTAGATTCAATCTTATGTGAATTCGTATGGATGGTTAGATAGTATAAAACAATAAGTAAAGTAAATAATAAAAGCAAGTAAAGTAAAGGATAGAAAGTAGCAACACAAGTGATTTATAGTGGTTCGGCTACAAGGACACCTTCTTTGCCCTGCTCCACTCTCCGAGTTCCCCACTCAAGAGTTCAAGCACTATGTCAACAAGCTCCTTCAACATGGCGGAGAAGCCTCAAAGCGTTAAACACACTTTTTCGGGTACAAAGCTAAATACTGAGTTCTTCCACGAGGTAGAACCAAACCTATCACAACTATTACACAACAACTATGTGAAATATGAGTTACAAGATCTTGCTCTGAGAAATCTTGTGGAAGAAAAAGTCAATCAAGGACCCTTTGCTTGGATGACTTGTAGTATAACGTGATCTCGCCTTTGAGAAGGACCTATATGAGAATCACAACAAAAGATAGAAGAAACTACTAGAATGATCAAATGATAAGAGGTTAGAAGAGTGAGATAATATATGAGAGAGTTGTAAGAAGAAGGGTGAGTAACAATGAAGAAATGGCTCACTATTTATAGGCACAAAAAGCCTTCTATAGCACGGTTCCGACGGATCCCTCACTTGGGGGATCCGGCCAGCGCATTCCTAGGGATCCGACAGTCTGGGTTGTACCAGATCGGATTTTGGGTTGGAAACAGAGTTATGGGTTATGGGTAAGATCCATGGGTCATGGAATTTGGGTTATGGGTACCCAACAAGATACAATGTATCTAGACAATGGGTCATGGGTCTTGGGTCATGGGTTATGGATTAGCTCCATGGGTATGGGTCATGGGTCTTGGATATTACCCATCCTATTATATAAACTATTACAACAAATGAATTATTAAAACATTTTATGTGAATGACAAATGTATATACTTTACAAAAATAACATGTATTCTTATAATTTTACTTATGATAACTTTATATTTGTTATCAGCAAAACATAACAAGATCGCTAAACATGAATAAACATTTTTACGGTTTATTTGTATTAACAATCTCCCCCTTTTTGTTGATGACAAAACATAACATTATGTTGAGTAAAACTTAAGATTAGATGTATGTTTTGAAATTATATGTAAGTTTTACTTCTTCTCCCCCTTTTTGTCGAAACAAAAAGTGAGCCTATTGAAGAACTAAATAGTGGAATAAAAATAAGTATGATCCACAAAGCATTAGCTCCCCCTAGAATTGGGCGTCAAGTGAGAAAATATAATACCTACAAAAAAATGTTAGTAGTAACATGTAATATAATCTTGTATAGGACGAGAAACAAGATAGAAAGCCAAGGTACGTAAACAAAGCCTTGTAATAAAATATCAAAGTGTAGTGGTATATATGACTCAAAAGAAAAAATAGAGAAAATAATATTATCATTCCTTCCATTCTTGCATATGGGTTAATTATGGAAGTTTTGATGAGTGATAATGTTGATGCAATCAAGGATATGGTTGAGTATGAATCGCATCTCGTCCCTTATTTCCATTGTTAGATCCCTAGTGGATTGACAATGTGTACATGAGAGATGATGAGGGAGGTGTTGGTGAATGGTTTCCGGGTAGGTTTGATTTGTGGAGTGCGGAATAGGTGGTGGAAATGTTGGAAAATATGGATCAAAATCCATGATGTTGGTGAGTGGTGGTGGATAAGAACCTAAATGTTCTTGTAAGGTGATGGGAGGTAGAGGTGGTGATGTTTAAAGCTCTTTGTAGAATGTGTTTGGAGATGTTGGAGGTGTTAAAAAGACTAGTTCTTTTGGGTTTAAGTTGGAGGCTAGTTGGGTAGTTTTTGATGGTTGAAATGGAGTGGGTGGTGGACTAGACACGGGGTAGTAGGATTGTTTTTGTAGTCTTAAGGAGTTCCACTAGGGTGATTTGAGTGTCAAGTTGAGACTCGTTAGGTGAATGTGGTGATGAACCTGTGGGAGATGATGGAGGTGCTACAATGTAGTCATTTGGTGGAGAATGAGTAGTTTGTGATGGGCTTTTTGACAAAGGTTTAGCTAAGCAACAAGGTCGGATGCTAATCCGTGTGGTTCTCCTAGATTTTGTTGGTGGTGGTATTACGAAAGGTGGTAGGATGAAGTTTTGGATTTCTTGAAAATAGTTGTTTTCACTAGATGGTTCCTCAATGTTTAATGATCTTTTGGATGACATGATGATGATTATTTGTGAGGTTGAGAGTGATGGATATGCAAGCATTTTGGAACCTTATTTATAGTGCAAATAATGCATTGCAATGAATGCAAAAACCAAAATGTGGAATATAATCTAATGATTAGATATGAATTTAAGGCATGTGATCATTAGAACACATGCATTAAGTAATATATTCATTAGTGACAAAGCTAAGATGTTGAAAATATGAAAGTTTCTAGCCAAAGTGGGAAAAATAAGAGAAATTTTTTGTTTCTGGAAACAATAGTGCCTAGTGTTCTCAGGAATCACAAATTTTTGTTTCTGGAAAAAGCTGGGATCCGTGGAACTGGTGTTCTCAGGAATCACAAATTTTTGTTTCTGGAAACAATAGTGCCTAGTGTGTGCCTATATGAAAACCATATGGAGTTGCTGTTATCTCGACTCCTTTTAAAGGGGAAAAAATAAACAAAGAAGTGAAAAATCAAATATATATATTTACGTGAGATAACCCGAGTGCTCCTTAATTCATTTTTGATTAATTGAATGTACCTGAAAACACATATTAGTTATGTATTCCCTTAGCATTCAAAAGACATGAGATGCAATGAAAAAGATTTTTACTTTGTATTAAAAATGAAAAAAAAATTTGTCCTAGACGTGAGAGTTATTTGAGAAAAATGATACAGGGAGAAATATATTTTTAGAAAATATTTCGAAGAGTTTCTTGTATAGAAAAAGAAAAATTTCTTGAGTTTTGAAAATAAATTCCCGTATTGTTTGTGAGTTGTGTGTGAAATTGAGATCCTAGACTCAGAAAAGAAGGTAAGGCAAACGTTTACGTACCTTGTAGAATGAAAATATTTCACGACGATTGTCCCATAAGACCAAGACCTAGACGAAGCAAGTTGAATTGTTCCCGCTTCAACGGTTTGGTGAGGACGTCGGCTATGTTGTCTTCGGATGACACTTTCTCAATAGAAATGTTCCCCTTTTGAACATTGTCTCTTAAGAAGTGATAACGGATCTCTATATGCTTGGTACGAGAATACAACACCAAATTTTTGCTTAAATCAATGGCACCTTTGTTGTCACATAAAATAGCAATGTCACTTAGATGGATGTCATAGTCAACTAAAACTTGTTTCATCCATAGTGCTTGTTCGCATGCTTTGCCGGCGGAGACATATTCGGCTTCGGTTGTTGATATGGACAATGCCATTTGCTTCTTCGAGAACCAAGATGTTAAACAACACCCCATGAAAGTACATACACCACTTGTACTTTTTCGGTCAACATAATCACCTGCATGGTCAGAATCCACATATACAATAGTTTTTACCCTCGTCCCCTTGGGATACCATAATCCCAATTGAGTAGTACCCTTAACAATCTAAATATTCTTTTGACGAATTCTAGGTGTGAAGTTTTAGGGTCTTCTTGAAACCTAGCAGCCGACTAGCCGTAAGGTAGAGAAGACTACCAATCATGCCACGATATTTGGTATTATCAATGGATTCACCGTCTTCATCTTTGATGAGTTTGGTATCAGATGACATTGGTGTTCTTATAGGTTTTGACTCTTCTAATCCGAATTTCTTTAGCATTTCTTTTATGTATTTGGATTGATTTAAGAAGATACCATCTTCTAGTTGTTTGATTTGTAGACCAAGAAAGAAACTTAATTCTCCCATCATACTCATTTCAAAATCATCATGCAAGATTTTTGAGAAATCATCACACATGTCTTGACAAGTCGATCCGAATATAATATTGTCCACGTATATTTGAACAATAATTATATGTGAGTCATTTTTTTTGTGAAAAGTGTATTGTCAACTAACCCCATGGTATAGTCGTTTTTTATTAAAAATGATTTAAGTCTATCATACCAAGCCTTTGTGGCTTGTTTAAGACCGTAGAGAGCTTTCTTTAGTTTGTACACGTGATTAGGTTTTTCGAAATCGATAAAGCCCGGAGGTTGAGCTACATAAACTTCTTCATTAATAAAACAATTTAGAAACGCACTTTTAACATCCATTTGAAAAAGCTTAAGATCATGAGCACAAGCATAAGTGATAAGGATTTAAAAGGTACCTTTTTGAGGGGTCATTTAAGCCCTTAATTGATCACTTTTGTATCCGTTATTACTTAATTTCATTCCTTTTCACTTTTTAGGTCTCTTGAAGGCAAATTGCTGGAATGACACTTATTCGGACGAAAAGGCGTGAATATACGAAGAAAATGGCCAAAGTCAAGAATCGAGACACTCAATCTGCTGAATTGAAAAGGGACGGCGTCAGGTCTTATTTGTGACACCGTCGCAACACATCTTGTGACGACTCAGAGAGCAAATTGACATTTTTCAAGTGACGACATCAGGTTTAAAAGAGTAGGGCGTCGCAGCTCAGACGGCCTAGATTTGGATCAGACGGCGCGTCAGAGATGAAGCGCACGGCGGCGTTATGGGCATAAGGTGACGCCGTCACAGAGTTGACGTGGCTAAGAAGAAACCCTAATGGCGGCGACCCGACGGCGTCACAATTAAAGAGTGGCGCCGTCGCAGTTTGTAACACTATATATAGAATCCGAATTTTTTAGGTTTAGAGAGGTAGTTTTGTGGAGTAAAAACCTAAACCGAACCAAGGCTGTCTTGTACAGTATTTTAGGGTTCCATACCCTATTTTACATCAAGAAAAGTGTTTTACTTCATTAATTCAATTATGTCTTCAATTGATTGTGTGTATGCTTGCATGTTCTCCATGTTTGGCTAATTCACTTGTGTGTTTGCTTAGGTAATATGAAACCTAGTTATTGAATATTGATTGGTTGTCTCTTATCTTAATTGTGATTGACCTAGTATTGCGATAGGTCATTCGTTGTGTATTAATGCTTGATTAATCTTTGTTGAACCTTAGCATATAGTTACTAGTGGAATTGTAGGCTAAACATCCAAAGAATACCTTAGTGTTAAGTTTATGAATCCTAGAGATTTCGTAGTCATTAACCTTTGGTAGCTTCAAAGAGTTAGGGATAAACGCATACCCTACGACCTTAGAAACACAACGCGTTAAGAATAAGGACGTGACAATTCAACCATCAATAGGAGATAACTAGGGAGTAATAACATCTAAGTAAACACATTTTTAATCATCATACGAGCACACAACAATAGACATAGACTACCCTTAGCTTAGTTAACTAGAATAGATAAGTAGAGTAATCGGTAGAAATACCAACCCCCAAATCCAAACCCCGAGATTCATACCTTTCCATTTTCTAAAAAATATAAAAAAGATAAAAAAAAATAATCTTCCTCAACCCCAACCTTAGCGTAGTAACTTCTTACTAGCATTCCTATTCCCTTAGAGAACGATATCAATACCCGTGGCTTACCCTAATACTACACTACAACGATTAGGTTCACTGCCTAGGGTGTTGAAAAACTTGCTCAACGAAAAGGTAGTTCCTTTGACCCCGAACGCGCGTCGTAAGCATATCAATAAGTAAGAAGTATTCTTATAGACTCTAATCTAGCTACCGGCGCATAGGTCTCATCAAAGTCTATGCCTTCTTGTTGGTTATACCTTTGAGCAACAAGTCTAGCTTTATTTCTAGACACGACACCATTTGCATCTAACTTGTTTTTATATACCCATTTTGTTCCGATTATGGTTTGGTTTTTAGGTGGAGGGACAAGTGTCCAAACATTGTTAGAAACAAATTGATTTAACTCTTCTTGCATAGCCATTACCCAACTTTCATCTTTTATGGCTTCTTGAGTGTTTTTAGGTTCTATGATTGAGACAAAACAAAATAGACTACTTTGGTTTTGGACTTGAGATCTTAAGGTTCTTTCATTTAACTTGCCTATAACCTTTTCTACGTGGTGATCTTTAGACTCTTTAATATTGATGATTTCATTGTTTAATGGTTCATCTTCTTTATTTATATTTTCTTTGATTTCTAGGACTTCACTTTTGATTAACTCGTCATCGACAAGAGGTAGGGTAGTTTTAGGTGGAATTTCATCAAATTTTACGTTTAAAGATTCTTCAACTTTCATGGTTTCTTTATTTAGTATTACGTATGCTTTACTATTATGAGAATATCCTAAGAAGATACCTTCGGTTGATTTAGGATCAAATTTAGTTAAATAATCTTTACTATTAAGTATGAAACATTTACTACCAAAAACTCGAAAGTGTTCTAATGAAGGATATTTGCCTCGTAGTAACTCGTATGGAGTTTTTCCTAAAAATGGTCTAATTAGGACTCGGTTTAGTATATAGGTTGATGTGTCGACGACATTGCACCAAAATGTTTGAGGAACAGATTGCTCATTAATCATGGTGCGACTCATTTCTTGTAGGGTTCTATTTTTCCTTTCAACTACCCCATTTGATTGTGGAATGCGAGGATCCAAGAAATTGTGGGTAATACCATTAGCATCACAAAAATCTCCGAATTGCACTTCATTATAAAATTCTCGACCATGATCCGTTATAATTGACACAATAGGACTTCCTAGGTGTCGTTGGATTTTCTTACTTAATATTTCAAAGTAATCGAACGTTTCAGTTTTATTCTTTAAAAATTTACTCTATGTATACCTAGAGTAATCATCTACTATAACCAAAGTATAGAAGTTACCTCCATAACTTTGAATAGCGGATGGACCAAATAAATCCATATGTAGTAATTCTAGACACTTAGTTGTAAAAACTATATTTTTAGATTTATGACTAGCTTGGACTTGTTTTCCTATGTTACAAGCATCACAAAAATGATGTTCGTATTTTAGTTTGGGTAGGTTTCTTTCTAGTTTTTTGGATGATAGCGATTGAAGAAATCGCATATTGGCGTGACCCAATTTTCGATGCCATAAGGTCGAAGTATCATCCATAGAGGTAAGACAAATTTTGTCTTTAGGTTCATTTCCGATTTTAATTATGTAGACTCCATGTTTTCTAATACCTCTTCCTATAGTAATACCATTTTTCAATATTTTACTACCAGTTTCACTAAAAAGTATGTTGTACTTTTTATCACATATTTGTTCTATACTTAGTAGATTGAAGTTTAGGTTTTCTACGTGACATACATCGTTAATGGTTAAGGATTTGTGAGAGATTGTCCCTTTACCGATGATTTTGCTCTTGCTATTTCCAAACACCACATTTCCTCCATTGAAGGATTCGTACGTGGAGAACAAATTTTTAGTACCGGTCATATGCCTCGTGCACCCGCTATCCTTGATCCATTCATCCAGATCTAAGTCAACCTTTAGGCACACCTAAGAAAACAATTAACTCAAAAGTTTGGTCCCCATTTGTTCATGGGTCCATTGGTGTTATACATTTCATTCATATGAGGCATATACGAAAAAGGTGAGAAAGCATTCCAAGGTGTAAAGTTTTGAAATGGAAACCCGTTTTGTGCATTAGGATCTCATCCCATTTTATGGTGGTTACTTCTAGGATAAACATTATTTGGTCTTCTTATATTTGTGTTTGGTTTAGAAAACGATGGACCTTTGTTTTTCATAAAACTTTGATTTTGTTTTAGTGGAGGTGGTTGTTTGACATTTCTAACAGTGGCATGGGTTGGTTTCTTCTTGTTAACAATAACAAAGTCGATTCTAGAGGATGTGGTTGCGTTATTTCTACTGTTTGCTGGTACAGACCTACGGATCCCTAAATTTACACTAGACGGTTCCTTTTTTGAAGGATCCGTGGCTACAGTAGCCTATTTTTTAATTGCTTTAATGAATTGTGTTTCTTTAATTTTGCTAGTTGATGCAATGTGTTCCTGAATACCTAAACCCTTTTGATTATTACCCGTTTTGACACTATCAAGTATTTTATTAAGAGTATTAGTACTTATTCTAGCAATCTTAGAATTACGATGGTCAACTAACGTTTGAAGTTGAACACAAATCTCGCATTCATTATCTACTTCTTTTCCCCTTTCTAATCGTTTTAATTTATCTTTTAGCTCAAGAACTTCCTTTTCTAAACGTTCATTTTTGTTTTTCAAAATATAATTTTTGCTGATTACTTTTAGACTAATTTTGCAAAGCTTATCATATTCACGATGTAAGGATTCATCATCTAACGATGAACTACTATAATATAGAGACTCGGAACATACCTCGTTTGAGTCTTTTTCCATGAGACAAATTTCTTCGTTCTCCTCCTCACTCATTCCCCACGAGCCACTTACCAACACCTTTTTTTCGTCACGTTTGGGACACTCACTAATGAAGTGATTAGGATCCCCGCATTTGAAACATGTGAGTTCATCCTTTACTTTCTTGTCGTCTTTGCCTTTCCGCAACCTGTTGGATCATACATATTGTGTTGTATGATGATTCGGGTGGTCTAGGGAGATGATTATACAAGTATGCCATCTTAGAGAGAGAAAGAGTAGAGAGAGTGATCTTTTAGAGAGAGAAAGTAAACAAAAAAGAAAAGGTTAGATTGAAGCACCACCCCTTCCAAGGATGGAAGGGGTATTTATAGTTACCACTAATACGTCCTCCTGTCGGACTATGGATCAGGCATACAGTGGGTAAAGACCCGTCCTTCCTCCACGTTGTTACTCTAAACTAATAACTAAACTAATAAACACGTAAATAACGATATGTCTACGAGCTATCTTATGCTAAATTATATTTGGGGTGACCGACACTTCACTATGGAATTTCTAATTCCTAACAATCTCCCCCTAAGGGAGGTCACCCCATGATTTATATTATGAATCCTAGCATTCTATTTTGACTTCTATTCTGAGCTCGTAGACTTCAATTCTTCACTTCCGCAATCTTTGTTCTTTAGCAGTGACTTTTCAAAGTCCGAATGCTTTGTACTTTTAGTGGAGGTCTTTGAACTGATCCACATCTTGATGATCTTCGAGCTTTCTTTGAGATCATCAGCCACAGTAAATCTCTGGATCACCCTTTATTGTGTTGCCTTCATGTGATCTTGTGACATTTGGCCTGACATGCTCACATTTTGGATCATGATATCTTCTCATCAGAGTAGCGGAAGCTTTTGTTGATTCATGATATTTGCAGTAGCGTAGCAGAAGCATAGTATGAAACTATCAGAGCCAGGTTATGTAGATATGCACCAATCATGAATTCTTTAAGAGTGAGTGTGAGCATGCGGTTATGGATTGACTCCTCAATTTTGATCAGCTGCAACCGTCAACAGTTCCTGCAAACAACAGTTAGCACTAAAACACACGAAAGTGTCTTTGTTCACTTTCGATGAATATAATTGCAAGAACCACGGTTCCCCGTTGATCAGTATAAATACTGGCTGTGATCAGGTAGAATTCCGAAGAATCTCCTTGACAGGGTTTCGCAGCTAATCAAGCCGTTCTCAAACCGGAGCGTCTCAAAGTAGACAACACGGAGTGAGTTAACCAGTGAATTGAGATTCACTGATTGATTAAAAATGATTTGAAACAATCGCGTATTGCTTGAAGAAAGAGTTTTGCAATACGACGAAGGTTTACAAGAAGAAATCAATTTTCAATCATAAATACCCTTTTAATTTTGAAACATTAATACACGGTCGAAGTGCTATAGAAAAGAATTTTTAAGCACAACAACCGGTTTTTCAAAGGTATCCGTCAATCCATTTCCTGGACCAAGGTTGATTCAAGATTGAATCGTCCCATCGTTTCTATCCAGTTGTCACAAGCTTAATCTTATGAAAAGATCTCACATGTCACCCACCAAGAGCTTGTTTGATGTTGGCTCTAGAAGGATTTCCATCTTCATCGTGAATATTTAACATATCACTCGGATGTTCTGGCAATACCACAAGGATAATGCGTAGGACTCTTAATATATTCTTACTTTCTACATTGTGTGAAACAGCAAGTCTTCATTAATTTTGTGTCCTAATGAGATTTATGGATGATCTCTTGGCTCTAGACTCAATTGTGAACATTTGGTTTTCTAAGTTGGAGACTAGGGAGAGGGTCTCCTTCTTCAATATCAACTATCTCTAAGAGAAAGTCGATAGATTATGTGGGTTCCCCATGAGAATGAAACAAGCCTTTTTAAGAGGAACTTGCGTCACTGGGTCCATGACATCTTGTCTTCAATACCGGTGTTACCCTGGTAACAACCAGTAGCATATGAATTGAACCCGGTTTCTGCCCTAAAGTTGAATAAATTGAGGGCTATTTATTTTCACCCTTTTCTCATTATTATTTCTTTTTTTATTCTTCAACCCCCCTTTAGTGCTTACCAAGACTTCATTAATATAACCTTGTTGGGTTTATTCCAGTTCTAGCTTTATCTCAGTCCGCACTCTTCCCATTTCTCACTTTTCTCCTTTTTTTAAATATACCTAAGGACTTCTATACTATCTAGTGGATTGTCCCTGGGTAGATCCCTCCGGCACTGGCGGGATCGTGGGAACTAATACCTAACCTTATCATCCTTATAACTCCAATATAAAGTAAGATGGTCGGTCTTTTGGTACAGTTCATTCCTTCTCGAAACCAATTGAAAAATCATTTGGAAAATCAATCAATGTACTTGTGATATAAAATCAAAGCATTTTGTACCTTAATTGTTTTTGATCATTTAGAAATGCTCCCCCTCAACATATGCATATAATTTTGAAATTGTTTCGCACATGGAGGCAAGAGTTCTTTGAATTATATTCTTGATCACAATTTTCATAGAAAAAACCATTTGATTTTCTTTGGTAAATTCTCCCCCTCAAAATGTGCGTTGGTTGTATGAAATCATTTAGCACATAGAGGAAAGAGTTCTTTGAAGAAGTTCCACGATCACATTTGCCATTAAAAAACCATTAGAAAATCAATCAATGTACTTATGTGGAAACATAGAAATCTTTGTACCTTGAAAGTTTATTTTCTTTTGAAATTCTCCCTCTCAATATGTGCATCAATTAATGAAAGCGTTTAGCACATATGGGAGAGCAGCCTGCACTTTTGAATCAAACAATCACCTTTTATCAGATTTCATATTAAATCACAAATTCTCCCCCGATAAAAAATATCAAACCCTTTGAGATTTTGGATCCCAAGTGATTTAATAAGGTTTAGAAAACATGGGAGAAAATGTGGCCAGGTTTAAATTCTCATCTTGTTTTTGGATAAATGCTCCTCCTCAATCATGTGCATCATGTATTGAAATCGTTTGGCACATGGAGGCAAGAGTGCCTTTAAAGGACTAAAACCAATTCCATTTAAACAGATTTGAGATTTAAATCACGATCTCTCCCCCGATCAAAAAATTCAAACCTTTTGAGATTTGTGAGCTCAATTGATTTAAATCATTTAAAAAATTTTGGAGAAAGACGTGGCTTGATTTAATTTTGAAATTGACAGATAAGGAACAGATTTTTTACATTAAAGATTGTTAGTGTCAGGTATGATAGTTTTTAAGAGATCTTTAGGTAAAATAAAACAATTTCACAATCAAAAAAGAACAGAAAAAAATTCATTTTGAAAGATCTTTGAGTTTTAAAAAAAATCATAGCATGACATAACATTAAATCTTTAGATCACCACTTATCTTGTACAAACAGACTTGATAGATGAAATATTGATTGAAAATATTTAGTTTGAAATCACTCTCCCCCTCAATCGATTACCGTAGTCGTTGATTGAGTGACTTTAGTTTAAAATGAAGTCCGGTTGATTTCCAAAATTTGAGTCCAATTTATTTTCAAAACTATATTTTTCCATTTTCAAAACAATATTTTCAAAATTGTTTTAAGAAAAAAAATGGTATCATCCACTACTTTTTCCTGCACAAAGATACGTTAGGTGGTTAAGTAATCACAAGTTGCTTCTGTTGTTGCTGAAAGGATGAAAGAAAACTATCTGTTGATGCAGTGAGACCTCTGACATTGCATCTATCATGCCAACTCTCCATAGAGATCTAATTAAGCTCCGACAAGATTTCTTCCCAACGTCCCAATCGATCCGTTTCTTCTTTTTTCAACCCAAGATATAGTTACCCTTTCCTTTCGGCATCCAATCATCTTCATTAGTGGGATCCGGATTGGGAACATTCTTATAAACCATGATATCTGCATACGTTAGTGAACATACATACATATATATGGTGGTCGACAACACCCAAACAGCAATCGACTAATAAAAGTCAACTCAACATATCAATCAGATCATACATAGGCATGCGAATAATGTGTTCATCAAACTTTAATAATCTAATCCTAACAATATATCCTATGCTCCTCATCCTTCAATTTAGGCAAACATTTTTGTATGTCAAGTATGTAGGATAATTAGATAAACCCGTTAGATGATATAGATTTGAAAACATTCTCCCCCTCAATCAATGACTTTCTTTTTTGTTTAAAAACGTTGAAGTCATTGATTGAGTTTGCAAATTTATGTAAACTCCAATTCTGATTGATTTTCAAGCAACTCATTTTCCACCATTTTTTTAACAACAAATATTTTTCTGAAGAATTTTTAGAAAGAAAAACATTTGTGTATGAACAGTAGTCTTTTTGTCGACATGCTTTCCTCATTTTGTTTTAGGATAAGTGCACGAAATTTATGAAAATTGTTTTAGCGCAGCACTTTCCTTCTTTGAAGAGCAGGTTGCTATCTGAAATAATAGAAAACCATGGTTTTAGCGCGGGTTACAGTCTGAAATAACTGCAAGTCATAGTGATTTTTTTTCTTTTTCCAGACATGTTTTGAAAAAGAATATTTACACCTCCTGCTCGAACTTCATCTATGGTCCCGTGCCATTGTTGAATGACATTTCAAATACCATAGATGTTATCGATACCAGAAGCCATGTCTTTAGTAAAACAATAATTTTTGAATTTTTCAAATTTTTAGATTTTTATGGATTTTTTTCGGTTTTATATTTTTCTATTTTCTTTTTGTGGGTTTTCTATTTTTGTATTTTGATTTTTAATAAATATTTACAAATAGAGTAGATGATATAGTTTAAGAAGGATGATGATACGAGTACCGAGATAAGGATATCGAGCAGCCCCGTTGTAGAAGATAGAACTCATCATCTCTTAAACTTTCACCACCAAAGCTTTCGAGGCTCCTGAATTGTTGAGAGAAATTGAACCTTCTGAAAGTGAGACTTTGGAAGCTTCCCCCTAAACCGAAAATCCTTTAGCTGAGCAGATTCAAAGCTTTCTTTCAAGCTTCCTTAGCCAGATGTACAAAGAAGCACACCATTATCATCGATATTGCTGCTCCTTTTAAGAATGATCATCGTGATTCTCCGTTCGGGGTTATATCATCAAAAAGAAAAGCAAAGTATCAACCCACGCTTGAATGACTCTTCTCAAATTTCTTTTCCACTGAAGTCTGAAGCAAAGAATACCAAAAGGTGTCAAGAGACCAATTCCCCCAAGTAGTTGAAATGATGCAGCCAGTCTCTTAGAATAAATGCTCAAGAACCCGAATACACATATACCCAAAGACAGAGAAACTTATAACATTGAAGTAGCAGATTAAATCCGATATGCAAAGAATAACCCTGAAGTATACTTGTCTCTCCCCTGAAGAAAGTGTATGAAGCTCAAGAACCCGAAGTACCCAAATGTCCTTACTATGGAGAATAGCCGATGACATTGAAGTAGCAGGCTGAATCACTGATTATCTCTGCGGATGTCAACTCCGGAATGAGTGATTATCACTGAATCACTGATTAAGCTCTCAAGTGAAACAGCTGAGCGTCCCCAATGTACACAATCTCTCTCACCTGATGATTGCGATATCATTGAAATCATCACACACTTGTGTACCTCTTTTATCACCATAAACTAACTCTTCCATCTCTTCCCCCACATAGTTGGAATAGGAACACTAAATGTCATGAGTCAAACCTTGAGTTTCTCTGTGGTAATGACATTTCTCTTCTCGGGATATCTTCAATGACTTAGAAGTATTACGTTCATCAAGTTTACTCGCGTTTAGATGCGTGTCTCCTTCCCCCTTGCTGTTTTTGATACTTCAGAATCAACAACACATAATAAGCCCGTATACAAGAAATCTGTTGAGAAGAACACTTGAACTCTTGTGAGAATCAACTTGCTGAAGAATGATGTGAGCAAATCTAATTAGGGATTAATTCTGGCTTTTCACTCTCCCCCAAATAGTGCTCTCACCTAATTTTGATAATCTTTCTGATAAATACCAGAGATAAGAAGAAGTCTTTAGATCGTTAAATGCAACTCGTCTTTAGTATTCTAACATGTAGCAGAAAATGTAGAACAGACTGTAGACTCGACCTTCTTCTAGATTGTCCATTTGGGAAATAGAATGTTAACATCTTCTTCTCACCAAAAGCATTCCAATTAACTGACATCTTGCAAATCCCCTTAACCAAAATCTTTCCCAATCAAACAAGAACAGATAGATGTTCATCAAGGAGTTTAACAATCAGCCCGCAACGAACACATGAAATGGTAACACCAAACTAACAAGTAGGAACATTGATATTCTTCAATTTCCTTCCCGAGATAGTTGAAGGTGGATAAGGTAGAAGATCTTTGACACAAATCAACCCATCTTTCTCCCCTGATCAGAATCAACCCATCTTTGACATAGATCGCTTCATAAGTCATTAAGCCCGGTCAGGTAAACTTGTTGAGAGTCTTTGGTGTACACATTATCTCTCCCCTGATGATTCTGATAGATCGGAATCATCATGATGAAGTGTACGTGAAGCATTAACCGGAAGCACTTGTAGTTAAACTCATCAGTCCGTGAGAAGATGTCAACCAACGACTCTTAGAAGAAACTCCATGTAACGATGACCTGATAAGAAAAAGCTCGGTTCTTACATGAGTTAGGAGCCGTATGACCATTTGTTCTCATATGTCTATCAGCATGCAGTAGTTTCACACGTCTTATCCCCCTCAAGAATTGCATATGACATTGCCATTCTTGACTAAACAAGTGAAATCATCCATGTTTAGTCTATTTCCACTTCTCCCCCGCAAAAATTGCATATGATGTTGCCATCGTTATTTTAATTGAGCTAGTGAAGATAGAAAAACAAGCAATGGTAAGTAGATCACCATTGAGAAAAAACATGAGAAGAAGATCCACTTGATGACTGAGCGCACATGGAAAAAGCATGAAGCATGTTGATGAGAACGGTCATAAATAAGAAGATTTCTCTTTTTCCGAAGATAAAGCGCACTGAAACGTACACTTTTCTTTTCTTTAGAGAACGAGGCTTGAACTGTTGTGTTCAAACGTCATAATCTCTCTCTTTTCTACCTCTCTTGGCAAACTTGTTATCAACCCCATTATCATTCAGTATGCTCTTTGTCGTGACAGCTGATGGAGAAAACCCAATATGATGAAGTTGACCCTTAAGTAAAACAACCCGAACTCGTGACTTAAACTTGCACATATGTAACAAAGAGCGGTGCCGAGATTTCATGCCCCTTTGAATCCCTAAGTACTATATACTCTTCATCCAACCAACCATCAAGTATAAGACGTAAATCACCTCTTAAAAATCCACAATTTAATGTGACACTGAGCACTACAACATAACTCCTTAAAGTGATAGCTATTTTGTGGTGGTAAAAAAGAAAAAGAAAAATCACCCAAAAATAATTAAATTTCCAAGTCTTCGTCTTTGAAAATGTTTAAAAGTTCGAACAAGGATCTAGAAGAATCTTCATCCAACCATACCCGATACCTTCAGATACTAAGTACACTCGCCCGTGAAATTTCACTTCAACCTTAAATAAATAATAATGAATTAATGCCGTTGTCACATCTTCTAGTTAAAAGCTCAAATCTAGCCTCCTTTGACGTTTTAAGTGAACTATGATAATGGTTTCATCCCGACCATGGTTAAATGAGCATAACCCCGTAAAACTTTGAAATAACCAAACTGCCATGAAGAATATCCAAACAATCATCCAATTCATGAAGTGCACCCTTTATCCCTTCTTCAAAGAAGAAACCGTAGACCAGCATCAGATAAGATCTCGAAATACACTTTCCTTTCTCCATGATGGTGCCATCATTACGGGATTTTATAATTCTATGGTTTAAACCGAGAAATAGTTTCTTTCGCGGGATTTAACAAAACCAAGAATAAATCGTAAGATAGATCCGGAAATGCACTTTACTATTACCAGGATGTTTCCATTTTCACGGGTTTTACAAATCTATGTTTTAAACCAAGAAATAGTTTCTTTTGCGGGATTTTACAAAATCAAGATTAAACCGTAAACAATGTCAGCTTGAATGTGATATGACAACTTTGGTTTCGGTGAATATCTATTTTAGGGGAACATGCAGCGGTTTATCAATGATTCTTCTCCGTCATCAACAATTCTTCTTCCATATGTAGAATACTTCACAAACCATACTAAGTAGAGTAGTATACACTACTTTCCCCTGGAGGTTGACCGTAAAACATCAAAGTACACGTTTCTCCCCCATGATGGTTTCGAACTTTCGGAAGCATCATAACGTGTACGACCATTTGCACGAGAGGTTCTTGTCATAAGCAAACATCTTGAAAGATCATGACTAACGCTGACGTTTCTTTGAAGATTTTGCTTAGACTGTGAACTTGTATGTCAATCACTTATTCTCCCGTTTTGATAAATTTATCAACCTCCAAACGAAAACGTGTGATTTTTCCATTCAAAATCCAAAGCCCAAGTGAGGTCATCTACTTCGATAATCCTTATCTCGAATATTAAGCTCAAGCCGTGAATTTGTATCCTCCGTGAAATTTGACCATACCAAAATACCACTCTCATTCGCCAAAAATTATGCCAAAATGAGTACAATGAATTTAAGTACACAATAATAAATCATTGCATCTCAAATTATCTTAAGCATTTCGGATTATAACTACTCATGCCCAGTCCAATTACTAAATAGTGTGATATGAACTTAACTCAAGTAATAGGACATAGCACGCAACAGCCCAGTCCAAAAGTAAAACTCGTGTAATAATTTGTTCAGCCCACTATTCGGACCCAAGTTAATATCAAACAAAATGAAGTACCCGGTCCAATCCAATAGCAAATTCGGATCCAAGCACACTTTTACACAACCGGTTATAATAGAGTTACTAACCCTAATATTGCTCACTTCACATTAACCCTAAAAAACATATTATGTTTACTCCGCCCCCAACAACACGCTCTTCTCACCTATCGAATCCTCTCCACACATCAAACTCAAGTCAAAGCTTCTATCTCCTTCATTGATCATCAATCCGAATCAATGCAAACACAAGCATAACCATACCCTTATCATGTCATCAGTTCCAGCTATCATATTCTTCGAAGAATAAAGAACAACTAACTCTTTTTGGCTTCAAGATCTCACAAAGAGATCTCGGGTAGGTGATCTGTTGTTGAGTATTGCGTTAGTTTTTGGTCTTTGAACGAACCAAAGAATGAGAGTAACATACTTGTTATTCCTCTTTCTTTATATTCGAAAAAAATGTTAACCTTTTCAAAGATCGATGATGATACTTTTTCGTGTTTATGATCTTATAGATCTATGGCTATGTTACTTCACGAAAAATGAATCTGAGATTAGTTGTTGTTACTCTTAAGTACGAGTCTTTGATGTTTAGATTAAGTTTTATTATGACTGCTCTTGAGTAAGAGGTGGTTTTGTTGATTGTAGATGAGTCGTCGGATCAGATTGGTGATAGGTTAGATTGTTTATAGTTCTTTTTTCTTTTTCATTTTGAATCGGGTTTGTACTCATGGACTGGTGATGGTTTGATGAAATAACCTGAGGTCCTTTTGAGTCATGATATTTTTGGAATATGGTCGGGGTCAAGTATTTTCCTTTCTACGCATAACTTCAATTCTGCTCATAAAACATTTGTTACGCATAACCTTTTTTTATCTTACGCGTAAACTTAGTTATGCGTAACCCTTCCTTTTCTTTATGCGTAAGGACTGGTCATACACGTAAGATTCTTATGCGTAAGAGTTAGCAGTTACGCGTAACTTGCGTTGCTTAGGCGTAAACTGGTCTAGGTTACGCGTAAACATCTTACGAGTAACGTTCTTACGCGTAACCTTTCTTAGGCGTAAATCCTATTTACTGGTAACCTTCTTACACGTATTCCATACGCGTAAGAACATCCTTAGGCGTAAAAAACTAGGGTTTTGACCCTTTGACCTTTTTTCAGCGAGTATTCCGACTGATTTCCGTTCATCTTCATAGAAGCCCAGAAAAAAGGACTAAAAAACACTTCATTTTGGCCCTGTTTTGACCGCATAAACTCACAGATTGGTACAAAGGTCATATAAAAAATGATAATACAAATATCTGTTTTGGACAGAAATGACACAAGACAAGATATTATAAACTTTGACAGACCCACATGACATCTTTGACCAAAAAAAAGATACACATACAGTTTCAAAAACTGTTTACCAAAAGATACGAAAAAAAAATTCTGGATCTAAAAAATATGGGTAAAAACAGCCTAAAACATGTATCAAACCACAATAAATCATCAAAACACTATAACCTTGGCTCTGATGCCACTTGTTGGATCATACATATTGTGTTGTATCATGATTCGGGTGGTCTAGGGAGATGATTATACAAGTATGCCATCTTAGAGAGAGAAAGAGTAGAGAGGGTGATCTTTTAGAGAGAGAAAGTAAACAAAAAAGAAAAGGTTAGATTGAAGCACCACCCCTTCCAAGGATGGAAGGGGTATTTATAGTTACCACTAATACGTCCTCCTGTCGGACTGTGGATCAGGCATACAATGGGTAAAGACCCGTCATTCCTCCACGGTGTTACTCTAAACTAATAACTAAACTAATAAACACGTAAATAAGGATAAGTATACAAGCTATCTTATGCTAGATTATATTTGGGGTGACCGACACTTCACTATGGAATTTCTAATTCCTAACACAACCCTTTCTTGTCGTCATACGGTTTCTTGACATATCTTCTTTTTCTCCGAAGGAACTTCTTGAAGGCCCGTACCGCCATTGCATACTCTTCATCGTCACTTTCTGAAGATGAGGTTTCTTCATCGCTTGAGACTTTCTTGGCTTTTAAGGCAAGAGATTTGTTCTTCTCTTTCTTTTCTTTTGAAGCTTTGGAGTCTTTAGCGAGGACGAGATCATAGACTTTTAGGTTGCCTATGAGTTCATCGAGAGTGAGGATTGACAAGTCTTTTGATTCTTTGATGGCCGTTACCTTCGGTCTCCACTTTGATGGAAGCGCCCTTAGAAATCTCCTGACATGATTACGACTAGAAAAAGACTCATCAAGTGCTTGTAATGATGTAATAATAGTATTAAAGTTAGCAAAATAATTATCTATACTATCCTCATCCAATATTGAAAATTATTCATATTGTTGAACAAATAAGTAAATTTTGTTGTTTTTAACTTGTTGATTTCCTTGGTGTGTTACAACTAAAGAATTCTAAATTTCTTTAGAGGTTTTAAGCATAGAAATTCTTTCAAATTCCTTTTTAGGTAAGACACTATATAAAACCATTTTTGCCTCACTATTTTTGGAAAGCTTTTTCTTTTGGTCGTTTGTGAGACGATCATGAGAGATGTTTACTTCGTTGCCGGTTTTATCATCTTTTTTAGTAGCTTGAAAATCACCTTCAACAATAATATACCAAAGATCAATATCTTTTGATTTCACATAAGTTTCAAATCTATTTTTCCAATAAATAAAACCATTAGTTTCAAGTAGTGAAGGTCGTTGCATAGATTGCCCTTCTCTATAATTTTCAAAACTCATTGTGATCGAAAAGTTTTTAAAATACAATTTATTTTAAAACTTTTGTAAAACCTTGCTCTTGATGCCAATTGTGGAAAACTAAAAGGGGGGTTGAATAGTTTTACCGATTTTAATTTAAGTTTCAAAGATTTAGATTCAATCTTGTGTGAATTCGTATGGATGGTTAGATAGTATAAAACAATAAGTAAAGTAAATAATAAAAGCAAGTAAAGTAAATGATAGAAAGTAGCGACACAAGTGATTTATTGTGGTTCGGCTTAAAGGACACCTTCCTAGCCCTACTCCACTCCTCGAGTTCCCCGCTCGAGAGTTTAAGCACTGTGTCAACAAGCTCCTTCAACACGGCTGCGAAGCCTCACAACGTCTCTTACACTTTTTCGGGTACAAAGCTAAAGACCGAGTTCTTTCACCAGGTAGAACCAAACCTATCACAACTATTACACAACAACTATGTGAAATATGAGTGGAAGAACAAGTCAATCAAGGACCCTTTGCTTGGATGACTTGTAGTATAACGTGATCTAGCCTTTGAGAAGGACCTATATGAGAATCACAACAAAAAATAGAATAAACTACTAGAAAGATCAAATGATCAGAGGTTAGAAGAGTGAGATAATATATGAGAGAGTTGTAAGAAGAAGGGTGAGTAACAATGAAGAAATGTCTCACTATTTATAGGCACAAAAATCCTTCTGTAGCATGATTCCGGCGAATCCCTCACTTGGGGGGTCCGGCCAGTGCATTCCTAGGGATCCGGCAGTTTGGGTTGTACCAGTCCGGATTTTGGGTTGCAAACCGGGTTATGGTTATGGGTATGAGCCATAGGTCATGGACTTTGGGTCATGGGTACCCAATAAGATACAATG
This sequence comes from Chrysanthemum makinoi, assembly GCA_910596185.1. NCBI lineage: Eukaryota > Viridiplantae > Streptophyta > Magnoliopsida > Asterales > Asteraceae > Chrysanthemum > Chrysanthemum makinoi. Next base: position 341,077,219 of record OU343224.1, read on the forward strand.
TATCTAGACAATGGGTCATAGGTCTTGGGTCATGGGTTATGGATTAGCTCCATGGGTATGGGTCATGGGTCTTGGATATTACCCATCCTATTACATAAACTATTACAACAAATGAACTATTAGAACATTTTATGTGAATGACCAAATGTATATACTTTACAAAAATAACATGTATTCTTATAATTTTACTTATGATAACTTTATATTTGTTATCAACAAAACATAACGAGATCGCTAATTATGAATAAATGTTTTTACGGTTTATTTGTATTAACACATGGGGTAGAAGTAGTTATGCTAGAGCCTTGATTGAAATCAATGCGACTAATGAATTTCGTGATACGTTGATTGTCGTTGTCCCTAATCTCAAAGGTACTGGATATACGAAACACACTATTCGTGTTAAATATTAATGGGATCCTCCACGATGTAGTAAATGCTTGGTATATGGTCATCTTCTGGAGGAATGCCTCAAAGCTCCTCCTAAACGTGTTCCTACCTCTTCGGGAGCTACTAAGGAGGTGTCGAATGATGGTTTCACTACTGTCAAGCGAAAGGGTCCCATGTATAATCGGGTGTTTGGGGTTTCTAAAACCAAGAAAGTGGAGTATCGGTTGGTTGCTCCTAAGAGTACAAAGGCTTCTCCTCTTAAAGACTCTACTAAGGAGGCATTTACGTATAAACACACAAATAAGGATGCTGAAGTGGTTAACACGTCTAATGATTTTGATGTTCTTGGTGCTTTAGATGAGGATCCTAGTGTTAGTAAAGATTCTTATTTTGATCATGGATTTGAGATCATGAATAAACACGCAAGTGTTACTATTGATTCACTTCATAGTCCAAGTATAACACCTCTTGTTGAAAAGATTAATAATCTTGAAAGTCAAATAATTGAGGTGAAACATGTGCTTATGGGAAGCCGTTTCCTATGCAAAAGGAGGCTAATGTGGGACACGTGGGTAACTATGAAGATATCCCTAGCTCATCTGTAGGATCGTATACTTTATATTGTTTGACGATTCGGGTGGTCTAGGGAGATGATTAAACAAGTGTGCCATGTTTAGAGAGTGAAAGAGATGAGAGGGTGATTCTAGAGAGATAAACAAAAGAGAAAAGGTTGGATTTGAATGAAAGCTCCACCCCTTCCAAGGATGGAAGGGGTATTTCTAGTTACAGACACTATGTCCTCCTGTCGGACTGTGGATCAAGTATACAGTGGGTAAAGACCCGTCCTTCCTCCACGGTGTTACACTAAACTAATAACTAAGCTAAAAACTAACTAATTAACTACTAAACAACGTAAATAACGATATGTCTATGAGCTAACTTATGCTAGATTATATTTGGGGTGACCGACACTTCATTATGGAATTTATAATTCCTAACAATCTCCCCCTAAGGGAGGTCACCCCATGTTTTACATTTCAAATTCTATCATTCTATTTTATCTTCAGTCTTGAGCTCGTAGACTTCAATTCTTCAATTTTCGCATTCTTTGTACTTGAGCAGTGATTCATCAAAGTCAGACTGCTTTGTACTTTAAGTGGAGGTCTTTGAACTGATCCACATCTTGATGATCTTCGAGCTTTCTTTGAGATTGTTAGCCTTAATAGTTTTTATTAGAAGTGATGGTCATTCACATTTAGGAACTTTATAACGTGTGTTAGATATCGTGATAGAATAGTCAACGGGCTCGTGGATTGGGCTAAGCTAAATGGCTAGGCGTTATCATAAGCTTGCCTTGTATAAGTCCAAGTAACCCAATCCAATCCAAGTCCATATCCATGGCCCATAGAAAGCCTTTTAGGGCATCATGTATTCCAACTATATAAACCCCTCAAAGTCTCATTTGAGGGGTGTGCTTGTGTATGTGTTTTGTGTGTGTTTCTCTTTCAAGTTATAAAAGTTTTCTTTTCATCTTATCTTCATACGCATAACATATATCATTCAAGTCACCATCTTTCTCATCTTTATTTCTTTCATCTTCACGCATAGTTTGTGTTTGTGTTAACGTGATATACGTGTTGGGTTTGTGATAAGGTTGATAGATTTAAGGTCCTACAATTGGTATCAATCGCCTAACAATGGTTTAGGAGTGTTTGTGTTTGTTTTGAAGTTTTGGTACCATACGCGTAAAGCTCTTGTTTTATATATTTGCCACGCTTAAAGCTTTAATTTTTGCACTTAAAAATTCAAGATTCTTGTGGTTTAAGGTTTATTTGGGGTTAAAGTTTCAGTTTTTTGCAAAAAGTTCGAAGCTTTACGTGTTTTTCTTCATTTTTAAACTCATGTTTGGTTCGTTGGTCATTTCTACGCGTAAGCTATCCAAGCACTTTGGGTAAAAAAAGGTCAACATTTTTGTGTTATTCGAGTGTTTTTAAGGCTGTTTGTGCATCAGAAATCGTTTGAATCACTGGAAATTTTTTACGCGTAGGTCAAAACCCTAGTTCTACGCGTAAGAAAAGTCAACACCCTATTCCTACGCATAAGTTTCTACGCATAAGAGTTTTGTGCAGTTTCTTCGAGCTATAACGGTTACTCAATGCTTCCCTCACTTGGATAAGTTTGTGGAACACTTCGACTTTTGGATATCTCTTACCTTTGTGATAGTGTAAAGGATTTTTGGGCAAAACCCTAGATTTACGCATAAGCTAAAACTTACGCGTATAATTTCTTACGCATAAGTATTTTCTTACGCCTAAGCTTGTCTTACGCATAAGTAAATCCTACGCATAAGGATTCTACGTTTAAGTTTTTAGTCTACGCATAACTCTATTGTTACGCGTAACTTGGGTATTACGCGTAATTTATCTCTACGCCTAAGCACAATCTCTACGCCTAAGCATCGTCTACTCGTAACTTCGTGTGTCTACGCCTAAGAGTTTTTTGGCGGGAAAACTTGAGTAAAATTTAAATTTTTGAGGAGACTAAACGTTCAATTTTTACGCGAAATTCAAATTTTGGTATAACTTGGAAAATTTTGGTCAAAAATTCAAATTTTTGGACCCAAATTCAAATTTTTCGGTCAAATTTGGCGTCAAAATTGTCATAACTCAAATTTTTCATACAACCTTAGATTTGATTTTTATAGTGAATTTCAAATTTTCGTAGAAAATTTTTATGCCTAAGTATCAAGGTTACGAGTACGACTTTCAGAAAAACTTCAAACGGCAATATCTTATTAAACACAACTCCTTTATCGTTGAATCGATCCTACATCAACTTTATCATAACATACCTTCATCAATGGTAACTCAACAAGACATTCATGCAGCCGGTGCCGAAAACCGTCCTCCTATGTTGGAAAAAGGTGGTTATCTTCAATGGACAAGTCGAATGCTTCGTTACATCAAGACAAAACCTAATGGAAAATTGATGATCAAATCCATTCAGGATGGACCCTTCATACCTCGACAAGTCCAAGACCCTGGAAATGCTGATGCAACACCTCCCGTCCCACCATTTTTTCGTCTTCAAAAAGAATCGGAATATTCTGAAGAGGATCAGAAGCAAGTCAAAGCAGATGACATGGCAATTCATATTGTCAAGCGGGTTTACCAAGAGACATCTTTGCTTTGTAGACAGGTTGTGAAACTGCTTTCGATATGTGGGAGCGTGTTAGACGGCTTTGTCATGGGCGAAATTGGTCAACAAGATACGGAGAACAAGTTGTTAACTGCTTGGGAGAAGTTTACATCCACTCCAGGCGAATCCATTGAATCCTACTATGGAAGGTTCTGCACTTTAATGAATGAGTGATCGAAACAAGTTGACACCCAGAACTATCGTGAGCAACATCAAGTTCCTAAACAATCTACTAGAAGAATGGGGACGATATGTCACTATTGTCAACCAAACAAAAGACTTACATCAGGTGAACTTTGATCAACTCAACGATTTTCTGAAACAAAACCAAAATGAAGTGAATGAAGTCAGGGAAGAAAGATTAGCAAAGAATCATGATCCATTGGCACTCATTGCAAAGACTCAAACTCCAGTGAATACACAACAACAAGCTTCATCATCTTCCACAAACAACAACTTGCAGCAATACATCCCTCAACAACAAAACTATCCACCTGAAAAACAACATTACCAGGAACAAGGAATCATTGATCTTGAAATGGAACCAGAAGAAGCTTTGTCACAAGCATTTGCATTCTTGGGTAAAGCATTCAGAGGTCGCTACTCCACACCAATTAACAACAACCAAAGGATTTCATCAAACACTCGCAACAGGAAAATTGCACAGCCGGGTGTGAATATGGGTCATCAAGGACAAGTGGTTGGAGTTATTGGGAATCAGTAGGGATATGCTACTGGATTTCGCATGGGTAATCAAGTGGTTCCGAATCAGGGTAATCAGATGGGTCAGAATGTTGGGAATAGAGCAGTAGGTAATCAGAATTGGAATGTTGCAGCTCCAGTCGTTGGGAATTATGGAAATGTGAATCAGGGTAATCAGGTTACGTGTTACAACTGTCAAGGAGTGGGTCACATGGCAAGGAATTGTCCAACTAAGCCGAAAAAGAAGGATCTTGCGTATCTTGAGAAAGCTATCATGTTGGTACAAAAGGAACAATATGGACTTCAATTGAGTCTTTGAGGAACATGACTTTATGGCTATTATGGATGATTTAGAAGACCTCGAGGAACTCAATGCAAACTGCATCTTCATGGCAAATCTTCAGGAGACTAAGTACGACCTGATTCTGACGGCACCTCTGTCTATGACGCCAACACAGTATCAGAGGTACCAATCATTGATCCATGCTATAACAATGTCATATTTGATGTGTTTACTCATGACGAACAACATTCTGTGACATCAGCACCTACTTATGATACATACCTGGACAATCCGAGTTGTAGCAATACTAACTCTGAAACTCCAGATGTGGATCCTAGTGGAGACTGTGTGGCACAAAATACTGAAACTGATGAGGAAACACGTGCTTATTTTGAATCATTAATCAATAACTATGGCATTGAAATCGAGAAAGCTAGAACGGTCAATCGCGAAGTTAAGGCCGCGAATGCCAAATTGACCGCTGAGCTTGAGAGTTACAAGGAGAACGCAAAAGCCTTTGAATTTCAGAAAAACAAAGAATCGAAATTAGAAATTGGTTATCGAAATTTGGTTTCTAAAGAAAAAGAATTGCAAATCAAGTATAACACACTTGATGTGAATTAGAACTTGAAAATTAAATCTTTAAACAAGGAAATTTCAGATCTAAATGACCAACTTTCAAAACAAAAATCATTGTTTTATGATCTTGAAAAAGAAAAGAAGCAGTTGATTACTGATTTTTCAAAACGAGAAGATTCTCTTCTTGATGAAATTCTTGACAAAAATGAGAAAATCAAATCCTTGGAAAATTTGCTTCTTACAGGTCGGGCAGTCAACTAAATCAAACAAGATGCTTTCAAATCAAGTAAATCCACGTTTTCATACTTCACATAGAATGGCACTTGGTAACGACCCTTCTTCGTTCCTCAAGAAAGCTCGGAAAGAACGGAATGTGTTGAACAATGGAAAACCTTTGCATGAACCCATAATTGTTCGTGATTCTCTTGAAAGGTTAGAACTATCTAAGGAGAGCAGAGAAAGAATGAAACAAAAAGGTCCGGAAATCAAACCTATTGACTCTAACAAATGGAACAAACTTTCTGGAATCACTTTTGTCAATCAAAAAGAAAAGTCAAAGTTCTCCATCACACAAAATGTTTCAAACAAAGAGTCAACACTGCTTCAAAATCGTTTCAAAACCAGTCGTTGTCTCAAAATCTCTTTCGAATATTGAACAAATGTCTTCAAACAATCCTTTTAACTCAAGTGATGCGAGAAGTATTTTAGACAATGTGAAAACGAGAATTGTGGATCTTCAAGAAACTGTTAAAACTAAAACCACTATTACACCTAATAACTGGTTCTCTAGTTTTGATATTGAACAGAGAAAGTTTTTGAAACTCAAATTGCCCCTCAGCTGAATGCCATCAGTGCAAGGGTAATTCATTTTGAACAAGCATTTTTAAAGAAACAGTGACTTTGTCAAGGACCATAAAACCTGGTAAAGCAAGCTAACGACTGTGTTGAACAAATCAAAGTTTTGGAAACTTTAAATGACTCTCTCTTCGAAGATGTTCGACTAATGATATTATGTCCATTATTTTGCAACATATTACTGTTGAAGATCATGAAAAACTCGATCGAGACCTCCAAAATTTTTTCAAAATATGAAAAAGCTCTTGAAAAACTTGAAAAAGAAAATGTGTCATATTTTAAACAACTTGATCGAAAAAATGAGGAATGCAAATATGACAAACTGTCGTATGAGCGTGCCTACAATGACATGAAAGCGAAAAAATGATCTTTTGAGGGCTCAGCTGGAAAGTCAAAAAGGAAAGGTAGTGGAAACTGTGATTACAAAACCATTGACCGAGGAGAAAGCAAATGTTACCAAACCAGTTTCCAAACCAAAAATGTCTGTTTCTATGCCTCCTCCAAAAGTCAATGAGAAAAATGTTTCATCAAAACCGGTCACTCCACCTGCCCTACCTAAACAAAATGTTGATAAAGGAAAAGCGGTCATCGAGAAACCAAAAGTTTTAGCACCTGGCCTTTTTAAGATGAGTACCACTAATGCGTATGCCTCCACATCTAAAACATATGGAACAAACGACATAAGTTTAGAAAAGCACTCTAAAGAGACTAGGAAAGATGAAACAACCTCCCTTCATAAAAATGTGAATCCTAATGCGTGTGCCTTACCTTCTACAGGACTAGAAAGCACCTCTAGGAGCAGCAGACTAAAGCCTAAGAGCAATACAAGGAACAATAGAGTCTCGCATGCCTCTAGGAGTAGTAGCTTGAATAAAGAGAAGAAAGTAGAAGAACACCCTAGGAATTTACCACTTTTGAATAAGTGATGAGTGTCTAAATACTCATCATTTTTATACAATATAAACTGCAAAATCATCTGAAAACATTCAGAAACACATCAAAATGATGAAAATATCACAAATCAGTGTTTTATGTGTTTTAAATGCAAAAATATCAAAATCAGATGAAAAACATATCAAATTTGCAAAAATTGCAGTTTTAGTCCCCCAAGTTTCAAAAGTTGTCAAAAATAGTCCCTGAGCACATAATTTCAAAAGAAAAAATCACCAAAGGTCCTTTTAAAATCAAAAGTTGTCAAATTAAGTCCTTTGGTGAAAAATATCATAAGTTTGAGAAAATTACAAAAATGGTCCTCCAAGTTTGAAATTTGGCAAGATTGGCCCCTGGAATTTTGAAATTGGCAAGTCTAGTCCTTTTACTTTTTGAGATTGTCAGTTTCAGTCCTTGGAGAAACTTTTCAGAATTGGCAGCCTAGGTCCTGAAGTTTCAGATTTACACAACTGGTCCCTATGTTATTTAAAGCCTTTAAAACCTTTTTGGACCTTAAGCCTAATTGTGACCCCCTGTCACTTACCATTTGTGAACCCCCCTTTGATATTTAGCCTGCCCAGTCAAACTCCCAAGTCAAACAACCACCCCGCCCACAATGTTCCCTCCAAACCACTGTCTTCTCCACTTTTTCTGCAACACCTATTCCCCCCCTCCTCACCTTTCCTCTCCCCTTGTTCCCCCCTCCTCAACAACCTGCCAAGAGCATTAAATGCACCTCCAACATCTACACTCAATCCCCACTGTCAAAACAAAGTTTCCCGCCAAAAAGTGATGAATGGCCAAGATCATGTTATCTCATCCAAGGGTCAGGATAAATGGTGGGATTTTCTTAGAGAGAGGAGAGAGGCAACTTGGAGCTATAAAAGAGAAGAAAGAAGCAGTTTCAAAGGAGTAGTTAGTTTTTATAAATTTCACTTATGTCGTTTTTTTAGATTATTGTCTTAGTTTAAATTAAAATGGTGTAATTTCAGTTTCATTGTATCACTTTCAAGTTTGCAAACCTTTGTAAGTTACTTTTGAGTATCAATTAAAGTTTTTTATATAAGTTTATATTTTCAAGTTTACTTTCACGGTTTTCATGTTCAAATTCTATGTTCCAAGTTGTTATTGGCTTATTTGAAGCCTTACTAAGTTTATCTAAGCTCCTTGTAAGCTTTGTATAAGCTCATATTACAGTTTCAAACAATTTTCCATTTTAGTCAACAAAAGTCAAAGAATCAAAAGTCAATCTATTTCTTGTTAATTTCTGGTTTTAGTTTGTTAAAATGATGAGTTTTATGTTTATATAAGTTTTTAAATCAGTCTTAGATAGAATCTCATCAGGTTATAGTGGTGTTAATGCATTTTGGAATTTAAAGGAGTGTTTGGTTTAGCTTAAAGATCTGTGTTAGAGGTTGAGTAATAGCAGTAGTTCACTTGGTTTAGGTTTGGTATAGATCTCTGAGTTCACTTCTGTCTTTATTTTGCATCAAACTTCATCTATAGTCAACTTTTCATATAATCTGTTCTTATATGCAATCCTGTTGAAATCAGTGGTTAGGTAGTTGCTAGATAGGTTTAGAAGTTGTTTAGCTAGCTTGATAAAGTCTCATTTCATTACATCTCATCCATATCAGTCCATCATTGGATCTTAAAACTCATTTTGGTCAAACTTTAAACTGTTTCAAAAAGTCAAACCCGGGTTAAAAGTCGTTTTATGCAGAACTTGACCTATGCACAAGGTTCATTTCAAGTAGATGAGGTCTGATTTTTGGTTTAGATATAGTCTAGTAGGTATTCTTCAATTCCACAGTTTTAGTTTTTTCATCAGCTTATTAAATAAGCAGTTACATTAGCTTATTATAGGTACTGTCCCACTGTTCTGCTTGCTGCACTAGTACCCTTTTGGCCAGTTTTTGTTTTGACCTCTATTGCTTCATTACTTGTCCTAATAAGCTGAAAATTGGTACTAATGATCTTTGCCAGGTGGACTAGAGGGCCACATTTTTAGTTTTCCATGTTGCTTATTGAATAAGCAGTTGCTTAAGCTAGAACAGTGGGGTTAGTTAGCTGATTTGGCTTATAGGGTCAGTTAGCTTAATCATAGGTAGTATGCTTATTAGGGGTTAGAATTAGTTTGAATTAGTTGAGTTACAGTAGTTATAGTATAATCTACCTTCTGTAGTTAATTGATACCATCTAGTGCTTATTTGCTTATTTTAAAAGTGCTTATTTCACTTCAGTTACATAGCAGCCCTTTATTCTTCCACATAGGCCCATGCTTTATATTTTTTTAGCTTTAGGACATCATTTTAGAATTTCCCTGCAATTTTCATAATTTTTAGACACTGTTTGCTATTTTTCTAGATTAAATTCAGTTTTCAATCATTTTAAAATAGCTTTTATTGCAATTAATTGAGAAAAAGTTCCAAAAAATAAATTTTCAATTTTAATAGTTTAAGATAAATATAAAAAGCATAAAAAATATTTTTCCTTATTTTTTCCCTTTTATTTGGTATTTTTCATAATTTAAATTAGATTTAAATAGATTTAAACTCATAGAAAATAGGAAAATAATCAGAAAAATACAAAAATAGTTTTGAAAATTCTAGTTTGTTATTTTAGACTTTTCTAAGTCTTAATTTTATTTTTCTAGCTTTATTTCCTAATTTCTTGTATTTTAGGTAATTATTTAATAGTTAAAAATAGTTTTTAATTAATAATAATTAATTAATTAGTTATAAAAATAATTTTCCTTTTCTAATAATTTTATAATATTATTAGGATTGTAAAAATGTATTTTTCATATTTTTAGGATCTATATTGTATAAGTTTCACTTTTTATTTTGTACGTTTACGTAATTTTATTTAAACGTAAGTTTTAAGTTTTAAGTTTTAAACGTTCATCATTTTGCAAATAGTGATAGCGTTTATTTAATAGTTTTTATCTTTTTAACTTTCTTTAATTTGCATTTAAGCCCCTGTAATTTGTTGGCTTTTCCTTAGTTATAATCATTCTCAAATCCTTTTTCCGTTCAAATCTCCCGATCACTATACGTTCGATAATCCATTGCATAGCTCGCTGGGACATAACGACCCGGGGAGACCCTATACTCCTCAGATCTTCATTGATTTCGTTCCTGAGCCGTTTTAAGGTTGTTACGGTCCGCCATTCACAAGTGGCGGGCTTGTGTGATAAACCTTGACTGTTCGGGAGCGCATCAAATTTTGGCGCTGCGGGGAGCTGTGTGTGCTGATTATCTTCCGTCTAGCAGATTAGTGATTTGGATATTCACTCATTGTTCATACCATCTGTATGTGTTTATATTCTCTTTTAAAAATCAAAAACCCAAAAATATTTTCATTCTTTGTTTTTACATCATGTTTTTCAAAAATACCAAAAATATTTCTCTTTACCCTCTTACCCTTTTGATTCTTCACTTCTTACCCTCTAAAACCATTTGATTCTTTCTATGTCTTATCCTCACCCTCTTGGATGTCAATGGTGTGGTGGTCCTTATAATGGTGGCAATTGCCCCAGTTGTAGCATGGTGGAATCAGGAAACGGGTCTGTCTATAACCAGGATCCCTATTCCTACCATAACACAACTGATTTATTCCATCAGCTACCACACTGTGAGACTCAGCAGTTTTACTGTTGTGAGTACTGTGGTGGTTCACATTCCAGTTCTGATTGTCAATCAGGAAACACGCTTGTCTATGAGCAGGTTCCTGATAACAATTATGACTACAACACATACCACTCACAGCCACATCAGTTTTACTGTTGTGAGTATTGTGGAGGTCCTCACTCTAGCTCGGATTGTCAAACAAGGAATCCATTTCCTTGTAACAATTACGACTCTTCGTATCATGACCAACCTCTACAGTACCAGCCTGAGCCACTTCCTCAAAATCTTCTCCTTGATCTTTTGGATTTAGTGAAAGATTTGAAGGAATGTAAACACTCCCAAGATAATCCAAATTTAGAAATCCATGGAAGTTTTGTTAGCCGAAGAGCGGGCTGCTAAATTAGATTCCCAAATTGCCTTTGAACAATCTATTAGGGAATCAATTGCAAAAGAAAAAGCAGCCAGATCTAGCTCTCGATTCCGTTTCATTCCTGATGACGATGATGATGAAGATATCCTTGATATCTTACAATTTTATAACGGTTCATCAAGTTCATCAGTTGAAACTCCTTCCATGAAGAATCAGGGAGAAAAGACTATGATGGAATTACTAGCAGAAGAACAAATGTTAAGTATAAAACATATGTATGCTAGTCCTTCTAAACTCCCTCAGTCTGCTGCTATCACACCCGAAGCTCCCACTCACTCTCTAAACATGGGGGACGAGCATCTTGACACTATTCCAGAAATGGAATCGTCTAGTGTTGAGAACCTTGTCTCAATCCCAAGAGAGTCACAGGGAATTTCTGATCATATGTGTGATTCTTCTTCCCCTCTTGAGTGTTCCAATGATCATTTGGAAACTTGCTCCGATTTTAGCGACGATTGTGCTTCCTTTGGAAACATCGAGTACGTTGAGGCATCACTTCCACAATCTGATGCTGATCCCCTTCTTGAGGAGTTCTCCGGTGAACTCACTCGCATCAATCCACTCTTTGATCTCGAAGCCGATCTGGGAGAGACTGAAAGTCTCATTGATAATGATCGTTCACTCACTTCTTATCCCAACAATCCAATAGAGAATGTTGATCACTTTGTTCCCGAAACATTCAAAGCTACTTTCACCAATCCTCTATTTGAATTCGACTCTGAATTCACTTTAATTTCTGAGAATCCACTCTTTGATACTCAGATTGAGGATAGTGATGAGCCCACAATGGAACAAGAGTTCACAAATTCACATCATGTGAATGATTCTCTTCATGAGGAGTTCGCCGGTGAACTCTCTCATATCATATCTCCGCTGGAGTATGATTGCTTGGATGGCAAAAATCATGATCGGGGGGAGAGAATCTCAATTTGCATAGTTATGACAAATCTTCCCACCCTCCCAACCAAGATGCCTTCCAACCCAAAGAGCTCAACCAACAAAATCCAAATAAGTGCAACTGCACTTAATCCTGAGGAAGAAGATCTAGTTATGATTGTTATCATGATCTGCCTTCTTTTCTTCACCTACTCGGTGACTTCCTCTCTTCTTCACTCCTTCGGGAGTGAAGACACTATCTTTGACCCCGGCATTTTCATTTATAAATTTTGAGCCGGTTCTATGTATATCTCATCGGTGTGGAACTTTCACGTACTTCAATGTTTATCCAAACATCTTGAATGAAAGTCCGATGGAGATTGTTCCTTCCACTTTGCTTCCCCATGAACCAATTAATTCGGGGTCGAGTCAAGCTAGCGACTCGGTAACCAAAAACAGTAGCACACATTATATGGGTTTTCACCCATATTTCTGTCTTCTTACCCCCTTTCTACCACCTAAGTGTGGGGGTGATGCCCCACATGTTTTATATATATATATATATATATATATATATATATATATATATATATATATATATATTCTAAAAAAAAAAAAAAAAAAATCTATCTTTCTAAATAATGGCCGTAGTATTTCCCTTTTACGTTCTTTGTTTCGGCATAACCGCCGGTACTTTGAATATTGAGGGCAATATTCATTTCTAAGTGTGGGGGGGAATTCTCACGAATTTTATCATGTCATTATCCACCCAATTCCCCCGTTTTTGGCCAAAATTTTTTTTGGAGCAAGTGTTTTACACTTTCTCAATTGGTTATCAGTCCGCCATGTCTAATAAACTAAAGGATTGGCTAATCCAGGAGCAAACGGCTCTTGGTAAAGATATCTCAAATCCGTTTATATGGCTTGCAATTTGCCCAAAATTGTATGGTTCTCAGCTCACCATATCCTAAAAAGTGAAGAGTTGGCTAGCCCGCAAGATTATGGCTTGTGGTAAAGGCAGTGGAAAATCCATAATTGGTAATCAGCTCACCAAAGATAATATTGATAATTTATCTAAGAGTTGGCTAGTCCAGAAGGGTACGGCTTCTGGTAAAGACTAATCAAATCCGTTTACAGCTGGTGGTTTGCTCAAAATCACATGGTTATCGGTGTACCATGGTTCTTACTTGAACTGAAACATTTGGCTACTCCAGAAGTAATGGCTTTTGGTAAAGAGATTAAAATCCATTATGTTTTATCAAATCATTGCTAGGGACTAGCAATATCTCAGTGTGGGGGATTGATGAGTGTCTAAATACTCATCATTTTTGTACAATATAAACTGCAAAATCATCTGAAAACACTCAGAAACACATCAAAATGATGAAAATATCACAAATCAGTGTTTTATGTGTTTTAAATGCAAAAATATCAAAATCAGATGAAAAACATATCAAATTTGCAAAAATTGCAGTTTTAGTCCCCCAAGTTTCAAAAGTTGTCAAAAATAGTCCCTGAGCACATAATTTCAAAAGAAAAAATCACCAAAGGTCCTTTTAAAATCAAAAGTTGTCAAATTAAGTCCTTTGGTGAAAAATATCATAAGTTTGAGAAAATTACAAAAATGGTCCTCCAAGTTTGAAATTTGGCAAGATTGGCCCCTGGAATTTTGAAATTGGCAAGTCTAGTCCTTTTACTTTTTGAGATTGTCAGTTTCAGTCCTTGGAGAAACTTTTCAGAATTGGCAGCCTAGGTCCCTGAAGTTTCAGAATTTACACAATTGGTCCCTATGTTATTTAAAGCCTTTAAAACCTTTTTGGACCTTAAGCCTAATTGTGACCCCCTGTCACTTACCATTTGTGAACCCCCCTTTGATATTTAGCCTGCCCAGTCAAACTCCCAAGTCAAACAACCACCCCGCCCACAATGTTCCCTCCAAACCACTGTCTTCTCCACTTTTTCTGCAACACCTATTCCCCCCCTCCTCACCTTTCCTCTCCCCTTGTTCCCCCCTCCTCAACAACCTGCCAAGAGCATTAAATGCACCTCCAACATCTACACTCAATCCCCACTGTCAAAACAAAGTTTCCCGCCAAAAAGTGATGAATGGCCAAGATCATGTTATCTCATCCAAGGGTCAGGATAAATGGTGGGATTTTCTTAGAGAGAGGAGAGAGGCAACTTGAAGCTATAAAAGAGAAGAAAGAAGCAGTTTCAAAGGAGTAGTTAGTTTTTATAAAAATTCTTCTTATGTCGTTTTTTTAGATTATTGTCTTAGTTCAAATTAAAATGGCGTAATTTCAGTTTCATTGTATCACTTTCAAGTTTGCAAACCTTTGTAAGTTACTTTTGAGTATCAATTAAAGTTTTTTATATAAGTTTATATTTTCAAGTTTACTGTTACGGTTTTCATGTTCAAATTCTATGTTCCAAGTTGTTATTGGCTTATTTGAAGCCTTACTAAGTTTATCTAAGCTCCTTGTAAGCTTTGTATAAGCTCATATTACAGTTTCAAACAATTTTCCATTTTAGTCAACAAAAGTCAAAGAATCAAAAGTCAATCTATTTCCTGTTAATTTCTGGTTTTAGTTTGTTAAAATGATGAGTTTTATGTTTATATAAGTTTTTAAATCAGTCTTAGATAGAATCTCATCAGGTTATAGTGGTGTTAATGCATTTTGGAATTTAAAGGGAGGTGTTTGGTTTAGCTTAAAGATCTGTGTTAGAGGTTGAGTAATAGCAGTAGTTCACTTGGTTTAGGTTTGGTATAGATCTCTGAGTTCACTTCTGTCTTTATTTTGCATCAAACTTCATCTATAGTCAACTTTTCATATAATCTGTTCTTATATGCAATCCTGTTGAAATCAAAGTGTTAGGTAGTTGCTAGATAGGTTTAGAAGTTGTTTAGCTAGCTTGATAAAGTCTCATTTCATTACATCTCATCCATATCAGTCCATCATTGGATCTTAAAACTCATTTTGGTCAAACTTTCTTAACTGTTTTAAAAAGTCAAACCAGGTTAAAAAGTCGTTTTATGCAAACTTGCGCCTATGCACAAGGTTCATTTCAAGTAGATGAGGTCTGATTTTTGGTTTAGATATAGTCTGGTAGGTGTTCTTCAATTCCACAGTTTTAGTTTTTTTCATCAGCTTATTAAATAAGCAGTTACATTAGCTTATTATAGGTACATGTCCCACTGTTACTGCTTCAGCAGCCTAGTACCCTTTTGGCCAGTTTTTGTTTTGACCTCTATTGCTTCATTACTTGTCCTAATAAGCTGAAAATTGGTACTAATGATCTTTGCCAGGTGGACTAGAGGGCCACATTTTTAGTTTTCCCTGTTGCTTATTGAATAAGCAGTTGCTTAAGCTAGAACAGTGGGGTTAGTTAGCTGATTTGGCTTATAGGGTCAGTTAGCTTAATCATAGGTAGTATGCTTATTAGGGGTTAGAATTAGTTTGAATTAGTTGAGTTACAGTAGTTATAGTATAATCTACCTTCTGTAGTTAATTGATACCATCTAGTGCTTATTTGCTTATTTTAAAAGTGCTTATTTCACTTCAGTTACATAGCAGCCCTTTATTCTTCCACATAGTCCCATTCTTTTATATTTTTTTTAGCTTTAGGACATCATTTTAGAATTTCCCTGCAATTTTCATAATTTTTAGACACTGTTTGCTATTTTTCTAGATTAAATTCAGTTTTCAATCATTTTAAAATAGTTTTTATTGCAATTAATTGAGAAAAAGTTCCAAAAAATAAATTTTCAATTTTAATAGTTTAAGATAAATATAAAAAGCATAAAAAATATTTTTCCTTATTTTTTCCCTTTTATTTGGTATTTTTCATAATTTAAATTAGATTTAAATAGATTTAAATTCATAGAAAATAGGAAAATAATCAAAAAAATACAAAAATAGTTTTGAAAATTCTAGTTTGTTATTTTAGACTTTTCTAAGTCTTAATTTTATTTTTCTAGCTTTATTTCCTAATTTCTTGTATTTTAGGTAATTATTTAATAGTTAAAAATTGTTTTTAATTAATAATAATTAATTAATTAGTTATAAAAATAATTTTCCTTTTCTAATAATTTTATAATATTATTAGTATTGTAAAAATGTATTTTTCATATTTTTAGGATCTATATTGTATAAGTTTCACTTTTTATTTTGTACGTTTACGTAATTTTATTTAAACGTAAGTTTTAAGTTTTAAGTTTTAAACGTTCATCATTTTGCAAATAGTGATAGCGTTTATTTAATAGATTTTATCTTTTTAACTTTCTTTAATTTGCATTTAAGCCCCTGTAATTTGTTGGCTTTTTCCTTAGTTATAATCATTCTCAAATCCCTTTTTCCGTTCAAATCTCCCGATCACTATACGTTCGATAATCCATTGCATAGCTCGCTGGGACATAACGACCCGGGGAGACCCTATACTCCTCAGATCTTCATTGATTTCGTTCCTGAGCCGTTTTAAGGTTGTTACGGTCTGCCATTCACAAGTGGCGGGCTTGTGTGATAAACCTTGACTGTTCGGGAGCGCATCAATAAGAAAGACATTTCATATGAATGTACTAAACCTATGAAACTTGCTAAGTCTAATGAATGTGTTGAATCTCTTTGTTTAACTTGCAAGAAATCTTTAGTTAATGTTCAAGATGATTATGTTTCTAAGAATGTGAATGATAAGCCTGTTAAGAAGAACGTTCCAAAAAGATCTTACGCTAATCAAGTAGGAAGACTAGTTGCAAAACTTAGGCTTTACACTACTGACAGGAACTATAGTGTATACTTTAGGGATGATATTTGGAAACCCACAGGTAGAACTTTCACACTCCAGAATGGTAAAATGAGTGATAAACCAGAATTCCCTTTAGAAAACCTCTTTGAGTGTGATCAGGATTTTACCTTTAACCCAAAGGAACCAAAATCAAAACGGTTTCCACAATATTCTTTTTCTGTTACTGGCAGGTTATCGAAATTTGTCTTTGGATCGTCGACTCGGGTTGCTCCAAGCACATGACCAGGAATCTGAAGCTGCTGATCAATTTCATCTGGAAATTCATGGGAACCGTACGTTTTGGAAATGATCATGTAGCAGCTATCATGGGTTATGGAGATCTACCTTTTGGAAATTATTTGATCACTCGGGTTTACTATGTCGAAGGGTTGGGACACAATTTGTTTTCAGTCGGGCAGTTCTGTGATGCAGATTTAGAGGTTGCTTTTAGGAAAATGCTTGCTTCGTTAGAAACTTGGATGGCACTGATCTCTTAACTGGGAATCGTGATACAAACTTGTATGCTATCGACATCAATCAAATGGCCTCTTCATCACCAATATGTCTTATGACACGAGCATCTGGAACACAGTCTTGGTTGTGGCATAGAAGGTTATCCCATCTCAATTTCGACACCATCAACAAAATTGTCAAAGACAACATCATCAACGGACTTCCAAAGTTCAAATACACCAAGGATCACTTATGTCCATCATGCAGACAAGGAAAAAGCAAAAGAGCATCATATAAACCCAAAACCGTACCTAGTTCGGAGGCAAAGTTGCATATGTTGCACATGGACTTATGTGGCCCAATGAGAGTTGAAAGCATTAATGGGAAAAGTATATTCTTGTCATCGTCGATGATTATTCGAGATATACATGGTTAAGTTTCTGAGATCAAAAGACGAAGCACCAGGCATCATCATCACCTTTTTGAAACGTATTCAAGTACTTCTTCAAACTCAAGTAAGGGTTGTAAGAACAGACAACTGCACGAATTCACTAATCAGGAGGTACGATCTTATTTTGAAGATGTTGGAATCACACATCAGACATCAGTTGTTAGAACTCCACAGCAGAATGGGGTAGTTGAAAGAAGAAATCGAACTCTTGTGGAAGCTGCTCGCACAATGCTACTCTATTCTAGTGCACCGCTATTTCTATGGGCTGATGCTGTTGCCACTGCTTATTTCACTCAGAACCGATCCCTAATCCATCCTAGATTTAATAAAACCTCGTATGAGCTTGTGAACCATAGAAAACCTAATATCTCTCACTTTCATGTGTTTGGCGCTTTGTGCTATCCGACGAACGACAGAGAAGATCTAGGTAAATTGAAAGCTAAAAGTGATATTGGAATCTTCATTGGATATTCAGATAACTCGAGGGCATTCAGGGTGTATCAAAGAAGAACTAGGAGGATCATGGAGACGATGAATGTGAAGTTTGACGAACTTTCACATATGGCTTCTGAGAGACTCGCTCTAGAACCCGCACTAAACCAGCAGACTTCTGGACACATCAGTTCAGGACTCGTACCTCAAAGAGCTCAATCAACTTCGTTTGACAATCCTAAAGAACAAGAATGGGAGAATTTCTTCGAGTTAATGTTCGATGAATACTATGGTGGAACTTCGACAAATGCATCAAACCATCATTCCGCTGCACCAGCTCAAAATCTTCCACCACTACCAACAGAAGATGCATCTACAACGTTCGAAACCAATGCACCAACTCCATCTACATCTACTACAGTTATTGCACCCATTCTACCAGCAGTTGATGAGCAAAACCAAAACCAGAACGATGCAACGTTAGATGAAGACTTATTTGAAAACCCGTTTGCTACGGAATCAGCTGAATCTTCTTCAAGCTTACGAGAACCATCTAACTCGCATACGTATAACCAATGGTATCCTTCTTCTCTGAAGTGGACAAAATACCACCCAATTGAACAAGTTATTGGTGAACCTTCAAGGCCAATTCAGACGAGACGCCAACTTGCCACCGATTGCGACTTATGCATTTACCTTTGCTCAATTAGCAATATAGAGCAAAAGAATATTCGCGAGGCAATGGTAGAACCCGCATGGATAGAAGCAATGCAAGAGGAACTTCTCCAATACCGTCTACATGACTCTTGGGAAATGGTTCCAAGACCAATTGACGTTCGCGTCATTGATCTCAAATGGTTATGGAAGAACAAAAGTGATGAAGAAATTACTGTCATTCGCAACAAAGCTCGTCTTGTGGCCAAAGGATACAGACAGAGGAAGGGATAGACTTTGAAGAGTCATTCGCGCCGGTAGCTAGACTTGAAGCAGTCAGGATATTCTTAGCCTATCCAGCTCACAAAAACATCACGGTTTATCAGATGGACATTAAGACCGCGTTCTTGAATGGAACTCTGAAATAAGAAGTGTACGTGAGTCAGCCAGAAGGCTTCATCGACTTGGAACATCCAGACTACGTCTACAAACTCAAAAAGGCAATCTATGGATTGAAACAAGCTCGAGAGCGTGGTATGACGAACTGTCCTCTTTCCTTATCCAAAACAATTTCACCAAAGGAACATTTGATCCTACCTTGTTTACACAAAAATGCAAAAACGACATTTTGATTGTTCAGATTTACGTGGACGACATCATCATTGGGTCCACTAATCCGAATCTTTCAAAACACTTTGAAAATCTCATGAAAAGCAAATTTGAAATGTCCATGATGGGGAACTAAAATTCTTTCTTGGTTTACAAATACATCAATCCCCTCGTGAATTTTTAGAAATCAAGCTAAATACACAACTGAGATTTTGAAAAATCATGGTATGGATAATTGTGACTCGGTCGGAACACCTATGGTAACTTCACCAAAAATTGGAGCCGATTTGTTTGGGAAACCTATTGATCCGAAGAAATATCGAGCATGATTGGTTCTCTCATGTACCTTACTGCTAGTCGAACCGATATTCATTTTGTTGTTTGCTTATTAGCACGGTTTCAGGCAAAGCCTACCGAACTACACCTCAAGGAGGTTAAACGGATCTTTCGGTACCTGAAGACATCCATTCACATGGGACTTTGGTATCCGAAGGAATCCGGATTTGATCTAATTGCTTTTTCAGATGCGGACCACACAGGTGATCAAGTTATAGCAAAAAGTACATCCGGAGGAGCACAATTTTTGGGTGAAAAGTTAGTCAGCTGGTCTTCAAAGAAACAAGATTGCACTGCACTGTCAACCGCTGAAGCTGAGTATGTGTCTCTATCTGCGTGTTGTGCTCAACTTCTATGGATGAGAACACAACTCACAGATTATCGCTTTACTTTCGATAAAATACCTATGTATTGTGACTCGAAAAGTGCCATAGCCATATCATGCAATCTTGTTCATCACTTAAAGACTAAGCACATCCGTGTCCGCTACCACTTCATCAAAGAGTACGTCAAAAATGGTACTGTTGAATTATTCTTCGTGAAGACAGATTACCAACTCGCCGATCTATTAACTAAAGCCCTTCCAAAAGAAAGGTTTGACTATTTAGTTCGACGAATTGTAATGCGAATCCTAACCCCTGAGGAGTTAGAACGTCTTCTCGATTCTTCTTGAAAATGATTTTTTCCAAAAAGCTTCGCTGTAAATATTTTTGAAAAACAAAATACAAAATTTGAAAAACCAACAAAAGCAAAATATAAAAATATAAAACTTTCAAAAATTCAAAAACAATAAAAAATCAAAAATCCAAAAATATTCTTCTCACGACGTATCTCTCTCGTTATAATCGATATTCTGTACTTTTCTAGAAATGTCATTCAACAATGATACGGGTATGTACAGATGCTTGAGCGAGATTTCGTTGTGTTTTTCAAAACATGTCATTTCTCAAAACTTCTTAAACTATGGCTTTCGTATATTTTGATCGAAACCGGACCAAAATGATGAATTTTGATTATTTTCAAATCAAAACTCGTGCTTTTTAATGAAAATCACTAGTGTACGCTTCAGTGCACTACATTTAAACTGGTGAAAAATCATCATCATCTTGAGCACCCTTTTCAAGATTGTTCAAAAAGATTTTCAAAATATTTCAAAATACTTTTGCTCAAGATAACTCTCCTAAAAACCCTTTAATTGATTATGCTTTATTAAAGGGGGAGTATAAAAAAATTTGTTCCAAATTCATGCTTAAATCAAATCCGTTTGTCTCCCCAAATGATTCTATAAATGTTGTTTAATCCGTTGATATCAAAAATATCATGAATATGCTATTTTTGAGGGGGAGGAGACGTGATTAAAATGTGATAAAAAATGTTTAATGATCGGTGTTTGAATCTCATAATGAGCTCGATTCGAGGAACCAATGAATTGACAGGAATCTAAGTCAGTATATGTACCATCTCGAGAAACTTGTGATAGATATGCACCTTCATGGGTCTAACCTCCTTTTCAAGGAGTGTTTACAACTTCAAGTTAGTTATTAGAGTTAGTTGTCACCTAAAAACTAACAATGGAACTCTTTAACTAGGCAAAGTAACCGTGTCTCGTGGGGAATTGTCTATCATGAGCTGATCAATTCAAAAGTGCGAACTCTACCTATATGTGCGATTTACAATCAAAACTTATAAGCACGCATATGAAGGGGGTGTTTGAAAATATAAAACTCTCGGAGTGTCTCAAACATGTTTTCTATCATAATCACTCTGAGAGATTTTCAAGAAAAATGGTTTTATGGAAACAATAAGACAGTCATGGAGTTATAAGGTGTCTAAGGATAGAAATTAGATCCTATGATCGCCAGGCGAGGGATCTACCCAAGGACGTCACAAATAGTTAGTATTAGAAGTCCTTAGGAATGATTGAAGAAAGGAGTAATGTGAGAAGAAAAGGAGAAGGGGGTTGAAGAATTAAAAGAAATGTAATGAAAAGGGTGAAAATAGCCCTCCAGTTATTCAACTTAGGGCGAAACCGGGTTCAATTCATCGATCTTGGTTGTCACTAGATGACACCGGTATTGAAGACAAAGACGTCATGGACCCGGTGATGCCTTTGACTAAACCTTCTAGCATTTAACTCCTCTTAAAAGGATTTGTTTCATTCTCACTGGAACCACGTAATCTATCGGCTTTCTCTTAGAGATTGCTGGTATTGAAAAAGGAGACCCTCTCCCTAGTCTCTTCGCCAGAAAACCAAAATGCACTTATTGAGTCTAGATCCACGAGATTCATCAAAAGATCTCATAGGAACACATGACATTTCATCGCTTGTTGTTCATCAATAAGGGCACAAGTGATATATTCTAGAGTCCTACGATCTTAGCAATGCGGGAACATTTATGAGGATTTCACATCTGTGATCTTGATTGATTGAATGGAAACTCGCCAGGTCAACATCAAGCGACCTGCAGCCGGAGGTCGCCCATTGTCCGGTGGATTACGCAGGTGTGTCTCAAACCTACGGTCGTGGGGTGATGCTTCGTTACCTCGTGACTCATCACGGTAGATGTATTCGGTATATCGCGTTATCTCGCGTGGGACTCCGGTTCAGGAGCGGCCTTTGTGAGAATTAGAGCGTGTTTTCACACTATCTCTGTTAACACCCTCAAAATTTAAACTTGTAAATGCCGGAATCCGCTTATTACTAACATGTTTTTATGTTTTCTTCTTATGGAAGCTCCGGAGCGGATTGATCGTGCAGACTCTCCACATGCTGATACCAACAACACATGAAAGTTCTCATCAAAATCTAAGGCTACTCAAAGTTAAAGATGATTCTTCGTCTTTGTCAAAGAATCTACAAAGTTTAAAGACTCGAGAACTACATCATTGGTAACCAAAAGACAAATAGAAGTGTGAGCATGGTTGAGAAAGACGTGGAGACATCTAACCAACGAAGTTGACAACGGCAGACAACCACATTATCAGATCACAAAGCATGAAGGAACAAAGATTCAAGACTATTCTATATCTACACACAAAGTTCAAGCTCGAGAAAAGTAAAGACCTAATCAAGTGAAGCATCTTTTGAATGACCACCCCTTAGGGGGAGATTGTTAGCCTTAATAGTTTTATTAAAAGTGATGGTCATTCACATTTAGGAACTTTATAACGTGTGTTAGATATCGTGATAGAATAGTCAACGGGCTCGTGGATTGGGCTAAGCTAAATGGCTAGGCGTTATGATAAGCTTGCCTTGTATAAGTCCAAGTAACCCAATCCAATCCAAGTCCATATCTACGGCCCATAGAAAGCCTTTTAGGGCATCATGTATTCCAACTATATAAACCCCTCAAAGTCTCATTTGAGGGGTGTGCTTGTGTGTGTGTTTTGTGTGTGTTTCTCTTTCAAGTTATAAAAGTTTTCTTTTCATCTTATCTTCATACGCATAACATATATCATTCAAGTCATCATCTTTCTCATCTTTATTTCTTTCATCTTCACGCATAGTTTGTGTTTGTGTTAACGTGATATACGTGTTGGGTTTGTGATAAGGTTGATAGATTTAAGGTCCTACAGAGATCATCAACTACAACAAATCTCTGGATCACCCTTTTTGTGTTGCCATCATGTGAAGTTGTGACTTTCGGACCGACATGCTCACACTTTCTGAATCATGACATCTTTTCATCAGAGTAGCAGAAGCTTTACTGGTTCATGATATTTGCAGCTATCAGACGTCAGGTTATGTAGATATGCACTTGTCATGATGTTCTTCAATTAAGCGTGTATTCTGTGAGCATGCGGCTTTGGATTGACTTCTCAATTCTGATCAGCTGCAACCGTCCAAATGTATCTGCAAATAACAGTTAGCAATAAAACACATGAAAGTGTCTTTGATCACTTTCGTTGAATTGATGTACACTGCCCATGGTTCCCCGTTGATCAGTACAAGTACTGCCTGTGATCAGGTATAATTCCGTTGCTTAGAAGAAAGAGTTTTGCAATACGACGAAGTTTTTATGAGAAAGATCAATTTTCAATCTTAAATACTTTTTGTATTTGAAAAGAGTATACATTCGATGTGCTAGAGAAAAGAAGATTTGCGCGTCGAACGGTTTTTCCAAAAGTATTCGTCAATTCATTTCCTGGACCAAGGTTGATTTAAGAATGAATCGCCCCATCGTTTCTATCCAGTTGTCACAAGTTTGATCTTTAGAAAAGATCTCACATGTCACCTACCAAGAGCTTGTTTGATGTTGACTCTAGAAGGATTTCCATCTTCATCGTGAATACTTTTACATATCACTCGGATGTTCTGGCAATACCACAAGGATAATGCGTAGGACTCTCAATATATATACTTACTTTCGACATTGTGTGAAACAGCAAGTCTTCATCGTTTTTGTGTCCTAATGAGATTTTGTGGATGATCTCTTGGCTCTAGACTCAATAGTGCACATTTGGTTTCCTATGCCTGAGACTAGGGAGAGGGTCTCATTCTTCAATATCAACAATCTCTAAGAAAAAGTCGATAGATTAAGTAGGTTCCCCGTGAGAATGAAACAAGTCCTTTTAAGAGGAACTTGAGTAGCTTGGGAAGTTTAGTACAGTGCATCACTGGTTCCATGGCGTCTTGTCTTCAATACCAGTGTTACCTTAGTAACCACCAGTAGCATATGTATTGAACCCGGTTTCTGCCCTAAGGTTGAATTGTTGGAGGGCTATTTCTTTTCACCCTTTTCACATTCATTTCTTTTTCATTCTTCAACCCCTTTAGTGCTTACCGAGACTTCATAACTAGAACCTTGTTAGGTTTATTCCATTACTAGCTCTGCTCTCACCGCATTCTTCCCGTATTCTCATTTTTCTCCTTTTTTCATCATACCTAAGGACTTCTACACTAACTAGTAGATTGTCTCTGGGTAGATCCCTCCGGCTCTGGCGGGATCGTGGGAAAGAATACCTAACCTAACCATCCTTATAACACCATGCATAAAGTAAATTGGTCGGTCTTTTGGTATTGTTCTTTCCTTCATGAAACCAATTGAAAAATCATTTGGAAAATCAATCAAGGTACTTGTGACATAAAATCAAAGCATTTTGTACCTTAGTTGTTTTTTATCATTTAGAAAATGCTCCCCCTCAACATGTGCATATGATTTTGAAATTGTTTAGCACATGGAGGCAAGAGTTCTTTGAAATGATTTCTTGATCACAATTTCCTTAGAAAAAGCCATTTGAATTTCCTTGGTAAATTTTCCCCCTCAATATGTGCGTAGGATATTTGAAATCATTTTATCACATAGAGGAAAGAGTTCTTTTGAAGTACATGCACGATCACAAAAGCCATTAAGAAACCATTAGAAAATCAATCAAAGTACTTTATGTTAAAACATAGAAATCTTTGTACCTTGAAAGTTTTTTTTTTTTTTTTTTTAAATGCCCCCCCTCAATATGTGCTTCGAGATTCGAAAGCGTTTAGCACATATGGGAGAGCAGTATGCACATTTGAGTCAAATGATCACCTTTTATCAAATTTCATTATTAAATCACAAATTCTCCCCCGATCAAAAATATCAAACCCTGATCAAAAATATCAAACCCTTTGAGATTTTGGATCCCAAGTGATTTAATACGGTTTAGAAAACATGGGAGAAAATGTGGCCTGGTTTAAATACTATTCTGGTTTATGGTTAAATGCTCCTCCACAATCATGTGCATTATGTATTTGAAATCGTTTGGCACATGAAGGAAGGAGTGCTTTCGAAACAATCACCCTTTTAAAACCGATTTGAGATTTAAATCACGATCTCTCCCCCGATCAAAAATTTAAAACCAATTGAGATTTGTGATCCCAATTGATTTAAATCATTTATAAAAATTTAAGGAAAGACGTGGCAAGATTTAATTTTGAAAAATGACAGATATGGACCAATTATAAATGTTAAAGATTGTTAGTGTCAGGTATGATAGTTTTAAGAGATCTTTGGGTAAAATAAAACAATTTCACAATCAAACAAGAACAGAAAAAATTTCATTTTGAAAGATCTTGATTCAAAAGAAAAATCATACCATGACATAACATTAAATCTTTAGATCACCACTTATTTTGTACAAACGGACTTGATAGATGAAATATCGATTGAAAATATTTTATTTTAAATCACTCTCCCCCTCAATCGATGACCGTATTCGTTGATTGAGTGACTTAAGTTTTGATAAAATGAAGTCCAGTGATTTCCAAAATTAGGTCCAATTTATTTTCAAAACAATATTTTTCCATTTTCAAAACAACATTTTCAAAATTGTTTTAAAAAAATGGTATCATCCACTACTTTTTCCTGCACAAAGATATGTTAAGTGGTTGAGTACTGCTCATGTTGTTGCCTGTAAGGCTTGAAGAAAAACCATCTAGCGATGCAGTGAGACCTTTGAAGTTGCATCTATCGTGCCAACTATCCATAGAGAGATCTAATTAAGCCCCGTTTCTTCTTTTGTCGTCCCAAGAAATAGTTGCCCTTTCCTATCGGCATCCAATCATCTTCAATTGTGGGATCTGGATCGGGAACATTCTTATAATCCACGGTATTTTCATACGTTAGTCAACACAAACAGATATATGGTGGTTGACAACACCCAAACTGCAATTACTAATAAAAGTCAATTCAACATATCAATCAGATCATAAAAGGCATGGGAATTATGTGTTTATCAAACTCTAATCATCTAATTCTAACAATCATATCCTAAATTCCTAGTCCTTCGACATAGGCAAGCATATTTTTCAGTTAAGCACATAGGATGATTATATAAGCCCTGTTAGATGATATAAATTTGAAAAACATTCTCCCCCTCAATCAATGACTCATTTCTTAAAAAGTTTTAACCATGCTGAAGTCATTGATTGGGTTTTTCAAATTTATGAAAATTCTGATTCTGATTGATTTTCACGCAACTCAATTACCACCATTTAGTTAAAACAAATATTTTTCTGAAGAATTTTAGAAGGAAAAATATTTGAGTAGGAATAGCAGTCCTTCGACATACTTTCCTCATTTAATTTAAGGATAAGTGCACGGAATTTTTGAAAATTGTTTAAGTGGAGCACTTTCCCTCTTTGAAGAACGGGTTGCTATCTGAAATAATAGCAAACCATAGTTTAAGCACGGGTTACAGTCTGAAATAATGCGCAAGCCATAGTTTTAGACATGTTTTGAAAAAAAAATATTTACACCTCATGCTCGAACTTCATCTATGGTCCCGTGCCATTATTGAATGACATTTCTAAGACCGTAGATGTTATCGATACCTGAAGACATGTCTTGAGAAAACATATTTTTGGTATTTTTAAATTTTCTGGTTTTTATGGGTTTTTTGTTGGTTTTATAATTTTCTATTTTCTTTTTGTTGGTTTTATAATTTTGTATTTGGTTTTTGATAAATATTTACAAAGATAGAGTAGATGATATAGTTTAAGAAGATGATGATACGAGTACCGAGATAAGGATATCGAGCAGCCTCGTTGTAGAATATAAAAGTCATCATATCTTAAACATTCACCACCAAAGCTTCCAAGGCTCTTGAATCGAAGAGAGAAATTGAGCCATTTGAAAGTGAGACTTTGGTAGCTTCACCCCAAACCGTAAGTCTTCTTATTGAGCAGATTCTAAGCTTTCTTTCAAGCTTTCCTTAGCCAGATGCACAAAGAAGCACACCATATCATCGATCTTGCTGCTCCATATAAGAATGATCATCGTAAGTCTCCGTTCGGGGTTATATCATCAAGTAGAACTGGAAAGAATCATCCCACACTTGAATAATCTTCTCAAATTCCTTTTACACTGAAGTCTAAAGAGATCCATACCAAAAAGTTGTCAAGAGACCACTTCCCCCATGTAGATGAATTAATGCAGTCAGTCTCTTAGACTAGAGCTCACGAACCCGAATACACATGTACCCAAAGACAGAGAACCTTATAACATTGAAGTAGCAGATTAAGTCCGATAGGCAAAGAATAACCCTGATGTATACTTTTCTCTCCCCTGATGATAGTTTATGAACCTCAAGAACCCGAAGTACCCAAATGCCCAAAGAGAGAATAACCGATAACATTGAAGAAGCAGGCCGAATCACTGATTATCTTTGCGGATGTGAACTCCGGAATAAGTGATTATATCTCTGAATCACTTATTAAGCTCTCAAGTGAAACAACTGAGCGTCCCCAATGTACACAATCTCTCTCCCCTGATGATTGTGATAGCATCGAAATCATCACACATTTGTGTACCTCTTTTATCACCAGAAACTAACTCTTCCATCTCTTCCCTCACGTAGTTGAAATAATAACACTAAACACCATTAGTTAAACCTTTAGTTTCTCTTCGGTAATGACATTTGTCTTCCCGGTATATCTTCAATCACTTAGAAGTATTAAGTTCATCAAGTTTACTC
The DNA here is from genome assembly GCA_910596185.1 of Chrysanthemum makinoi. Taxonomy (NCBI): domain Eukaryota; kingdom Viridiplantae; phylum Streptophyta; class Magnoliopsida; order Asterales; family Asteraceae; genus Chrysanthemum; species Chrysanthemum makinoi. The sequence continues at coordinate 341,105,262 of OU343224.1, forward strand.
GTGTTTAGATGTGTGTCTCCTTCCCTCTTGCTGGTTTTGATACTTCAGAATCATCAACTCATAATAAGCCCAAATACATGAAATCTGTTGAGAAGAACACTTGAACACTTGTGAGAATCAACTTGCTGCGGAAGAATGCGAGCAAGTCTAATTGGGGATTAAATCTGGCTTTTCACTCTCCCCCAATTAGTGCTCTCCCCTAAACCGACAATCTTTTAATAAATGCCCAGAATAAGAAGAAGTCTTTTGATAATCAAATGCAACTCGTCTTTTAGTCTTCTAACATACATCAGAAAATGTAGAACCGATCAGACTCGACCTTCTTCTAGATTATCCATTTGGGGAAAAGAAAGTTAACATCTTCATCTCACCGAATGCGTTCCAATTAACTTATATGTAGCAAATCTCCTTAACTAAGATCCCTCCCAATCAAACAAGAATAGAAAGATGTTCATCAAAGAAATCAGCCCCGCAACTGGAAGCATTTTGTCATTTAATCATATCCGCCCATGTGAAGATGTCAACCAACGGATCTTAGAAGAACACACTTGCTTCGTTAATATGTTAGTCATAATCTGTTCTCTGTTGGTCAATTCAGTGACTCTGATCTTGAAGTGGCCTTCAGAAAACACTCTTGCTTTGATAGAGAACTAGATGGTGTTGAATTTTTAAAGGGAACACGTGGAACTCATTTGTACACCATCTCTATCGAAGACATGATGAAGATGACCCAATAAGAAGAAGCTCGGTTCTTACATTAGTTTGGAGCCGTATGACCATTTATTCTCATATATCAATCAACCATGCAGTATTATCACACTTCTTCTCCCCCTCAAGAATTGCATACGGAGATGCCATTCTTGATTAAGTAAGTGAAATCATCCAAATGTAGTTTATTCACACTTCTCCCCCTCAAAGGTAGCATATGATGTCGCCATCGTCATTATAATTGAGCAAGTGGAATAAGAAGAAAATCAACAGTAGTTCGGTTCACTTGATGATTGAAGGCGCATGGAAAAAGCATGAAGCATGTTGATGAGAATGGTCATAATTGAGAAGATTTCTCTTCTTCAGAAGATAAAGCGCACTGAAGCGTACACTTTTCTTTTCTTTGAGGTACGAGGCTTGAACTGTTTTGTTCAAACGTCATAAGAAGATTTCTCTTCTTTCAAAGATAAAGCGCACTGAAATGTACACTTTTCTTTTCTTTAGAGAACGAGGCTTGAACTGTTGTGTTCAAACGTCATAATCTCTCTCTTTTCAGCATCTCTTGGCAAAACTTGTAATCAACCCCATTATCATTCAGTAGGCTCTTTGTCGTGACAGCTGATGGAGAAAACCCAATATGATGAACTTGACCTTGAAGTAAACTATCCCGAACTCGTGACTTAAGCTTGCACATATGTAACAAAGAGCGGTGCCGAGAATTCATGACCTTTTGAATCTCTAAGTACTCTATACTCTTCAACCAACCAACCATCAAGTATTAGACGTACATCACCTCTTGAAAATCCACAATTCAATGTGACACTGAGCACTATAACGTAACTTCTTAAAGTGATAGTTATTTTGTGGTGGTAAGAGCCCAATTCCCCCAAGTGATAATAGAAAAGGAAAAATCACCCAAAAATAACTAGATTTCCAAGTCTTCGTTTTTGAAAATATTAAAAGCTCGAACAAGGATCTTGAAGAATCTTCATCCAACTATCCCCGATACCTTCAGATACTAAGTACACTCGCCCGTGAAATTACACTTCAACTTCAAATAAATAATAATGAATTAACGTCGTTGTCACATCTTCTAGTTAAAAGCTCAAATCTAGCTTCCTTTGACGTTTTAAGTGAACTATTATAATGGTTTCATCCCGACCATGGTTTAATGAGCATAACCCCGTAAAACTTTGAAGTACCCAAACTACCATGAAGAATATCCAAACAATCATCCAATTCATGAAGTACACCCTTTATCCCTTCTTCGAAGAGGAAATCGTAGCACCAACATCAGATAAGATCCAGAATTACACTTTCCCTTTCTCTAGGATGGTTCCATCATCACGGGATTTTACAATTCTATGATTTAAACCGAGAAATAATTTCTTTCGCGAGATTTTACAAAACCAAGAATAAACTGAGAGATAGATCCGGAAATGTGCACTTCTTTCATCAGGATGGTTTCATCGTCACGGGATTTTACAAGTCTATGATTTAAACCGATAAATAGATTCTTTAGCGGGTGTTTACAAAATCAAGACTAAACTGTAAACAATGTCAGCATGAATGTTTTAAGACAATTTTGGTTTCGGTGAATATCTGTTTTAGGGGAACATGCAGCGGTTCATCAACGGTTCATTCTCCATCTTCAACAATATCATCAGCAATTCTTTACCCATATGTAGACAACTTCACAAACCATACTGAGTCAAGTAGTATACACTACTTCCCCCTGAGGTTGACCGTAAAACATCAAAGTACACGTGTTCTCCCCCATGATGGTTTCAAACTTTCGGAAGCATCATTAACGTGTACGACCATTTGCACGAAAATTTCTTGTCATAAGCAAACATCTTGAAAAATCATGAGTGAAACTGAAGGTTCTCGAAAGATTTAGCTCAGACTGTAAAGTATCATTGACATATAGTAGCGAAGAATATTCCATGAGAATTGCTGATCACATCACATCCAATAAGCCCTTTGGTAAACACATCATCCACATATTCTGTCGGTTATTGGTGTGACCACTTGGTGAAGTAAATCCGATATACCAAACTTGATCATGAAGAAGAATTCCCCAGATTTGTTACTTAATTTTGTACTAATCCTTGTGACAAATAAACGGTGTACCCAATGTACAAAACCTCTTGACGAATCCTCAACAGAGTGAGACACCGAAGTGATAGCTACTTTGTGGGTTAAGCAAGAAAGAATCACAAAAGTAACTAAATAGCCAAGTCTTTATCACACTCTAGAAATGCCCAAACAAGTCATCTTCGCGGAAGGGTAGAAAGAAAGAAGACGAAATAAGTAAATGCGCCCGGAAAACCTTATGTCAACTCCAAAAAGGAAATATCGTACAAACAACCCTGTAGTCAACCAAGTTCAAATAACAATGCAACCCGCGACATACTTATATCCATGAAACAGTATATAACAAGGTATCAATCCGCACAACCCATCAAATCTCATCATCACATCAAATTTCTTCAACAAATCTCATAACACAAATCTTGTTTTCAAAATATTTGAAATGCTCTTCTCCAGGCTTATCATAACAAAGTCAGGTCCAATCAGTTACTTACCCGTACATAATACTCGGCCCATTGATGTGAGAGTTTTACCCAATCCAATTAATACACTCCAATATCCGGTCCAATCCAACTAAAGTTCACATAATATTCTCTTAATATTGGCACTCGGTATTTAAAAGCTCGTGTCTAAGTAATAACCACTCTCGGATATTAGAAGCTCACTTAACCATCATGACCAAGAATAGTACCACATGTAACTTAAGCCTACACCATCAAAGTGTAACACATTTCTATGACTAATATCAAGATACACTATGCCAGGCCCAAGCAATTTTCGAGAAGACACAATCCAAATCAATACTTAATACAAAATGTGTATTAACAAAATAAACATAGACCTGAAATCCACCGTGCATGCCACTTGGCCCAAACGAGTAAAGATTTAATCCTGAAGCCCAAATACAGTTCATAAAGTCACGGCCCATCACCAATTGCTCCCACCCGATCCAAATTATCCAAGACCATACAACCCTAATATTCGGGTATAAAATACCATCACTAACACACATCAACCCTAATAAACCGAATCATTTTCTCACTTCTGTACGCCCCTAATCACAGTCACCAAACCCTAATATTTCACCATAAAATTCATCAGCCACTCTTCACCCATTTCTTTAAACCCAACGCAGTCAATACTCAACACAATCTTACAAACCCTAATCAAAATGATCCCCATCAGTTGAATATCATTCAAGGTTGATCACAACTATCCTATAAATGGATAGCCTCGCCACAGGGATGGCTTGAGGGTTCATAAGAGACGGCTTCAAGGTTTACCAAACGAACACGAGTAGGTAATTTTGCCGGTCTCATATGCGGGTGCTACGTCCAATGATGCTATGAAACACAAGCCTAATTTTCGTAGGTTGGAATGTAGTAACAAGTCTACTGAGGTGGATCTCTCAGTTCCTATGAAAGTAGTGGAAGAGGTAAACTCTAAATTTGAGAATACCCTTTATGGTTATTTTCTTGGTAAACGTATTGCTTTTCCGGTCGTTGATTATTATGTTTGTAATACGTGGGCCAAGTATGGGATTCAAAAAGTTATGATGAATCGAAGGGTTCTTTTTCTTTAAGTTTTCCACTCGTAAAGGTGTGGATGATGTTCTTGAAAACGGACCGTGGATGATTAGGAATGTGCCAATTATTCTTAAAACTTGGACGTTGAATACTAATCTGCTTAAACAGGATTTGACTAACATTCCGGTTTGGGTTAAATTTCATGATGTTCCTCTTGCTATGTTTTCTGATGATGGTCTCAGTCTCCTTGCTACATTGATTGGTACTCTGAAAATGCTAGATTCTTACACTAGTCAAATGTGCTTGGATTCCTGGGGCCGTAGTAGTTTTGCTAGGTGCTTGATTGAAGTTCGTGTGGATAAGGCTCTTCGGAAAGCCTCACTGCATTGAGATACCCTTACTGGATGGATCGGGTTCTACTATTGAAAAGATCCTAGTTGAATATGAATGGAAACCGCCAAGATGTGATATGTGTAAACGGTTTGGTCATACACGCTTGACTTGTCCTAAATCATTCCACCGTCTGCTCGGCCTAAACAGCATGTTACGATGGGTTGAGTACTCACCTAAACATGTCTACTGATGGTTTTCAAACTGTAAGTAATAAGAATAAGGGTAGGAATGGTGGTACAAATGTTCCTGGTAAGGGAGGTTTTAATAAACCTGGTGTGGGACCTAAATTTCGGTATCAACCTAAAGCGCCCCTAATCCCAACAGGTGGATAATTCTAAGATGAAAGCTACTGAAGTGGCTAGTATGAGTGGGAAGACGATTGCTACATCTAACCCGTTTGATGCTCTTAATATGATCGATACTGCTGAATGTGGTACTTCTACTGATGTAGTGGATTCTGGTTGTACAATGGAAGCTAAGGAGCCGCTTGTGAGTGATTCAATGGAAGCTAACGAGGGTGGCACTACCCCTATTGTTGAGAAAATTGGAGAGCTTGAAAAGCTTCTTATGGATGGGAAAGCTACTCTTGTTGATGATGCTGGTAATCCTATTAAAAAGGTTGATTATCCAGGTAAAATGGATTTTCCGTCTACTTCCTATTAAGAGGGTCAACCCATTCTCTAAGGTGGGAGAGATTGTGGTATCCAACAGTGATGATGAGGAGGTTGTAAACACATTTGATGAGTCGAGTAACTTATTTGGTGGTGGTCATGATTGTGAAGATGACTTTGATGACTATGGTTATGATAACTATGCGGATCAGGTTTACGATCTTCCAGGTAATGTGGATGCCTGGTAGGAAGTAAATGTTATCTTCATAGGAGTCTGATGTTATATTTTGAGTAGTGGTTTATTTTCTTCTATAGAAAATAGGAAGTATCTTGTTATGTAAGCTTTTCGCCTATGTAACAGGCTGAGATATGGGATCCACCCATATCCTTTGTACTTAAACGTTTTTTGGAGTAATATATTTACCGGGTCATTGACCTTTTACTCAAAAAAAACACGGGTAGGTAATTCATTTAATTACATTTAATTGAGCGAACCAAAGATAACAATTAACAATATTGTTAAAATTTTTTTCTTTAAATGTTCGAATATGGAATTGAAGCACAGGCTTAAGCTTTAATGAGAATCCTCAAATCGAACACAAAGGAAGATAAAACATTTTTTGTTTTAATCTTGCCTTTTAGTATTCGTATAACAAGAGAAACTTGATTTTTCAAATTATCTATCAAGATAATCTCATGAGGGTTTCGATCATACTTGAAACTTGGTATTATTAAGAGATGAAACTGAGATCTCGATAGTTGTATAGCCTTTTAAGAACTTTGTTTGAATCGATGATAGATAAATATTTTTGTGTCATATTCCTTCAATGGTCTTGATTAATCATTGATTATCACAGAATAAGCATATGAGAGTCATTAACTTGCTTGTTATTTTCTTATATTATGATTCTAAGATGGTTATTGAAAAGATGTTACATTGGAGTAGATATTGGGTTGATGAAAAAGTTTGATGTATCATGATGATGATGTAACATGTATGTTGAAGTAATGTTTGTTAATAATCTGAGAATGATAATGTAGATTAGGTATGATGTATGTGATTAGTTGAATGTCGTAGTTTGATTCATGTGGATGAATGTAGACTCATATATGTCGATTTTGTGTTACGTTTAGCAAGTCTTCAACTTCTTCAAAACAGGTTTTCAAATTCTAACTTGTCAAACCGCATCTGCTTTACATCTTTATCAAACTGCATTGCAGCTTTTACACAAACCACATCATTCTTTTTTTCATTCTAACAAATCGCTTCAAACCTTATCATGACAAACCGCATAACATGTCTTCACAAGTCAACAAATCGCATTTGACTCAAGAGTCAAAACGCATCATAAGTTCAAATCGCATCATGATTATGTGACAAACCACATAGACAAAGGCGTCAAACGCACTTATTTTTTGTGACAAAACGCATTGAGACATAATCTGACAAACCGCATCCAGAAATGCACCAAACCGCATCCAAGAATGCTCCAAACCGCATCCAAGAAAGCACCAAAACGCATCCAGAAATGCAAAAAAACACAGGACTCGTATTCAGACCAATGGATTAACCAGTTTGACAAGTTAATTTGGCTACAAAATCGATATAAGAAACTGTGATACAACTGATATCAACTATTGTGCAGTACTCAACCCTCAAACCACATCAAACCGCATCATAGAAAACCACACAAACCGCATAAGATAAACCGTATGAAAAACCGCTTAAAAACCATGAAATAAACCACGAGAATCAACACAAACAACAAAACCTAGGCTCTGGTACCATTTGTAGGATCGTATATTTTATGTTGTTTGATGATTCGGGTGATCTAGGGAGATGATTAAACAAGTGTGCCATGTTTAGAGAGTGAAAGAGATGAGAGGGTGATTCTAGAGAGATAAACAAAAGAGAAAAGGTTAGATTTGAATGAAAGCTCCACCCCTTCCAAGGATGGAAGGGGTATTTATAGTTACAGACACTATGTCCTCCTGTCGGACTGTGGATCAGGTATACAGTGGGTAAAGACCCGTCATTCCTCCACGGTGTTACACTAAACTAATAACTAAGCTAACAACTAACTAATTAACTACTAAACAACGTAAATAACGATATGTCTACGAGCTAACTTATGCTAGATTATATTTGGGGTGACCGACACTTCATTATGGAATTTCTAATTCCTAACATCATCCAATGCTACTCCTTGTGTTATTTCTAAGGTAGGTAATCCGTTTTCTAAGGTTGGGAATTTAGTTATTTCGGATAATGATAGTGATGATGAAGTTGAAGATGTTTATGATGAGACTTCTCGTTTCATGACGAGTGGAGGTGCATATGATGATAGTTTACATGAGGATGAAGATTTTGATCTATATGACACTTATGACCTTCAAGGTTTAACTCCTGAATAACGCGCGTTGTGTGATGCGATGGATATAAATCTTCGTGGTCAATTCAAAAAATATATTTATTTCTTGACTTTATAGTAGTTGTTTATAAGATTGGTTTGTCTTTCTTATGCTAGGTTAGATCTTAAGCACTGTAGATGTGTTTGATTTGACTTTTTAGACAAAGATATAAAATTTACCCACACTCATTATACTTAATTATTTTTCTAAAATAATAATATTTTGCCGGGTAACCCTCGTACCCAAATAAAGCTTGTGTGACATTCTCACATTAGTATAGCTTTATCTTTACTTTCCCTTCCCCGGATTAGAAAAGATTGAAATTCGATATGGTGATGCATGATACTCTTTGGATTCTTTCATGACATAGAATATGCTCACACCAACTATGTTGCACCTCCAATGTCGACACCAAGTTCTAACACCATATCACTATTCTCAAATGTTTAATATTTACTTATTTGTTTTGCATTTCATTTCTCTGGATTCTAGCACATTAATATAAAGCTAAAAGAGTACTACGTATAATTTTTATCTTCAAAACCATAATATATGTTTTTGTTTATATCTTACAAAAAATCGCACAAACGTGAAATTAAAAGTATAGACAAGAGCTTTCTATAGATATATATATTTTAATATAGTCAATTTTATAGTTTCACATAACTATAAAACAAAATGATTATAATATATTTTGTGCGGAGCTTTTGTGTAGCACCTAATTTGGTGTAAAACTTATTGGAAAATGTTGCACGCCAAAAATAACATCAAATTTACTATTTTGGTGTATATATTGGGATGGTCTAAGATGGTTTAGTGGTTAAATGTCACTGAGGAATATTGATCATTATTGGGATCAAATGGAGGAGTGCTCACGCTAGGAGCATCAACTGGGTTTTCACCAGGTTTTTCTATAGCGAACTTCTCTGAAGGCGACAATGTCGTTAAAATAATACAGCCCACGCATTGTAATTAAGTTTATCTAGATAAAAAATAACAGCAAGTTTAATGGTCGACGCGGAAGCCTCATCATGAATATATAGGGATGGTTTAACTATTGGAGGGCTATGATCATCAACAACCCATGGCTGGAAGAAAAAGGAACGTGAGAGGGCTCTGAAAACCGACTAGTTCTAGGGTTTAAGGAGGCGCGTTTTTCGGATGGATTCATTAAAGAGCAATTATGATGTGATTCAATAGTGGAATGATACACATATAGAATGTTACTTTGAACAACTTGAAAAATAATCTAACACAATAGGATTGCTAAAAGACCTCGGCCATATACTCGGCCAATATACAATCGTACGTTAATAGGAAGATGTTTGAAAACTATCACGAGATACTCGATTAGGCTACGTACGCTCACTAGAGTTAAAGACGTGACCTCTCCGCATAACCTAAATAGAGAACCCTCATCTACTTTTATAATACATGACCCAAAAACACTTGCCTAAGTACATGTGTCGATCAAAATTATAATTAAGGAGAATGAAACCAAATATAAAAAAAAAATATATATATATATATATATATATATATATATATATATATATATATATATATAGAATCCGGATCGATTGAGAAGGTTTTAAATTGAGTAAGAATGAGAGTAATCTGCCATTCATTTCAAGAAATTAGATTAAGGGCATAATGGTACAATTTTATATTCTCTTTCTTATTAAAACTACATTAATATTGATTCATTGTTTCTCCTTCAAGTTCGTATATGAAACTGGTACGAATTTCCATCTCCTTTTCGCTTCATCATTAAAACTAGCATTTTTATTTGTAACTGATATATCTCTAACTCTTCCAACTTGTTTACTAATTATCACGTGACTTTGTTTGTCAACTGATTCATGTAATTGATGAATTTTTAACTTGTCATGATTTATGTAATTTATTTTTCCAATGAATACATGTAGCTGTTCTTAAAATTCGTGGTTATCATGGTTCGTTTGATCATGAGATGTCTTCACTGCTTTAAACGTCAATTTTCTTTTCTTGTTTTACGGCTATTTTTACTATCCACTTTTATTCTTATCGTTATAAAATTTTTCTTAAATCATTTTATATATGATACGATCAAAGAGACAAAAGATTGTCGATAATCTTTAGTCGTAAAGGATACAAGTCATCAGTTGATCGAATTTTGAATCCTTGTGTTAATAATGAATCATAAGAATATATCGTTATTATGGTTCGAGCAATGTTGGTATCTCGCTATGTTACCGTTGTGGATTATTTATTCACATTTTTTGCTATGATTTATATACTCGAATATTATTCATAAACCCGAAATCAATAATGATTCACAAATTCGAAACAAAGTGCTCTCAATTTTTTTGTTGGTTCACTAATTCGGTTTCAATTCATAACTCGAATAAGAATGCATGATTCACTGAATGACAAATGATTCAAAATAAGGTTACTAGTTTTCTTAACATTCACTTTTTATAAAAGCTACAATGTCTATGATTCAAAATGAAAACATGTGCGTAAAGCATGTTATATTTAAAAACGTGAATCATACATGTTACAAAATATTGTTTTTAGTTGTGGTTCAAAAAATATTTTGAATCTTCAAAAATAAGTTTTTTTTTTTTAATCTTCAAAAATGTATTGAAAAACATCATACGATCAGTTAGGAATTTTAAAAATGATAATAGTTGGAGTCTTGATTCCTCATTTAATTCTTTAATGATTCTTCAATTACTATTTTACCTTTTTGATTCAAATTAATAATTATATATTACATTAAAACTAATTGATTTCTATGGTCAAGATTACTTCTTAATCTTCTCAATCTAAAATCCTTCTCAATGGAACCAAAGCATATATATATATATATATATATATGCAAGTTTCGATCTCAAACAAGGGTTGATGTATCGATGTGCATGTGGCCATGTTTGTGCATCGATGGAATGAAGAGACACGTCAATTGACCCTTTTTAAGGGTTTTAATTATTATCAGCTCATGTGACCCACACAAACTTACAAAATATTAACAAATGATTGTTGGTGGCGTAAAATGCAATTCGTATCCAGGTTAGCCAGAAAAAAAAACAATTGAGAATGGGGTGGTCATCTATCGAAGCTGATCTGATTTTGGTGTTATCAATGACCAATTATAAAACTTATATGAGTAACAGTCAACCAATTATATATTTTCTGTTATCTTAGTTAAAACATATAATTTGTTCGTTACGACTTTATAATACATTTAGTATTTGCTAAGAATCTAAGGGCACGCTTGGTACGAGAGACTGTCGTAGAATGAAATCGTAATAGAAAATGAAATTGTAGAGAAAGTGAATTATGTTTGAGAAAGAATAACAATTCTACTATTTGGTACAAATAAAGAACACATGTGATATAAAGCATTCTCTTGTTTAGTTATTGTATATATACATGAATAAAAATGAATTTTATTATTTAAAATTTTCTTTTGAACATTCGATTACTTAAATCATCATTAAAATAATATGCTTATTTAAATTGCTACTAAAATACACTAAGTATATGCTAACCTTCTATGTCAAAAGCAATATTGGAGGATCTTTTGTTGGTGCAATTCGTAATAATGTGCATTGAAAATTAATTCTGATAATATTTATTTATAATAGTTGTGGTGAATTTTGAATAAACCCAAACATAAAGGGTGTGTTTGGGGAGGTGCTTGTGGGCTTCTAAAATAAGTCGGCTTATAAAATAAGTCTCATTTGTCATGCGGGCTTATGAAATCATAAGCCCCTAAAAGAGGCTTAAAACTTTAGTCTCATAAAAGGGGTTAAAAACTTTAGCCCGGGGCTTATGAACCATAAATTACATATTTACCCACAAATATCTAATATATACCATAAAACTCATTTAATTATATATTTTTTAGTAATTTTGCAATAATAAGCCCCAGCCACAGCCCATTTGCCAAACAAATCTACAAAAATACAAATTTCAACTTCGGCTTATAATAAAAGCCCTAGCCCCATGTCCACCCATTTCCCCAAATCCCCCCCATTCGCCAAACATACTCAAAAAATAATTGATATTAGCATTTGAATAACTGATTTTATAAGAAAAGGTTAAAATACAATCGTTGATATGAATATTTGATATCAACCTATTAATTTTTGTATTTCAAATAATTAAAAAAAAAAAATCAAAGAAACAAAACATTTGAAGTCGATGATTGAAATCAATTTTTTTATTATACAAAAGAATCAATCATTTTTGTTCACCAATTCTCTCCTTTCTTCACTATTTTAAAAGAATGCAGAGAATGGAAAGAGAATCAAATATTGATTCACCAATTCCATTCTCAACACAAACAAACACGTGAATGCTTCTCCATTATGTTTCTCACATTTCCATTCCATCATACCAAACGTTCACTAAGATTAATGATATGGAATGCAAAATGCTTAAAGATAAGCTTGTATTAGTGGGAGATGACGGGGTACCTTTAAACCTGTGAATGCTGATAGTCAAGCTATTGTGGAGCCGTTTCCAAGCTTATCCAAATTGTTTGGTTCCTCTAATACGTCCGCTAATGGTGATACGAGTAAGAAAGTTGCCAATTTTCATACTTTAATCGCTCAAGCTAGTAATGGAGCTGATGTTGCATTTTTTAAAGAATCAGTCCTACAGGTTAAGGAGCGTTTCGAAAGGTATTTTCTTCTTCAAATTTAATTCTAATACTGGTATGGAATCGATGCTTGAGAATGGTCCATGAATGATACGTAATGTTCCATTGATTCTTCACAAGTAGTCTCCTTTGGTGAATGTGTCTAAGGAGTTCTTGAAGAGTGTACCAGTTTGGGTTAAACTCCATAATGTGACAATTACGGCATTCTTGGAGGATGGATTGAGTGCTATTGCTACAAAAATTGGTACCCCAATAATGTTACTACCTCCGTCCCAAAATTATTTTCCTCTTTTGACTTTTTGAAGTCTTATTTTTTCAACTTTAATCCTAAATATTTTCGTTTGTGTTATATAATAGTTGTTGTAAAATATATGAATGGATTTGTTTTACAATGTATTTTCCATTGACATAATTTTCAATAAGTATTATATAACACAAATAAAAATATTAAAGATCAAAGTTGATAAAACATGACTTTAAAAAGTCAAAAGAGGACAATAAATTTGGGACGGAGGGAGTAGATACTTATACAGTTTCAATGTGTATGGAATCTTGGGGTTGGTCTAGTTTCTCGAGAGCAATGATAGATCTTCATTCTGATGTTGAGTTAAAAGATACTTTTGTGGTGGCAGTGCCTAAAATTGAATGTGACGGTTATATTTTGCATTTGATTCGTGTTGAGTATGAGTAGGAGTCGACTAGATGTTCAACTTGTAAGGTTTTTGGTCATTTGTTGGACCAATATCTTAAGAAGATTGTATCCAATGTGAATGTGAAGAAGCAAAGACAAACTGTTAGAGGTCTTCACGTTGGTCCTAAGTCTCGGTTAGTCTACAGTGCAAAAAACACAGAAAATAAGCAGGCTAAACCGAAGGTACGCATTTTAATATGGTTGGGGATAGTATTAAATCTGGTTTGAAACTTAAGGGTGATGCGGCTAGTTCAAGTGGTACGAAAAGTGTGACTTCAAATCATTTTGATGTTCTTAATATGGTTTAAAAGAATGTTGAGACTATTCCTAGTGATTCAGCTAATTCGAAAGGTGATGATGGGAATGTAGGTATAGTAAAGATGTTAACTTGGATAATGAGTATAATAATAGTGAGAATGTAGTGATAGAGGATGCTAATGATACCACAAGATTTATAGCATCGACAAGTTTAAAGGCTATGAAATCCTTAAAATGCAGAGGTGAAACCGGGATAAAGAGCTTATACGAGCATTGGAGAGATGACTATTATGATAACCCTTATGAAGATGATGAGTGTAAGGATTTAACTGAAGGGCAGCTAGCTTTCTGTGACGCTTAGGATATTAAGGTTCATGGCCAGATGTAAATAGTTATTTAGATGTTTCTCATAAGATTGGTTTGTCTTTATTATGATTGGTTTATTTTGAAGCACAAATAGTACCTTCTGTATTTCGCCTATGAACTGGGCTGAGATGTGAGATTCACTCACATCCTATGTACTTAACTGTTTTTTTAGAGTAATAAATTTACCGGGTTTAACAACCTTTCAACATTTTGTCACGTCATTTTTTTGGTAAAAGGTTGTTACACCCGATAAATTTATTACTCCAAAAAACAATTAAGGACATAGGATGTGAGTGAATCTCACATCTCAGTCTATTATAAAGGCGAAATACAAACACACTATTTGTGCTTCAAACCAAACCAACCATAAGAAAGACGAACAATATTATGAAAATCTACTAGATAAACTACTTATGGCTAGTATTACCATGAACCCTTATATCATAGGCTTCAGAGAAAGCTAATTGCGCTTCCGTTAAATCTTCACACTCTTTATCATCATAGTCTTCTTTTCAACGCTTGTATAAGCTTTTCATATCGGTTCCACCACCGCTTTTTAAAGATTTTGTAGCCTTAGATGTCGATGCCATAAATCTCGCGGTATCACTAGCATCCTCTTCCACTTCATTCTCACTATCATTATCCAAGTTAATAGCTTTATTGTGACTTACATTCCCATCCTCACCTTTCGCGTTTACTGAATCACTAGGAATAATCTCATATCATCCTTTTCCACCATATTAAGAACATAAAAAAGATTTGAATTTACAATTTTTGTACCACATGAACTAGTCACATCACCTATAGGTTTTGAAACAGATTCACTACTATCCCCAACCATATTAGATTTTGAACCTTTCGATTTAGCCTGCTTATTATCCGTCTTCTTAGTTTTGTAGACGAATGGAGACTTTGGACCAAAGGGAAGACCTCTACGAGTTTGTCTTTGCGTTTTCATATTCACATCAGATACAATTTTCTTAGGACATTGGATCAACGAAGAATCAATGGCACATTACGTATACATTTTTCTTAGACATGTTAGACCACTTGCGAAGAATCAGTGGCACATTATGTATTATCCATGGTCCATTCTCCAACATTGTTTCCATATAAATATTAGAATTGAATTTGAAAAAGAAAATACCTTTTGAATTCATCATAGTATGATTCAGACCAAATATGCTCCATACGTTCTTGACATAGTATTCAACCACAAGAAAAGCAACCCTTTCACCTAGAAAGAGCCCTAAAACAGAGTTCTCAAGACGTTCCTTTACCTATAGGACAAATTCAATTGAAACAGCAACATCAGCCCCATTACGAGCTGGGGTAATTAAGATCCGAAAGTTAGCAACCTTCTTACGTTGTTCACCATTTAGAATATCAACATTAGAAGTAGGCCTCGTATACAATTTATCACCATTAATAGAATCATCGTGCATTTTATTGATGTAGTCTCGTTAGTATGAACAATAGCTTCTTTTATGGAAGAATTTGGAGTTCCAAACGTATCCGACAAGCGAGGAAAGGGTTCCATGCTAGTCGGTTGATCATCATTAAGAGGTTTTAACGGAACCCATCATCACTCACTTGCACTAGCTTGTCTTCAAGCATTTAATGTTCCATAACACGGATCTTAGCATCAAGAGAACTCGTCTCCTCCATACTAAAAGCACTCTTTCCATCCGTCACAACACCTTCATTGTTACCCTTGTTGACACTAGTATGCATCGTAGACGTGCACTTTTTCTGCTTAACACCTCTCCCTAACTCAGAAAACCTTGCATCATCCTAAGCTACATACGACCCACCAGAAGTCGACAAGAAGCACACAAAACCCTAGCCTCAACCGGTTTAGTAAGCTTTAACTGGTTTTTAATAAACAACACAAACCCTAGTCACAAACGACATAGAACAGATAACGCAATCCAAAACCAAACACAACAATGATTAATCAATAATGAATAAGATTTAATTAGTAATAAATGTTAAAAACAAAACCCTAAAATGATTTTGAAAGAAACCCTAAAACTGATAAAACCCACTCACAACAAAAAACCTAGATAAGAACAAGAACGATTAAAGAAGAATCTATAATCGAATTGTTAAAGAAGGCTTGAAGAACGAGCAAAATTGAAGTTGATTTAGGGTTGTTAGTGAATTGGAAATCGCCAAAGATAATAGTGCTTTATAGAATAGGGCCTTTTAGGATATGATTACAATGCTTCAGTTGTCATTGATCAAGAAGGAAATAAAAAAGGTAGTCGATTTTTTTGGTGCGATTGTCGGGGAACTGAGACAGTATAATTTGACTAAAAGACTTTCATTAGGAAACCTTGCCCGCCAACTAAAAAGAGCGATTGAGAGTGGATTTCAGGTTCGATAGTGTCGAAAAGGTATTAGCCACCGATGACCGTACTTTCGTAAAAGTACCATCGGGCGGTGGTTACTTTTCTCTTCTTCCACTTGAATAGAGTGACAGAGGTAGAAAAAAAAAAGATTCATGTTACATCTACTCATCCCACGATTCTGAATCAACAGACCCCGTTACCGAGATATGGCAACTCATTTTGAAAGTCATAGTAATAAGTCTTTTTTGCCCTTTTTACAACAACGTATTTTGCCACGTCAGTTCACGCATACAATTAGACATGTCATGACCAGGGGTGTCATAAATCCCGACCCGACCCGGACCCGAACTCGAATAAGGATAATCGGGTCGGATTACTCGGGTCCAAAATCTAACTCGGGTCAATCGGGTCAACCCAATTAACCCGATTACTAACTAGGGTCGGGTATCGGGTTCAAAATACTTTCCTATTCGGGTTCGGGTCAACCCGACTAACCTGAGTTTTTTTTTTTTTTTTTTTTTCTCGTGGTGTGCGTATTTACTCAATCTATATTTATTATAGGCCCAAGTTATCAATTAGTCCACTGGTAGTACTTGGCCAATTTTTATTCAATTTGATATAAAAAATATTGCCATATGATATGATCTGATTTTATTAAGGTTACGTTAGTAGTTACTTGTGAAAGTTTTTGTTCAAATTTTCAAATCTGCAATGATACTCAATTATTCATTTGAGCACTAGTTACAGAAACACTTCATAACATTATTAGCATTATTAGCTTATTACCATATGGTTGCATGCATTTGCATGGTTACAATTACAACTTACAAATTTCTATTACATTCGTGGTTCTTTGATATTTATACATTTGCAAATTGCAAATTTGTAACAAGCCTACTGGTAACAAACAAATGGAACAAAAGAATTAAGTGATTTATACATGTCCCTTTTACTTATTTAAGATTTTAACTACTAAATTTAAGAAATTAAATTTTGGGATTATATAAATGGCACCGACCCGAACCCGACTTGACCCGACCCGACCAACCCGAGTTCAAATAGGGTCGGGTTCGGGTATGGTTTTTTTACTCTTGACCCGACTTCAACCCGACCCGAATGACCCGAACCCGACCAACCCGACCCGATTGACACCCCTAGTCATGACTATTATTTCTAGATAACAACTCAAAACTGATCTAAAACCAATAGCGTATAAATATGTACACCTCAAAAAAATAACAAGCATGCAAATAAATTGATTTTTCATAGATCTTCAACTAGTTATAATACCCGTGCACGCACGGGGTTTTGACAAAAAAAAATATTTTGTATTAATACTGAATATTGTGTCTTTAAAGGTAATTGCATATAATTATATAGTTATAAGTTTCGTGCACGCACGAAGTTTACACATAAATCAAATTTATTTTAACATTTTAGTTCAGTATATACACATATAAGAGCATCTGCAATGGAGAGTTTTTGCAAAAGCTTTTCACTGTTTGAAAAAGCTTTTCAAAAGCTTTTTGCCATTGAAATGAAAGAATTTTCTCTTGGTTTGAAAGAAAGACTTGACACCAGCCAAGTGTTTGAAGCAATAGCATCTTACTTGCTAGCATTGTTAATAAATGTCTCAAAGACAAAATAACTTAGCATTTATTGCCATAAATGCACCAAGTCATTGAAAGACTTGGTGCAATGCGGATGCTTTAAGAATTTGCCCATGAAAATTGTGGTATAAGTACAACTAATACTTATGCACGAGTTTTTCATTATGCATTAATATCCATTAGAATTTGGTAAAATATTTGTAAAATTTATGTTAAGTAACTCAAGATTTAATTTTATTTAGCTGACAAAGATGTTAATGTTGTTATCTAAATTTCACTACTGATATTATGTTGTACACATGATGCAAGTTTAATAGCACATAATGAGCGTTGATAAAGTTACATTATACTCCTTAAAGTTTTTTTACAATGTTTTTCTAGATATCCTTACATAAATAAATAAGAATTAAATGAGTAATTGTTATAAGTACAATCGCGTATACTTATTTTTATATTAAAGTAACCCGTGCTTACAATTTGATAATTATATTCTCGTTTTTAGTAATTTAGCCGTATTTAAAATGTAAACTCGTGTCCACATAGGTTAAACTTTTAAAACTGAAATAAATGAGTTCTTATTGAACGTATATACTATATAGTAAAACAAAATTGATACTTATAATCTTATGCAAATTTACATGTTGTTATTTTAAAACAACGTATATATTGTATTTTTTAAGATGTAAAGTATAAATGGTAGGGATGAGCTTGGTACCAATCCCGTACCGTACCCGTACCGAATTAATGGTACCGTTTTTTTTCCGAGCATGAATGGAGTGTACCGGTACCGTACCGGGCAAGATTACGGTACCGGTACCGGTGCCGGTATCCGGTACCGGGAAATCGGTACCCATCCATGTATTCCCGTTTTCTGTTGAACCATATCACCCATATGGTTTCATATCAACAACAAATACAGATTTAACATATTTTAAGGGACGGCAAAATCCATTGACTTTATGATATTTTTCACTCATATTTATTGCTTTTTATATTAGTATAAAGCCAAGAAATTCATTTGAATGTGCAGCGCTTGTTTATTTGTATCTTGTACGTCTATCTTTATGTACAGGCATGTATAAACTTGTAAACCATAAACAGATGAAGATCTTTGTGCCATGCATGTATAGTGTACATACATGTGCATGCATGTATGAAAGGAGATAGGACCAAAGGAGTGTGTTAATTGCATATGGAAGTTGATACTGATAAATTTAGATAATTACAGTTCAGTGTATAGTTTTTGCCTTTGGCATCCCATTTTTTACATGACTTCATATTTATAAACACATGACATCATAATTACTTACTACATGAATTGAAAATCGCAGCAGAATATGCGGTTTCGACATAAGGCAATGAATACCAGCTATTTTATACGTACAACTAGCCATTAGTTACTTTTGTGATGTTCTTAACGAGAATCTGAATAAGAGTGGTAACTTGGATCATGAGTTTATTTCAAAAAGCCAATCTTTTGTATTCCGGTACCGAACTCGGGAAATCCCGTTATGATCCCGCACCGAATTATGTGGTACCGATTTTTTTTACACCATTTTCGTAGTACCGGTACCGTACCGGGTATAAAAAACCGGTACCGGTACACGTCGGTACCGGTACGGTTCCGGTACCGTACCGTTTTTCCGGTACCACTGCTCATCCCTAATAAATGGCATAAAGTATAAGGAGGTATTTGTTTATAATTCAAAGTTATTAAAAAATATGGAGGCTTATAATGTTACACTTAACTCTATATAACTTTTAAAAATTCAACCACTAAAGTTTTATTAATTACCTCATCTTTTTTTAAGTTTTTGTTTTCACAAATTTGACACCTATATTTTTATGTGTTTTTTTTATCAACCAAATTTCTCCACCAAATTTATTAAAGTTTGAACAAAATCAAATTAATTTTGACTTTTATTAACCAATCACAACATACGATTTTGCTTACGTGACGAAATCGAGCTCTCCTATTTGCCCAATTGTTTTTTCAATAAGAATGAATTGACAAAATCACTTCGAAATGATGTAATTCTTTTATTATATAAAAGATTGTTGCATTTATCGTGATATGCACGAAATTTAATTATTGGATCTATTGTTTTTGCAATTGATTAAAAGAATATAAGGATATCTTGAAGGCACGTGCGGAGCATTGTCTTGTTCTAAACAAATCATGTTATAATAATTGTGATAAAAAATATTAACGATTAATTAATTACATTATAAATTTAGCAAAGTTGACTAATTGTTTGCTGATGAATTAACATTTGTGATAATGCTACTTCCAACGTTTTGATCTTACTAGGATCCTTATACAAGCATTACTTAATTATTTTAATTAATAGTAAAATAATTAAGCTAGTGAGATTAATCCATTGCATCACACATGCACTATGCATGGAATTTGTAACTCAACATATTATTTGTTATTCTTTCAATGCCAGTAACACATTAATTAAATTTATCGAAATTATAACGTATGATGATAGGGAAAAGAAAAACTATTTTAGCAAAATTTCTGTTTTGAGCAAGGCTTAGCTTTGACGGTTGGAATGAAGTTTCAAAATGGAAAATGTTTCAATTTTCAATGCTATGATCACGGCGTCTCGTGATTTTCAGTGACCGTAAGCAATAACAACAAAATGTATCATCATACTTGTAAATTAAAAAGAAATTGCTTATAAACTTGAATTATATGACTTTTATATGTTTAATGTTATACGTATTTATACAAAAAAAGTAATAAAATGTGATATTTTTTAAGTGAAGGTCTTGTGCGACGACACTTATAAGTTATAACACATCCCTCCGAGAATGACATGCCCGAGGTTATAAAAGCATTCACAATTAAATAAGTTTTTAACATCTTCATCTGTATTTATTTTGGAGAACTGTTATGCAATTTATTTGTTTTACCTATAGTTGTAATAATTTGAGTGTGATTGTGAAAAATTGATAAATGTGAAGGAAAATTATGTAAAATATTTGTCTAACAAAAAAAGTTATATTTTGAAGAGGCTTAACACAAAAAAAGTTAGATTTTGAGAATGGCTGCTATTGAAACATTAAAATAGAAGCCCAGAGTACTAGTGGGCCTTAACTTATATTGCTACGGGTCTCATATCTATCAAATGTGATTAGTTTGTGTATTTTGAGTTTTGACATTAGCCTAAACTTTTCAGAAAATCATTCATATTTCATTTCTTAAACATGCCAAGACATATCTCAAGATGATCACTAACGACAACTCCGACATCCACCTTTTTAGTCTTATCGTAATTTAGTTTAATGCTCTAAAATACTTCACCCGTCCCAAAATAAATATCCACTTTATAAATACAAAGTTTTAAGAATTCACACCAAGTACAATTGCACCAATCAAATATCATATTCATCCAATAAACTCGCTTTTTGCTGATTGATATGCAAAGTGAAAGGAATTGAAGTCGAAGGAAGAAAGTTCATCAAGGTAGAATTATCAGGGGTTGGCGATACCCTGATGAAACTACCTGCTCTCAGATCAACCAACAGAGCATAGCTCAATAATATCTCTTAGATATTTACGCGGGACTTTTCAAGCTATTAAAAAGATTCGGATAAAGTGTATGTTTGAAGAAAAGTCAAGCGAGTATGAGTTGGTAAAAAAGGAGTGAACAATTGACGGAATTGTTCACAAAAGCACGGTTGTTATGTTCCCAAGAATAGAAGCATTTAATGGATGGTGTACTGTTCCATTAAATGTTTGACACGTCTCAACAAGTCCCGCTAACAAGATACCTCGTACTGCTTATATAAAATAATGTCTTTTGGAGTAAATGCTATCACTTTCACATGTATTGTGAAATTATTGAAGTGCATTTACTCCAACATTAAACTTGTCTTCATCCATAATCGTATCAGAGACCCTATAGTTTACATGCAAACTTTTACTTAATTTAAGTTTGCTTGCATGGGGAGAAAAACATGTTGTCATTCAATAAGTATTTATTTCCACATAAAACTTTGTAATTCTTTGATTTATTCAATTAAAGAATTATACGTTGAAAATTTATATCTTGTGTTTGCCTATTTTAAACTACTTTATTTTTGTTTTGCGTAAAATAGTCAAGGATTTGAGAAAAACAATTGGTATCAGAGCAATTTTGGTCTTAAAATATTTAAACAAGTGTTTAATACTCAATCTTGTCAAAATCTTATAAAACTAGGATCTCTACCTCAGACTGCTTTAATGCCTGAAGCTGAATCAAGTCATCTTCGAAATGTTTAAGCCCTGGCTACTGAAAGGCTTTGGCTTTTAAGGAATCCACCACCACCTTCCAGAGTTCCATCAAGTGTTCAAGATTTAGTTGCTTCTTAGTTTAGGAGAGAAAAACAACAACCACCTACTAATGTGCAGGAACTTGCAGCTACAAATATTTGGGCATATGGACAATTAGCTGCTACTTCAAATGAAGACTGCACTCATTCTGCTCATCTCAGAACCTTATCTTCAAGAGTGGATTTTGTCGCTGCAAATATCAACAAAATTGTTAACAAACTTGATGGTATTCTCGTTGGAAAACTTGCTCATCTAATAACCCGCAGTATAAATGAAACAATTCCTAAGTAGATAGGAGAGTCCTGTGATGCAAAGCTTCCTCAGCTGATAGCACAAGCACTCAAGCCAAGCAAGTTTAAGAAAGTTTTGCAACCGATCTCCAGGGATATCAAAGTTTTAGACCAGAATGTTGATATTTACACTTGTTACAATTACATGAGTAAAAGATAACTCTCGTTTTAATATATCAAATTAGTTATTAATTAAATGAGTGACTACTGGTATGATTTAGGTGCAATATTAAGCTTATAAAATTGATATTTCGATTAACAAGAAAATATGATAACAAGCATTTACAGTTAATTCTTTGGTATCTTTCACACGATGAATGACAAAATGAGAGGAAAATGTTAAAAAAGGTTAAAAAAAAGGTTAAAACAACGCCAAAAATACATATCTTGTTTGTAGTCTTATAATCGTGCATAAAGTAGTTTCAACTTCCATAACATGCACTTAAGGTTTTTGTTGCTGAAGATCTTTTCTATGTCTGTTATCCTTCCTTTTCACATTTTAACTTTACAAATATGCAAGAAATATTTGATTCCAAGTATCAGGAACTCCTGGCAAACACCAATGTATGCAATCTGCAAATTTTAATGGATCAGCTTTTTGCTCATCAGTCAATAGTTTGCCTCCCATTTCTGTGTATATTGACGAATGGGCTTCTATTCTGTATTCTGATAGTTGTGTTATGTTGAGGAAAGTAACTGGAACTTTCATTTTTCTCACAACACTACCAACCACGTTCATTATCCTCTTGTCGGAACCAGTTCCCCAGTGTCCTTTTTTCGTGACTGGTTTTGTTTCGTTGTAGCATTTGATCCCTCCCTTGTTGTTCCAGTCCGCACTCCTACATAACTTCCAAAGAGATATTTAGAAGTTTTCACCTTTAAAGCTACCAAAACTAATGTCCATATAATGGATCCCATTGTTAGGTTTGTTTATTTAGTTGATAATCTCATCACTCAATTTACGTCAAACATATCAAAATCATGTTCGCCTGGCAAAATTTTAGAAATTGTTGGACACACTTAGTGCTGTAACGAGGTAAATACGGAAAAATGGGGTACCCCTAAGTACTTTTTTTTCAATTATCCTCATACAAATATGCATCAATGTCACTCGCCGAGTAAAAATATGAAAAGTTCAAATGATAAACGACTAACCTTTGATGAGTAGGGGACATGGTGGTGAAAAATACGCGTGTTTTGTTCTGATCAATGTTTGAGTCGACCCAATTTGCCCATGTTTTCAAAGCAATTCTGTATGAAATTGGAGCATCTAATTCTTCATAACCATCTTCACCGTTTGCAAATGAACCCCATCTATGCCCGAAGCAGCCTTTATCAAAATTTATTTATTTTGGATAAAACAAAAACATTTGTATGATGTCGAGAATCAAACAATTAAATTAACTGTAAAATAACTTACAAGGAATTGATCTTAGTGCCGGTCATCCACCAAACGTAAGTATTGAAAACAAGCACGTTTACTCCTACCCAATGTTTGGCATGTTTTTCAACAGAATCCACTCGAAGTATTCTCTTCTTTGGATCTCCTATTATTTTTAAATCCGTATTTGAGTTTATTAAATACGGTGCCCAATAAAACTCAATCGTCGCATTGTGATCCTGACAAAAAAATCCAATCTCGTTAAATTAAAAAAAAAAAAAAAAGAAAAAAAAAAAGAGACTATTTTAAACCCAAAATTTTATTGTTTCTCGAAGTAGTAACATAGACATTACAGTATTATTTATAAATCTAATCTTGAAAATGTCGGGATCTCCTATATGCATGTACATTTTTAACAGCGTATATGAAACGAGCTACTAGCCTCATTTAGTTAGGTGTTTTTTGGGATTTATTTGTGATGTATGTGTTGTTATTTTACCTTTCAAAAAACGTGGTATGAGTTTTAATCATCTTTACATAGAATCATCTTTCGTGGACAACAAAACTTATATTTTAACATTTTTGTGGCACCAACATTTTCATCTTTTGGTAAAAACAGAAACTGGCCTTTGCCTTTTGAGAAAATTGATGTTCTTGTTCTTTCGGGGCTCAATTACCAGGTACATTTCTAATTTGTACAAACAATGGACTGAAACACGTAAAAGAATACGAGCATTTCCAATGCTTGAGTTGAAGATGACTTGAAAATAGGTTAAAAATTGAAAGAAAGGTAATTCCATTGGCGCGATGACTTAGAAAAAACTTAAAGAAAATATTTAAGAAATCATAATGACTTAGAAAACGGTTAAGCATTGGAGATTCACTAACAATGGTAGATCTATACAACTTATAACGAAGATTAGCACGTCACTTCTAATTAAACTTTTCAGATTTTCATAAATACATTTTAAACATTAAGTAAAAAAGTACTTATTTAAAGCACAAATATATTTATTGAACACATACAATTAATACTCTTCTAAAATGACTTATCACTCAAAAATACAACCATTTTACCACATTGTACAATATAATCGAGATACTAACATCTATTGCTAAATTCCAATAACCCAAACATTCAACACACCAACATTAAAAAAATAATAATAATAAAATAAAATAAAAATGTACAACTTAAAGGAACAATATGGTTAAAGTTAATTAAATATAAAATTTTCGTCACTTATAAAATTGTTTAAACAAAAAACTTAAAATTAAAAAAACATTCATCGCCACAAGTTTTATTACAGAGTGCCTGTCGTTAAATCGGACGAATACCTAATAGATTGATAGTGTTCCATTTTCTCTGAATAAATATATTTCCTCGTCTACGTTATCTTTTCATTTTAACTTGTTCTAGAGAATGAATAAAAATCATAATTTCACTATATTGTACAATCACTTTCGGCCTGTACTAATTTCAAAGAAATTTACATTGAGTAAGCAAAGTACCTTTATTTTAAAGACAGAATGAACTTTTCCACGCTTCATTGATTTTTGATCGTCTGGTATGAGAAATTCAACTAAACAAACAAAAGATTGCCATTGCCCTCTTTGTAGGGAGTCTCCTACGAACATTACCCTCTTTCCACTGATTTTCTCAAGTGCCAATTTTGCATCAAATCTGGTGAAATCAACTCGTTATATCATAAAACTTGTATACGAATGCCTCGACTTGTTAATACCAAATGATTCTTAAAATCACCTAATGGGTGATTTTTTCTTAAGAAATTGGAGTACAACATAAGGAGTGCTTTTTATAAAATTTCGTATTAAGAATTCCAAATGGGTAATATGATATACATAATCACCTTTCTTTATTTGTGTTTACTAGTAGATAATTAATTTGAGAAGACAGATAATGAAAAATTGACAAATAATTATGAAAGACAAAATATGAACTCGAGTAGTATATGCAATTATTATTGATAATCAATTTCGCTCTTTGTTATAACTAGCATGGTACCCGCACAAAGCAGCGGGTTCGAGGGAGAATGTTGTTTAATGATTTTATGATTTTACGTTTTTTTGCCAATATTGTTTAACGATTTACTATAAACATATTATATGCAAATCTAAAAAGTTATTAATTTTAATTATAAACATATTAAATTCATTATATAGTTACATTTTGATTATTGTAACATTTAATTTAATGTGCAGTTGTATTTTTAAATTTTATTTTAATTTACTAATAATAGAATGTGTGTTACCTTAATTTTTTAATATTTCTAAAGATAGAGGGCCTTAAATACATTTTAATGAGTAGAGATAGAGATTGTAATTCAAGCGTACACAATTTGGGAAAATTTTCTTCAACGTGGCGTAAAAATATGGGTGTCAATTTTAGAGATACGTTCTTGATTTCAGGTTATGCATTTTCACGAAGTGATGATGCATGGCTTTACACTTGAAATTCTATATCCGTGAGGGGAGGAGGAGGAAAAAAAAGCATGGAAGAGTTACTAGATTAGATGGAAGTTCTACTACCTTGGAAGGATGCAATCATCAAGTTGCCATTCCCAGAGACGATAATCCGAATTGGGTTTTCCATTCTTAACACAAGATACTTGCCTATCAAGGTATGGACAAGTGAGGTCAGTGTACAGCGGCTTAAATGAGCGATTGTAGACCCATTTCCCTTGGGCAACGTTGCATTCATCAGGGTCAAAGTTGAATCTGTCATCTACGATAGACTTAAATCTATTATCTTCCCTTGCGTTTCTTTCATCTATTGCATTCAAAAGATTAAACGTTTGAACATAATCACTAAACATATAAACACTAAACACAGAGGCATAAGAAAATGTCTAAGTCTTTTAACATTAAATGTTTAAGAAATGTACCTTGAATCGACTTCTTTGTGGACTTAGAATAACCCTTTTTTGCACAAGACTTGGACGTAAAATAAGTTGTAGATGATAGTAAATTGATTCTCTCAGCATACAATAAAACTATAAACAACAAAGAAAATATCAAGACTATAAGGACAGAAAGAGAGAGCTTCGTATGCAGATGTTTAGCGGCAATACCCATCGAACAAGTCTTTTCTTTTTGCTGAGAGAAAATGTAAGCCTTGATTGAATCTTAAACATGACAATTTCATGATATTATATGGTAGAGGTGATTTGATCTGTTAGGTATAATGAAAATTTGAATGATTATGAATTTCTTTTTCATGGAGGAGTTTGGAGTAGGAGTGAAGCTAAAGCATTGCATATTATATTATTTCTTTACAAAACATTTTCTTTATAGAGGTTAGAATGCAACCACACTTCGAAAGTTGGCGCAAATCAATTCTTTTAAAACAAATACGGAGTAATATATTGTAGTAGTATATTCCCTTACAAACATTTAAAAACATTTTTTTTTTCACAAATATTATTATTAGACGAGAATTGTATTAATTTGAGTTTTTATTAGTAACTTAAGTATTCCTCTACTTAAACTCGGTTATCTACACAAGGACAAGGGACCATGCATATGGTAGCTATGCTGTTTATTTACAAGATGGTGACATGATGAGTGCGGAAAGAGTTTCAACAACAATGATGTGTGGAGTTAGCTGATGATGAAATAGACATTACACTAGTAGCCAAAAATGAAATATTACATGAATGCTAATTTTTTGTGTTAACGATTAATTGCATTTATAAATTTTGCAAAGTTGACTAATTGTTTGCTGATGAATTAACATTTGTGATAATGCTACTTCCAACGTTTTGATCTTACTAGGCTCCTTATACAAGCACTAGCTTCATAGCCCGCCCGGATGGGCGGGCTAGCTTCATAATAAAACTAGACGAATTCTAACCGGATGTACATAAATTTATGAATAACGGCAAATGTATTCAACACAAAAAATGGGAAAAAAAGAAGAAAGTGTTCATGTAATTTATGTAAAAAGAACTACTACACTTTCAAAGTCATTGTCATATCATACAAGCCATATATTAACTTAATGAAGCCTAAAATTGGGTTAGTGTGTTTCGCATTAAAGTCTAAATACATGAACTAATTATCAACTCAAGTTGATCTAACTATATTGATACTTATCAGCAATTCAGCGTCTCCTTGATTACTGAATGAAATGCGTCTTTTAGCAGCAACAACAATTCCAACACCACGTTTTGAAGGAGGAAACGTTTTCTGGTTGATCAAGCCTCAGAATAACTTTCCAAAAGCTCTTTGACCCAAGAGAGAATCCTGGCAGAAGTTAGCTCTTTCTAGATCAACAAACTTAAATACTTTCAGAATTGGACTAAGAATTCTTAAATATGCACGTTGTTCACCAATATCTAGAAATATATTGCTAGCACTTCTAGTGACATCATTGTGATTACTTGATATCTTGGGATCACCGATGGCTGAAATACATTAATAGGAGCAAATTTAAAGATGGCCAATACACAAATGTATAGAGAAGTGCACGTATTTTAGTGGAGATAAAATACCAGAGCTTTATCCCTTAAAGATAAACATACTCTTAGAAGTTACCATATGTAAAAGCTACTTCTTTTCATGTACCAGGGCTAGTAATTTCATCTGGGTCTCTTGAGAACTTCTCAATGTTGTCAAACATGTTGACAACAAAAAAGCGTGCTCTGTCTAGCTTGTACCCACGCGTCTTCTCCTTAGCGTGTTCTGCTCTCTACAACAATTTTGTCGCCATCTTGCTAAATAATAAATCCAAAAAAATAGAAGACATCTTATTGAAAGATATATCAAGAAGCGATTCAATAATTCACTGTCATGGAGACACTTATTCTAATATTAGAGGGTTTTCTTAACAATATTAAGGACTTTAATAGCGAAGCACCTTGTATGCATAAAAAAATATAACCTGTTTAAAATAATTTATAAATTTTGTATCCATCAAGAGTACCAAACTATTGACAGTTAAAATATTATCATGTTTTTGGAATAATATGTGTGAAAAACTAGAAGGGGGGTTGAATAGTTTTACCGATTTTAAGTTGATTTCAAAAACTTTAGATTCGATATTATGTGAAATCGTATGGATGTTGAGAACGTATAGATCTAATGATAATGCAAGCAAATAAATAAAGTTAAGGGATAGAAAAGACACAACCGATTTATAGTGGTTCGGCTACAAGGTCACTTTCCTTGCCCTACTCCACTCCCCGAGTCACCTACTCGAGAGTTCAAGCACTATGTCAACAAACTCCTTCACTTGGCGGAGAAGCCTTCACAACGTTGCTTACATTTTTTCCGGTACAAAGCTAGATACCGAGTTCGTAGCACGGTGGACCAAACCAACACAACTACTACACAACAAATATGTGAAATATCAAATACAAGATCTTCGCTACAGAAATCTTGCGGAGTGACACATCAATCAAGGACCCCTTGCTTGGATGACTTGTAGAATGCTCGTGATCTCGCCTTAGAGAAGGACCTATATGAGGATCACAAATAGAAAGAAAGAAGAACAACTCTCTAGATCAAGTGATCTATATGTTAGAAGAGAATGAGAGTGTATGAGAGATTTAGTAAGAAGAGGGGTGAGTTAGAATGAAGAAATGGCTCTCTATTTATAGGCAAATTTCTTCTCTGTTCCACGGATCCCTCCCACTTGGGATCCGTCTAGTGTAATCCTAGGGATCCGTGGTATGCTCCTCTTTGCCCATAGGTTTTTTGGTTATGGGTCATGGGTTATGGGTTGGTCCATGGGTTTTCTTTAGATTCAATGTATCTAAGTATACATTGTATCTAGCCAACTTGGGTATGGGTTATGATCCATGGGTTATGGTCCATGGGTTATGGTTTTTACCCATCCTAATAAACTATTACAACAAATGCTTAATTATTACATTTTTGTATTTAAATGGCTATATGTAAATGCTTTACAAAAATAACATGTATCCTTATAATTATACTTAAGATAACATTACATTTGTTATCAACAAAACACAAAGAGATCGCAAAATATTAATAAACGTTTTTACGGTTTATTTGTATTAACAATCTCCCCCTTTTTGTTGATGACAAAACATAATGTTATGATGAGTAAAACTTATGAATTGATGTAAGTTTTGAAAGCCCCTAAGTTTTACTTCTTCTCCCCCTTTTTGTCGAAACAAAAAGTTAACCCTTGGAAGAAATAAACAAACTTCTAACTCCCCCTTGACGGTAGCTCCCCCTTGTTTGGGGCGTCAAGTGAAGAAAAATAAAAAATCCTACAAAAAAGAAAGGTTAGTAACATGCTTATATAATCTTGTGGTTGCCGAGAATCAAGATTGGGAGCCAATGTATGTAAACAAGGCCTTATAATAAAACAACAAATTGTAGTGGTATGTATGCCACTTACAAGCATGTAAAAATAAGAACAAGACTTGTTCTTGAAAATGACTTCAAAAGAAAAATAATACTAAAAGTAGAAAATAGTAGTAGTGATTCCTTCCATGCTTGCATAAGGTTATGGATGGAGGTTTTGATGAGTAATGGTATTGATGCGATCAAGGATGTGGTTGAGTATGAAACGCATTTCTTCCCTAACTTCTATTGCAATTTCCCTAGTGGATTGACAATGTTCACAATGTAAATCATGTGGGTAATGAGTGCGGAAGTTTTTCGGGTTGTTTTGATTTGAGTTATGCGAAAGTTGTGGTGGAAAAATAGGAAAATATGGATCAATATCCGGAATGTTTGTAAATGGTGGTGGAAAAGAACCTAGATGT
Organism: Chrysanthemum makinoi; assembly: GCA_910596185.1. NCBI lineage: Eukaryota > Viridiplantae > Streptophyta > Magnoliopsida > Asterales > Asteraceae > Chrysanthemum > Chrysanthemum makinoi. The sequence goes on from OU343224.1 coordinate 341,135,692, forward strand.
TCTTGTAATGTGATGGGAGCTAATGGTGGTGATGTTTCAAGATCTTGAAAGATAGTATTTGGAGATGTGGGTGGTGTTGAAAAGACTATTTCTTTTTGTTTAGGTTTTTTAGATCTTGTTGGAGTCTTAAGGAGTTCCAAAAGAGTGACTTTAGGTGGTGATGAAGTTGGTGTACTTGTTGGTGATGAGGGAGGTGCTATAATGGAAGCATCTTGTGGTGAGTTATTTGTTGAGGATGAACCATTTGAGGTTGGTTTTGCTAAACAACAAGATCGGATACTAATCCGTGCGGATATCCTAGTATTTGATTGTGGTATTTTGGATGGTGTAAGTACAAAGGTTTGAATATCATGATTGTTTGTACTAGATGATTCTCCTAAAGGGTTTTTGGATGACATGATGAAGTGTGTTTGTGAGAAGGAGATGGAGTATGCAAGCATTTTGGGAGTTCTATATATATAGAAAAACAAAGTATTGTAATGAATGCTTGACCCAAAATGTGGATTAAAATCTAATGATTAGATATGAATTCAAGGCATGTGATCATGAGAACACAAGCATTAAAGAGCATACTCCCAAAAAATGAAAAAAATGTGGATTTTTCATCCAAAGTGAAAAAATAGAAGTTGAAAACAGCTTCTGTTTCACGGATCCTTCCCTTGAGGTATCCGTCCAGCATGAAGGCTGGGATCCGTGGGTCTGGTGATTCAGGCAGCACAAAATTTTCCTTTTGGAAACATTTTTGCCTAGTGTGTGCCTATATGCAAACTATTTGGAGTTTCGGTTATCTCGGCCCCTAAATAGAAAATAAACTAGAAGTATAAAACCAACCTATTGAGATAACCCGAAAACACATATTTAGTACATGAGTACGTAATTTTGTGTTATCAATGCTCCTAATTCATTGTTGCTTAAATGAATGTACCCGAATACACATATTAGTTATGTGTCCCCTTTAGCATTCAAAAGACATGAGATGCAATGAAAACGTGTTTTTACTTTGTATTAATAATGAAAAAGCGATTTGTCCTAGACGTGAGAAATTGCTTTTGTGAAATTGATACGGGAAGGTATCATCCTTTTAGAAAACATTGTGAAAGTAGATTTTCTTTGAAAATGTGTATATGAAAAATAAGAAAGCTATAAGTGGAAAACTCATCTTGGGTTTTGAAAATTCCCGTATTGTTTGTGAGTTGTGCGTGAAATAGAAATCCTAGACTCAGAAAGAAGAAGGCTAGTGTTTACATACCTTGTAGAGTCAAATATGTTACGACGTTTGTTCCATTAGACAAAGACCAAGACGAAGTAGGTTGAATTGTTCCCGCTTCAACGGTTTGGTGAGGACGTCGGCTATGTTGTCTTCGGATGCTACCTTCTCAATAGAGATGTTCCCCTTTTGAACATTGTCTCTTAGGAAGTGATGACGAATCTCTATATGCTTTGTGCGAGAATGCAATACCGGATTCTTGCTTAAGTCGATGGCACCTCTGTTGTCACATAGGATGGCTATGTCGCTTAGATGGATGTCGTAGTCTACTAACGCTTGTTTCATCCATAGTGCTTGTTGGCATGCATTGCCGGCGGAGATGTACTCGGCTTCGGTTGTTGATATTGCAAGTGCCATTTGTTTCTTAGAAAACCAAGATGTTAAACAACATCCCATAAAAGTACATACCCCACTTGTACTTTTTCTATCAACGTAATCACCGCATGGTCGAATCTGCATATACAATAATTGTTTCTACTCCCGTGCCCTTAGGATACCATAATCCTAATTGTGTTGTACCCTTAATATATCTAAATATCCTTTTTACGGCTTCTAGGTGTGATGTTTTAGGGTCTTCTTGAAACCTAGCACATAAGCAAACACTAAACATGATATCCGGCCTACTTGCCGTGAGGTACAGAAGGCTACCTATCATGCCACGATATTTAGTATTATCTACGGATTCCCCGTCTTCATCTTTTGTGAGTTTGGTGTCGGATGACATTGGAGTCCTACTTGGTTTTGACTCTTCTAGACCGAATTTCTTTAACATCTCCTTGATGTATTTAGATTGATTGAAGAATATACCATCTCCTACTTGTTTTATTTGTAGACCAAGAAAGAAACTAAGTTCTCCCATCATACTCATCTCGAACTCGTCATGCATGATTTTATAGAAATCATCACACATGTCTTGACAAGTGGATCCGAATATAATATCATCTACATATATTTGTACTATGATTATATGTGACTCTCTTTTCTTAGTAAAAAGTGTGTTGTCAACTAACCCCATGGTGTAGTTATGTTTAACTAGAAATGACTGGAGTCTATCATACCAAGCTTTTGGAGCTTGTTTAAGACCGTAAAGGGCTTTCTTTAATTTATACACATGTTTGGGTTTTTCAAAATCAATGAAGCCCGGAGGTTGAGCTACATATACTTCTTCATTTATGAAACCATTTAGAAAAGCGCTTTTGACATCCATTTGATAAAGCTTTAGATCATTAGCAAAAGCATACGCAAGAAGTATTCTTATAGACTCTAATCTAGCCACGGGAGCGTAGGTCTCATCAAAGTCTATTCCCTCTTGTTGGTTATACCCTTGAGCAACGAGTCTAGCCTTGTTCCTAGACACTATTCCGTTTGCATCTAATTTGTTTTTATAAACCCATTTGGTTCCTATTATGGTTTGATTACTCGGTGGAGGGACAAGTGTCCAAACATCATTAGAAACAAATTGATTTAGTTATTCTTGCATAGCCATTACCCAACTTTCATCTTTTATGGCTTCTTGTGTATTCTTAGGTTCTAAGGTTGAAACGAAACAAAACAAGCTACTTTGGTTTTGAACTTGAGACCTTAATGTTCGTTCATTTAGTTTTCTTATGACTTTTTCTACGGGGTGATCTTTGGACTCTTTAATGTTTATTATTTCATCACTTAGAGGTTCTTCTTCTTCACTTATCTTTTTCTTTATTACTATAGCTTCACTTTCTATAATCTCGTCATCGACAAGAGGTGGAGAGGGTTTGGGTGGACTTTCATCAAATTTTATATTTAATGACTCTTCTACCTTCATTGTTTCTTTGTTTAATATGACGTAAGCTTTGCTATTTGGCGAGTAACCTAAAAAGATACCTTCGGTTGATTTAGGATCAAATTTTGTAAGGTAATATTTAGTGTTAAGAATAAAACATTTACTACCAAAGACTCTAAAGTGATTTAACGTAGGCTTTTTGCCTCGAAGTAACTCATATGGAGTTTTTCCTAAGATTGGTCTAATCAAGACTCGATTGAGTATATACGTTGAAGTATTAACGGCATTACACCAAAACTTTTGAGGTATGGATTGTTCATTAAGCATGGTTCGACTCATTTCTTGTAGAGTTCTATTATTTCTTTCTACTACCCCTTTCGATTGTGGAGTGCGTGGAGCCGAGAAGTTGTGAGTAATACCATTAGCGTTACAAAAAGCTCCGAATTGCACTTCATTATCGAATTCCCTACCATGATCCGTCCTAATAGACACTATGGGACTTCCTAGTTGTCTTTGGATCTTTTTGCTTAATATTTCAAAATAGTTAAAGGTTTTCGTTTTGTTCTTTAAAATTTTTTTCCATGTATACCTAGAGTAGTCATCAACTATTACCAAAGTGTAGTAGTTGCCTCCATAACTTTGGATAGCGGATGGACCAAATAAATCCATATGTAGTAATTCTAGACACCTAGTTGTGGACACCATGTTTTTAGCTTTATGACTCGAATGAGCTTGTTTTCCTACATTACAAGCATCACAAAAATGATGTTCATATTTTAACTTAGGTAGATCTCTTACTAGATCTTTGGATGATAGCGATTGAAGAAGTCGCATGTTGGCGTGACCCAATCTTCGATGCCATAAGGTCGAAGTATCATCCATAGAGGTAAGACATAGTTTGTCTTTAGGTTCATTACCGATTTTAATGACATAGACTCCATGTTTCCTAATTCCTCTTCCTATGGTTATGCCATTTTTTAGTATCTTACTACCGGTTTCGGTAAAAAGTACATTGCACTTTTTATCACATATTTGTCCTATACTTAAGAGGTTAAAGTTTAGGTTTTCTATGTGACACACATCGTTAATGGTTAGAGATTTGTTAGAAATCGTACCTTTACCGATGATTCTACTTTTGCTATTTCCAAACACCACATTACCTCCATTTATGGATTCATATGTGGAGAATAGATCCCTATTGCCGGTCATGTGCCTCGTGCACCCGCTATCCTTGACCCATTCATCGGGGTCTAGGTCGACCTTTAAGCACACCTAAAACAATAATAAACTCAAAAGTTTGGTCCCTATTTGTTCATGGGTCCATTAGTGTTAAACATTCCATTCATGTTAGACATGTATGGATAAGATGAGTATGCATTCCATGGAGCAAAGTTTTGAAAAGGAAAACCGTTTTGCATGTTTTGATTACATCCCATTTGATGGTTACTTTTTGGGTAAACGTTATTTGGTCTCCTAAATGAGTTAGGTTTTGAAAAAGATGGAGCTTTGTTTCTTGCAAACGTAGGATTATATTTTGGAGGTGGTTGTCTAGTGGTGACATGATTTGGTTTCTTCCTATTAACTATGACAAACTCAGTTCTAGATGAAGAAGCTACGTTATTGCTACTGTTTGCTACAGCAGATCCACGGATCCCTTTCTGTACACTAGCCGGTTCCCCTTTTTAGGGGATCCGTGGGATCCGCCACAACAGTGGCTGGTTTTTCTAGTTCCTTAACAAATTTTGTTTCTTTACTTTCACTAGTTGACGGATCAAGTTGTTGACTACCTAGACCCACCCTTTTGATTGTTACCGGTTTTAACGTCATCGAGTATTGTATCTAAAGTGTTCGTGCTCATTCTAGCAATTTTAGAATCTAAGTGATCCACTAGTGTTTGAAGTTGAACGCAAAGTTCACATTCACCACTTGCTATTTTACCCTTCTCTAAACGTTTTAGTTTTGCTTTTAATTCTATGACTTCTTTATCTAAACGTTGGTTTTGACTCTTTAAAAGCTTGTTTTTGTTAATTAGTTTTAAGCTAATATTGCATAGTTTATCATATTCGTTATGCAATGAGTCGTCATCAAGTGATGAGCTAATATAGTATTCGTGACATACCTCATCATTTGCCATGAGACAAATTTCTTCGTCCTCCTCGTCGCTCATTCCCCATGTGACGCTCACGAACGCTTTTTGATCATCCCATTTGGGACACTTACTAATAAAGTGGTTTAGGTCCCCACATTTAAAGCAAGTACGATCATCCTTTGGCTTCTCGTTCTCTTTGCTTTTCCGAAAGCCTTTCTTATCGTCATACGGTTGTTTGACGTATCTACCCTTTCTTCTAAAGAACTTTTTAAAGTCCCTTACCGCCATATCGTACTCTTCGTCGTCACTACTCGAAGATGAGTTCTCCTCATCGTTCGAAGCCTTTTTGGCTTTAAGGGCAAGATATTTGTGTTTCTCTTTCACCTTTGAGGCTTCGGAATCTTTAGCAAGGACAAGCTCGTAGACTTTTAGGTTGCCTAGGAGTTCATCGAGGGTGAGGATTGTCAAATCTTTTGACTCTTCGATTGTCGTCACCTTGGATCTCCACTTCGATGGAAGTGCCCTTATATATCTCCTAACATGGTTATGGCTAGAAAAAGATTCATCAAGTGCTTGTAAAGATGTAATAATAGTATTAAAGTTAGCAAATGAATGATCTATAGTTTCCTCATCCGATATTGAAAATTGTTCATATTGTTGAACAAATAAATCAATTTTATTATTTTTAACTTGTTGGTTGCCTTGATGAGTTACAACTAAAGAATTCCAAATTTCTTTAGAGGTTTTAAGCAGAGAAATTCTTTCGAATTACTTTTTCAGTAAAGCATTATATAAAACCATTTTTGCTTCACTATTTTTAGAAAGCTTTTTCTTCATTTCATCGTTTAGTTTATCATGAGGTATGTGAACTAAATTTCCTTTATCATCATTTGAGGTAGCCTCAAAATCACCTTCAACAATAATGTACCAAAGATCAATATCTTTAGACTTCACATATGTTTCGAATCTATTTTTCCAATATATAAAACCATTAGTTTCAAGTAGTGGTGGTCGTTGTATAGATTGCCCTTCCTTATAATTTTCAGAACCCATAGTGATCGAAAAGTTTTTAAAATACAATTTTATTTTAAAACTTTTATAAACTTAGCTCTGATACCAATTGTGGAAAACTAGAAGGGGGGTTGAATAGTTTTGCCGATTTTAAGTTGATTTCAAAAACTTTAGATTCGATATTATGTGAAATCGTATGGATGTTGAGAACATATAGATCTAATGATAATGCAAGCAAATAAATAAAGTTAAGGGATAGAAAAGACACAACCGATTTATAGTGGTTCGGCTACAAGGTCACCTTCCTTGCCCTACTCCACTCCCCGAGTCACCTACTCGAGAGTTCAAGCACTATGTCAACAAACTCCTTCACTTGGCGGAGAAGCCTTCACAACGTTGCTTACACCTTTTCCGGTACAAAGCTAGATATCGAGTCCGTAGCACAGTGGACCAAACCAACACAACTATTACACAACAAATATGTGAAATATCAAATACAAGATCTTCGCTACAGAAATCTTGCGGAGTGACACATCAATCAAGGACCCCTTGCTTGGATGACTTGTAGAATGCTCATGATCTCGCCTTAGAGAAGGACCTATATGAGGATCACAAATAGAAAGAAATAAGAATAACTCTCTAGATCAAGTGATCTATATGTTAGAAGATAATGAGAGTGTATGAGAGATTTAGTAAGAAGAGGGGTGAGTTAGAATGAAGAAATGGCTCTCTATTTATAGGCAAATTTCTCCTCCGTTCCACGGATCCCTCCCACTTGGGATCCGTCTAATGTAATCCTAGGGATCCGTGGTATGCTCCTATTTGCCCATGGGTTTTTTGGTTATGGGTCATGGGTTATGGGTTGGTCCATGGGTTTTCTTTAGATTCAATGTATCTAAGTATACATTGTATCTAGCCAACTTGGGTATGGGTTATGATCCATGGGTTATGGTCCATGGGTTATGGTTTTTACCCATCCTAATAAACTATTACAACGAATGCTTAATTATTACATTTTTGTATTTAAATGGCTATATGTAAATGCTTTACAAAAATAACATGTATCCTTATAATTATACTTAAGATAACATTACATTTGTTATCAAAAAAACACAAAGAGATCGCAAAATATTAATAAACGTTTTTACGGTTTATTTGTATTAACAATATGGTAATGCTTAGTTCAAATTGTATGCTACATACCCATGAGGAGTTCAGATTGTGAAGTTGTGTGCTTTTCTTGGTGTTCCTACCTTTATGCTGGCCAATAAACATGTAGCAGAAGACACTGAAAGCCGTAAGGATTTACCATGGTTATCATGACATAGTTCTTCGATAGGCAACGAATGCAAGATAATTTTTTTTGCCTACTTCTCCTGCAAATTATGAAAGCATAACACATGTTAAATAGTCAAATAATATGTCTATATACATTATAAAACCATACATGCCACAAAATTACATAGCCATGTTCTGTAACGACATATGTTTCATCATTCTGTGCTCCATATTAATACTAAGAGAAATTCAGCATTACCTTATTGGTAAAACTTCCATTTCAAACCATGAGTTCATAAATTAGGAATCATTATTTTATTTCATGAAGACTAAGACATTCGTAGGGCAAAAGAAATGTTTTTCTAACAAACAAACATCTGCTTATTATATGTGTTAATTACCCTCCAACAATTACAAAGTAGACAAGTAGGAACCTATAATTAGAACTTAACGGTGTTGCCAGAAAAGATAATCATTGCAAGTTTTTTAACTACTATAGAAATACACGGCTAATATCACAATATCAGTGTTTTGTTCACAAGAATGAGAGTGCTCAATTTTAAAAATACTAAACATCGTTTTTAGTTAACCGGAAAAAAGTTGGTAGTATGCCAACAAATTAATCGACATCCAGTCAAATGTTAAGACTACAAAAATAGGTGGATGTACCAATAAGGGAGTGCACACTAAACTTAAATGTGTGCTTAACATTTACAGATAATAGAGATTATAGCATATATATGTTCAACATCAAAATCAATGCATGTTATAATAATATACAAGAGCCATATGAATATCACCAATAAATCAATAGATATTCAAAATAGAGACAACAATTGTAATAATTAAGGTTGGAAAGTGATACCGATCACTGAAGTCATCATTATGCCATGGAGGTCACATGAAATACTTCTCTCCATCTATTGTTTATCCACTTGAATGGGAAGGAGTCAATCACTTTGTAGGATTATTGAGAATATTGCATTCCTGCATAGATCAATTCAGCCATTCAAAAAAAAAGTAGCAACGACGAAATGTTTCATGACTTGACCAATAGCTATGTTGATTAAGAAAAATGTGGGATGACCTTATTCATCAGTCACTCTTATACTAACTTCTAAATCTTAATTCAATGTTTTTATTAAATAAAAAAATTCAAGTAAACAACTTACTGCAATAAAACACAAATACCAAACTTTTTAATCATCTTAGTTTTTTTTTCCTTTTGATAGGTCCGTAACAAATAGGTCCAAGTATCTAAATTCATGTATTCGTGCTCACTATAGCTCAATGTAATCAAATTTAAATGTAATAACAAAATGATAATAAAAAAATCTAGTACGACAGTGGTGCATAAATATGAAACATAGGACTATATTAAGCTAGTGCGACAGTGTTGCATAAATGTAATAACAAAATTAATTGGTGTGGCAACTGACCTCATTATGTTTGTGGCACTGTCTGCTATTATTCCCAGTTGTGACCTTGGCCCTTGTGCTGGCTCATTCTGCTGTGGAGCTACAAACTAAAAACAATGAGTGCATAAAAAGATACTTTGGATTGGAAATAATTCGTGTTTGTTTGATCATATTTCTTGCGCCACAGTAGTAAGTCTTAATAAATTTTCAATAGCTTCAACATAATTGTCTAATCCAACGTTCTAAATAATTCCTAGATTATTTATTTTCACAAGCGTGTATCTATACAATTCCCTAAAACCCACAAAGTTTATGTGTATAAAACATTCACGCAATGATATACAACAATGATTAAAAAGTTGAACTCGAACATACCTTGTAATTTTGGTTGTTGTGAATCATCAATCCGATCTACGAAAACCACAAATGTAATGATAATCATATATTTACAGGGTCTAATTTCACACAAGCAATTTACTAACCATCTCTTCGGATTTAGGAAGCATGCCTTGCCATTAGGAGATTGCATTTGCATGCTCCACATATGTTGCATTAGTTCCAATACCTAATATCATAGCTGCGATTAAATCCTTATTACTGTATTTGCCTCCAGCTAAAGTACCAACTGTATCATTCATCTGCATTTTCAACCACAATATTCCTTTATGCTATGGCAAAACTGTTTAAGTTTTCTTATATCTAACAGTGATGAAGGGTACCTTAGAAAGATCTGAAGCAAACAGGGATAGTTGCGCTTGACTCCCTAAGTAGATACATGTGATCATGTTGTACTCTTAACTGCATATCTACATAATTGGAAACAAGACGACATCTTTATTAAGTATTAAAATTAACCCACAATCCAAAAGGTAATATTGTGTTAATACTAATACCTAAGCAATATCTTTTCCGTTACCTGAAGCAATAAATGTTGATAAATATAAATAAAGGACAACAACCAGACTAAAATTAAACATTAGTAAGATAAATCATAACCAAAACGGGGTGCACCTTCAACTGATGTTATTGATTGAGACCCATTAGAGATTATAACACAATCCAAGTTAACACATTAATGGTTCAACATAGTCATCTCTACATTCGACTATTGGCTTGAATAGACTTACCAACGCAGACTAAGGATCAAATGAGAAGAATTCTTAAAATAAGAAGGATGAGAGATAACTATAACTACACATTAGAGATGCATCAATTTGAATTAGATGCATCCTTAATCTTTTAGATGCATTATAATATATTTTATAACTAAAAATTATATGCATATACATATATTAGATGCGTTTTCTTAAGTTAGACAAATCCTATGCATTTTTCATCCTCTGCGGGTCAAATTTGTTGCTAGTACTACTTTGCATCGTTTTCACTTCAAAATAACTTTCAAAACTAATTATGATGCATCTAAATGAATAAAGATGCATCTAATTTAAGTCGATGCATCTCAAATATGAAGTTATGGTTATTTCTCATTCTTCTCATTTTAAGTTTTCTTCTCATTGGATCCTTACCCTACCAACGCATCTAAAGTCACAAGATAAAACGTGTCTTAACTCATCAGCGTTGTATTATGGGTTCCCTCCTCGAATGTCTTTGACCGTGCATCGAGGAATCCCAAAATCCACTGCAAAGTGATAGGGTACCTGGGTACGTACAGGTTACAAGCCAAGTTGAGTCTTAGCTCAAAAGTAAAAACATAGGATAAGAGAGTTCATACATTGGTCAAAATGGAACTTATAGATATTTTTTGGTGTGACATCAAAAGTCACTCCCATTTCACGGAAATCTGCTTTTAGTTTTACAAAATGTCATTTTAAGTGATTATTTATTATTTTCCTATATAATAAAATTTTGCTGAACACTCACGAATTAAATTAACTGATTGCTAAAACTTCAAGCAGCAGAAACACCTCAAACGATGAATCATTGAAACCATATTTTTTGGATTATAAGGTTTAGTTATTCGAATGAGACGAATGATTTAAACGTAAATTTAAGATCAAACATACCTTACTGCCTTACAATGATTGTTGATACTTAACTCCCAATAATCAACCCCATCAGTGAGTCATCAATCCGAACTACAATAACTATAAACCTTATTAGCTACAAATCATACAAACATGATTATGTGATTAAATAATTGTAAATCATAGAACATGATATATGAGACTGATTTAATAATACCAACCTATTTTGAACAATCATATAAACAATCAGACAACAAAAAAAAAACATAAGAAAAACAATCAAAGCATTTATATATTGGTTATTTAATAATTAATCAAACAAAGATAAAAGACACATAATCAAACAAATGAATCATTTATTTTCATAGAATTACGAAATCACAAACCTGGAATAGATGAGTCGACCTGATTGAGGTCGCATATGTGGGCGTTTAAATAAGCGGGGTGAGTATCGATTATGAATTCTTGGTTGGAATAGTTTATGTTGTTAGGGCTTAGAGTTGATTGATTTACATTTAGGGTTCCTTGCCGTCATTTTTATGTGGATCTTGATTTTGATTTTGAAATCTTGAAATACATCAACATAAACATGGTAGAGATTGAGGGGATTTGGCTATTTTTACGAGTTATGGTTCGGTTTCAAAGCAAAGCGTGAAATGGGGGATGATGACTGGCATTGAATTTTTAGTGTAAAAGCTGCATATATGACTACAAACTGAAGTATATTACTTTGGAAGTAAAAGATAATACACAAATATGTGGATTGCCTCAGTGGTTCAGGCGTGAGGCTGTGAATGTTTAGACCCATGTTTGAATCTTGGTTGCTACAAAAAAAAATTTATAATGTAACCGGATGTAGTGCCATGGTGGCATTTCCACGTCATCATAGAGGTGCCATGTCAACATTAAAATGCCTAGTAAGCATTAATGATGTGGCATGTGTAGTCTCATATATATTTACTAGCTTCATAGCCCGCCCGGATGGGCGGGCTAGCTTCATTATATTACTTGACGAAGTTTAGTTGGTCATTTTGAGGTTTCTAAGTATTGATTGAAATCTTTCCGATACATGCATTAAGATCATAAGGCACGGCAATGAATGGAAAACTAAGTCCTAATTCACTGTGAAGCATGTATATTGTAGTCAGTTAAGTGTCTTCATGTTTGAACCACCATCCTTCGTATTTATTGTCAAGTTCGAAACTTAAAGGTCACTTTTTGAATATCATGCGTCATTTCATTACAATATATCATACGCGCACCACCACGTTTGTACCAAAAACGCATGTTGTCAAAATGTACATTGTATTCCCTGCATACGAAACGAAAAGAGTATTTACACACAACTGCAAACACAAAGATGTGAAGGGAAATAAATGAGTGTCGTTTTTGTTTTACCATTCTTTTTCAAATATGGCCACTACAGTACGAGTGTATTGGCATTAAGTTGTTGAGATAAATAACCTTTCATATCTGCAAGAATTAAACCTTTCATAGCATGATAAGTGTGGTTAGAAACTAAATTTAACTTCAAAACTTATACGAGTCAAATGGGAAAACTTTAAATAGTTGGTAATATATGTTGTGATTAGTACCAGTGAAATAGTTGCTTGGCCATTCCTTAATGTCTAAGGAGTGATTATGGAACAGAGAAAAATTACCTCGGTTCAAGCTATAATAACATTCATGAAGTAGTTAATCTAATTGTGAAAAAAAAAAAAAAAAAAAAAAACATCGAGTTTAAACGCACCCATTTAACATAATTGTTTTTTAACTTACTCATTCTCTAGAGGTAGAACAAATTTGGGTACTTCGATATGGTTCATTCAATGACACAGTCAAATTGACATCCTGAAAATAGAATAAATATCTATCACGCCGAAGTTAACACATAAATAGAAAAATGTCAAGCATTTGACTGGTGTACGACTTCTTTTACCTTCACGGATAAGAATCTCCAAAAAGCCTCTTCAAGTATGAATAATCTGGCTTGTCTTAAAATCTCAAGCATTTGAGCAAATGTACGACTTCTTTTACCTTCACAAATAAATAAGTCTTGAAAAAGCCTCTTAAAATTTTCCGTACCACCTGTTGTGATAAATTTAGTGTCATGCAAGTTTATATGAGTGTTTACTCATACATAATCATGCATTACAACATTAACCTACTAAAGCATTTAATTTAAAGCATGCCTCCTTGGGTACTATTGTACTAATACTATATTCCTGATTCATTCTTTGGATGAGATTTATAGACACACATATATCAAGTTTAACATCTTATATTGTGGCGTAAAACATAAATTCAGAAAATTCAACACAAATATAAAATTCTATATTAGAATTGAACTTGACATCCAGGATATAATTAATGTAAAAGTTTACCTTCATCAATGCCACACTCATGAATATCATCCATGATAACATGAGTCACACCTTTCAAATGTTTATCAACCAGCAATCTTCTCAACCGAATTCCAGTGGTATAGAAAACCAAGCTGGTATTCCTTCCTTTTATACCCTTTAACCTAACTTTAATTTAACCTTCAAAGGGAAGATGATTTTAGAAGAAAATAAACTATTGAAGAAGCCGTTATTCATTAATATAAAACTAACAAAGTGCTTATAGTTTCGCCCAATTTCCCCCTCTTTCAGTAGAATTTTTTTCAGAGACAGACATGGCGAATATTTGTCTAGGCGCAGTTTACATGGCGATTATTGTGGTTGCATTACATGTAGCCCCACAAAAAGAATTAACTTCAGATTCTAAGATAAGCTGGGGAATCTAAGTGGTTTTCCCACAACCAGTTTCACCTTAGATGATAACAACCTCTAGCAAGCACATTATCTTATTGTAAAATTGCATTAAAACTTGATAATATATTGGCTGCTGTAAGTTCTAAGGTACATTTTTCCTATTGACGCCGACTATATATTATGTGAAATGTGTAATACTGTTTGTCCTTTATTTCTCTATTAGTATCATAGTCCCACCTCTAGTGTTAGAAAACCATTACTGAACTTAACCAATTTCGAAAGGAATATAGTTGACAAAACCCAATGTAAAAAGTTACAACTTTTGCAACAAAGTACCAATTTCGAAACCATTATATAAGATTATTGTGGTTGCATTATCATGAATATTTATGGATTAAAAACAACAGCTAACTATTTTGTTAATATTTATATAATGGGTAGTTTTGGGCTAATCATTTAGATCTGACAGCTAAATAAGTAAACTTCTAAAAATTCAAAAAATGAGACGGGACAAATGAGTACATGCGTGATATTTACATATTTTACATAAATTTACTAACCACATATTAGTAGAGCGAGCTCTTGATACCATGTGTAAGTAAAGCCGCCAAAACATACACATAACGAAAAAGCCATAGAAAGAGCAACCTGTCCAATTTCACAAAAAAGACCGTAACCACAACCTATGCTAAAGCACCATCGGGGCAAACAATCCCACTATAAGTTTCAATGTTTTAGATTGATATACATAGGAGATTGCTACGTTCCTGCATTGAGCATGCTGCTAGAAAGAATAGTTCTTATTTTCTCATCCTAGCCAAGCACGGTGATGGTGGTGGAGGTAGAAAACAAAAGGGTTGGCCCAACCATGTCAGATACGAATTTTGAAATAATCAGATAATCAGCTGTATGAAAGTGTAGTGTATATCATGTTTGGATTTGCTTTTGCAGTAACAACAGTAACATAGGTTGTCATATATCCATTATTATTCCTGCATCTTTTACCATATCAAGCACATGTTTCTGCTGTCAAGTTCAAAATCTCATATCTAGCACTTTCAGTATTAAGTTATTAAAAATTCTATTTGTGTTGGAAAAGGATCAAAGCTTGGAGAAAGCATCAACAAAAGCTTCTTATGATGACCGAAACCCAAATTATAAGCATACAAATACCCTAAACTAAAATGTTTAGGAGTGTGGGTTAGGGTGTGCGATGAAGGCCAAGTTTGGTGTGTTCGACACTGTAACTGTATAGTGTAATTTCATTTTTGTTCAGAACTAATCTTAACTAAAATACTATTTTTTTTGCAATAATATCTAGCATGCTACTTATAAACAAATACAAATTGTATGAGCTTGTTTTGACTAAACCTGACGCAGCAATAACAAACCTTATAGCAAACCACACCATACAGTTGCAGCTTCGAACTATGACTCGTAACCAAATAACCTTCATGGTGGAAGCAGAGCAAAATTGAACATACCCAACCTTATAGGAAATGAATAGATTCTGTAACTCAAAATGACACCACCATTTTGAGTCACCATGTAAAATGTTCTCCGGATGAAGTATTGAAAGACTGCATTAATGATATTAGATAGATATATAATCAACTCAGTAGTTGGGAGTTTTTTTTAACATGCATGCATACCTGATCCTCACAACAAATTCCTACAAAGTCCATATTATACAACCTATATTTTTTATTCAAAGACTCAGAAAAGTATAGTAAGAAATGGACAAATTATTGTTCTTGGGTCAACCCAACCTGAATCCACCCTTTAGAGCAAGTACTAATTACATGTTTCAACACACTCTTGTTCATGCCCCATTGGCCATTACCCAACCCACTCATCTTTTCACCATTAAAATACCAATTAAGGATGGAAAATTAGAATGATCTTTTGGCCACAAATAATGTAAAGACGAATGGATAAAAATGTCAAATAGGTTTCAATGTGAAACAAACACAATTTTCAAACCTGCAGGATTCGGGCTAGTTAATGATAATCAGGTATAGGCACTCCAAGCCCTGAAGTCGGAATTTGAAAGAATCTTGTAATAATCTAGTTTCTGGTCCGATTGTACCATCACCAACTACACGTCCATCGATCTTTGTAACTTGGTATTGTTGAAAAATATAATGAGTTAATACAATGTACCACAAGTGGAACTAAAAAATAATTTATATAAATAGAATATGCATATGCTAAATTGTGACATACTGGGCTGAGTTCTCCCATAGTTCCAGTAATCCACACATGAAGTGGATATATCATACTGTTTAAGTGTCTCAATATCACGAAGAATCTTGGATTTATTTACTCAAACTACCATAGAATCTTGATTGATATGGCTTGTGTATATATTAACTACTGTAGAATATTGATTTGTTTATTATGAACTAAGAAACTATTAGACATACGTATTGGTCATAACGACAGTTTTCGCTTCATGTAACCAGAAAGATTAGACTTTTCTTCCGCTACAACCTGTTGACAAATGTTACCATATATGCGAAGCTCAATATGGGTGAAATCTCAGTAATACACACTTATAAGCTGCAAGAACCTGAACCATCATCACGAATTTAGTTAGTATATTGGAACCAACTTTATACAAATGTAATGCATCATATTCCAAGTTTCGATATGCCGCACCAGGGACCTTATCTTAACTTCATTAAAGCCAAGGATTGTGTTTGGCTAATAACAGTTAATCTATCAATACTTAGTGTGCCTAGAGTTAAACATTCACAAGTGAAAACTAATATTATTTAGCATTTACCTGAGTACGTTGCTTAGACCTTGCTTTTCTCCACAAGCTCATTCCATTTCTCGGATAATAAATAAAGATCCAACTACAACACACACAATAATAACCCATAAAAGTTTAAAACTTGATTTAAAAATATCATCTATAAATGAAAAGCACTAAGTTATCGCACACCTCATCAGCGTCTTGGATAACAGGGGTGATCAAACCGCCATTGATCGCAACAGCCACAACAACATTGATACTACCATTATACGTAAAAATCTTCCCATCTTTACAGCAGGGTTCTGCAAAACAGAAGCCTTTGCTAACAATGCAGTCATCATAACACCCTTAGACTTAACCTAAATATCCAATGATTCATTTCCCAACTATCAGAACCCATAATATCTATGAACATTATCAAATGAACATAAAACCGAGATGAAAAGTCTAACAAAAAAGATATACAAATAGAAACAAAAAGATAATAAGAACGATTGCAATCAAACCGAGATAGAAAAGATAGTGTCAATCAAATGGACATATATAAAACCAACCATAGTCTAATTAACAATAACTAAACTTAAATCAATTCATCAATCCATTAGCTTATTAATTTGTATCATTTCATCCACAAATAGTGACACAAACCAACTAACTTCAAATAAATCGACATAACCCTAATATTGCAAAACTAAAATTGGGGATCCATATCAAAATCCCTAAAATCAATGCAAACACCTAATTTCACATAATAAAATCATCAGTAATTCATAACTAAAACTGAAATTTGAAAATCCCAAAAATCAAGCTGAAATCATTACCTTTAATCATAATTGAATTAAAACCATAATTATCCTCATCTTGCTGCGGTGTTTAACCAGAATTCGTCATTACCAAACATACCTTAATTGGATTAATTTGTTGAAATTGAATTGGGGGAATTGATGCGTGGGTTTTGAAGTAATTGTAGTTTTAAGAATTGAAATCGGATGATTGGGAGAAAATTGTTGTAAGATGGTAGTGATTGATTTGGAGTTATTGATTGAGAATCAATGGCTGATTTTTAGGTTTGAAAAATAAAAGAGTGATTGAGCCGGAGTTTATGTTTTGATAGTGTGATAAGACGGATGTTGGGAATATTTTTGAAAAAATAGGTATTTGGAAATAAGATGTATCATTAAGAGTGGATTGCCCCACTGGTTGAGTTGCATGCATGCGGTAGTATAAACCCGAGTTCGAATCTGTCAAGCGACACTTATTTTTTAAATATGTAGCCGAATGTTGTGTCTAGTCATCATTTCCACATCATCATATGATGCTCCATGTCATCATCATTATGCCTAGTCAGCATTAATGACGTGTCAATGTAGTCTCATATATATGTATAGATAGATAGATATAGCGTAGGCTGTGAATGTTTAGACCCATGTTCGAATCTTGGTTGCTACAAAAAAAAAATTTATAATGTAACCGGAAGTAGTGCCATGGTGGCATTTCCACGTCATCATAAAGGCGCCATGTCAACATTAAAATGCCTAGTAAGCATTAATGATATGGCATGTGTAGTCTCATATATATGTATAGATTACTTAATTATTTTAATTAATAGTAAAATAATTAAGCTAGTGAGATTAATCCATTGCATCACACATGCAGTATGCATGGAATTTGTAAATTCAACATATTATTTGTTATTCTTTCAATGCCTCTAACACATTAATTAAATTTATCGAAATTATAACGTATGATGATAGGAAAAGAAAACTATTTTAGCAAAATTTCTGTTTTTAGTAAGGCTTAGCTTTGACGGTTGGAATGAAGTTTCAAAATGGTAAATGTTTAAATGCTATAATTGGTAATCGTCTCGAAGATATGACATGCTAGACGTTTATAAATGCATTTATTTTGGAGAATCGTTATGCACTTTATTTGCTTTACCTATAGTTGTAACGAGTGTGGAAACCCGCGCGATGCAGCGGGATTGCTTTTGTAGACGTGAGTTTGGATAAGGACTATTTTTGCCAAATTGCTCAAAAGGACTTACTTTGCAGCGCCACTTGAACCTCAGGGGCTGTTTTTGCCAAGTTATGAAAGTTGGCATTTAATGCGTGTGTGTGTGAACTGCATTTAATGTTGTGAGTGTGTTAGGACACTGTAGGTGTCTTGATGCTTAGTATATACGAGTGTGGGAACCCGCGCGATGCAGCGGGATTGCTTTTGTAGCCGTGAATTTGGATATGGACTATTTTTGCCAAATTGCTATAAAGGACTTACTTTGCAGCGACACTTAAACCTTAGGGATTATTTTTGCCAACTTGGACTTACTTTGCAACGACACTTAAACCTCAGGGACTATTTTCGCCAACTTTTGAAAGTTGGCAATTAATGCTTGCAAGCACTGTTGCTCGATGTATAGTTATATATATAATGATAATAATTTGAGTGTGATAACCATAAGGTGTACCCGTAATCATGAAATTTTAAAAATGTGTTGGGAAATTGTGTTACTCTAGCGAGTACTAGTGGGCCTATGTTTGGGCTACTAAAGAAACAATAAAATAGAAACCCAGAGTACTAGTGGGCCTCAACTTTTATTGCTACGAGTCTCATATCTATCAAAGTTGTTTGTTTGTGTATTTTTAGTTTTGTCATTAGCCTAAAATTTTGGAAAATCTTTCATATTTCATTTCTTGAACTGTTAAACATGCCAAGATGGTGTGATATTATCCAAGTGCAGCGAAATCAAGACAAACATTACTCGACACTATACCGTCATTGGCTCATTGCTGATCACTAACAAAAACTCTAGAGGTGGCAAATAAAGTAAATTTGTTAAAATTCGGGCATAATGGGCCTTTTTTTAAGATAGAATGGGCGGAATGAGCATACATTTTTATTTCTTTTGGGCTAAATGGTCGGCTAATTATTGCTATAACAAAAAAAACGGGCATAATAGTCGGTGTTAGAAATCAAATGGGTATTTTTTGCCCTAAGAGCTAACACTCTCAGCACTTCAATTCAATTCTTCACTTCTTCAATTCTTCACTCCTTGTTGTAATTAATTCGCCACTTCTTTAATTCGACACTCTCTACAGGCGATTATCACAATTCAATTCTTCACTTCTTCAATTCTTTTTTAGTTTTTTTACTCTCAAATCTCAAGTTATTAATTTATCTTTTAGGGGTGTTTGGGACTATTTTCACTGCTACTTTTAGGGGTGTTTAAGAATCTATTTTCACTGCTGATTTTAGGGGTGTTTGGGACTATTTTAGCTGCTGTTTTTAGGGGTGTTTGAGACTATGTTAGCTGCTGTTTTTAGGGGTGTTTGGGATTGTCTGAACTGCTGATTTTAGGGGTGTTTGGGACTATTTTAGCTGCTGTTTTTAGGGGTGTTTGGGACTGCTTTAACTACTGATTTAGGGGTGTTTGGGACTATTTTAGCTGCTGTTTTTAGGGATGTTTGGGATTGTTTGAACTGCTGATTTTAGGGGTAGATTTAGTTATTGAGGGGTGTTTGGAACTGCTTTTCATTGTTGAATAAAAGGGTGTTTAGGACTACGCTGAATAAAGGGTGATTTCTTAATTTATTGAAGGAATTTTTGAATATGTCGGGACAACAAAGTATGCAAGGAGATAACGGAGACGAGGCTTCTTCAGCGACTTCAAACAAAGACCATTCTTTGGTATGGAGGTGCTTTGATAAGATTGAAGGCGAGACTCCTGCTGATAGAAGGGCAAGTTGCAGAAATTGTGGCAATGTGTATAGTGCCAACCCAAATTCAGGAACATCACATTTGGGCAGACACATGCATAGTTTTTTCGATTTTGAGGAAGATGGACGACCAACAAAACGTGCCCCTTTGGATCAGGACTTGTATAGAGAGAAAATGGCAATTGCTATTATTAAGCATAACTATCCATTTAGTTATGTTGAACATTAAGCAACGAGACAATTGCACAAATTTTTACATCGAGATGCGAATCCTATTACAAGAAATACAGCAAAGGAAGATGTCTTAGCTATATATAGGAGGGAAAAGTCGAATCTAAAAATGATGTTAGAAAAGGTAAGCAGTAGGATTTGTTTTACGAGTGATTTGTAGAGTTCAATAACAAGTGATGGATATATGGCGTTGACGGCTCATTATGTTGATGAAGATTGGGTCTTAAGAAAGAAAGTCTTAAACTTTAGATTTGTTCCGCCTCCTCATACATGTAAAATTTTAGCATCGGTTTTGATTAGATTTTTGTCTGATTGGGGAATTGATAAGAAGGTCTTCACTGTTACACTAGATAACGCCAAATATAATGATGGTTTAGTAGAAACTATAAAAAGTCATATGCGTTTGAATAATGTGTTGGTTTGTGACGGTAAATTTTTACATGTGCGTTGTGGAGCACATGTACTAAATCTTATTGTACAAGCCGGGTTAAAGGTGATTGAAGGATCCATTGAGAAAGTTCGAGATTCAGTGAAGTATGTTCGAGGAAGTAGTGCAAGAAAGAGGTGTTTTTCAGAATGCATTCAACAGTTGCAGTTGCAATGTGGTAGACTAGTTTGTCAAGATGTGGTAACATGATGGAATTTGACTTACATGATGCTTGATTGTGCAATAGCTTATCAGAATGCTTATGCTCGTTTGGATCTAATTGATGAAAATTATGAAAGTTTTCTATCTGAAGACGAATGGATAAGAATTAAGGAAATCACCAAATTTCTTAAACCTTTTTATGATATCACAACATTATTTTCGGGTAACTCTTATCCTACCTCAAACTTATATTTTTTGAAAGTATACAAAATTCAGTCGAATATTGAACTAGCAATACGCAATTCAGATCCCATTATAAGTAAAATGGGAAAAGAAATGAAGACGAAATTTGACAAGTATTGGGATGAGTATTGTAAAGTGTTGTCTTTTGCTATTATCATGGATCCTCGGTATAAGGTTAAAATCATTGAGTATTGTTTCTCAAAACTTGAAATGGCAGCCGAACTACGTGATGAAAAAGTGTTAGATATAATTGAATGTTTGTATGAGCTATATAAAGAGTACGAGTTCAGTTTTGAGACACGCAGTGATCCGTTGGGAGCTAATAATGCAAATGTCAATGATGGTGATACGGTGGACGAGTTAGATTACTTAGGTGGCTTTGAGTCTTTCCGTAGTCGGTTTCGAAGAGTTGAAACAAGTAACAAGTCGGAATTGACATTGTATTTAGAGGAACCTGAAATTTCTAGAAAAACAAAAATTGATGTGTTGCAATTCTGGAAAGAAAATCAAGCAAGGTACCCGCGATGGCTTTCATGGCTCGTGATTTATTGAGTGTCCCAATAACAACAGTGGCTTCTGAATCATCATTTAGTATCGGGGGTCGAATCTTGAGTAAATATCGAAGCTCATTATCTCCATCAAATGCTGAGGCGCTTTTGTGCACTCGTGATTGGCTTGATTTAAAAGGTATATTATTTCATTCTGATTGTAACTTACTCGTTATGTTTTATTTCTATGATTATATATGATATAATATAAGTATTGAATCAAATTATGAGACTTTATCTCTTTTAACGTATTAGATGACGAGGAAGAAATGGAAGGACTAGCAGAAGATCTTGAAGATTATAATGATAACTAATGTTTTTTAAGGTAATATAACTAGTATTTACATTTTGATCGGCATAACTAATTATTGTTTTCATATTCAATTTTAATGTACATTTCAAGGCAGTGACTGGTTATATTGTTAGAGGATCTGTTCATTTGTTTTATGTAATACTAGAATACTAATCAGAAGTCAAAAGTTCCATAGTGGCACCTTGCTTGAGCATAGTGTTTCAAAGCTGCTGCTTTTGTCCTTGATAGTGGCCCCTTTGTAACAAACTATTCTTACAGCTTCCTACTTAGTATCATATCTTTGTGGACTTAGGAGTTAGGATAGCCAATGCTTGTTCTACCATCATATCAGTCATACTTAGGATAGCCATATATTTGTGCTATCAGCATCGAGAATTTGAGGTATTATGGGTCAGTTCTTTATCAGTCTGCATACGGGTCAGTTTTATCAGTTTGTCAAGTGTTGGGTTGTATGTAGGCCTGGTCATGGTTGTTATTGATTTGTCATGTTTTTTTTGTCCAGTAGCTAATGCTTGTTTGTTCTTTGTTGTAATTCCCGTAGTGGATGAATCTCATACGGGTCAGTTTTATCAGTTTGTCAAGTGTTGTTTTTTTAGGCCTGGTCAGTGTTGGGAGAAATGTGATGAATCTCATATGGTACAACTATGGCCGGGTTAGTATTGTTTCCCTTGTTTGTTGTAATTCCTGTAGTGGATGGTTACAACTATGGCTGGTCAGTATTGCTTCCCTTGTTTGTGTTGTTTGTTGTAGTTCCTGTAGTGGGTCTCGCTTAGTTTGCATACTTATTGCCTTAGTTTGTTTTAATTCCTTTGTTTCCCTTGTTGTACTCTTAGTTTGTTACTAATATTTTGTACATTGTATTATGATTTTTAGGTCTAGCCATCTAGCCAAGAAGAAGACTGTCACCATTTAGCTAACTGGAAAAGAGAGAAGACTGTTACCATTTATTTTGGCATTCGGAAATTTAAACTTTAGAGACTTTTTGTTTAGTTTATTTTTCTATCTATTCAACTTTAATATTTGGTTTAGTTCAGCAATTGGAATATTGGATGTTCGACTTTTTGTTTAGTTTATTTTTGTTTAGTTTGTTTGTAGAAAATTTTAGTCTTTTGATGTCTTTTTTTGCCCGTTTGACCCAAGACCGTTTGGCCCGTGCCCGTTTGGTCCGCGCCCGTTTGACCCGAATTTTAGAAGTCGCCCGTTTAGCCCGTGCCCGTTTGACCCGTGCCCGTTTGGCCCGTTGCCCGAACCCGCCCGACCCGCCCGTTTTGCCACCTCTAAAACACTCCGACATCCACCGTTTTAGTCTTATCGTAATTTAGTTTAGTGCTCTAAAATACTTCATCCGTCCCAGAATAAATGTATACTTTATAAGTGCACAAAATTTTAGGAATTCACATTAACTACAATTTACATCAATAGAATATCATATGTATCCATTAAACTCACTTAGATTGATTGATATGCAAAGTGATACTATCTCCGTCCAATAATAATTGTCCACTTTAACTTTTTTAAGTTTTTTATACAACTTTGACCATAAATATTTTTATTTGTGTAATATAATACTTGATGAAAAATGTATTAATAGATTATGTTTTAAATATATTTTCATTTGGTATAACTTGCATCAAGTATTATATAACAAAAATAAAAGTATTAATGGTCAAAGTTAAACAACAAAGACTCAAAAAAGTTAAAATGAACAATTATTATGAGACGGAGGAAGTATTTATCTTGAGACATCTCAAAATCAAAATGCAAACTTCTATTTTGATACCGCGAAACAATAACCCAGAGGAAAAGCCCAACTAATGGTTAATTTCTAATGGGCCGAACTAGACGTTTTACACTTTGTTGATGGTAATTTTTGTCCAAAATGTAAAAGTTGAACGAGTAATGTGAATGATTGATTGGTAAAAATATCTTTGGGGACGACTTTGATCAGTAAATCAGGCCTTTCATATATAATGTTTATCCAAAAGTTAATATGTTGTTACGATGTTTTATGATAGGAAAATGGTTAAAATATATTAGTCGATGAAACTCAAACCGTATAATAAAAAATGAAGCAATTCTTATTGTTATTCACTAACTACACTTTTGTTCTGGTAACTACAAATTGAATTTTTATAATATGAAGATGATGATGATTGATGATCCTTATGCCAACTTTTTTCGAGTATATGTCAAATTAGGTAATAAAACGTTTTAGATTCCATTCTTATTATTATTTTTCACAATAATAGCAACTTAGATATATAGTACTATTACTAGGCGAGTACCCGCGCCTAGCGGCAGCGGTTTCTAGCGTCAGATAATTAATGATTTGTGATACTGTGGTGAGTGTTTTATGTAGCGTTTAAAATAGAACGTGAACCATGAAAAATGCAATTGCAAACAGTTGTACTATATGATAACTAAAGTCTAGACAAAATTCTTAACATCTATCAAACAACATATAAAAACATTTAATGAAAATGAAAGTAAACATTACATCGTTATGAGATAAAACTAACAAGTAACAACACACATTACTTGTCGCGTAAAACTAACAAAGATGGGATTAATGGTGCCGTTGTTAAGAAGAACGCAAGTACCAAAATTAGCATGAATGTGATTAGCCCAAAATAAAAAATAAAAAAATTGGCTAATTTTGGCTATTTTAAAAAAGATTTGGGCACATTTAGCCCCATTTTTCTTTTTGAAATGGGCGTATTTAGTCTATTGAAAAGTTAAACGTGCATTAATCCGGGCACATATTTTCTCTTAATTGTAAAACATTATAATCATTTTCGAAAAAAAACTTATATATATAATATATTTATATAGCAACAGATCGTTTTGTGTTAAAAAACTTTTATGGGTTCTAAACGAAAAATAATAAAAGTTTGGAGATTTGGGGATTAAACAAAATGTTTTGAAACCCGGTATGACCCGGGTGGTTCAACCGGTTGAACCGTTCCCGTCGAAAAACGGGTCGATTTAAACCGAGTCAACCCGACAGGTTGGGTCAAATTAAACAGGGTCAACCCACCGGCTTTGAAGCGTCCAGGGTCATACCGGTTTTCGATATGTATTAATAGTTTCAAATTTTCACTTTTTACTTTTTGGTTTTTCCTTTATATATAGCGTAACAGGGTACCCGCGCGTTGCGGCGGCGGGTACCCTGTGACGATTAACCGGAGATATAGATCTCGATGAGACCTGATTCACCAGTTTGTATCGGTTTCAACGGGTCCTCTCTAGTTCGTTTTCGGATGGCTGTTATTGGTTAGCCGAACTGGTGGCGACACCGGTTTCCGGTTGAACCCGTTGGTCCGATCCGATTTTCAAAACTATATGTACCATCGACTTGTTAGCTTGTATGAAGCTTTGTGTGTTTTATTAATTTGTATAATGTATATAATAACATGTACTTTTCATTTTAGGGTGTTTTAAAAATAATATTAATTAGTATGTTTAATTATTTTGTATTTAGAATTATGTTGTAGCTTGTTTAAATTGTACATTGTGAAAATTTTATTGTATTTTTTAGTAAGATAGTTTTTGTGATAAAAAAGTTTATGGGTATAAATAAACGAAAATAGTAAAGTTTGAGAAATTGAGGATTAACATAATATTTTGAAACCCGGTTCGACCCGAGAGGTTCAACTTAACTGAACCGTTCCGCTAAAAAACGAGTCAATATAAACCGGGTCAACCCGACGGGTTGGTCAAAAACGGGTCAAATTAAACCGGGTCAACCCGCAGGGTTGGAAGCGTCCTGGGTCAACCCGGTTTTCGATGTGTATTAATAGTTTCCTTTTGAAACATATGTAGGTATTAATAGTTGAAATTACTTTCTTTTTATTTATTTCAACATTTCCTTTTTAATTTTTTCCACATTTCACTTTCTTGACTTTTCACTTTTCACTTTGACCATTTTTCTATTATAGATAGTATAGATTACATATAATTGCAATCATTTTCCACTATAATACTTGCTCACTCATCCAACCGAAAATACTACTTATGAAGCAAAAAAAAGAGAGGAAAAAGCATTTTATTATAATTATAGAGTTTCAAAGCTACATCCACAAATATGTAATCTTATAAATTTTTGGACTTGAAAAAGAATATATAACTATAAGTGGTAAAAACCAGAAAACTATCGAACAAACTCGATCGTTTTTTTTTATACGGTATTCGTTGACATATTTTTCTGGTTCTTAAATAAATGTCTGCTTTGAAAACGACATATGTTAATAAAAATACAAATATTATGTTGTTAAGCAATCAAATGTCCTTTTTTTATCTAGAAAATGTTTAAAGTTGTTAAAATTTGGAACAAGCTGACAGAAAAAATACGCTAATTTTGGAATGTAATAGTAATATTTTTTCAAGGTATTTTTTGTTTTAGTGTAAGTGCATAAAATGACAATATTACTCTTGTAGGATGAATTTTTTTCAACATAATTTAGTTTTATTTTTCTTTTTTTTTTCAAGATAATTTAATTGATGAAAAAACTAAGAGAAAGTGGAAAATGGGAAAGTTGTAATGCTTTCGTCTTTTTGCAGCTTTAAATAGTGTAAGCGTGCAAAGCTCACAAATGTATAAAGTACAATCTCTCAACTTTTATCTGTCATGCAACACAATACCAACATCTACAATTACAAATGCATGTGTTGATACATCTCACAATAAATTTTAGGATCCTGTGATCTGGATTATAGTTGTGAATGTGTTGTTGTAATCTCTAAAATTTTGATAGTCATATAATCAAAATTATCACTTTGGTGTCTCTTTACTAAGTGGCGGATTCAAGATTATAGGTCGTTAGGTTCGTTTTATAAAATGGGGTTATGGTACACAAAAGTTACTAAAGTTTACAAAAAATTTGTCCTAAGGTAATATAGTTTCATTTTGTTCATCCAGGTTACTGAACTTTGAAACTTTGTTCACTCAAGTAACTGAACTTATAAAAGTGAATGTCGGTTATTGAACTTTGAATTTTGTTCACTCAAGTTTCTGAACTTATCAAAAAATATACATCCAAGTTACTCGGACTAAAACTGAATTTTCGAAGTGTATGCTTACCGAAAGTTTAGTAACCTACCTGAACAAAATGAAACTATATTACCTTGGACAAATTTTTGTAACTTTATTAACTTTTCTGTAACATAACCCTATAAAATGAAAGAAGACATTTACACAAAATTCTGAGACCAAGTGCATGTTTAAATTGGGTTATTATACAAAAAGTCACTAAAGTTGCGAAAATTTGTCCTAAGCACTAAATTTAAAGTTGTCATTCAGTTACTCAACGCTAAAAACAAACACGCCTATAATTTCACGATTTTACGTTTATTTTTTTTTATATGTTAAGTAACATAAATGTCATGTCTTTACAAGTTTACTAACGTATATGACAACTTTCATAAGTTCAATAACGTGGATGACAACTTTCATAAGTTGAGTAACCTGAATGACAACTTTTAAACTTTAGTGACTTACGACAAATTTTCCGCAAACTTTAGTGACTTTTTGTATAATAACCCTTAAACATTCATGGTAATAATGATCACTAAAGATCAACATCTTCACTGGCACATCAACTTTCTTTCTTCAGGACTATTTCGTGATCAACTTAATGTAACAAAGAAACCGAGAACATCACAAAAAATATACATAAAAATAATTAAAAACCTCCCTCCCACACACACACACACTGTCCCTTCTTCCTTTCATCGGTATCGCATAGCGACCGATTCATCCATTTCTCCATCCTCGCGACGCATCTTGGTGAGTTGTGTACCAGGATGTGACACGCCGAGGTCCGCAATATAGGCTGGGGACTCGCTGACGTTATACAATTACAACCAGGCTAACGCACCTCCGACTCCATCGGTCTCCCCTAGCATTACTTCTTGTTATTAGCCTTTAGAACAAAATTTTTTTTTAACTAATTTTTATCTTGTTTAAAATAAAAATCCGTGTGCTATGCCCCCACAAATAATAATTACTAGAGGAGAGCGGCACATCGTGTTATGTAAAAATGATGCTCATACTTGTGTAATGATGCCAGTCGTGTATTTCAAATGAACATCATATGTAACTTCATTATAACAATCTTTTTGTATTTCTTTTCATTTTCTAAGCAGTTTTATTCCTAAATAAAAAGTTTTAGTCGTCCTTTGATTGATATAAACTTATACAACATCACTCGTTTTTAACTATGGAAATATCGATTCGAATACTTTCTGTTAAGTATAATTATTTGATCCAAGTAAAACGTACATATCTTGTCATTTTACGGAGTAGTAAGTATTATAATTCGATAATGTGTCTTTAGGAAATAACCGTAAGGATGCTTTCGATGTAGTGGTTCTCGGAGTTGCTATGGGTGCCATGGGCTTTTTGGAACGAGTGGATCTTCAATATTATAAAACCTCGATCGAATCTTATTCTTAAGAATGTTAAAGCTTTTCAATTTCTTTGGCTCAAAACTATATGAAAAAAACTGTAACATGGAATGGCTTAATTAAATACTAATGGTCTATCAACAACTATTGTTTTGTCTTTGTAATTCCTAGCCTTTAGCAAGCTTTAATTCAATTATATGCTGTTAAAGGTTTTATAAACTGTCTGGTAATAAATACACAGTATAATATAAACAAATTAAATTATGATTAATGGTAGAAATGGTAAGAAAATTTAATTATCTGTAAAATATGAAGTGGTGAAATGATGGCCGACATGGACATCATCAATGTGTTCGTAGCTTTTACCTTTAACAAGTCATCCAAACTTTTTTAATTCGTGGACCACTTAGTATGTTATAATGGAATTTTACATCTTGAAATCATTTTAAAATATAACATGTTAGGACAAGTAGTTTCAATAGTATATTTAGTTATAACATTTTTACGACCGTCTAATCTACAAAATTCTAAACTATATGTATGTGTTAGCTTCTGTTTTAGGGTATGTTTGGCGAAATGTTACAGTAAACCGCAGTAGCAGTTAGCAGAAAGAGTAAGCAATATCAGTTGCAGCAATAAGCCGTAATTGCTTGTTTTATACTCTCATAACATATATATTGGTCATATTAGACACATTGAAATGTTTAACCCACTTATAAGTAAGTTTTATTTACATCTAAATACCCCACTTGATCGAAAGTGGCAGACAAGAACATATTTATGAAACACGAAAAGTAGTTTTGATGGGTTATTAAAATCCATCGTGGGGATATTATGTCAAACATAGACTATAAAGTTAGCCTAAAAGATATCGGTCTACAAGATTTTGTGTTACAAAAGTTTTTTTTTTAAAAGTATTTGGAATAGAAAATAGTTACTTCGTTCTAAACTAAATGTTAATCTCAATAGTTGCATAAATTCTAAGATCTTTTATGTTCAATGTCAATGGTCCTAAGTTTTTTTTTTGTTATGGTTATCATCTTCCATTTTGTCTTTTCAAATGTCTTTTCGAACGAGACTGAACCTATCTTAAATTTTGTCCATTCGTTAGGAGAATCTGGGAGAGTATATAACATTCTGCAAAAAGTCATCACGCTACAACGATTGACAATTATAGGACAACACATACGTACATCTTTTTTATCTTGACCATCGTAACGATTAGCTTGTATAAATTACACGGGTAAATTGTTGTGACTATGTTTAAGTCTTTGAAGTAAATGACAGATTAATGAAGTCAGTGTCATGACAATTCCAAATCGAGCCAAATAAAAGGTCTCATCAGTTTATATAGTTTAATTTTTGACACCTTATTCGAATAAAATAGATAAAATTTCGTACTGAAGTCGTCGGGAGCAATATCGTAGTGAGTATATAGTGTAGAATAACACACACGTCTTCTTCCTTGACTATCATAAGCTGTATCGATTGTTTCACTAGCTAGCTTTGTGGTGTCGTGTCCAAACTAACTTCCACTCGTATATTGTACGACGAAACCAGTTGATCAAGTTTGGAGGCAAGATCTCAATCGTCTTGAGGTTTTAGTGTTTATATTATCTTATTTGGGTCGTTTCGAAATTGAATGCTAGTTACGCTGTAAGGTCCATCTTATGATCTTAATGTTATGTATGTTACTAAAAACTTTCCCAAAAAAAATTGAATTATTAGATTTGATCAAAATATTGAAGTATATATATGCTTTCACTTGTTAGAAATATTAATATATCACCTTTAAAAGGTTATGGTATATTATTATCTTGGAGCTAATTAAGGATCGATGGTAATGAGTTAGACATAAGATTAGCACTGAAGATAAACTTTAAAAACATTATAAGATTGAATTAAATAGTTAAGTAATGTTACAACAAAGTGGAACAATAGACCTACTATATGATAAATAATTAATTTTACTAGGTTTGTGAATTGTTTAGTGTTCAATAATGAATCAAGAACTTTCCAAAAGCTTAAATCTTCCCACTCCAAAATCAATAATATATTAAATTTCTCATCTATTTCACCAGTTGATATTTTAATATTTCATTAATTTTTTATGAAAAAGAAAACATGAATGGAACTAGTGGAAAGAAAAGTTATATATGGAAAAATTGTGTATTGAGAACACAATGTTCACCATAAGGATTATTAACAAAATAACCATTGTGGTATAGATTAGCGGTGAAAGTAAAGATCTTTCACGATATCTACAAGATTAGTGTTAACTTTTAAAAAATAGAGATTCGTAAAATTAGTATTATGAAATGCAATTAAATCATAAATCATAATGTAATACAACAGTTAACTCACAACCATTAACTAATCGAAATTAATTTGGGCACATCTGTAGGGTTTATGTTTGGGAAAGTCGAGTAAAGATAAATGAGTGGGTAAATAATCTTTTTAAGCACTATACTTGTCACAAATATCAGTTCGATGTAGCGAACTAAAAAAATAGCTCTTTTAGACATTAAACTAGACATTTTTGTCTTCCTTTAAGTATTATGACCAAATTATTACCATTTTACAATTTCAAAATTTTTTTCCAAATACTTTTTTTTCCGAAATTTTTTTTCCAAAATTTTTTTTTGAATTTTTTTTTTCGAAATTTCTGAATTTTTTTTTCGAAATTCTTTTTTTTGAAATATTTTTCGAAGGGTAAAATGGTCATAATTTGGTCATAATACTTAAAGGAAGACAAAAATGTCAAGTTTAATGTCTAAAAGAGCTATTTTTTTAGTTCGCTACGTCGAACTGATATTTGTGACAAGTATAGTGTTTTAATAGGTTATTATCCCTAAATGAGTAATGAGAATTTTAAAAGTTAAGAAAGCATAATAAGTCGAATTCGTAAGTACATAGAGTACTTATAGTTTTTACCTTAAGATTTAGCGAGATTGAGACAAAGAGCGCGATGTGCACCTGAGTAACATCTAAAGTCCTTTTTTTGTGATATGTTCAAGTTCCGTCTAAGAAATGTATAAGATATTATATGGCACATATGTGTTTAAATAATACTACCTCCGTCCCAAATTATAAGTCCAGTTTGATTTTTTGACTCAAATTTTGACCTTAAATATTTTTGTTTGTATTATATAATACTTGATGCAAAATATATAAATGGATTGTGTTTTAAATGTATTTTCATTTGGTATCATTTTCATCAAGTGTTATATAATACAAACGAAAATATTTAAGGTCAAAGTTTGAGTCAATAAATCAAACTGGACTTATAATTTGGGACGGAGGGAGTATGTATTTTGTAAAAAAATGTAATTGTTTTAACATTTAGACTGATGCATGATATCATGACAAAACAACACATAATTGCATCAACACGAAGGAATGATGAGTACATGATCATTATGCTATTTGCAATTTAAGTAGGTTTACGAACAACTACAAATTCACGAGAACTAGTAGATATTAAGTTTGATGAATTGGTAAAAGTTTTAATATACATTTTGTTTGTCGCAACTAAAGTTTCAAAATTTTAATAAAAATCGTTATACATTTTATTTAGCTTAAAAAATTATCTTTTTCGGTTACATACATACATGAATTTGTGATGCCTTAATGTTTCTTATGAGCATCATCTCCAACGAGAACGTGTTACACGTCCCGAATATTTTTTCAGCTGATGTAGAAATGTCGAATTTCTTCAATGCGGGATAGAATCAACCAAGAGGAATTTTTGAAGAATTTTGTTTAAAGAGATCGACCATATCACGCACATGCGTGAAAAATGCAAGATATTAGCTCTTTCGACATCTCTTCAAATCGTTGATAAATCAAATATCGTTTTTTACTAATTGAAGCTCGAAAGTAAGTTAGATTAAAAAGATAGACAATCAATCTTGCTATATATTGTATATATGCTACTTACTCAACTAGTAATTATTGCATAAAACTTTATCAACATCATTTAAAGGATAGTTGATGAGTAGAAGATAGAGATTAGTGGTTTAGCATAAAAAAAATTGATTAAATTTTCTTTTTTATAATACTAATTAATAACTAAACGATTACCTTTAGATAGTAGGTACTCCACATTAAGGGTTTGTTCTACCATCACCACCAAACCAAACAATATTGTAATTAAGTAGAGAAATATAGATGTCCTAACTGATTCCATGTTTCTTTCAGCTATATATATACTTTTAACAAATAATTTTACATTTGATGATAACTTTGTTATATATATATATATATATATATATATATATATATATATATATATATATATATATATATATATATATATATATATATATATATATATATATATATATATATATAGTTTTGTTGATATTAATAATATCTAGAAACAACAATAGTACTATATTTTGTCTAAGAAGAAACATGGGAAATTAATATATCAATGTTTATAATTAGTTTATAACTCATGGAACATTTTAAAATTGCAGCGTTGGTAGTCACATGCAACGTTTAGTTGTTATATCAAATCCACTTTATATATTTAGAAAGATACGAAACCCTAGCTAACGAATATCTCCATAGTCTTTCTACTTTCCTTTTTAATGAAAAATCAATGATATTCTATATTTAGTTACTTTCTATTTAAAAATTTAAAACATCTCTATAAAATCATAAGCGCCAAGTTTTTTTTGATAATAGGTTTTTATATTCGGAAAATATATTACTTCAAAAACATTTAAGTACTACATAGGATGTAATTGAATCACATCTCAACCCTTACATAGGTGAAAAATAAACGCATCATCTGCACTTCAAACCGAGCCTATCATTAAAATGACAACCTAAACTTATGAAAAATTACTATGTAAAAACTACTAACGCTAGCATGACCACGAAACCTTATATAAAAAGCGTCACAAAATGCTAGTTGTTCTTCCGTTAAATCTTCGCACTTCATCATCATCATATGGGAAATCATAATAATCACCTTTCCAACACTCGTATAAGCTTTTCCTCCCAATTTCACCTCCACTCTTAGATGCCATAAAACTTGCGGGTTCATTATAAACCTTCTCCACGTCACTCTCACTCTCTAGTAACTAATTGCAACTTCGTTGAATAAATCAGGTTTGACGTAAATGAATAAGTGTTCAAGTTATATGTTTAATTCAAATTTCAGTATATACTCTAAACGAATATAAAAAAGTTTATATATAATTAATCTATACATATATATAGGACTACATTGACACATCATTAATGCTTATTAGACACATTAATGATGACATGGAGCATCATATGATGAGGTGGAAATGCCACCATGGCACTTTTTCCGGCTACATATTTAAAAAATATGTTACCAGACATGATCGAACCCTGGTCTGTGAGATGACAAACAAACGCCTCATCCACTGAGGCAAACCATATTTTGTTATTTAATCCTCTACTTCAAAAGTAATATTCCTTCTTTCAATTTACCATCTCCAATCTTATAAACTTAACATTCAATTCCAGTCAACCATTATCAAAACATCCCCCTTTTCAGTCACCATTTCAAAAATCATATCAATCAAATATCAAAACGCATCATATCATGAACCCTAATAACTCGGTCACCATTCCATTCAACCATTTTGTTCGACCTTCCTTTTCACTCCGCATTTCAAAAATCAATTCCATCCAAATATCAAACATGTTTAATCTATACCATGTATAAAAAAGGATCAGAAAATTATGAAACTTCCGATTCAATATTATTTCCGGTTATTATGTTTGGTTTTCAGTTTTTGTAAGGTACGATTGTTTTTCAACTTATGTTAGGTACCTTCAATTTTTATTTTTTGTTTAGATTATTTTTTTCATTTTATTTAATAAACCTTATTATCTGAAAAATAGGGATCTGATGATTCATGTTATCTTTAGTTTCAATCTTTTGCGGTTATTAAGTTTCATTAGATTAAATGAAAATTTTTAAACCTTATAATCTGATGCTAACGTGTATACTACAGCAAGTGACGCCTCATTGCATCTTTACGAGAATCAGATTGACTCAACAATTGACAAGTACATTTGTGAATTCGTGATATTATATAATAAATGGTTAGTTGGTTTGATTATGTGTCTTTCGTCTTTGTTTGTGATCCACGACATGTTTGATTTACTACATAGTCCTCTTTTGCAGTATTTAGCCACAAAAACGATACAAATGCGATGTTTTCTTCAACGTAGCAGCCAAACCAACCACAATTATCAACAAAAAATATGCATTAGTGGTCATGGAGGGCGTTCACTTGAGCATTAACTTTGTAGTCTAATAATTTGAATTTTAAAAAAGTCTTCCCATTTGGACATCAATTTTTAAATTGTAGAATCTGATAAAGTTATTATGGCTCAACTTAAAAGGTATGCCATGACAAGGGATTTCTCTACATCGATTATGATGACCATCCTGTCGAGAAGAGCTGCTTTGCTGGCCCATCTTCTGAGCAAGAAATATTAGTAAGTATCATTAATACAATAAAACCTTGATCAGTTTTATGCGTTTACTTATCACAGTTCTCAATTTGTCATCTTACATCATGTTTCGCTTATTCTAGACCAATGAGTTTTGGTGTGAAGCTGATATTCTATCAAATGTCCATCATCCCAATGTAATGGCATTTTATGGTGTAGTACAAGATGGGCCTCATGGAACATTAGCTACCATCACAGAGTTCATGGTTGACGGTTCGCTAAGGCATGTCCTACTCCACAAAGATAGGTAATACTTCTTCATTTCCACCTTTCAACAATGTACAACTGCTATATTTGTCACCAAACATGTACTTTTTCTAAGTATAGGATCTAATGTTTATGAATGGACATACCATTGTTAGGATTTATGTATTGTTTCATTGTAAGTATTAGTCTTACTCAGCACATTGTCTTTATCAGAAGTCCGTGTGGCGTTGTCTTTATTTGATGAACTTCGTGTACGAGCAAAACAACCTTATATAGCAGCAAGGAGTGACGTGAAGCACTACACAAGTATTTATTACTAAATTTTACTACTACTACTACTACTATGAAATCAAAATACGTTAAAGTTGCTTAAAAGTTGGGTTTATTTCACGCTTCATGTTTCACAGAACCGAGTGATGTAATTCTCAAAGGCCTAAGGGATAAGTTATATAATACACGTGGACGGTCTCGTCATCCATTAGCCTACGAGAAATCACATTCCAGAGGACTTGGTTTATACAAATCTTGTACAGGTATTGTTAATACAAATAAGCCGTAAAAACGTTTATTTATATTTTACGATCTTCTAATGTTTTGACGATAACAAAAGTAAAATCATTTTAATGAAACAAATAGAGTACGTAAATAGCTTGAGTTAATAGTTTTCTAACACACTTACGCTTTCACATAAAACACTAAAACAAGTATAAGTGATTTTATGATTTAGATACATATGTACAACAACTAGTGTTTACATATTGGTTAAACATATACTTAAACTAAGTATACTAAAATGGGTAAAAACTAAGTGTATGCTAAAATGGGTAAATACAAGTATATACTAAATGAGTAAATACTAGCAAATGGTTTTGACCCATAACCCATGGTTTTATATATACCACTTAACCAAGTTCATTGTATCCTTAAGATACATTGTATCTAGAAAGAAAACCATGGATCAACCAATAACCCATGACCCATAACCAAAAATACCCATGGGCAAAGAGGAGCGGACCACGGATCCCTAGCTTTGTGCTAGCCGGATCCCTTGTGGTAGGGATCCGTGGGATCCGGGGAACAGTAGAGGTTTTTCCTCTATAAATAGTGAGCCATTTCTTCATTGTTTCTCACTCCTTTCTACTATACTTTCTCCCCTGAGTTAAATCTCACTAACCTTAGATCCAAGAGATCTATGTTTGTAGTTTTGTTTTTGTGTGATCTTTTAGGTTCCTCTTAAAGGCAAGATCACCACTTTTGAAGTCGAGCAAGCTCAAGTCCATGAGTTGCTATGCTTCCTCATCATCAAGGCTACTGAAGTCTTCTTGTTGATGATTCCTTTCTTTCTTCAAAGAAGTGTAGTGTTGAAGACATTAGTGAAAGATGTCTTAAGAGTCAAGACGAAGATATTAGTGAAGGGTATCTATCATCTATAGGATAAAGCACTTGTGGTAGGTGCTTGGAAGTAAAGACTAAGAAGCATTAGTGAAAGGTGCTTAGAAGTCAAGACAAAGAAGCATTAGTGAAAGGTGCTTAGAAGTGAAGACACAAGACATTAGTGAAAGGTGTCTTGTAGATCTAGTCAAAGGCATTAGTGAAAGGTGCCTTAGATGTACATTCGATATGGTGTGTTTCGATGTACAAGATAGACTAGTATTAGATCCAAGGATATTGATATCCTTGATGATGTTGTAAAGGAGTAGATCTCCTTTGGATTAGTCGTTGGTGTAGTGTGGTAGTAGTTCCTCCATTGCAATGGAACTAGGTGCTTAGCCTAGTACCTAATAAAGGTAGGCGACGTTGTGATGGTGTAGTTCACCTAAGGTGTGAAAGAACTAGGTACTTAGCCTAGTACCTTATAAAGGGTAGGCGACGTTGTGTAGGTGTGGTTCACCTTGGAGTGAAAGAACCCGTTGGTTAGCCTAGTACCGGAAAAAGAGTAGGCGACATTGTGAAGGCTTCTCCGCCATAAGGAGATTGGTGTAGTGATTACGAACTCTCGGTAGGTGACTCAAGGAGTGAAGTAGGGCAAGGAAGGTGACCTTGTAGCCGAACCACTATAAATACTTGCGTTGTGGTTTTGTGCTTCTTACTCTTATCTTTTCATTACTTACCTTTACATGCTTGTTTATCAACATCCAACACACACATCCAAATAGATTGACATAAGTCTATCTAAATAGATTAAAAGGAAGTTTTAATTGGTAAAACTATTTAACCCCCCCTTCTAGTTTTCCACAGGTATCTCTAACTAACTCAACATCACCAGTAATTAACTATGATATATGGCGGTACATCTGTTTTAAGGGGTGTTTGGACTTGAATTTAAGAATGAGTTACAGATTTCAGCTTGCCAATTTGGGCTATACCAAATGTATTTTGCATATTTTTATGACCTGTTTTGACTTGAATTGTGTGTCTTATTATAACCTCCTTACGACTTTATCAAATTGAGTTTCCACAAAACATTGACCAGAAACATAAACTATGTTTATTATTTAATTTTGAAAGGTATTGCTGGTCCTTGCTGATGATCGTGGATTGGTGATGATCGTCGTTTACTGTTGGATCCTGAAGTGCGATATCGCTTCTAAAAAGTAGAGTATTTATGGGAGGCGCGTTTTGGTGTCACTAGAACAAAAAGTGGATTTGGCTACATCGAAAAAGTGTGACGATATACATATAGTCACACATGATTTTTCGAGTGAGTGTGACTAAAGGTGCCGCGACCATAGGTACTCTATGGTATTGTATGTGTCACGTGTTTGACTTATTTTTAGTCTCTATTGCAAAAGAGTAACCAAAACCGTAACATGTGTGACTAATTAGGTACAAATTTTGTTGGATTAATCCGTATTAGTGACCATAAACACTGTATAGTCACACAAAGCATGTTTCTTTTTGGTATTTAGTCACATACAATTAAGCATAAAGTGACCAAAAGTGTTAATAAGTGTGACCATATGTTGTTTAAGGTGAAGAAATATGTCTTTTGTGTGACTATTGATCATCCAATGGCCACTCGAATTTTATTTTTGTGTGGCCTTTTGTAACATTTAGTCACACAAAGCATGTTTTTTTTGTGTATTTAGTCACATACAATTAATCATAAAGTGGCAAAAAGTGTTAATAAGTGTGACCATATGGTGTTTAAAGTGAAGAAACGTGTATTTTGAGTGACTATTGATCATCCAATGGCCACATGAATTTTATGTTTGTGTGGCCTTTTCTAACATTTAGTCACACAAAGTATGTTTGTTTTGGGTATTTAGTCACATACAATTAACCATAAAGTGGCTAAAAGTGTTAATAAGTGTGACCATATGGTGTTTAAAGTGAAGAAATGTGTGTTTTGTGTGACTATTGATCATCCAATGGCCACTTGAATTTTATGTTTGTGTGGCCTTTTCTAACATTTAGTCACACAAAGCATGTTTCTTTTGGGTATTTAGTCACATACAATTAATCATAAAGTGGCCAAAAGTGTTAATAAGTGTGACCATATGGTGTTTACAGTGAAGAAATGTGTGTTTTGTGTGACTATTGATCATCCAATGGCCACATGAATTTTGTTTTTGTGTGGCCTTTTGTAATATTTAGTCACACAAAGCATGTTTGTTTTGGGTATTTAGTCACATACAATTGAGCATTAAGTGACCAAAAGTGTTAATAAGTGTGACCATATGCTGTTTAAAGTGAAGAAATGTTCTATTTTGTGTGACTATTATTCATCCAATGGTTACATGAATTTTTAGTTTGTGTGACATTTTATAATATTTAGTCACACATCGAATTAAACAAAGAGTGACCAATAGTGTTGATAAGCGTGACCATATTATGTGAGCGCATCTTTTAGTCACAGAGTTACTACTGCTAGTACTAAGTTAGTACTGCTGGAGCAAGTTATTAATGCTAATACTATGTTAGTGCTGCTGGAATGAGTATATATATATATAACATAATTAAAAACAAAATGCAATTTCAAATTGAATAAAACTCGAATGTATATAACTGAACCAAATATACAATTGTAATGTCGTACATAATCATATTCTCAAATACCAACACTATTACTTAGATACTTCCTATTTAGATACAGGTTCTTACGTATTTTAACTGCCCAAAAACCAGTATCTCCATACTTCTTTGCAACACACGTGCGCCACACGCCACAAACCGAACGATCCACATTGTATATCTTGAAAGTCTTATTTATCACCTTTTCATTCTCAATTGCATCTGATATCTGCAAGCAAAATGAAATATTTATAAAATGTTAGCATGTCTTAATAAAGGTTACCAATCGACAGGTCAGCTCAGGTTGACCCGAGGTCAAGACAACACATGTTTCACCACTTCTTCTGATGTTCTGTGTTTAAAGGGCTTTTGACCCAACGGTGAGTCTCAGTTGACTCGTCCAAACCCATCCCATCATGTAGATTCTGCTTCTGCTGTTTTGAAGTCCGTGTTTGCCAAACGAGGGCTGTTGTCAAGACCTGTATGAAATTGATTCAGATATTGGGCCCTGGACGGTTTGCTAGTAATTACAAAACCCTATTTTCACTTACTGAGCGAACCTAATCCAAAAACATATTTCTTCATGGAACTCACCTCTCACAGAAAGCTCACAATTGTACAGTTTCAAGCTTTGATAAAAATCTTTAGTAAAAATCTTTGATAATATATATTACAAGGAAAATGATTTCTAGAAATTGTAATAATTAAAACATAAACAAGAGTATTATGAATATTAGCAAGACACAAAAGCTATTCCAACAAGAAGAAAAAAAAATGTCACCCAATTTATTTAGAAATGGTTGATGTGGGTTATGTTTTATTATGTGTCAGATAGTAAGTTATAAAAATTAGTGATTAAATTGGTCAATAAGTTGGTGATTAAATCAGTCAATAATGTAAAACAGGCCACAAGTCTCCTTAAGTGTGATTTCAATGCATATGGGGTCAACCTTACGAAACTTTACCCTTGACCTCAATTCCTACGAATTTACATTTTACTAAAAACGCTAAGCCAAGGAAAAAAGTTTACAGCCTTGATGGAGCTTGTTCATTAAGATATAAGCTCAAGCGGAGTTTGAACACACTTTACATGCTCACAGATAGAAACGACTATCTCTTAGCATAGACATGCTATCTCTGGATTCTTTATAAAGATATTCCATGGTTAGTAGCTCATTAAATTAAGCTATATTTATACATTAATAGAGCTCTGCATCTGTTTTTACCACAATGTACTATTTTTATGGAGTTTCTATTACTATTCTTTGTGGAGAAGCAGGTGTTCAACAGTAATACAAAGATGCAATACATGATACATCAATCACCAAATGAGCTCTGCTCAAGATTACTTAACAATTTAAAATGGGGTTCAATCACATATGTCAAGACACTGTTGAAATCACCTTGAACCAATTCAGTTGCAGCCATTAAATCCATACATTTGCATTCAATGTTCATACATATATAGCTCAGACAAAAACATGCAACATCACACTTATAAGATATGCACAGGACTAAAAGTTTATTATTCTAAAGAATGTGTTTGAGAGCATGGGATGCAGAACTTACAATTGATAAAGATCCACGTTGCGACTCTGGAGGAATCTCTAAGTCCAGTTGAGGAATCTGCAAGCATAAGAAAGTCGATACTCCATAAAAAGATATAAAAGGAAATATGGTTTCAAACAAACATAAACCTAAAGCATAATAAAATGAATAGTCATGCCATATGGTCCTTTTACTCTTTCTAAGAAACACCTGATCGCTTAATGATAAAGATGGCTAGTCTCCACCAATAAATCTAAGCCAATACATTATCTTTAAAGGTTGTTAACAGTTACAAGTATAATTTAACATAGTGAAGTACCTTGATTGTGGCAGTCTCAGACTTTACTACTTGCGATTAAGCATCTGCATTTTGGCAAAGAAAAACATTACTGTAATGCTTTACTGAATCTAGTTCATCCTCTGGCCCACTATGTAAATAACTAAATACTTAGTGGAGAGAAATGGGGTTTATTCCCTATACATTCACTCGACGTGTC
The DNA here is from genome assembly GCA_910596185.1 of Chrysanthemum makinoi. Taxonomy (NCBI): domain Eukaryota; kingdom Viridiplantae; phylum Streptophyta; class Magnoliopsida; order Asterales; family Asteraceae; genus Chrysanthemum; species Chrysanthemum makinoi. Next base: position 341,176,831 of record OU343224.1, read on the forward strand.
ACAACCTTTTGATCACCTGACGGAAATTTCCACAGAGTAACGAGACCCTCGGGGCTGTATCTCACCAGAAAACTGAACCTCATTATTCCTAGTACATAGCAAAGAAAACATTTTCAACCATCATGTTGTAAAATGATATAAGTACAATCTGACTTTGAGGTCAAATAGATTGCATTTAGACTTTATAGATTTTTCATATAACATATTTGAACAAGGGTAGTCAGCAAGCAAAAGTCACGTACTTTCGCAAGTGTTTTCAGTTTGTGCAACGTACTTCTTATTGTTTCCATGCAACGTACTTTATTTAGTACCCTTCGTATGTTTTGAATGTAACATGTCTAAATCCAGCTGAGCTCAAGATCTGAGAGGACCTCTCTCCGAATTTGTATGGGACCACTTCATCACCTGTAAATTGCTAAGTTAAATGATGTAATCATGCATAGTAGTTGCAAGATGAATGGGCATAGGTAATTGGTAAATAAGGGTGATCAAACGACTTGGTTGTAACTACGATTAATCGGAAATATTATTTTTAACATACTTTAGAATATTTATCTATCGTAAATACACTTTTATTGTTTTCTGACTTGTTCAACCCACTTGACCCCTTTGCCATGAACGGTCTATCTTTGCACAAGTTTAGAATACATACTGATTCCATGACAAAGCATAATCGGCAATAAGGCAGCACGTCTAATGACATCATGTGATCCCCCCTATCGCGTTCTCAAATTCTTGCAACGCATCAATTGAATCTTGAATTCAACCTCATGTAACTCAATCACATTAAATTAACAACAAAAGAAATTGTTGTAGTTTAATGGACTATTGACTTTGACTATTCGACAAATGCTCATAGCATTTCTTGGCCTCTCAATTTCCTGCGATATATATGTTTATTACACTTCAGATGATTTTTGACCCGTTTACTTTATAGTTTAATCTCTTAGCTTAACATAGTTGACCGACTCGACAATAACATAATCTAAATATTTTACCGCCCCAGAAGCCAGCCACTCAATCCTACAATAGCTTTTTAAGTTGACGAGGTAGGGGCTTCCATTTCCGTATCTTCCTTGTGCAAAACAAGTGGCAGAAGAAGAAGGGTTTACTAAACTCATTAAACAAAAGGGAAAGCAAGGTGGTTCTACTATTCCGGGTCAAGGAGGGTTTACTAAACCTGTTGTGGGTAAGCAGTTTCAATATCAACCCAAGAAGACTCCTCCTAAACCTAAGAAAGTGGAAGTCACTAAGAAGAATGCTTCTATTGTGGCTAGTTCGAGTGGAACTAAGATCCCTACATCTAATCAGTTTGATGCTCTTAATATGGAATATACGGATGCTTTTGGTACTCCTTCTAATGACACCAACAAGGATTTGGATTCTGGTCGTACAATGGAAGCTAATGAAGATAAGTCTACTAAGACAGGTACTGCATCACAAGAACCCCTTGTGAGTGATTTGTAAGAGATGGAGTCAAGTGAGGCTCCTAAAACTAGTGATTCTTGTATTCCGCCCGCCTCTTCTACTAAGAGAACTAACCCTTTTTCTAAAGTGGAGATATCGTGTGTCTGATCTGAAGATGAGGTGGTTGATAACCCATTTGATGAGTCTGCTAATCTATTCGGTGGTGGCCAAGAGTTTAAGATGAGTATGAACTATGACTACGATGACTATGCGAAGGCAGGTTTGTGATCTTCCTGAATTTGATACCTTTAATGCCATGTATGGCACCAGCTTCAAGGACCTAGGAAGTATTTTTTTTTTCGTTATGTCCTATGTTATCATTTGAGTGTGTTTTGTTTTCTGTTTAGAAATAGGTAGTATCTTGTTATGTAAGCTTTATGCCTATGTAACGTGCTGAGATATGGGATTTCACTCATATCCATTGTACTTAAAACGTTTTTGGTTAATATATTTACCAGGGTGCAGGATTACTCCCCTTTACCTAAAAAACAAGTGGCATAATAAAGTGCACATGCAGCTCCCATACTGAATCCCCCGATACCAAGTTTAACTGTTAAAAAAGATAACAAAGCTATTATTACAATGAAGTTCAGCGATTCCAACAAATAACGGTAAAAACCATCCACCTATTTTGTAACCGTTAACCAAAAGGGTAATCGCTAAAAAAAAGATAACAACATTACCATCAGAAGGCTCGGTAGATAACAAGTTAGCTATGTGTGCAACTGAGGCATCTAAACCTTCAACATCTCTTGGACCGTCTTCTGAGAGCTCTCCCTTATCAAACCCTATTAAACAAGAACTATATCACACATATATGCAAACAAGGCCATTGATAAGAGCTTCGCACTAGCAAAATCCTAATTCCCTATTAGACGCCACTAACAAATAACAAGAAGAATCATTGAACATACAACGTTGAACATCTACTTTTCCTGCATCCTTCATTAGAAAGCACAACTAAATATCCACAGCAATCAGTAAACTAACAACTATCCTAGTTATCCAGGATCGATCAATGTTTCACACCACCATATTCTGCTCTACGCTTTTGTTTCTAAAAAACCAAATGAAATAAAGATAAAACAAATTAGATTGCGACCCCCTATCACAACGGAACCAAAAAGGTTATGGACTTATGGGTTTTGTGTGTGTGTGTGTTTGCGCTCGGTGTGAGAAGAAAAAATGGAAGAAGTGATTTAAAATTAGTGTTAGGGTTTTGCTTTTTGGGGAAAATGGACGGATCAAAAAGGAGGTTGAAATTTTAGGGAAAGGATCTTGAGAGGGAGATTGAAATTTTGGAGAAAAGACGGTTTTTTTTTAAGTAAATAGGTAAGGATAAGGCGTAGGGGTGAGCAAAACCGACCGAACTGGGAAACGATCAAAACCGAACCGACCATACTCGGTTGGTATTCGTTTAGGTTTCTTTGAATTCGGTTTTGGGATTTCTGGTTCGGTTCGGTTTGTCAAACCGAGAAAAACAACCAAATGATTTTAACCTGTTGTCTCGAATCGACCAGAAGTAAATCCGAGTAATTTCGGTTTGGTATTCGTTTTAGGTTTTTCCTAAAATTCGTTTCGGGATTTCTCGGTCGGGTCGTATTGACCCAATGCTCACCCCTACAAGGAGTGAATGATTTGAGCTTTTGTTGACTAATTAGATTCGCTCGAGTTGATTCTTATCGAGCTTTGAGCTCAATCTCAAGCCTATCAAATGAACTCGAAATGTTTAATAAGTTGAGCTCAACCTTATATATGTTCGACTCGAGTTATTGATGATTTTTGGAGCTTGTAAGTGATATAGCCTATTATTTTTTTACATATTTTGTATGTATTGGTACTAAGTGTAAATACTTATTTATGTATGTATTTCGAGCTGAATTCGAACCGAATTCGATTCTTAGGTTATATTTCATTTTTAACTTTTGTAAGAAAACACATCTTTACATATAAATCAAGCTTTTCGAGTCAAGCTCAAGCCGAGTTCAAACTTTCTCGATCCCAGATAACATGATCGGGAGGTCCCTGGATACTTGCTTCTTAGTGTCTGTGACAAACAGTATACACCTACCAAGCCGGTGCAACCCATGCATGACCGCCTTTAATAACTTCAAATACAATTCATATAACCTTCAGACTATAACTATACACCTACCAAGGCGGTGCAACCCATGCATGACCGGTGATGATGGCTAATTCACATGGGTCATAGATCATGTGCATTAGGTTATCATTGGTCACATTCATTATAATGGGTATTTGACATCATATGGGTCATATGCATCGGGTTATAGTTGCTTAGAGTGTCATGTTACGACACACATCCATGACTGCTGACAATGATTAATTAACATGGGTAATGGTCTGTGGCATTGGTTGTAGGGCTTATAGTGTCATATTATCGACCAATTACATGACTGGGTGATCAACAATGGGTAATTGACAATTGTCATGAGTCATGTGCATTAGGTTTTGTAAACTAAGACAAATACTATACAACAATAAAGCAAATTACAACTAAGCCCTAAACAATAAGGCAAATTACAATTAAGCCCTAATCTAATCTAAACTAAAAACGCGAGATTACCGGGAACTTTGGGTAAAGGGGAGTAATCCTGCACCCTGGTAAATATATTAACCAAATAAACGTTTAAGAACAAAGGATATGAGCGAAATCCCATATCCCAGCCCGTTACATAGGCAAAAAGATTACATAACAAGATACTTCCTATTTTCTAAACAAGAAAACAAACCACTACTCAAATGATAACATATGACTCAACGAAATAAATTTACTTCCTAGGACCTTGAAACTTTGTGCCATACATGGCATTAAAGGCATCCAAATTCCCTGGAAGATCACGAACCTGTTTCGCATAGTCATCGAAGTCATAGTCATCATACTCATCCTCAAACTCTTGGCCACCACCAAATATATTAGTAGACTCAATCAATGGGTTAGCAACCACCTCATCTTCTAGATCAGACACCTCATTCTCTCCCACTTTTAGAAAAAGGGTTAACTCTCTTAGTAGAAGAGGTATACGGAATAGGTGACCTTCATCATCCACAAGAGTAGCTTTCCCATCAATAATTAGTTTTTCAAAGCTTACCACTTTTTCTCAACTATGGGATAGAACCAACATCCATTTTTCCCATTGAATCACTCACAAGCGGTACATGTGATGTAGAACCAGTCTTAATCAACTCATCCTCATTAACCTCCTTGTACGCCCGTATCCACATCTGTATCGTCTAAATTAAGAGCATTAAACTTATTAGACTAGTTGATCCTGGTACCACTCGACCACCACATCGAAGCCCACCCCTACCGAACATTACTTTCTACTTTCTTGGGTCAGGTGGAGGCTTTTGGGGGTCGCTATTCAAAATTTTGCCCCCACAGCATTTAGAACCTCCTCGACCCGTATTCGGCCAACTTGCTTTCCTTCTTCTTAGGTTAACCTTCTGAAAACCATCACTTTACGCTCATATTGAAGGTTGAGCATCCTAGGAATCACAACCTTAGGACAATCCACCAAAGTATGTCCAAATACCCGACAGTTCTCACATCTAGGCGGTTTCCATTCATTACCGGGAACTTAACGAGCCTAAAAACCTAAACTACCAAATTTTAACTCTGCAAATGCAAATTTCTTTTCTAAGGTCCTAAATGG
>OU343224.1:341182074-341239401 GCA_910596185.1 Chrysanthemum makinoi
GATACACCGAGCAATCATTGGTTTCGAATAAATAAGTTTATCACAATGCCAAACTACCTCTGTGAATGGTCAACCGTAATAACCTTCAAACAAAATTTAAACCAATGCAATTATGATCACGGAGAGTATAGTACTCTAATAAAAGTCGCTAAGTCCCACGGAGGATTAATGGTGTTTAACACTGTGATGTTGAATAATCACTAAGGATAGTGATAAGTAAGGATTGTGAATGATAATTACACCTAAAGAGAAAGTTTGTAAATTACAGGGGCTTAAATACAAATTAAAGAAAATTAAAAAGTTAAATTATATTAAATAAAAGCTATCACTATTTTAAAATGCTGTCTTTCTAGATTTATAAAACAAAATAACTTAAATAAACTATTTTAACTAAAAACGAAACTTAAATTATCTAAAAACGTGACCTAAAATGAAAACGTATGCTATATATAAAATTACGCGAAAGCTAAAGAAAAAAACGAAATTTGTAAAATAAAAGTCCTGCAAGTGTAAAAACAATTTTCTTACTTACTATATGACAAAAGAAAATTTTAGAAAAGATTTATATTTTTTTTGACTTTCATATTTTTTATTATGAATTAAATACTATTTTAAACTAATTAAATGATTAAAAATACTAAAACTATTCTAAAAATCTGAAACTTTTTTTATAAAATACTTATTAACAATACAAAGCTAGGAAAATTACAAAAAGTGTGACAACTTATTTTAATAAGCTAAAAATACACTGCACAATAAGCTTAAATGGAACAAAAGGGTTATGTATTAAATTATGTAAACATATACTCAACCATCCACCACCGACCACAATATTTACCCATTATTTCTTTTAAACCTACTTAACCACTACTTAAAATATGAAACTTTTTAATGAAGACAAAAATTTTCAAACTTAAAAATAAGCCGCCATGAGCTTATGAGCTAACAGTAGTAGTTTATGAGCTTATTTGATGTTTTAAACTCAAAAAGCTTACAAGCTAGAACAAAAGTTTTAAATAAGATACAAATAAAGCTATGAAGCTAAAAGAACAAATATCAACACCCTAAAATTGGAAATAAGCAAATAAGCACTATGATGACCTATCTACCAAATAAATTCTATGGAGATTTTCTAAGCCAATTTAAGCTAATGAAATAAGCTCAAAGCTCAAAACAAAGACTAAGTCAACAAGCTGGGTTGGTGGTCTATCCAAAAAGTCCAAGCTCACACTCTATGGTTAACTAATGAGCTTGTATAAGCTTCTTGTGAAAAGCTTGTAATTTCAATCGGGTACTAACGCAAATGGGACAAATTAAAAACTACTAGCAGCCCTAGCAAATAAGCTACAAAATGGAAAATTAAGATTGGAACTTCAAGACAGCTAGGTTAGCTTTCCAAAGAACCAAATTTCACAAGCTATGTTTTACTATTAAGATTTTTATGAGCTTGTGAAAATGGTTAGTTAAACTGTGCAATGTGGCACTATTCGCATAAGGTGCTTGAAATAAGCTAAGAATTAAGCAGTTAAATAAGCTAATTGAAAATTATAAAAAATACAATGATTAAGATGAGCAACTAAAGTTTATAATCCTAAAAGCTCAAATCCTAAATCCTAACAGTAAGTGCACAAGAAAATCACCAAGTTTATTCAAAAACCGCAATTGAAAAATTTGACTTTTAATTATACTAAGAGTTTGACTTTTATGAACTTTTGATTGATTCTATAGACTGAATATGATGTAATGAGGTGATATTAGGTTATCTAGAGCTATAATAACAACTTTTAAGCATGTATGATGAATTAAGCAATCTAAATTCCTAACAGTTAACTATTATGGGTGAGATTAAGATAACTTTGACTTTTACTCTAATAAAGACTAGTGTTTATGGTTTCTTTGGGTTATTAGAACCAAGTTTGACAGATAACAACCAAGAACAAAGTCTTAAACACTCTTTAGTAGGTTAAACAAAAAACCAAGCAAGCCTTAATTAGATCATGTTTTTCAAGGCTTTAGGTACTAAACTAGCTCTTCAAACCAATAAATCTAGAGATTATCTTGTATTAACCATAATGAGATAAACTATGAAATGCAAATTTTTACATAAACTGAAATTAACAAGATTTAAACAGATAAACTATGAAATGCAAATTTTTAGAAAATTGCTTACAAATTGGAATTCAAGTGAAAAGTGAGAACCAAGGACTGAAATCACACCCTATAAACCCAAGGGCAATCCATTATTAACCCTGCTCCATCTTCTTGATCATCTCTTTGCTCATTTTTATTTTTACTAATTTGTTTGGTATTATTGGTATTTTTGCTTTTTACTTCTAAACCGTTTTAATGGGTTTCTAATAGCTTAAATAAGCTATATATGAGCTTATATTAGCTTATGAGTCCTTAACAATGTACTACAAACAACATTTGATCTTATCATGAGATTTTTTGAAATGAAAATTGCATAAACTTGAAAATGAAGCTAACACCGAATTGAAACTAAAAGGTTCACATTCACTTGAAATAACTTAAACAGTACTTGGAAGCTTAAATTTACACCGTATTTAAAAACTAATAAAAACGACATACATTAAACTAAAAATAAGCTAGATATCTCACTCCTCCTGCTTCCCCTTTCTTTATAGCATTGAGATACTCCCCATCGCAGTCTCAATCTTTCCCACTCAAATCTTAATATTGATGCGCCAAACTCATCTCAGCCTTAAATCGCTTTTGGCCAAAAAAGTGTACAAGGTTGCTTGAGACAGTTTTAGAGCAATTAAAGACTTTTGGTGTGTTGTGGAGGTGGAAGGGACATTCAGATAGTAGGTACGGGTGGGTTGAGTTGGAAAGCAAAACCAAGTTTGTGATATAAACAAGTTGAAACAAGAATGGTGGGGAAGCATTAAATGCTTTAAGTGGCTTCATGTATAGTGGAAAGGGGTGGTGATAGAGGTTTGGACACCGATGAGGTGGAAAGTGGTGGTGAAAACCACCGGTTTTGCTTACGTGCATGGGTGAAAGAGATGTACAAAGGTTTGTGGTTTGGTGGGTTCGACTTGGTTTGACCGAAAGTAACAATACGGTTCAAATCGGGGTCGTGGTATATCAGGTCAATTGGTTAATTGACCGCTCAAGGTCTAGGGTCAAGGGTCAAGGGTTTGGGCTTGTGTTGGGTTTGGGCCAGCTATTTGAGTGGGCTTGTGTTTAATATAGATCCGCTTTTGATTTGTATACACAAGGACCATTTATGCAATTCCTAGCAAACTTGAGGGGTGAACCCGCCAACTTTCCAAAGTTTATCAAGGGCTTAAATTGTAACATGTAAATAGTACAAGGGTATAATTTGATAGTTTTCCATTTTTTAAATACCCAAGGACTATTTATGACATTTTTTCAAAGTTTAGTGGACCTTTTCTCAATATTTGCTCCAAAGATTCATTCAAGGACCATTTTGACAATTTAGAATATTTCAGGACCTTGAATGATATTTTTCTTTATTTTGATTCCGTGGACTAAATTTGACAACTTTTTGAAACTTGGGGACTAAACTGCCAATTATGCAAACTTGAGAACGCTTTTTCATCCTGATTTTGGTATTTTTGCATTTATAACACATAAAACACTTATTTGTGATATTTTTATCATTTTGATGCATTTAGGTGCTTCGATGTTTTTGCAGCGTGTAAATGGTATAAAAATGATGAGTATTTAAACACTCATCAAGCACGCTCATCAATATCGCCACGAACAGCGGAGCAAATAACCTTCCATTTGTTGACGAGTGTCGGGGCTTTGTTCAGCCGATGATGGGGTTCGGGAAGTTTAAGCGGTTGTGTCCGGTTCCAAGTCGTTATACTCGTAAGCCATTTCCGTAAGTTCATCAAAATGAGCATGAATCGCTTCCATCACCGCTTTGTACGACGATTCCGCAGATTCGAAACCTTTTGAATTATCACAAGATCCCATAAAGACTCCAATGTCGCCTTTGGCTTTGAGCTTTCCAAAGTCATCACGATCATTATAGCAAAGAGATCCAAATACATGAAAGTGTTTTAGATTCGGTTTTCTGTTATGGACAAGCTCGAAGGTGTTTTGTTGTATGCTTTGTGAATCATAGAACGGTTTTGAGTATAGCATGCAAGAGATACGCTTCCGCCCATAAGTAACTGAAGTTTAGCATTGATTAACATTGTTCTTGCAGCTTCCACTAACGTTCGGTTTCGCTTTTCGACAACCCGTTTTGTTCCGTGTACGTGCAATAGATGTCTGATGCTCAATTCCCACTTTCTCATAGAATTCACGAAGAGTTTGATTAACAAATTCAGGGCCTCTATCTGTTCTGATTAGTCGAACGGTGTTACGTAGCTGAACTTGTATTTTCGTGAGAAAGGTGATGATCATCTGTGGAGCTTGATCTTTGCTTCAAAGAAAGTAGACCCAAGTCCAACGTGAATAGTCATCAACAATTACTAAGATGTAGCGCTTGCCATTGACTTGCACGCCAAGATCGGGCCACACAAATCCATGTGAAGAAGATGAAGCACATGCTGAGAGCCGTGTTCCACCTTTGAAGGAAAATGAGCACGAGTGCTTTTGCCTTGTTCACAAGCTGAGCAAAGGTGATCTTTAGAATACCGAAACCGGGGAAGTCCTTCAACTAGTTTGTGTCGAGCAAGGTTGGTGATGGTTTGAAAGTTTAGATGTGAGAGACGACTGACGTGCCATAGCCGTGATTTTGTTGATGTTGCCTTTGAAAGTAAGCAGATGGGAGAAGAAGCAACCATGTCTTCCATAGAGATAGTGTAAAGACTTGAATTACGCGAGCCGCATAAGGTCGCTTCCTTGTAGATCACTTAATGAAACAAGTTTTCTCCCCGAAAGCAACCTCCAAATCTCCATCACAACTCAACTTGACCTAAAAAACAGATTGTGACCGAGGCCTTCCACATAATAAACCCCGCTTATTTCGATGTTCCCATTAATGTAGTCTCCGTAGCCCATGATAGCTGGATCATTCCCTAACCCGACAAAGGCAATGAACTTTGCAATAAAGTTTGATAACAGCTTAAGATTGTCATATGTGTCGGGAACATCCGCTATCAACAATCCAGAGAATGATCTCAGATCACCATGCATTACACAATGCATCTAATACGATGGAATAGAAGTAGATGTGGAACCCGAAATGTTAGAGGGTTCCAGAAAGCTTATAGTAGATATACAAACATCAATAGCTTTAGGTATCCACTTAAATCCTAGTGTGTTATATATCCATTTCGGCCATCTATAACTACTCTTTGCTTTAGTCTTAGTGAATGCACTAGGTGGTACTACATTCCTAGGAGGTGAAACTGAGCTACAGGGACAACAATGCGCTTAGAATCTAAAGAGGCGGTCTACCAAGCCGCACTTAGAAAGATTAGTGAGCCTAGAGGTATTCCAGTTCTTAGGATTCCTTAAACGAGAGATGATAGCTTTAGCAACACATTTATCATGACAATCAATTCATACTTTTATGACAAATAACACAAGGTGCATCAGACTCAATATCAAAAGTACTTAACGGTTTAGCATTCGTTACATCACTATTTCTATTACATTTGCCGGACGCAATATCTATAGTGGAAGCAACGTGAGTCTTATTCATAGTCCTAGGGTGTTCTTCTACTTTAGCATTCCCTATTGATCTTTTCTTAGGTCGCAACTTCCTATTCTTCGATGTAGTGCTCCTAGGCCGTGAAGTGCGGACATTTGGAAAAAGACTCAACTATTCCTCGCTTCAGAGAAGGAGGCACGTTAGCAACTTGTGATTTGGCAATAGGGATTCTAGGTTCATGAGTACTAAGTGTTACTGGCGCTAATCTCTTAATGATGGTTGGCGGAAGTTGTTCATACTTTCCTAACATTTCTCTTAACTTGAAGATAGTGTGAATCGATCTTGATTTTCGTGACCTAACATTTCCAGCAAATGCATAACTTCTTTAGTGTGTGCAAGATAATGATCAAGTTCATTTGATGCTTCATCACGAGTCTTTTTGAGTAAATCAAATATGACACCATATTCCTTTTAACTTTTACAAGTTCTTGTTCATATTTTGAGATTTGACACTTAAAAGACACGTTTTGATCATCCAGTTTCTCAATTTTAGGATCAGAAGGTTTTGCACGCAACTGGGCGATTTTGTGTTGAAAAGCAAGTTGTTGATCGTGAATATCTTTTTGACACCAATTAGACGACGATTGCATTTGAAAGTTCGTTTGACAATCGTTTGTTTTCAACTGTTAAGGACTCGACCTGAAGCACATTATCAGTGTTCTCAACATTTACCACATAATCAACAGTATCAGCAGAGATATAATCAAATGCATATGACAAAGAATTCAATAGCACAACATTATGGACATCAGCACAGATGACATCTTCCAAGAGTCGATCAACATCTTTTCTCAACAGTTTCTTTTTACGTTTAGTATTAGAAATAGATGTTTATGTTTCTCAAAAACGACCTTCATTAATCCAAGTTCCTTATGAAAGTCCTTTTCCCAAGACAATGCACAACTTTTCAAATTTTAACATTTGGTAAAAGATTTTTCTGAAAAATGTCTCTTTGTTCTCGCGCTAGAGGCGATTGAAAGTGTTGAACTTGGATTTCAGAATGATATTCTATCTCATGTTGTAAAGTTTTGAGGTCAGCCATGAAAATGTCAAAATATCAAAGAATTTTGCGATTTTCAGGTTTTGAGTTTACTTCACTGATGGAAGGTAAAGGACCATAAGTTTGTGCATAATCTGGTTGGGGATTAACATTAGAAGACCTGTGTTTTTATGATTAACCTTGGTGTGTTAGAAGAATCCGTTGGTGTGACGAAAGTGACCGCTTTTTGAATAGTTAAAAGGTTTGTTGTAAACAACTTTTTCTAATTTTGATCGACTCTCGTCTTCTGCATCTAATTCCTCTTGACGATGATATTCAACAACACTCATAAAAGAATTATCAACTTTATATTCTGCACTGGAAACTTCAGGATTTGGTTTGAATGCTTTGGTTGAAAGCTTAGGTTTGTAATCAGCAAGATTCGGTCCATATCCATTTGATTTGGTTTTAAAGTAAACTTTTCAATGGTCGTGACCGACTCGCCATGTTTGTAAACAACAGTTTTAAACTCTTTAAGTTTGTTTTGCAAGCCGATGATTTCTTCAAGATGATCATCTATCTCGCTTTCGTTGAATGCTTTTGTATGCGAGAACTGCTTTTTGACAAGTTAACAACTCAGCCTTAGCTTTTTGATTTTCCAAGGTGAGAGCGTTAATTTGCTTTTTATGTTCATGTTTCAGTTGTTCTATTTCGGATAACAAAGCATTCTTCGAAGCGGCTAGATCACGCATCTGTCTTTCTAAATATTTTTCGTTTGATAAGATTTGGCAAAGGCTGCTTCAAAACCGTTTTCACGTTTTTCTTGAGTTTTGAAAAAGTTGAGTTGCTTTTGTAAACATTCAAAATCCTTGGTTAACAAAGGCATTTTTGCATTTCATGTCCTGATTAATGGCATGACATTTTTCCACTATGGTCTGTTGGTCTTGTATAAAACGAGCAATATCGGGATGAGGCAAAAGTTCGGCGTGTTCAACGTGAGTCTCAACATGATCATTACTGAGATCCTCAAGTATAACCACGGAGTCAATTTGATTATCAAGGAAACCGTTTGGTCATCTTGATCGTCAAATATAACTACGGGTCTAGTTGAAAATCGTCGGAATGAGATGTGGATGGCTTATTTTGAACATTCTGAGCCTTGCCGGATTCAGATGTTGGCGTAGATATGAGATCAGAGATAAATATGGTTTGTTCGGGTACCTGAGACAAGCCATCAGTGTCATACACTGGGCCAGTGTCACTCATGTGTAACTCATGCATATTAGCCATCAACATAACAACTGCATTGGCCTGCAAGTCCTCCATATCATCATCTGAATCTGCATTTGCCATAAAACTCGTTCTTGTCTGTGAGAGTTTAACCAGCTTCATCCTTAAGAGCCAAAAGAAGAGCCTCTTTGAAATAAGCACTGCCCTAGTCCTTGGCTTTGGGCATGCATTAGCCAGGTGTCCCTTCTCATTGCAGTTGTAGCATCGAAGATCATTCAACCCATTCTGAGCATTTCCCTGCTCCACCACTGAGGTCGATTGTTATTCCTACCCACCGCATTAAACCCTTGACCACCGCCCATCTGACGACCATAACCACGATTCTGAACTTCAACTCGTCCATTGTTCACAACAGCTTGATTCCTTGTATTAGATGAGGAACGAATACGGTTGTTGGATTTGTTAGTATAACGGCTAAAGGCATTAGCAATCATAGCAAATCCTTGTTGCAGTGCTTCGAACGGATCAGATTCCTCATTAGCTTCAGCTTGAGCATTGTTGTTGTTGTATGGTGTCACACCCTCGCCGGAGGCGGAAACACGAGGTGTAACGGAAAGGGAACATAAGCACAAGATAATAGAACATACCAACATTAATATTAAAAAGAAATATTACACCATTACAATACCGCTTTTAGCCGACATCGGCAAATATATTACAAAGTTTAGATTCCAAAATATTACGTTTGATTACATAACAACTAGAAGTGACAAGTGAAAACTTCTTTATGCAAGACCTAATAGAAAAGCTTACAACGATCACCTGAAATGCATGAGAGAAAAACGGGTCAACTATGAAAATAGTTGGTGAGTAAACACGCTTAGCAAAAAAAAGAAAACTCGAAAGAAATAATCAAAGCTTTCGGTCAACGAAAATGGTCCACAAAGCAAAGGCATTGTGTATCCACTCAGTTCCAAATTCCGCCCATACAAAACTTGCAACCTGTGTGTACACAACCCATTGCACAAAAAAAAAATATAGTGCTTCAAGTAGTCAAGTGTAAGTGGTCATAATAGTTCCCAAAGCAAAGGCATTGTATATCCACTCAGTCCCAAGTTCCGCCCATACAAAACTTGCAACCTGTGTGTACACAACCCATTGCACAAAAAATATAGCGTATCAAGTATATAATAATTCCGGATGCTCCAATATGGGAGACTTTTGCACTGCCCCAACAAGGGAGACTCCTTTGTCACTCGACCACCTAGGCGAGAATTATTGAGAACACTCCACCGAATACAGGCGAGGATTATTGAGAACACTCCACCAACAAGGCGAGAATTATTGTGAACACTCCACCGACAAGGCGAGAATTATTGTGAACACTCCAACGACAAGGCGAGAATTATAGTGAACACTCCACCGACAAGGCGAGAATTATAGTGATGTTCCGAACAAGGAGACTTTAGGACAAGGTCATAATGCGCACAATTTAATAAGTTCAAATAAGTCATATGTTCGTAATTAAGTTCAAGGATTTGATTCGAGCTCACAAGTTTTAGTTAAGAGAGTTCACAAAAGTAAAAATCAATTTAATTCAAGTATGGTTCATGCATTTCGCCCCAAAATATAGTAAAACGGTAAAAAGGGGATGTGATTACTCACTTGATGAATAGATGCGACGACAAAAGTGAGTACACTGAGGTTTAAAGTGATGCGTCAACTGGGACCTATTATCAATGATATGATATGTCATGAATTGCAATGTAATGTTATGCATGCACTACGTATGTAATTTATACCATTTACGGTTTTTGAAAATATTACTCGTCGTCGAAAAAATACTCTTTTGACGTCTCGACCAAATCAAAAATGACTTTACATGTTTTTACGTCAAAATGTCATCCTACAATGGTTTTAAAATGATTTTTGGTGAAATTACCACTTTTCGTCGCGAAAACAATGTCGCCGAAAATCGTGAAATCAACAAAAATAGCTCCGAAAAACAGTGTAAAACGGTGTACGTAGACCGTTAGAGAACGAACTCGACGGTTTTGGAAAGTTTGTATCGATATCTAAAAGTTTCAGTTCAGGAGTTTTCGTCCAAAAGGTCTCGATCATAAAGATATTAAAGGCTAAAGTTGGTGATTTTGTTGAATTGTGTGCAGAAAATAATATTTACGGCAACTTTATAGAAACGTGCATATATTTGTCGCTTTAAATCCGCTTTCTACGCTTTATATGTCCTTAGCTTCGTATCGAAGTAAACTAATATATTTTGAGAAGTCGAAATAATTTGTGAAGCTTAAGGCTCGTTTTTGACCCGAATAATTAAAACAGCAAGCTGAAATTTTCTGAAAATATACGTTTCGTCGTCAAACTTTAAAAATTCACCACGGCTTCGTTATAAGTCCGTTTTATCCGTCAAGCTGCCACGGATTCGTTTTAAAGTATATTTTCTAAAAATCAAGGCCAAAGTTTCGTACAATCTGTTGGTTTTTCCAGAAATTCGAAATAAGGACAGCACCTTTTAATACGTGACGAAAATAGTTTTTCTAGGACAAAACCTATTCTAATCCCTTCAAATCAACTCCAAAACTAATCTAATCCTACCATACACCTTCTTAGGGTGTCATGGGTTCCTAATCACCATCAAGGCCAAAGAATACCATGGGAATAATTATAGGATGACCACAAATATATATATAACTTCTAAAATCATGAAATAAATGGTATAAATCACATAACTTGCATACTATCTCTAAAAATGAAAAGAAACATATGAAAATGAAAAGGAAACATGAAAATGATAGAAACATGCTTACAAGCTTATTATGATGAGGTGCAAAGAACAAAGGTTTTCCTAATCACTTGAGGTTTATATTACAAAACCTTGCAACAAATGATACTAGTGTTTATAAAAATTGACTTAAAAATCTTGGATAATCCTTCCTTTTTGGGTCCTTTGGCTGCCGTATATTTTGAGAGCAAAGATAGGAATATTGGTCTTGGTTTTGCAAATGAAAGAGTGAAAGTAAAATGTAGTATAATATATGTCTAAGAGATATTGCAAATATCTTCTTTGTAATCACTAGACAAGATCCATAAATTATGGAGGACTCTAATGGGTGGCGTGGGATTCATGACAAGAAAATATATATTTTTTTTTTTTTTTTTTTTTTAAAGTGTATAAGTGTAAGATTTTGTGTAAAAGACTTGATATTAAATGGTATGTTGTAGCATTTGTAAATATTTAGGGTAGCGTTGAATAAAAATAAATTTCACGTCAGGTTAAAATATTTTTAGGTCATAAAAATTATAAAAATACATTCCTTGTGAAATTTGAGTGATAAAATAATTATCGAGTAATTTTTAAGAAAAGTGTCGTAATAATTTAACTTTAACGATTTATGTACCAAATAAATTTAAAACATTAGGAAAACTCAAAATATAGTTTTTATAACTAAATGTAAGTTTAAAAATGCATCGGGATCATTTTTGAAAGTAACGGGTTAAATATTAAAATAATAACTCACGCGATAAAGTTTATTAAATATAAAAATTTACGCGATTAATGAGAAATGAATGCCATGAATGAACTAATATGATGCATATTTAGTTTTAAGAAATGACCGGAATTTGAGAAATGTGACATTCTTCCCATGTCAGCGGAATCATGTCCTCATGATTCGATTAACGATACTATGGTCCGAACCTCGACAAGAGTTCTAAAAGTTCATGATCGTACGAACAGTCTAAATGATCATATCAATGCCCATGCGTACAGGTTCCCCATTCAATTAAGTACGTGCGTCGTGACTAGATTTGATAAGGTAAACTTACCCAATATCGAACGTAACTCTCAAAAGACCTTTAGGTTGTCGATTATAATCTAATCTCACAACTCATCAAACAAGAACTGTCATGAGATTAAACTAAACCGACTTGAGTAAACTTGTCTCTTAGCTTGATTTTCGCAACTCATCAAACAAGAACTGTCACTAGATCGAGCTAGGAAACAAGTTGTTAGAAAGGTAGGATTCCAAATCCTTGAATGAAGTCTTTTGAAAGATTCGCCCGATATTCGATTTGCTTACACAATCAAATCCAATCAACAAAATATATAACAACTAAGGTCGATATCAATAGGTCTCAAATTAATCAAGGTCGTGAACGTGATAAAGATTGGAAGGAAACTATGCACTCAAAATTATGCCGTACTGAAATAAGGTAGTTGTTCGAAAGAATGTACCCGTTAAGCGTCGCGGGCCTCCTCGGTACCCAAATAGAATGCTCGACCACGTGCGGGAGGAATTTCAATGTTCTGATCTTGTGGGCCTTCTATTGCCAACGCCAGGTTTGGACGATTACCTCCTTGATTGGGAGTTCTTTTCAATTTGGACGGTACTGCGAAGGTGATCTAAACTTCCACACTCGTAACATGCTTTTCTCTGTCCTTGATTTCCAGTTCTGTTTGAGCAATTTCGAGAGAAGTGGCCCGTCTGTCCACATTTGTTGCACTTTCGGCAGTCTCCTGAGTGATGATAATTACATTGAGTGCACAAAGGATGTGGACTGCATATCCTCTCGCTCCTGGGTGGTCGCCCATAGTTCTGAGTTATTCGCCGCTTCTTGTTTTGCTGATTCCCTGGTCTCGGTTTCCCTCTGGTGATCCTCCTGGCCCATTGTCGTTTGCTTTGTTAGTTCTCCAGACCTGATCACATCATTTGTCAAGCGATACGCCATACTCACAGTGGCTTGCAGAGTGGTTGGTTTCGACGAAGTGACATCCCTCCTAATTTCTGGTATCAATCCCCATATATATCGGTCAATCAACTTCTCCACAGTGGAAACCATGTGAGGAACCATCCTAGTTAACTCGTGGAACCGGATCGTGTACTTGTCGATTTCTACTCCTACCATCAAGTGGTTCCAAAATTCTTCTTCCAGTTTCTGCACTTCATCTTTTCTGCAGTACTCATCAGTTAGTAGTTTCTTGAATACTTCCCAAGATAATGCATTTGCAGCCTCTCTTCCTCTGATCTGTAGTTGGTTGTTCCACCAGGTCAAAGCTCGTCCTTGTAGTAGACCAGCAGAGAACTCAACCTTGTTTCCTTCAAAGACATTTCGTGATACTAAGCTTCGACTCAACATTCTCGAACCAGGTTAGCAGTCCAATGGCACCCTCAGTACCATGAAATTCCATTGGCTTGCATGTCATGAAAGTTTTGTAGCTGCATCCTTGACCAGTGTTTGAAGTACCTTCTCCGTTGTTGGTTCGTCTAGCATCGAGGTGTGTTATAATTTGGGTGAGTAGATCAGCTATTCCAGCAGCGTTGTTGTTTGGATCGTCATTGTTGTTTGGGTTGCCGTTGTTGTTACCTCCTGAACGTGTGTTTCTTGCAGCCATGATTCTACAGAGGACCAAAACATCGGGTTGAGTAAACGACATTCGAACGAAGTCAGATGAGGTGCAGAACGGTGGTAATGTGTTATAGTGATCGAAACATGACAGGACGAGACATGCTGTGTCTAACAAGTCGAAAGATAGAAAGGAGAAGATATGAACAAGGTACGGTAATGTAGACGTGAACGTAAAAACATGCTATGCATACCCACCCGGCCAATGCAACTTCAGGTGACCAGACTCAAAAGATTCGACTAAACATGATTTAAAACTACTACTCTTATCATTGCATGGTTCTTCATAAATTAGACATAGTTGATCAGGCTATGTATAATTTATGATTAACGATGCAACGATAGGACTAGATGACTCGGATGATGCTCAATGTTTAATAAAATAAAATAAAAATTTTTCCGGTTATAGCTGTGATTTTTATTTTTGAAAAATCGGCATTCTCTATAACCTATGGCTTTGATACCAATCTGTCACACCCTCGCCGGAGGCGGAAACACGAGGTGTAACGGAAAGGGAACATAAGCACAAGATAATAGAACATACCAACATTAATATTAAAAAGAAATATTACACCATTACAATACCAGTTTAGCCGACATCGGCAAATATATTACAAAGTTTAGATTCCAAATATTACGTTTGATTACATAACAACTAGAAGTGACAAGTGAAAACTTCTTTATGCAAGACCTAATAGAAAAGCTTACAACGATCACCTGAAATGCATGAGAGAAAAACGGGTCAACTATGAAAATAGTTGGTGAGTAAACACGCTTAGCAAAAAAAAGAAAACTCGAAAGAAATAATCAAAGCTTTCGGTCAACGAAAATGGTCCACAAAGCAAAGGCATTGTGTATCCACTCAGTCCCAAATTCCGCCCATACAAAACTTGCAACCTGTGTGTACACAACCCATTGCACAAAAAAATATAGTGCTTCAAGTAGTCAAGTGTAAGTGGTCATAATAGTTCCCAAAGCAAAGGCATTGTATATCCACTCAGTTCCAAGTTCCGCCCATACAAAACTTGCAACCTGTGTGTACACAACCCATTGCACAAAAATATAGCGTATCAAGTATATAATAATTCAGGGATGCTCCGAATATGGGAGACTTTGCACTGCTCCAACAAGGGAGACTCCTTTATCACTCGACCACCTAGGCGAGAATTATTGAGAACACTCCACCGACAAGGCGAGGATTATTGAGAACACTCCACCAACAAGGCGAGAATTATTGTGAACACTCCACCGACAAGGCGAGAATTATTGTGAACACTCCACCGACAAGGCGAGAATTATTGTGAACACTCCACCGACAAGGCGAGAATTATAGTGATGCTCCGAACAAGGGAGACTTTAGGACAAGGTCATAACGCGCACAATTTAATAAGTTCAAATAAGTCATATGTTCGTAATTAAGTTCAAGGATTTGATTCGAGCTCACAAGTTTTAGTTAAGAGAGTTCACAAAAGTAAAAATCAATTTAATTCAAGTATGGTTCATGCATTTCGCCCCAAAATATAGTAAAACGGTAAAAAGGGGATGTGATTACTCACTTGATGAATAGATGCGACGACAAAAGTGAGTACACTGAGGTTTAAAGTGATGCGTCAACTGGGACCTATTATCAATGATATGATATGTCATGAATTGCAATGTAATGTTATGCATGCACTACGTATGTAATTTATACCATTTACGGTTTTTGAAAATATTACTCGTCGTCGAAAAAATACTCTTTTGACGTCTCGACCAAATCAAAATGACTTTACATGTTTTTACGTCAAAATGTCATCCTACAATGGTTTTAAAATGATTTTTGGTGAAATTACCACTTTTCGTCGCAAAACAATGTCGTCGGAAAAATCGTGAAATCAACAAAAATAGCTCCGAAAAAAAAAGTCGTAAAACGGTGTACGTCGATCGTTAGAGAACGAACTCGACGGTTTTGGAAAGTTTGTATCGATATCTAAAAGTTTCAGTTCGGGAGTTTTCGTCCAAAAGGTCTCGATCATAAAGATATTAAAGGCTAAAGTTGGTGATTTTGTTGAATTGTGTGCAGAAAATAATATTTACGGCAACTTTATAGAAACGTGCATATATTTGTCGTTTTAAATCCGTTTTCTACGTTTTATATGTCCTTAGCTTCGTATCGAAGTAAACTAATATATTTTTGAGAAGTCGAAATAATTTTTGAAGCTTAAGGCTCGTTTTTGACCCGAAATAATTAAAAACAGCAAGCTGAGATTTTCTGAAAATATACGTTTCGTCGTCAAACTTTAAAAATTCACCACGGCTTCGTTATAAGTCCGTTTTTATCCGTTCAAGCGCCACGGATTCGTTTTAAAATATATTTTCTAAAAATCAAGGCCAAAGTTTCGTACAATCTGTTGGTTTTTCCAGAAATTCGAAATAAGGACAGCACCTTTTTAATACGTATCGAAAATAGTTTTTCTCGGACAAAACCTATTCTAATCCCTTCAAATCAACTCCAAAACTAATCTAATCCTACCATACACCTTCTTAGGGTGTCATGGGTTCCTAATCACCATCAAGGCCAAAGAATACCATGGGAATAATTATAGGATGACCACAAATATATATATAACTTCTAAAATCATGAAATAAATGGTATAAATCACATAACTTGCATACTATCTCTAAAAATGAAAAGAAACATATGAAAATGAAAAGGAAACATGAAAATGATAGAAACATGCTTACAAGCTTATTATGATGAGGTGCAAAGAACAAAGGTTTTCCTAATCACTTGAGGTTTATATTACAAAACCTTGCAACAAATGATACTAGTGTTTATAAAAATTGACTTAAAAATCTTGGATAATCCTTCCTTTTTGGGTCCTTTGGCTGCCGTATATTTTGAGAGCAAAGATAGGAATATTGGTCTTGGTTTTTGCAAATGAAAGAGTGAAAGTAAAATGTAGTATAATATATGTCTAAGAGATATTGCAAATATCTTCTTTGTAATCACTAGACAAGATCCATAAATTATGGAGGACTCTAATGGGTGGCGTGGGATTCATGACAAGAAAATATATATTTTTTTTTTTTTTTTTTAAAGTGTATAAGTGTAAGATTTTGTGTAAAAGACTTGATATTAAATGGTATGTTGTAGCATTTGTAAATATTTAGGGTAGCGTTGAATAAAAATAAATTTTCACGGGTCAGGTTAAAATATTTTTAGGTCATAAAAATTATAAAAATACATTCCTTGTGAAATTTGAGTGATAAAATAATTATCGAGTAATTTTTAAGAAAAGTGTCGTAATAATTTAACTTTAACGATTTATGTACCAAATAAATTTAAAACATTAGGAAAACTCAAAATATAGTTTTTATAACTAAATGTAAGTTTAAAAATGCATCGGGATCATTTTTGAAAGTAACGGGTTAAATATTAAAAATAATAACTCACGCGATAAAGTTTATTAAATATAAAAATTTACGCGATTAATGAGAAATGAATGCCATGAATGAACTAATATGATGCATATTTAGTTTTAAGAAATGACCGGAATTTGAGAAATGTGACATATGGAACCAATTGAGTTTGTTGAGATGGAGGTTGTGAAGGATCATGTGGTGTGATTGTAGCAGTTGGTTGAGTTGCTGGTTGAGGAGAATAACTGTTTTGAGCATATAAGGCAAGTTGTTGATTTTCCGGATGTGTTGGTGGAGCAATTTGAGCACGGAGAATCCTTTCCCTATCAACTTCCTTTTCATGAGGCTTCAAGTAATCGTACAATAATCCATATGTAGATTGATGCATGTTTTTTGCTTGACGGAGGAAAATGACATACTTATCCCATTCAGGACCAAGACTACTCAGGAACTTAGTATTCACCGCAATTCTTGGCATGATGATGTTGTGTTTATCCAAATCATTGATGATGTCAGAAAATCTGTGATGATAGGACTCGAGTGTCTCTCCAGGTTCAATCATGAAGTTTTCATAAGCCAAGTAAATTTTGGATTCCAAATCTTCCTGATTGAGTATAGATCCTTCCATAAGAAGACGAATATGATCCCACATTTTCTTTGCAGTCTTTTGAGCATCAACACTACGAAGAATTAGGTTTGGTAATCCTAGGAGGATATATTCCATTGCAAGCTCATCTGCTTCATAGTGTAGAAGTTCTTGAGGATTCAAGTCTGCAACAGTAGCAATGTTCGTTTGTTCATCTCTTGGTGGAATGGCATTTGGATCTCCGGGTACAATGACAGTAGGCATCTCAAATGGACCTTCCAAGATAACCTGCTTTAAGAACTTTCCATGTGGCTTCTTTAGATCACAAAACCTAAAGAGCCTTATCACCCATTGATCGTAGTTTCCTGGAGTGAGCATTGGAGGTCTATCAACTGATCCAGCCTCATGAATTGATTGTTGGCTGCTTAAAGTTTCAAACATCTTTGCAAACCAAGTGGGTTCCTTCATAGTGATCCTTGATGGATGTTGATTGAAGTCATTTGTGTACGGTTGAACTTGAATACTTGGTGGTGGTTGAACCATTTGAGGTTGTGGATTTGCAGCAAGTTGTGGAGTATGTTGTTGGTTAAATTGTTGTTGATAAATTGCTTGTTGTTGATTCCATTGTTGATGTTGTGGAGTTAGTTGTTGTTGACGTTGAGGATGAGGATAAGTGTAAGGGAAATAGTTAGAGTATGGTGGTTGTGACATGTTGATAAACTTGTGTTGGTAAAAATGGATCTTTGTAGTCGAATGAACCTTTGTTGATGAAGTATCCTTAGGCGTAGAAATCACAATAGACAAGTAGCACTTATGCGTAAAAACACCAAAGTTACGCGTAACAACAAGAAGTTACGCGTAGATTTAGCTTACGCGTAAGTAGAGAAAAGACGCTAAAGTTATGCGTAGACAAAAGTTAGGCGTAGAAAGTTAGGCGTAGGATTATCTTATGCGTAAGACTATGCTTAGGCGTAAGAAAAATCTTATGCGTAGGATTTCTACGCGTAAGCTTATGCTTATGCGTAATTTTAGGGTTTTATCCCAAGTGATCTTTTACACTTCACAGTGCAAAAGATATCCAAAGTCGACGTATTTTCAGACTTATCCAAGTAAGAAAACACGGAATAAACCACGAAAATGAAGATCAAACCAAGGAGATACTTACGCGTAGTTTTAGGGTTTTACTACGCGTAGGTTTACTCGTAACTTTGATTTTGCTCAAAGTTGTTTCTAAACTAGTTTTTGTGTGATGAAATAGCTTCAATAACACCAAAAGACACAAAAGTGTGAAACTTGATGATCCAAAGCTCTTAAAACAGTTAAGCGTAGAACAATACCCACGAACAAAAACAAGCGTAAAATCTTAGATCCACACGTAAAGTTTGAAACTTTTTGCCAAAAACACGTATTTTAACACCTTAAAACGTTGAAAGTACAAGAATCTTGGATTCAAAAGTGTAAAAAAGACGTTTTTAAGCGAACCAAAGTATCACCTACTTTTACCACACAAGATGAGGATGACATTCGTCACTTATATCATGCACATAACACTGTTCATGGGCTTCTGGGAATGTTGGGGAGCATCGATTGTATGCACTGGGAGCGGAAAAACTGTCCGAAAGAATGGCAAGACCAATTTCATAGAAGTGATAAAAAAATATCCAACTATAATGCTTGAAGCCGTTGCTTCATACGATTTGCGGATTTGGCATGCATTTTTTGGGGTAGCGGGTGCGAATAACGATCTAACGGTTTTAAATAATTCTCCGTTATTCGACGACTTGCTTGATGACATCGCCCCTGAGGTTGAGTTTGAAGTATACGGGTGTAAATTTTAGCAAGGGTATTATCTAGCTGACGGAATTTGCCCGGAGTGGGCATCTTTTGTCAAGACATTTATAGTTGCAACTATCCAAAAAATGCCGCATTCAAAGCGAAACAAGAAAGTGCTCGAAAAGATATCGAAAGAGCTTTTGGTGTCCTCCAAGGACGTTGGCATATCATTGCCCAACCGGCGCGGCAATTTACTATTGGCAAGTTACGGAGAATCATGTACGCGTGCATCATAATGCATAACATGATTTTGAAAGATGAAAACTTTGCGATATCTGACATTGCTGAAACGTATATTTCTCCGACACCAAATTTACAGCGGACATGGATTGAACGTTGCCAATTGCGAAGAAAAAAAGCCAAAGAACTACATGATAAACGCAAACATGCAAGGCTTCAACAATGTCTCATCGAGCATGTTTGGCAACAACTTCAATGGGCACAATTTCAACAACAGAATCCAAATAATTAGTCTCATTATAATTTGATGTATTTCTTGCGTATGTTTTTTTTTTCTTCGTATCTTTATTTTATGTTTCGTACGTTTTTTATTAAGTTATGTATTGTATTTTTATTTTGAATAAAATGAATTTAGTTTATTTGGAAATGAAATTGAATAAAAAAAAATAAAGTGGTAGTGGTGGGCCCCAAATGAAGAGGTTGAGGTTTGTTACGAATGTAGGGGGGTTTGTTGTGGTTAGTTGTGGAGAATAGCGATGCTGATGTGGCGCTGAGGTAGCACTGATGAAGAAAGGAGGCTTGTTATGATCGACACCTTATGCTCTAAGAGATTATATGGCAAAATCAATCAATACATAAATTTAATATAGAGTTAATTACATAAATCGTCCTTGTGGTTTGGTCAAAATTACGGATCTTGTCCTTATACTTTTTTTTCAGTGCGTTTCGTCCCTGTGGTTTACAAATCTTACGGATCTTGTCCCTGATCCGACCCTGTCCCAAAAAAAGGACCTCCCTTGCAAATACTCTATAACGTGAGGGACTAACATTATATTTTGGTTTTAACGATCGGAGTTAATTACATAAATCGTCCTTGTGGTTTGGTAAAAGTTACGCATCTTGTCCCTGTGGTTTATTATAATATTTTTTTTTTTTAAAAAATGTTTTTTCTTTTAAAAAAGTTAATTTTCCAAAATATGATGTTAGTCCCTCACGTTAGAGAGTATTTGCAAGGGAGGTCCTTTTTTTGGGACCGGGTCGGATCAGGGACAAGATCCGTAAGATTTGTAAACCACAGGGACGAAACGCACTGAAAAAAAAGTATAGGGACAAGATCCGTAATTTTGACCAAACCACAAGGACGATTTATGTAATTAACTCTTTAATATATGTTGAAATTAGTTACACATTTTTTTTTTCACTTCTTATCATGTGCCCTAAAGCAGACTATGTGTCGATATGAAATTGTAAAGAAAACAAAGATGTTGGTGGACAAATTGGCATGCTTGACCCGAAATTACTTGTACCATTTTCCAAAATATGGGTTTATGATGTGGTTTGTGTGTGGCCATTCGACCAATTGTTGTGGGTTCAAGTCTCGTTTGAAACAATTGTGTGATATTATATGAAATAGTAGGTGGCTTTAAGTGCGTGAAAAAATTTTCTGCAAAACTATGTTTATGATGATACAACCCATTTTCACCCGAACATGCTCCGGCTTACGATTATGAATAAACCCAGCGTCACCATTTATAATTTGACTTTTGTATAAATGTGCTTCTAGGTGGCTGCATCTGCAAAATTCCCGTTATGTACTAATTATTTTTGAAGTAATAATATTTTCCGGGGTAACCTTTTTACAAAAAAGTTTTTAACGTAATCGTGAAAAATTGATAAATGTGTAGGAAAATTATGTAAAATATTTGTCTAGCGAGTTTGTGAAGAACAAAAAAAGTTGGATTTTGAAGAGGCCTATGTTCGGG
Source organism: Chrysanthemum makinoi (assembly GCA_910596185.1). NCBI lineage: Eukaryota > Viridiplantae > Streptophyta > Magnoliopsida > Asterales > Asteraceae > Chrysanthemum > Chrysanthemum makinoi. The sequence goes on from OU343224.1 coordinate 341,203,128, forward strand.
CTGCCACTGAATCAATAAAATAGAAGCCCAGAGTACTAGTGGGTCTTAACTTTATCTATCAAATTTTGATAGTTCGTGTATTTCGAGTTTCGACATTAGACTAGTTTTTTTAGAAAATCATTCATATTTCATTACTCGACACTATATCGCCATTGCTGATCAAACGACAACTACGATATCCACCTTTTTAGTCTTATCGTAATTTAGTTTAGTGCTCTAAATACTCCTTCCGTCCGAAAATAAATGTCCACTTTATAAATGCATAAAGTTTTAAGAATTCACACCAACTCCAATTTACACAAATCACATATCATATCCAGCCACTAAACTCTGTTTGATTGATTGATATGCAAAGTGTATATATTTTGAGACATCTCAAAATGAAAACGCAAACATTTATTTTGATACGACGAGAGTATTACGATAACACTATAACAGAGAGGAAAAGCCCAACTGATATGTATGGAGTAATAGCCCAATTAATGGTTCATTTCTAACTGGGCCGAACTAGACGTTTTACTTTTACACTTTTGTTGATGGATAATTTAGTCCAAATGTAAAAGTTGAACGAGTATGGTGAACCGAGCTGACCGAAACCGAATCGATAAAACTCGGTTCTAACTCGGTTTAGATTTTTACCGAGTTTTGGTTTTGGTTCGAGCAAAAAACCGAATCAAAACCGAAACCGAACCGAACAGGAAAAACCGAGTAATTTCGGTTTTGGTTTCGGTTTCGGTTTGGGTTTTTTTTCCAGGTTTCGGTATTGTCGGGTCGGGTTGGTTCGGGTCGGTTTTGACCTGATGCTCACCCCTAATTTATCTGAATGGTAAAAGTATCTTTGATCAGTAAGTCAAGCCTTCATGTATAATGTTTATCTAAAAGTTAATATGTTATTACAATGTTTTATGATAGTAAAATGGTTAAACTATTAGTTAGGGGTGAGCAGAAACCGCACCGCAAACCGCAAACTCGCATAAAACCGCAAAACCCACACCGCAAAAACCGAAACCGCAACAAAAACCGCGGTGCGGTTCATGGAAATAAAAAAACCGCATTTTGCGGTGCGGTTTCGGTTTCCATCGAAAAACCGCACCGCAATAACCGCACCGAACCGCAAAGTCATATTCAAATATATTTTATTTTTATTTTTAAATAAACCAACTAAATTTCATAATTTTTGTATGATTAAATACTTTTGTTTATATTTTCATAATTAACTATTTTAAACGTATTTTATTGATTAATTACTTAATTATTATATACTTTCTATCAATTTATCGTCAAAATTTTAAAAATTTCTCATCTCATTTGACTTTTATTATTGTAAAGATTTAAAATTTTATACTAGTACCCAACATTTTGTATATATATGTTTTTACTCATTATGTAACCTTATGATATATTTATTCTATAATAAATATATACCAAAAAATAGAATTAAAAAAAAAAAAAAAAACCATTTAAAAACCGCAAAAATCACAAAACCGCGAACCCGCAAAACCGCGAGGTTGTGGATTCTCATTTTTTAAAAACCGCAATTGCGGATGTGGTTCGGTTTTTACCAAAACCCCCCACCAACCCGCACCATGCTCACCCCTACTATTAGTCGATGAAACTCAAATCATATAGTGAAAATTGAAGCAATTCATATTATTATTCACTAACTACAAATTGAATTTTTATAATATGATGATGATGATCCTTATTCTAGCTTTTTTCGAGTCTATGTCAAATTAGGTAATAAAACGTTTTAGATTCCATTCTTATTAGTATTATTTTTCACAATAACAGCAACTTAGATATATAGTACTATTATTACATATAATTGCAATCATTTTCCACTATAATAGTTGCTCACTCATCCAACCGAAAATACTACAGTACTTATGAAGCAAAAAAAAGGGAGGAAAAACATTTTATTATAATTATAGAGTTTCAAAGCTACATCCACAAATATGTAATCTTATAAATTTTTGGACTTGAAAAAGAATATATAACTTTATAAGTGGTAAAAACCAGAAAACTATCGAACAAACTCGATCGTGTTTTTTATACAGTACACGTTGACATATTCTTCTGGTTCTTAAATAAATGTCCGCTTTGAAAACGACACATAGGTTAATAAAAATACAAATATTATGTTGTTAAGCAATCAAATGTCCTTTTTTTATCTAAAAAACGTTTAAAGTTGTTAAAATTTGGAACAAGCTGACAGAAAAAATACGCTAATTTTGAAATGTAATAGTAATATTTTTTCAAGGTATTTTTTGTTTTAGTGTAAGTGCATAAAATGACAATATTACTCGAGATGAATTTTTTTCAACATAATTTAGTTTTTTTTTTTTTTTTTTTTTTTTTTTTTTTTTTTTTTTTTTTTTCAAGATAATTTAGTTGATAAAAAAACTAAGAGAAAGTGGAAAATGGGAAAGTTGTAATGCTTTCGTCTTTTTGCAGCTTTAAATAGTGTAAGCGTGCAAAGCTCACAAATGTATAAAGTACAATCTCTCAACTTTTTTATCTGTCATGCAACACAATACCAACATCTACAATTACAAATGCATGTGTTGATATATCTCACAATAAATTTTAGGATCCTGTGATCTGGATTATAGTTGTGCATGTGTTGTTGTAATCTCTAAAATTTTGATAGTCATATAATCAAAATTATCACTTTGGTGTCTCTTTACTAAGTGGCGGATTCATGATTATAGGTCGTTAGGTTATGGTACACAAAAGTTACTAAAGTTTATAAAAAAATTTGTCCTAAGGTAATATAGTTTCATTTTGTTCATCCAGGTTACTGAACTTTGAAACTTTGTTCACTCAGGTAACTAAACTTATAAAAGTGAATGTTCAGGTTATTGAACTTTGAATTTTGTTCACTCAAGTTACTGAACTTATCAAAAAATATACATCCAAGTTACTCGGACTAAAACTGAATTTTCGAAGTGTATGCTTACCGAAAGTTTAGTAACCTACCTGAACAAAATGAAACTATATTACCTTAGGACAAATTTTTTGTAAACTTTATTAACTTTTCTGTACCATAACCCTATAAAATGAAAGAAGACATTTTACACAAAATTCTTGAGACCAAGTGCATGTTTAAACATTGGGTTATTATACAAAAAAGTCACTAAAGTTTGCGGAAAATTTGTCCTAAGTCACTAAAGTTTAAAAGTTGTCATTCAGGTTACTCAACGTTAAAAAACAAACACGTCTATAATTTCAGCGATTTTTACGTTTATTTTTTTTATATGTTAAGTAACATAAATGTCATGTCTTTACAAGTTTACTAACGTATATGACAACTTTCATAAGTTCAATAACGTGGATGACAACTTTCATAAGTTGAGTAACTCGAATGACAACTTTTAAACTTTAGTGACTTACGACAAATTTTCCGCAAACTTTAGTGACTTTTTGTATAATAACCCTTAAACATTCATGGTAATAGTGATCACTAAAGACCAACATCTTCACTGCCACATCAACTTTCTTTCTTCAGGACTATTTCGTGATCAACTTAATGTAACAAAGAAACCGAGAACATCACAAAAAATATACATAAAAAAATAATTAAAAACACTCCCACACACACAAACACTCGTCCCTTCTTCCTTTCAAGTCGGTCGCATATGCGATCGATTCATCCATTTCTCCATCCTGCGACGCATCTTATGGTGAGTTGTGTACCAGGATGTGACACGTCGGAGGTCTGCAACATAGGCTGGGGACTCGGTTGACGTTATACAATTACAACCAGGCTAACGCACCTCCGACTCCATCGGTCTCCCCTAGCATTACTTCTTGTTATTAGCCTTTAGAACAAAATTTTTTTTTAACTAATTTTTATCTTGTTAAAAATAAAAATCCGTGTGCTATGCCCCCACAAATAATAATTACTAGAGGAGCGGCACATCGTGTTATGTAAAAATGATGCTCATACTTGTGTAATGATGCCAGTCGTGTATTTCAAATGAACATCATATGTAACTTCATTATAACAATCTTTTTGTATTTCTTTTCATTTTCTAAGCAGTTTTATTCCTAAATAAAAAGTTTTAGTCGTCCTTTGATTGATATAAACTTATACAACATCACTCGTTTTTAACTATGGAAATATCGATTCGAATACTTTCTGTTAAGTATAATTATTTGATCCAAGTAAAACGTACATATCTTGTCATTTTACGGAGTAGTAAGTATTATAATTCGATAATGTGTCTTTAGGAAATAACCGTAAGGATGCTTTCGATGTAGTGGTTCTCGGAGTTGCTATGGGTGCCATGGGCTTTTTGGAACGAGTGGATCTTCAATATTATAAAACCTCGATCGAATCTTATTCTTAAGAATGTTAAAGCTTTTCAATTTCTTTGGCTCAAAACTATATGAAAAAAACTGTAACATGGAATGGCTTAATTAAATACTAATGGTCTATCAACAACTATTGTTTTGTCTTTGTAATTCCTAGCCTTTAGCAAGCTTTAATTCAATTATATGCTGTTAAAGGTTTTATAAACTGTCTGGTAATAAATACACAGTATAATATAAACAAATTAAATTATGATTAATGGTAGAAATGGTAAGAAAATTTAATTATCTGTAAAATATGAAGTGGTGAAATGATGGCCGACATGGACATCATCAATGTGTTCGTAGCTTTTACCTTTAACAAGTCATCCAAACTTTTTTAATTCGTGGACCACTTAGTATGTTATAATGGAATTTTACATCTTGAAATCATTTTAAGAGTTAATTACATAAATGATCCCTGTGGTTTGTCGGATTTTACGGATTTAGTCCCTATACTTTTTTTTTGCGGATCTCATTCCTATGGTATTGACCCGTTGCGGGTTTGGTCCATTGACCAACTTTTCGGTTAGTTTGACCGTCAAGTATGAATAAAATGACACTTATACCCTGGTTGTCTTAGTCCCCTGTGGTTTGTCTTGTATAACAGATTTAGTCCCTTTTTTTTAACATTAGTATTAAATTTTTAATTCATTTTTTTTGTAAATTTTTATTTTTATTTCTTATCACATATTTAGTCAAAATTTTCTAAAATATAAAAAGTTTTTTTTTTTTAATTTTTTTTATTTTTTACTTTTAAAACCTATGTCAAACCTTTAAAACTTTAAAAACTTTAAAAATCTAATAACACAAAATTATTTTAAATTTTAAAAACCTATGTCAAACCTTTAAAACTTTAAAAACTTTTAATTTTTTTAAATAGTTATGTCAAAACTTTAAAAACTATAATTTTTTAGCAATTTTTTTAACAAATTAAAAATCTAATGATTTAACAATTTTTTTTTTAATTTAATATTTTAATTTGTTTTTTAAATTTTTAACAAATTAAAAAATTTATAATTTTGAACTAAAAATCTCGAAAAAAAATTTATAATTTTTTTTTTATAATTTTTTAACAGATTATGTCAAAACTTTTACAGTAATGATGTCAACTTTTTTTGTAAAAAAATTTATTAAAAAAATCTCGCAAAAATTTTTTTGTAAAAAATCCCTGAATTTTTTATAAAATTTTTTATAAAATTTGATAAAATTGTCAAAAAAAATCCGTCAAAAATTTTATAAATTGGGCAAGATTTAAAAAAAAAATCCGACAAAAAGTATTCAAAAAAGAAAAAAAAATTCAAAAATTTTTCCCAAATTTTTTGACGGAATGTTTTATAAGATTTTATAAAAATTTTATCGGAATTTTTTATAAAATTTTCGGAATTTTTTATAAAATTTTTGGAATTTTTTAGAAATTTTTTCATAAAATTTTCGGAATTTTTAATATACTTTTTTATAAAATTTCGGAATTTTTTATAAAATTTCGGAATTTTTTATAAAATTTCGGAATTTTTTATAAAATTTCGGAATTTTTTATAAAATTTCAGAATTTTTTATAAAATTTTTGGAATTTTTTTATAAAATTTTCGGAATTTAAAAAAAAAATTATAAAATTTTCGGAATTTGTTATAAAATTTTTGGAATTTTTTATAGATTTTTTTATAAAATTTTCCGAATTTTTTATAAATTTTTGACAAAATGTTTTTATAGAAAAAAAAAACAAATAAGGGACTAATTCATGATAACCTACAAACCATAAGGATCATTTATGAAACACATACGAGGGTATTTTTGTCATTTCAGCCTTTCAAACACCCGAATTGACGGTCAACTAACAGAAAATTTGGTCAAGGGACCAAATCCATAACGAATCAAAACCATAAGGACCAAATCCGCAAAAAAAAAAAGTTTAGGGACCAAACCCACAATTTTTGACAAACCACAGGGACCATTCATGTAATTAACTCTCATTTTAAAATATAGAGTTAATTGCATTTTTGGTCCCTGAGGTTTGGCCAAATTGCATGTTTGGTCCCCATCCTTTTGAAAGTGCAGTGGACGTCCCTAAAATGAAGTTTCAGTTGCACTTTTGGTCCCCGGGTCCAAACGCTGTTAATGCTCCCCCGTTAGTCACCCCATGTGCTATGCACACGAGGGTTTTTTGGTCTTTTTCCACCCACTAAAATCCAAATAAACACAAGCCCGTGCATAAAATGGCAACAATAACATCCAAATTAACCCATCGAGAGACTGAAACGGGTCTGACCCGACCCGGCAACAGTTAAAGAAACCAGAAAAACACCACTTTGATGATCTTAATCCACATGAATTAATTATTAAAACGTTTCAATCTTTATTAGCAATCCACGAAAATCATAACAACTTATTTATAACAACAAAAAAAATGAAATGAAACCTTACAAATATGAGTCGATCGGAAGGAAATAACCACAAAATTAACACAAGCCCAACCAAACTCGAATCCAAGCAGGTACCACCAATAAATCCTTGATTTTTTATGTGAGTTATGGGAGATGTAGTGGTAACTTGTGGATCGGTGGTGGTTTAAAAAGAAAAAGAAGTAAATAGCTTTGACTATTCTTTCAGAATCGATTTTAGTGCTAACTTCATTGGGGAAGGGTTGTTATCAGTCTCCCACCTTCAAGGTGGTCTCCTGGCCTCTTGTGGGAAGGGGGAAACTCCACTGAAAAGGATGGGTCGATGGCCTCAAAAATATAAAACATTGTGACCATGGTTTTCCTCCATGGTTTCTTGTGAGATGGCTTTTTTGAGCAAAGGTCATTGTCTCGTTGACGACCTCTAGAGGGTCTCGTGATGTCGCCTCAGAAGAAAAGAAAGAAGGAAAGTGTTTCATCCTTGTCTGTCCTTATGGTTTCTTCTTGGGAGAGGAGAGAGAGGGAAAGGGACATCATATTTTCTGTGCTTGGTTTCGAGATTGGAGCGTAGCTATGAGGCGATAGTACCAAGGATTGGGAGGACATAGTTTATCAGAAAAATAGAGGGGAGATAGTGATGGGGCGTTGGAGCAGAGAAACCAGGAAAGGGAAAAAGAAAACTGCTTTTGGGTGTGGAAGATTGGGAACAGGCGAAGAAAGAAAGAAAGAGGAAAGGAGTGGGGCGGTGGGTGAGTGTTTGTAGGGTAGGATTATGTGGGGTTTGGGTGTTTATTTGGATTTTAGTGGGTGGAAAAAGACCAAAAAAACCCTCGTGTGCATAGCACATGGGGTGACTAACGGAGGAGCATTAACAGCGTTTGGACCCGGGGACCAAAAGTGCAACTGAAACTTCATTTTGGGGACGTCCACTGCACTTTCAAAAGGATGGGGACCAAACATGCAATTTGGCCAAACCTCAGGGACCAAAAATGCAATTAACTCTAAAATATAACATGTTAGGACAAGTAGTTTCAATAGTACATTTAGTTATAACATTTTTACGACCGTCTAATCTACAAAATTCTAAACTATATGTATGTGTTAGCTTCTGTTTTAGGGTATGTTTGGCGAAATGTTACAGTAAACCGCAGTAGCAGTTAGCAGAAAGAGTAAGCAATATCAGTTGCAGCAATAAGCCGTAATTGCTTGTTTTATACTCTCATAACATATATATTGGTCATATTAGACATATTGAAATGTTTAACCCACTTATAAGTAAGTTTTATTTACATCTAAATACCCCACTTGATCGAAAGTGGCAGACAAGAACATATTTATGAAACACGAAAAGTAGTTTTGATGGGTTATTAAAATCCATCGTGGGGATATTATGTCAAACATAGACTATAAAGTTAGCCTAAAAGATATCGGTCTACAAGATTTTGTGTTACAAAAGTTTTTTTTTTAAAAGTATTTGGAATAGAAAATAGTTACTTCGTTCTAAACTAAATGTTAATCTCAATAGTTGCATAAATTCTAAGATCTTTTATGTTCAATGTCAATGGTCCTAAGTTTTTTTTTTTGTTATGGTTATCATCTTCCATTTTGTCTTTTCAAATGTCTTTTCGAACGAGACTGAACCTATCTTAAATTTTGTCCATTCGTTAGGAGAATCTCGGAGAGTATATAACATTCTGCAAAAAGTCATCACGCTACAACGATTGACAATTATAGGACAACACATACGTACATCTTTTTTATCTTGATCTTGACCATCGTAACGATTAGCTTGTATAAATTACACGCGTAAATTGTTGTGACTATGTTTAAGTCTTTGAAGTAAATGACAGATTAATGAAGTCAGTGTCATGACAATTCCCAAATCGAGCCAAATAAAAGGTCTCATCAGTTTATATAGTTTAATTTTTGACACCTTATTCGAATAAAATAGATAAAATTTCGTACTGAAGTCGTCGGGAGCAATATCGTAGTGAGTATATAGTGTAGAATAACACACACGTCTTCTTCCTTGACTATCATAAGCTGTATCGATTGTTTCACTAGCTAGCTTTGTGGTGTCGTGTCCAAACTAACTTCCACTCGTATATTGTACGACGAAACCAGTTGATCAAGTTTGGAGGCAAGATCTCAATCGTCTTGAGGTTTTAGTGTTTATATTATCTTATTTGGGTCGTTTCGAAATTGAATGCTAGTTACGCTGTAAGGTCCATCTTATGATCTTAATGTTATATATGTTACTAAAAACTTTCCCAAAAAAAATTGAATTATTAGATTTGATCAAAATATTGAAGTATATATATGCTTTCACTTGTTAGAAATATTAATATATCACCTTTAAAAGGTTATGGTATATTATTATCTTGGAGCTAATTAAGGATCGATGGTAATGAGTTAGACATAAGATTAGCACTGAAGATAAACTTTAAAAACATTATAAGATTGAATTAAATAATTAAGTAATGTTACAACAAAGTAAAACAATAGACCTACTACTATATGATAAATAATTAATTTTACTAGGTTTGTGAATTGCTTAGTGTTCAATAATGAATCAAGAACTTTCCAAAAGCTTAAATCTTCCCACTCCAAAATCAATAATATATTAAATTTCTCATCTATTTCACCAGTTGATATTTTAATATTTCATTAATTTTTTATGAAAAAGAAAACATGAATGGAACTAGTGGAAAGAAAAGTTATATATGGAAAAATTGTGTATTGAGAACACAATGTTCACCATAAGGATTATTAACAAAATAACCATTGTGGTATAGATTAGCGGTGAAAGTAAAGATCTTTCACGATATCTACAAGATTAGTGTTAACTTTTAAAAAATAGAGATTCGTAAAATTAGTATTATGAAATGCAATTAAATCATAAATCATAATGTAATACAACAGTTAACTCACAACCATTAACTAATCGAAATTAATTTGGGCACATCTGTAGGGTTTATGTTTGGGAAAGTCGAGTAAAGATAAATGAGTGGGTTAATAACCTTTTTAAACACTATACTTGTCACAAATACCAGTTCGATGTAGCGAACTAAAAAAATAGCTTTTTTAGACATTAAACTTGACATTTTTGTCTTCCTTTAAGTATTATGACCAAATTATGACCATTTTACAATTTCAAAATTTTTTTCCAAAATTTTTTTTTGAATTTTTTTTCGAAATACTTTTTTTTCGAAATTTCTGAATTTTTTTTTCGAATTTCCTTTTTTTTTTTGAAATATTTTTCGAAGGGTAAAATGGTCATAATTTGGTCATAATACTTAAAGGAAGACAAAAATGTCAAGTTTAATGTCTAAAAGAGCTATTTTTTTAGTTCGCTACGTCGAACTGATATTTGTGACAAGTATAGTGTTTTAATAGGTTATTAGCCCTAAATGAGTAATGAGATTTTTAAAAGTTAAGAAAGCATAATAAGTCGAATTCGTAAGTACATAGATTACTTATAGTTTTTACCTTAAGATTTAGCGAGATTGAGACAAAGAGCGCGATGTGCACCTAAGTAACATCTAAAGTCCTTTTTTTGTGATATGTTCAAGTTCCGTCTAAGAAATGTATAAGATATTATATGGCACATATGTGTTTAAATAATATGTATTTTGTAAAAAAATGTAATTGTTTTAACATTTAGACTGATGCATGATATCATGACAAAACAACACATAATTGCATCAACACGAAGGAATGATGAGTACATGATCATTATGCTATTTGCAATTTAAGTAGGTTTACGAACAACTACAAATTCACGAGAACTAGTAGATATTAAGTTTGATGAATTGGTAAAAGTTTTAATATACATTTTGTTTGTCGCCACTAAAGTTTCAAAATTTTAATAAAAATCGTTATACATTTTATTTAGCTTAAAAAATTATCTTTTTCGGTTACATACATACATGAATTTGTGAGGCCTTAATGTTTCTTATGAGCATCATCTCCAACGAGAACGTGTTACACGTCCCGAATATTTTTTCAGCTGATGTAGAAATGTCGAATTTCTTCAATGCGGGATAGAATCAACCAAGAGGAATTTTTGAAGAATTTTGTTTAAAGAGATCGACCATATCACGCACATGCGTGAAAAATTCAAGATATTAGCTCTTTCGACATCTCTTCAAATCGTTGATAAATCAAATATCGTTTTTTGGCACGTGCAGATGAACAAAAAACAAGAGCAAAAATGAAATGCATCTAATATATGTATATGCATCTTATTAAAAGCTAGAAAACACACTATGGTGCGTTATAATGCATCTAAGATTATATTGATGCATCTAATTTTGGTCGGTGCCTCTCGGATTTGCGGATATGGTTCTTCTTATTCCTTCTTATTTTAAGTAATCTTCTTATTTGATCCTAACTCTATATATATATATATATATATATATATATATATATATATATATATATATATATATATATATATATATAGTTTTGTTGATATTAATAATATCTAGAAACAACAATAGTACTATATTTTGTCTAAGAAGAAACATGGGAAATTAATATATCAATGTTTATAATTAGTTTATAACTCATGGAACATTTTAAAATTGCAGCGTTGGTAGTCACATGCAACGTTTAGTTGTTATATCAAATCCACTTTATATATTTAGAAAGATACGAAACCCTAGCTAACGAATATCTCCATAGTCTTTCTACTTTCCTTTTTTAATGAAAAAATCAATGATATTCTATATTTAATTACTTTCTATTTAAAAATTTAAAACATCTCTATAAAATCATAAGCGCCAAGTTTTTTTTGATAATAGGTTTTTATATTCGGAAAATATATTATTTCAAAAAAACATTTAAGTACGTACATAGGATGTAATTGAATCTCACATCTCAACCCGTTACATAGGTGAAAAATAAACGCATCATCTGCACTTCAAACCGAGCCTATCATTAAAATGACAACCTAAACTTATGAAAAATTACTATGTAAAAACTACTAACGTTTAGCATGACCACGAAGCCTTATATAAAAAGTGTCACAGAATGCTAGTTGTTCTTCCGTTAAATCTTCGTGGTCATGCTAAACGTATAAGCTTTTCCAACACTCGTATAAGCTTTTCCTCCCAATTTCACCTCCACTCTTAGATGCCATAAAACTTGCGGGTTCATTATAAACCTTCTCCACGTCACTCTCACTCTCTAGTAACTAATTGCAACTTCGTTGAATAAATCAGGTTTGACGTAAATGAATAAGTGTTCAAGTTATATGTTTAATTCAAATTTCAGTATATACTCTAAACGAATATAAAAAAGTTTATATATAATTAATCTATACATATATATAGGACTACATTGACACATCATTAATGCTTATTAGACACATTAATGATGACATGGAGCATCATATGATGAGGTGGAAATGCCACCATGGCACTTTTTTCGGCTACATATTTAAAAAAATATGTTACCAGACATGATCGAACCCTGGTCTGTGAGATGACAAACAAACGCCTCATCCACTGAGGCAAACCATATTTTGTTATTTAATCCTCTACTTCAAAAGTAATATTCCTTCTTTCAATTTACCATCTCCAATCTTATAAACTTAACATTCAATTCCAGTCAACCATTATCAAAACATCCCCCTTTTCAGTCACCATTTCAAAAATCATATCAATCAAATATCAAAAAGCATCATATCATGAACCCTAATAACTCGGTCACCATTCCATTCAACCATTTTGTTCGACCTTCCTTTTCACTCCGCATTTCAAAAATCAATTCCATCCAAATATCAAACATGTTTAATCTATACCATGTATAAAAAAGGATCAGAAAATTATGAAACTTCTGATTCAATATTATTTCCGGTTATTATGTTTGGTTTTCAGTTTTTGTAAGGTACGATTGTTTTTCAACTTATGTTAGGTACCTTCGATTTTTATTTTTTGTTTAGATTATTTTTTTCATTTTATTTATTAAACCTTATTATCTGAAAAATAGGGATCTGGTGATTCATGTTATCTTTAGTTTCAATCTTTTGCGGTTATTAAGTTTCATTAGATTAAATGAAACTTTTTAAACCTTATAATCTGATGCTAACGTGTATACTACAGCAAGTGACGCCTCATTGCATCTTTACGAAAATCAGATTGACTCATCAATTGTCAAGTACATTTGTGAATTCGTGATATTATATAATAAATGGTTAGTTTGTTTGATTATGTGTCTTTCGTCTTTGTTTGTGATCCACGACATGTTTGATTTTTGTTTGATTTACTACATAGTCCTCTTTTGCAGTATTTAGCCACAAAAACGATACAAATGCGATGTTTTCTTCAACGTAGCAGCCAAACCAACCACAGTTATCAACAAAAAATATGCATTAGTGGTCGTGGAGGGCGTTCACTTGAGCATTAACTTTGTGGTATAATAATTTGAATTTTAAAAAAGTCTTCCCATTTGGAAATCAATTTTTAAATTGTATAATCTGATAAAGTTATTATGGCTCAACTTAAAAGGTATGCCATGACAAGGGATTTCTCTACATCGATTATGATGACCATCCTGTCGAGAAGAGCTGCTTTGCTGGCCCATCATCTGAGCAAGAAATATTAGTAAGTATCATTAATACAATAAAACCTTGATCAGTTTTATGCGTTTACTTATCACAGTTCTCAATTTGTCATCTTACATCATGTTTCGCTTATTCTAGACCAATGAGTTTTGGTGTGAAGCTGATACTCTATCAAATGTCCATCATCCCAATGTAATGGCATTTTATGGTGTAGTACAAGATGGGCCTCATGGCACATTAGCTACCATCACAGAGTTCATGGTTGACGGTTCGCGAAGGCATGTCCTACTCCACAAAGATAGGTAATACTTCTTCATTTCCACCTTTCAACAATGTACAACTGCTATATTTGTCACCAAACATGTACTTTTTCTAAGTATAGGATCTAATGTTTATGAATGGACATACCATTTTTAGGATTTATGTATTGTTTCATTGTAAGTATTAGTCTTACTCAGCACATTGTCTTTATCAGAAGTCCGTGTGGCGTTGTCTTTATTTGATGACCTTCGTGTACGAGCAAAACAACCTTATATAGCAGCAAGGAGTGACGTGAAGCACTACACAAGTATTTATTACTAAATTTTACTACTACTACTACTATGAAATCAAAATACGTTAAAGTTACTTAAAAGTTGGGTTTATTTCACGCTTCATGTTTCACAGAACCGAGTGATGTAATTCTCAAAGGCCTAAGGGATAAGTTATATAATACACGTGGACGGTCTCGTCATCCATTAGCCTACGAGAAATCACATTCCAGAGGACTTGGTTTATACAAATCTTGTACAGGTATTGTTAATACAAATAAGCCGTAAAAACGTTTATTTATATTTTACGATCTTCTAATGTTTTGACGATAACAAAAGTAAAATCATTTTAACGAAACAAATAGAGTACGTAAATAGTTTGAGTTAATAGTTTTCTAACACACTTACGCTTTCACATAAAACACTAAAACAAGTATAAGTGATTTTATGATTTAGATACATATGTACAACAACTAGTGTTTACATATTGGGTTAAACATATACTTAAACTAAGTATACTAAAATGGGTAAAAACTAAGTGTATGCTAAAATGGGTAAATACAAGTATATACTAAATGAGTAAATACTAGCAAATGGTTTTGACCCATAACCCATGGTTTTATATATACCACTTAACCAAGTTCATTGTATCCTTAAGATACATTGTATCTAGAAAGAAAACCATGGATCAACCCATAACCCATGACCCATGACCCATAACCAAAAATACCCATGGGCAAAGAGGAGCGGACCACGGATCCCTAGCTTTGTGCTAGCCGGATCCCTTGTGGTAGGGATCCGTGGGATCCGGGGAACAGTAGAGGTTTTTCCTCTATAAATAGTGAGTCATTTGTTCATTGTTTCTCACCCCTTTCTACTATACTTTCTCCCCTGAGTTAAATCTCACTAACCTTAGATCCAAGAGATCTATGTTTGTAGTTTTGTTTTTGTGTGATCTTTTAGGTTCCTCTTAAAGGCAAGATCACCACTTTTGAAGTCGAGCAAGCTCAAGTCCATGAGTTGCTATGCTTCCTCATCATCAAGGCTACTGAAGTCTTCTTGTTGATGATTCCTTTCTTTCTTCAAAGAAGTGTAGTGTTGAAGACATTAGTGAAAGATGTCTTAAGAGTCAAGACGAAGATATTAGTGAAGGGTATCTATCGTCTATAGGATAAAGCACTTGTGGTAGGTGCTTGGAAGTCAAGACTAAGAAGGAAGTCAAGACTAAGAAGCATTAGTGAAAGGTGCTTAGAAGTCAAGACAAAGAAGCATTAGTGAAAGGTGCTTAGAAGTGAAGACACAAGACATTAGTGAAAGGTGTCTTGTAGATCTAGTCAAAGGCATTAGTGAAAGGTGCCTTAGATGTACATTCGATATGGTGTGTTTCGATGTACAAGATAGACTAGTATTAGATCCAAGGATATTGATATCCTTGATGATGTTGTAAAGGAGTAGATCTCCTTTGGGATTAGTCGTTGGTGTAGTGTGGTAGTAGTTCCTCCATTGCAATGGAACTAGGTGCTTAGCCTAGTACCTAATAAAGGGTAGGCGACGTTGTGATGGTGTAGTTCACCTAAGGTGTGAAATAACTAGGTACTTAGCCTAGTAGCTTATAAAGGGTAGGCGACGTTGTGTAGGTGTGGTTCACCTTGGAGTGAAAGAACCCGGTGGTTAGCCTAGTACCGGAAAAAGAGTAGGCGACGTTGTGAAGGCTTCTCCGCCATAAGGAGATTGGTGTAGTGATTACGAACTCTCGAGTAGGTGACTCAAGGAGTGGAGTAGGGCAAGGAAGGTGACCTTGTAGCCGAACCACTATAAATACTTGCGTTGTGGTTTTGTGCTTCTTACTCTTATCTTTTCATTACTTACCTTTACATGCTTGTTTATCAACATCCAACACACACATCCAAATAGATTGACATAAGTCTATCTAAATAGATTAAAATGAAGTTTTAATTGGTAAAACTATTCAACCCCCCTTCTAGTTTTCCACATGTATCTCTAACTAACGCAACATCACCAGTAATTAACTATGATATATGGCGGTACATCTGTTTTAAGGGGTGTTTGGACTTGAATTTAAGACTTAGTTACAGATTTCAGCTTGCCAATTTGGGCTATACCAAATGTATTTTGCATATTTTTATGACCTGTTTTGACTTGAATTGTGTGTCTTATTATAACCTCCTTATGACTTTATCAAATTGAGTTTCCACAAAACATTGACCACAAACATAAACTATGTTTATTATTTAATTTTGAAAGGTATTGCTGGTCCTTGCTGATGATCGTAGATTGGTGATGATCGTCGTTTACTGCTGGATCCTGAAGTGCGATATCGCTTCTAAAAAGTAGAGTATTTATGGGAGGCGCGTTTTGGTGTCACTAGAACAAAAAGTGGATTTGGCTACATCGAAAAAGTGTGACGATATACATATAGTCACACATGATTTTTTGAGTGAGTGTGACTAAGGTGCCGCGACCATAGGTACTCTATGGTCACGTGTTTGACTTTTTTTAGTCTCTATTGCAAAAGAGTAACCAAAACCGTAACATGTGTGACTAATTAGGTACAAATTTTGTTGGATTAATCCGTATTAGTGACCATAAACACTGTATAGTCACACAAAGCATGTTTCTTTTTGGTATTTAGTCACATACAATTAAGCATAAAGTGACCAAAAGTGTTAATAAGTGTGACCATATGTTGTTTAAGGTGAAGAAATATGTCTTTTGTGTGACTATTGATCATCCAATGGCCACTCGAATTTTATTTTTGTGTGGCCTTTTGTAACATTTAGTCACACAAAACATGTTTGTTTTGTGTATTTAGTCACATACAATTAATCATAAAGTGGCCAAAAGTGTTAATAAGTGTGACCATATGGTGTTTAAAGTGAAGAAACGTGTATTTTGAGTGACTATTGATCATCCAATGGCCACATAAATTTTATGTTTGTGTGGCATTTTCTAACATTTAGTCACACAAAGCATGTTTGTTTTGGGTATTTAGTCACATAAAATTAACCATAAAGTGGCTAAAAGTGTTAATAAGTGTGACCATATGGTGTTTAAAGTGAAGAAATGTGTGTTTTGTGTGACTATTGATCATCCAATGGCCACTTGAATTTTATGTTTGTGTGGCCTTTTCTAAAATTTAGTCACACAAAGCATGTTTCTTTTGGGTATTTAGTCACATACAATTAATCATAAAGTGGCCAAAAGTGTTAATAAGTGTGACCATATGGTGTTTACAGTGAAGAAATGTGTGTTTTGTATGACTATTGATCATCCAATGGCCACATGAATTTTATGTTTGTGTGGCCTTTTCTAACATTTAGTCACACAAAGCATGTTTCTTTTGGGTATTTAGTCACATACAATTAATCATAAAGTGGCCAAAAGTGTTAATAAGTGTGACCATATGGTGTTTACAGTGAAGAAATGTGTGTTTTGTATGACTATTGATCATCCAATGGCCACATGAATTTTATGTTTGTGTGGCCTTTTCTAACATTTAGTCACACAAAGCATGTTTGTTTTGGGTATTTAGTCACATACAATTAAGCATAAAGTGGCCAAAAGTGTTAATAAGTGCGACCATATGGTGTTTTAAGTGAAGAAATGTGTGTTTTGTGTGACTATTGATCATCCGATGGCCACATGAATTTTATGTTTGTGTGGCCTTTGCTAACATTTAGTCACACAAAACATTTTTGTTTTGGGTATTTAGTCACATACAATTAATCATAAAGTGGTCAAAAGTGTTAATAAGTGTGACTATATGCCGTTTATAGTGAAGAAATGTGTATTTTGTGTGACTATTGATCATCCAATGGCCACATGAATTTTGTTTTTGTGTGGCCTTTTGTAATATTTAGTCACACAAAGCATGTTTGTTTTGGGTATTTAGTCACATGCAATTAAGCATTAAGTGACCAAAAGTGTTAATAAGTGTGACCATATGCTGTTTAAAGTGAAGAAATGTTCTATTTTGTGTGACTATTATTCATCCAATGGTCACATGAATTTTTAGTTTGTGTGACATTTTATAATATTTAGTCACACATCGAATTAAACAAAGAGTGACCAATAGTGTTGATAAGCGTGACCATATTATGTGAGCGCATCTTTTAGTCACAGAGTTACTACTGCTAGTACTAAGTTAGTACTGCGTAGAGTTACTACTGCTAGTACTAAGTTAGTACTGCTGGAGCAAGTTGTTAATGCTAATACTATGTTAGTGCTGCTGGAATGAGTATATATATATAAAACATAATTAAAAACAAAATGCAATTTCAAATTGAATAAAACTCGAATGTAAATAACTGAACCAAATATACAATTGTAATGTCATACATAATCATATTCTCAAATACCAACACTGTTACTTAGATACTTCCTATTTAGATACAGGTTCTTACGTTATATTTAACTGCCCAGCAAAACCAGTATCTCCATACTTCTTTGCAACAGCACGTGCCACACGGCCACAAACCGAACGATCCACATTGTATATCTTGAAAGTCTTATTTATCACCTTTTCATTCTCAATTGCATCTGATATCTGCAAGCAAAATGAAATATTTATAAAATGTTAGCATGTCTTAATAAAGGTTACCAATCGACAGGTCAGCTCAGGTTGACCCGAGGTCAAGACAACACATGTTTCACCACTTCTTCTGATGTTCTGTGTTTAAAGGGCTTTTGACCCAGCGGTGAGTCTCAGTTGACTCGTCCAAACCCATCCCATCATGTAGATTCTGCTTCTGCTGTTTTGAAGTCCGTGTGTGCCAAACGAGGGCTGTTGTCAAGACCTGTATGAAATTGATTCAGATATTGGGCCTGGACGGGTTTGCTAGTAATTACAAAACCAGCTATTTCCACTTACCTGAGCAGAACCTAATCCAAAAACATATTTCTTCATGGAACTCAGCCTCTCAACAGAAAGCTGCACAGATTGTACAGTTTCAAGCTTTGATAAAAATCTTTAGTAAAAATCTTTGATAATATATATTACAAGGAAAATGATTTCTAGAAATTGTAATAATTAAAACATAAACAAGAGTATTATGAATATTAGCAAGACACAAAAGCTATTCCAACAAGAAGAAAAAAAATGTCACCCAATTTATTTAGAAATGGTTGATGTGGGTTATGTTTTATTATGTGTCAGATAGTAAGTTATAAAAATTAGTGATTAAATTGGTCAATAAGTTGGTGATTAAATCAGTCAATAATGTAAAACAGGCCACAAGTCTCCTTAAGTGTGATTTCAATGCATATGGGGTCAACGTTACGAAACTTTACCCTTGACCTCAATTCCTACGAATTTACATTTTACTGAAAACGCTAAGCCAAGGAAAAAAGTTTACAGCTTGATGGGAGCTTGTTCATTAAGATATCAGCTCAAGCGGAGTTTGAACACACTTTACATGCTCACAGATAGAAACGACTATCTCTTAGCATAGACATGCTATCTCTGGATTCTTTATAAAGATATTCCATGGTTAGTAGCTCATTAAATTAAGCTATATTTAAACATTAATAGAGCTCTGCATCTGTTTTTACCACAATGTACTATTTTTATGGAGTTTCTATTACTATTCTTTGTGGAGACGCAGGTGTTCAACAGTAATACAAAGATGCAATACAGGATACATCAATCACCAAATGAGCTCTGCTCAAGATTACTTAACAATTTAAAATGGGGTTCAATCACATATGTCAAGACACTGTTGAAATCACCTTGAACCAATTCAGTTGCAGCCATTAAATCCATACATTTGCATTCAATGTTCATACATATACAACTCAGACAAAAACATGCAACATCACACTTATAAGATATGCACAGGACTAAAAGTTTATTATTCTAAAGAATGTGTTTGAGAGCATGGGATGCAGAACTTACAGTTGATAAAGATCCACGTTGCGACTCTGGAGGAATCTCTAAGTCCAGTTGAGGAATCTGCAAGCATAAGAAAGTCGATACTCCATAAAAAGATATAAAAGGAAATATGGTTTCAAACAAACATAAACCTAAAGCATAATAAAATGAATAGTCATGCCATATGGTCCTTTTACTCTTTCTAAGAAACACCGATATCGCTTAATGATAAAGATGGCTAGTCTCCACCAATAAATCTAAGCCAATAGATTATCTTTAAAGGTTGTTAACAATTACAAGTATAATTTAACATAGTGAAGTACCTTGATTGTGGCAGTCTCAGACTTTACTACTTGCAATTAAGCATCTGCATTTTGGCAAAGAAAAACATTACTGTAATGCTTTACTGAATCTAGTTCATCCTCTGGCCCACTATGTAAATAACTAAATACTTAGTGGAGAGAAAGGGGGTTTATTCCCTATACATTCACTCGACGTGTCACAACCTTTTGATCACCTGACGGAAATTTCCACAGAGTAACGAGACCCTCGGGGCTGTATCTCACCAGCAAACTGAACCTCATTATTCCTAGTACATAGCAAAGAAAACATTTTCAACCATCAAATGAGCTTGGAAATGAAAACAAAGACTGGAATTAACAAGCTGACCAACTGAGCTTTCTAAAAAGCTAAAGTTCTCACTGTGGTGTCCACTTAGAGAGCTTATAATGAGCTTATGAAAAAGCTTGAAAACACTGTTAAGTATCATAAGCTTATTCTGAGCTTATTAGTGAATTTCATAAAGAGTTGTAGTTTTGAAATTTGCTTATCTTAGTGTGCTTAATCAGTTTCAAAAAGAAAAATCCAAAAAGAAAATAAAAAAATAAAAAGCCAGTCTTTTGAGATTCGAACCCGCCACCCACCTCACACACACACACACAATACATTTGCCCTTGGGTCTTTGACTGGTATTCCTTTGCACAATTTATTACTTAAGTCCTTTTTGTCCATTTAGCTTATACGATTAAGTTATCTTATTTTCTCACTTATTTAAACAAGCTTTTACAACTTTTGTATTTTTCTTATCTTTGTATTAGTATAAAGTATTTTATAAAAACGTTTCAGAATTTTCTCAATAGTTTTAGTATTTTTAATCATTTAATTAGTTTAAAATAGTATTTAATTCATAATAAAAAATATAAAAGTAAAAAAAATATAAATCTTTTTTCTAAAATTTTCTTTTGTCATATAGTAAGTAAAAAATTGTTTTTACACTCGTAGGACTTTTATTTAACAAATTTTACGTTTTTTCTTGCGCACTAGCGTAATTTTTACATATAACGCACGTTTTCATTCTAGGTCACGTTTTTAGATAATTTAAGTTTACGTTTTAGTTAAAATAGTTTATTTAAGTTATGTTGTTTTATAAATCAAGAAAAGCATCATTTTAAAAAAATAGTGATAGCGTTTATTTAATATATTTTAGCTTTTTAATTTTCTTTAATTTGCATTTAAGCTCCTGTAATTTACAAACTTTTTCTTTAGGTTTAATTACTCAAAACCCTTTTCCTGTTCAATCTTCACCATATCACAGATTCGTTGTATTACAGTGTTCACACCTCGTTGGGACTTAACGACCTGAGGTAACACTATACTCCTCTAGATCTTCATTGCATTGGTTTTGAGACTGTTTTAATTTTATTACGGTTGACCATTCACAAGTGGTTAATTTGTGTAATAAACTTGACTGTCTGAAGCGAATCAAATTTTGGCGCCGCTGCCGGGGATAATTACACGACAAATGGTAATCAGTCCACCATGTCTAACCCACATAAGGATTGGCTAATCCAGGAGCAAACGGCTCTTGGTAAAGATATCTCAAATCCGTTGACGGCTTGCAATTTGCCCAAAATTGTATGGTGTTCAGCTCACCATATCTTTAATTAGTGAAGAGTTGGCTAGCCCGCAAGTTTATGGCTTGTGGTAAAGGCAGTTGGAAAACCATAATTGGTAATCGACTCACCAAAGATAATATTGATAATTTATCTAAGAGCTGGCTAGTCCAGAAGCAAATCCGGCTTCTCGGTAAAGACAAATCAAATTCGTTTACAGCTTATGATTTGCTCAAAATCATTTGGTTATCGTTGTACCAAGGTTCTTACTTGAACTAAAACAACTGGCTACTCCAGAAGTAATGGCTTTTGGTAAAGAGATGAAATCCATTAATTCTTCAGAAAAGATTGCTAGGGACTAGCAATATCTTAGTGTGGGGGATTGATGAGTGTCTAAATACTCATCATTTTTGTACCATTTAGAATGTCAAAAACATCTGAAAACACTCAGAAATGCATCAAAATGATGAAAATATCACAAATAAGTGTTTTATGTGTTTTAAATGCAAAAATACCAAAATCAAGTGAAAAACGTATCAAGTTTGCATAATTGGCAGTTTTAGTCCCCCAAGTTTCAAAAGTTGTCAAAAATAGTCCCTGGTAAATCAAAATAAAGCAAAATATCATTTAAGGTCCATAGGATTCAAAAGTTGTCAAAACAAACCCTTCAAAGTTTAAAAATTGCAAAATTACAACTTTGGTCCCTCAATTTTGAAAAATGTCAAATATAGTCCTTGGATATTTAAAAATGTAAAATAATCAAATATGGTCCTTGTACTATTCATAAATGGCAGAATAGGTCATGTGATAACTTTGGAATATTGGCAGTTTTGGTCCCTCATAAAACAGAAAATTACATGAATGGTCCTTGTGTATTAAGCTACCAAACCGGACCCTATATTAATCCAAATCCAATCCCACAACCCAGCTGGCCCAATATCCAACCTAAGCCCACTTTTAAAATATAAATACCGCCTACCACTGTTCACTCTCCTCTCCTATACCTGCAAACCAAAACCAGTGGTTTTCACCTGCCTACCACCTCACACACCTTGTCCCCCTCCACCTCCACATCCTCCCAAATCGCATTAATTACCAAAACCTGCTCAAAACCACTTTTCCCGCCAAAATTGACAAATGGACGAATATGGTGATTTTGAAAGATTCAATGGTTGGATTGAGGTGGGATTTAATCTGATGTCGACAAGGAAGCTTTTGGATGCCTATTAAAAGGAAAAGAAGACAGAGAAAGTAGTGTCGCATGTTTTAGACCACTTTTTAGTGTAAAATTTATTTAAATGTCTGTTTTAATTTAAATTTAAGCTCTCAGTGTAATGCTAAGTTTATTTCAAGTTAAAAATCACTTTTGCAAGCCGTCAACTCTTCACTAATAAGCTCTGAATGAGCTTGAGAAAAAGCTCAACTACACTGTGCACAGGGCATGTTTCTAGAAAAGTGCTTAAAAGAAACAAATAAATAAGCAGTTTATAAGCTAAGTAGTGATAAACTAATATTTTTCTAATTAAGATGAGCAGCTAAATTATAATATCCCAAAAGATGATTAGCTAAATCTTAATATTAAAAACACACTAAAATTCTAAAGTTTATTCAAAAGCTGAATTGAGAAATTTTGACTTTTTAAATTATAAAGCAGTTTGACTTTTATGAGATTTAAATCCAAATTGTTAACTAAGAATGTTATAATAAGCTATACTGAAGCTAAAACAAGCTACTCTAATGAATTCTAAACACAAATCAAGCTATTGATACTCTAATTCCTACCTGTCAAGCAAATTAAGACAGATTTGATTAAATTTTGACTTTTAATGGAATAGAGTGCAAAGAGTGGACTGATTTGAGTCTATTATACCTAAGAGAGACTTTATCAACTGAGCTTATCCCTAAAACTAACCTTAAACACAGATTAATGCAATGAACCAAACAATACTTTAAAATTTCTAATAAGCTTATTTAACCATCTATTACTATATCTACTTAAACAGAGATTATGACAAGCATAAAACTAAGATCCTAGAGCTGAAACAAGATCAAATCAAGTACTAACACAATCAAACATGAAGAAGAACATAAACATGAATATGGCAGTTTTGAAAAAATCAACTTACTTGTAGTCCAGCCAAATTTGGGCATTATAACAAAGACTTAAACCAGATAGAAACATCAAACTAAACCCAAATCATCATCAAGATCACCCCATATCCATCTCTGAACCAAAGAATGATCACAGTTGACTTTCGTTGACTTTTTTGGTTTTTTATAAATTAAAACACTAGAGTCTAATACAAGTTCATGAAAAGCTATAATAAGCTTATCTGAGCTTGTTTGAAGGGTAAAAGAGCTTTTGCGACTTCTAATTAGTGTAAATGATTTAATACGAATTACCAAGAAACATAAAAACTTGAAATCTTATTAACTTGGAATAATTACAATACAAAAGTGATTTTTAACTTGAAATAAACTTAGCATTACACTGAGAGCTTAAATTTAAATTAAAACAGACATTTAAATAAATTTTACACTAAAAAGTGGTCTAAAACATGCGACACTACTTTCTCTGTCTTCTTTTCCTTTTAATAGGCATCCAAAAGCTTCCTTGTCGACATCAGATTAAATCCCACCTCAATCCAACCATTGAATCTTTCAAAATCACCATATTCGTCCATTTGTCAATTTTGGCGGGAAAAGTGGTTTTGAGCAGGTTTTGGTAATTAATGCGATTTGGGAGGATGTGGAGGTGGAGGGGGACAAGGTGTGTAAGGTGGTAGGCGGGTGAAAACCACTGGTTTTGGTTTGCAGGTATAGGAGAGGAGAGTGAACAGTGGTAGGCGGTATTTATATTTTAAAAAGTGGGCTTGGGTTGGATATTGGGCCAGCTGGGTTGTGGGATTGGATTTGGATTAATATAGGGTCCGGTTTGGTAGCTTAATACACAAGGACCATTCATGTAATTTTCTGTTTTATGAGGGACCAAAACTGCCAATATTCCAAAGTTATCACAAGGACCTATTCTGCCATTTATGAATAGTACAAGGACCATATTTGATTATTTTACATTTTTAAATATCCAAGGACTATATTTGACATTTTTCAAAATTGAGGGACCAAAGTTGTAATTTTGCAATTTTTAAACTTTAAGGGTTTGTTTTGACAACTTTTGAATCCTATGGACCTTAAATGATATTTTGCTTTATTTTGATTTACCAGGGACTATTTTTGACAACTTTTGAAACTTGGGGGACTAAAATTGCCAATTATGCAAACTTGATACGTTTTTCACCTGATTTTGGTATTTTTGCATTTAAAACACATAAAACACTTATTTGTGATATTTTCATCATTTTGATGCATTTCTGAGTGTTTTCAGATGTTTTTGACATTCTAAATGGTACAAAAATGATGAGTATTTAGACACTCATCAACCATCATGTTGTAAAATGATATAAGTACAATCTGAATTTGAGGTCAAATAGATTGCATTTAGACTTTATAGATTTTTCATATTACATATTTGAACAAGGGTAGTCAGCAAGCAAAAGTCACGTACTTTCGCAAGTGTTTTCAGTTTGCAACGTACTTCTTATTGTTTCCATGCAACGTACTTTATTTAGTACCCTTCGTATGTTTTGAATGTAACATGACTAAATCCAGCTGAGCTCAAGATCTGAGAGGACCTCTCTCCGAATGTGTATGGGACCACTTCATCACCTGTAAATTGCTAAGTTAAATGA
This sequence comes from Chrysanthemum makinoi, assembly GCA_910596185.1. Lineage (NCBI taxonomy): Eukaryota > Viridiplantae > Streptophyta > Magnoliopsida > Asterales > Asteraceae > Chrysanthemum > Chrysanthemum makinoi. The sequence goes on from OU343224.1 coordinate 341,228,509, forward strand.
TGTAATCACGCATAGTAGTTGCAAGATGAATGGGCATAGGTAATTGGTAAATAAGGGTGATCAAAAGACTTGGTTGTAACTACGATTAATCAGAAATATTATTTTTAACATACTTTAGAATATTTATCTATCGTAAATACACTTTATTGTTTCTGACTTGTTCAACCCACTTGACCCGTTTGTCCAGGAACGGGTCTATCTTTGCACAAGTTTAGAATACATATTGATTCCATGACAAAGCATAATCGGCAATAAGGCAGCACCGCCAGCACGTCTAATGGCATCATGTGATCCCCCTATCGCGTTTCTCAAATTCCTGCAACGCATCAATTGAATCTTGAATTCAACCTCATGTAACTCAATCACATTAAATTAACAACTAAAGAAATTGTTGTAGTTTAATGGACTATTGACTTTGACTATTCGACAAATGCTCATAGCATTTCTTGGCAGTCTCAATTTCTGTCGATAATATATGTGTATGATTACACTTCAGATGATTTTGAACCGTTTACTTTATAGTTTAATCTCTTAGCTTAACATAGTTGACCGACTCGACAATAACATAATCTAAATATTTTACCGTCCACCAGGAAGCCAGCCACTCAATCCTACAATAACTTTTTAAGTTGACGAGGTAGGGGCTTCCATTTCCGTATCTTCCTTGTGCAAAACAAGTGGCAGAATAAAGTGCACATGCAGCTCCCATACTGAATCCCCCGATACCAAGTTTAACTGTTAAAAAAGATAACAAAGCTATTATTACAATGAAGTTCAGCGATTCCAACAAATAACGGTAAAAACCATCCACCTATTTTGTAACCGTTAACCAAAAGGGTAATCGCTAAAAAAAAAGATAACAACATTACCATCAGAAGGCTCGGTAGATAACAAGTTAGCTATGTGTGCAACTGAGGCATCTAAACCTTCAACATCTCTTGGACCGTCTTCTGAGAGCTCTCCCTTATCAAACCCTATTAAACAAGAACTATATCACACATATATGCAAACAAGGCCATTGATAAAGGATCTTCAGAATTAGCAAAATCCTAATTCCCTATCAGACGCCACTAACAAATAACAAGAAGAATCATTGAACATACACTGTTGAACATCTACTTTTCCTGTACGCCTTCATTAGAAAGCACAACTAAATATCCACATCAATCAATAAACTAACAACTATCCTAGTTATCCAGGATCGATCAATGTTTCACACCACCATATTCTGCTCTACGCTTTTGTTTCTAAAAAACCAAATGAAATGAAGATAAAACAAATTAAATTGCGACCCACGATCACAACGGAACCAAAAAAGGTTATGGACTTATGGGTGGTTTGTGTGTGTGTGTGTGTGCGTGTGGTGAGAAGAAGAAAATGGAAGAAGTGATTTAAAATTAGTGTTAGGGTTTTGCTTTTTGGGGAAAAATGGACGGGATCAAAAGAGGGAGATTGAAATTTTGGGGAAAGGATCTTGAGAGGGAGATTGAAATTTTGGAGAAAAGACGATTTTTTTTTTAAGTAAAATAGGTAAGGATAAGGCGTAGGGGTGAGCAAAACCGACCGAAACTGAGTGAAACGACCGAAACCGAACCGACCATACTTGGTTTGGTATTCGGTTTAGGTTTCTTTGAATTCGGTTTTGGGATTTCTCGGTTCGGGTCGGTTTGGGTCAAAACCGAGAAAAAAAAACCAAAACTGATTTAAACTGTTGTCTCGAATCGACCAGAGTAAATCCGAGTAATTTCGGTTTGGTATTCGGTTTAGGTTTTTCCTAAAATTCGGTTTCGGGATTTCTCGGGTCGGGTCGGTATTGACCCAATGCTCACCCCTATTAAGGAGTGAATGATTTGAGCTTTTGTTGACTAATTAGAGTTCGTTCGAGTTGATTCTTATCGAGCTTTGAGCTCAATCTCAAGCCTATCAAATGAACTCGAAATGTTTAATGAGTTGAGCTCAACCTTATATAAGTTCGACTCGAGTTATTGATGATTTTTCGAGCTTGTAAGTGATATAGCATATATATGTTTTTTACATATTTTGTATGTAAGTGTACTAAGTGTAAATACTTATTTATGTATGTATTTCGAGCTGAATTCGAACCGAATTCGATTCTTAGGTTATATTTCATTTTTAACTTTTGTAAGAAAACACATCTTTACATATAAATCAAGCTTTTCGAGTCAAGCTCAAGCCGAGTTCAAACTTTCTCGATCCCGGATAACATGATCGGGAGGTCCCTGGATACTTGCTTCTTAGTGTCGTGACAAAGTATACACCTACCAAGCCGGTGCAACCCATGCATGACCGCCTTTAATAACTTCAAATACAATTCATATAACCTTCAGACTATAACTATACACCTACCAAGGCGGTGTAACCCATGCATGACCGGTGATGATGGCTAATTCACATGGGTCATAGATCATGTGCATTAGGTTATCACTGGTCACATTCATTATAATGGGTATTTGACATCATATGGGTCATATGCATCGGGTTATAGTTGCTTAGAGTGTCATGTTACGACACATCCATGACTGTTGACAATGATTAATTAACATGGGTAATGGGTCATGTGCATTGGGTTGTAGTGGCTTATAGTGTCATATTATCGACCAATACATGACTGGTGATCAACAATGGGTAATTGACAATTGTCATGGGTCATGTGCATTAGGTTTTGTAAACTAAGACAAATACTATACAACAATAAAGCAAATTACAACTAAGCCCTAAACAATAAAGCAAATTACAATTAAGCCCTAATCTAATCTAAACTAAAAACGCGAGATTACCGGGAACTTAACGAGCCTAAAAACCTAAACTACCAAATTTTAACTCTACAAATGCAAATTTATTTTTCTAAGGTCCTAAATGGTTAAAAATAATTTTAGGAAAAAGATTTGTATTTTTCTGATTTTTATTTTATTTATCATGGATTAAAAATACTTTTTATCTTAAAATATTATTAGAAATATTAAACGAAATAGGAAAAATCTGAAATTTTTTGTAAGAGTACTTAAAACTAATTAAAACCTAGGAAAAATAAAACAAGACAATCAGCTTATTGGAATAAGCTACAAAAAAGCTGGAAATGAAATAAGCTAAAACTGCACAATGTTGTTAAATATTAAATTTTGCAAGAAATACATGTAACTCCCGAGTTCTAAACAAGGCCGGATTCAAGTAAGTCATCTTGTTTATTCAAACTAGGGCTAATCATCGGTCGAAAACCAGACCGCCCGAGAAAAACCGGATAGGACCGAGACCGAATCCGGCAAAAAACCTAGACCGAGACCGAATGTGGTCGGTCCGGTCCGGTCTCGGTTGGTCCGTCCGGTCCAACAAGGCTAAATTTTCGTTTTGTGGTCCGGACCGGACCGGACCGAGACCGAATTTGCCAAAAATGATAGACCGAGACCGGACCGCCGGTCCTTCGGTCCAGTCGGTTTTGGTTCGGTCTGGTCGGTTTTGTCGGTCGGTCCGGCCCATCCGGTCCGTTTGCTCACCCCTAATTTTTATTTCAATAATATAATACCAAAATAATTGGCGCAACAATTCCCTCCCTACATTCTTTTTGGTAGGATTAAATTTATTTGTTCTTCAAAATTTTCAATAACCTGGCCAAACAAACAAAAACACAGTTACCATATTCTTTCTCTCAATATACACCACCACCAAACCCTAATTGGCCATTATAGCACCAACAACCGTCACCTACACCTCCATCGGTGACTCCCCACGTTATCATCGAAATCAGATCCGTCACCAAGCCCTAACCACCATAGTCACCAGCCACCATCGCTCACACAGCTACGACTGCTGTCACGCACAACTAGCCCTCCAAAGCCGCTGCCGTAACAAACCCATAATCAGTGAGTGGTCGATTTATCTATATGTTGTAATTCTAATTTATAGCAGAAAATTTGTTAGATTTTGCTATAGTTTTGTCTCATTAAGAAGTGAATTATAATATGCTGAGTTCGATTGATTCAATTTAAAGGAACATGTTGATGGTAGTGAATGTGTGGATGATATATTAGGTACGTCGGGATAAAATTAGGATAGTTTGTTGACCCAAAGGGTGTTAGGATAAGCTGATACTCACAAGTAAGTATTTGTTTGCTTGTTAATAAGCAGGTAAGCACTTAAATAAACACTCCCAAAAAGTTCTAAAACTAAGTGTAAAGTGTGAACATATAGTATGTAGCTAGAGAAATGAGGTGATAAAAATGATAATGGATGTTGTTTCTGGCGCTTTAGATCAGTTTCGATAAGTTCTCAAAAAGTGACTGTATTAAACATTTAGAAATTTCGTATTTAATGTACATGGCTAGCACATTAGCTACTCAGTTTGCGTGGTAGTTTCGTGGATTCAAAAGTTAATTTACTATGGTATGTTTGGCTTTTACGACAATATAAGGCTGAGTATATGCCTTCGAACAATCTGGATAGCTTTGATACTCTAATTTTTAAAAAATATGTTTTTTCTCTGTGATATTGAGATAAAATAGGTCGTTCAAGGGTAGTACGATATTGTTCTACGATGTAATGGTTTATTAATTTTATCTTGGTCTTCTCGTAACAACAGGTCTTTTTTCTCCAGCTAATAGCGATAATAACTTCAACTTTATCTTGATGGATAACGTTTATTGGTGTCTCTTTTAAACCTATGACAAAGGCACATAAGTTAAACCTATAATGCAACGGTACACAAGCTCTCAGGTTATAATGCAGCGGTACACAAGCTCTCAGGTTAGCGTGTTTTTTGTTTGGTATTTTAAAATAGGAAACATGATATGAGAACCAAGAGCATGTGACCAATGTTTAAGAGAATATTTTTGCAATCAAAAGAAGAAAGTTTCATATTTGCTCATAAAAGATGACGACAGATTGCATAATTTATGCCATGTACCTTACAGTCACTATGGTATGCCAATAATGAATACAGGAAATAAGATTCATTCATGATATCACAGATGAAAGGTCTCTAATGGTGCTTTAGGCTACCAAGTGCAATGAAAATTCATACTTTCTTAATCAACCTATAGAGGCTAGAGAACTATATACTCATAAAAAGGACATTTGTTTATATTATATGTTATATACTTTGCACCCCCTTTTTTCTTTATAATTTTTTACTATTACTACGTTGGATGATCTACTATGTTAATAACAAAATCAACTTTTTGAACCCTACAAAGTTGATGAATACTATTAAAGAAGAAAACAAAAGCCTAAAGATTTCGGCATTACACAAATGCCTATTGATGGTTGGTCCATTTAGTTATTTGGCCTGTTAGAGATCAAGTTTATTGGTATGTAGTTCTTATACTTAATCATTCTGAATATTTTTATTTGAATATGAGATACACGACATACTTTGTGTTTGTTGTTGTTGTTTAGGCATAGGCATACTCAGTTTCAAGTTCAAGGTACGTATTTCTTACTCCCCAAAAACTACTTTTATGATCAACTCTCAACAATCCAAGTTAATTATTGTGTATATAATGATCGATGCCAATAAGCTTTAGTGCACAATAATTTCGGGTGAACTGAGGAAACAATTTCAACTAAGTTTGAGAAAACATGTATAGTTGAGATAGTAAATGAAGTATGTGAAGTCCAGTTACTTGTAGTATTATCCAGTTTATTTTACTGTAGATCCATGTTAACTGACTACCACTTAAATGAGATGAACCAATGATTTTTGCTAGCTCTTTAAGCTGCAATTTGCATAAACAGAGGCTTCATTAAAGCATTTCTTGGGTTGCTGATATTTGGCTACATGTCAGGAGTAGTATTAGTCGGTTGTTATACCTTTTGTAATGTCTTTGAGTAATTTATATTATGAGTGTGATTGACATTGGTATAACTAAACATAGTTATTTCCCACTAGTACTTGTAGTCATGCAGTCTTGATAAATCTTAGAGATTGGTATGTTTTCACTTGCTTTTACTGATATTTGAGAAATTATACACTTGTAGGATGGCTTATCCATATCGGTATGAGTTGTTCAATAGGATAAATGAACCAAGTGGAAAAGAGAAATATGTCATCTTTTCGACTTTTCCGAGTAGGCCAACTGGTGATGAAATCAATGACGCATTTGAAGGAATAACAAGGTACTGTGTACACACAAAATATCTTCTGCATTTAAGAACACTTTACTGTATTTATCAAATTCTCATTATCTTCTTCCAGAGCTCAAGTTAAAAAGGCTTCAAGATTCTGGTAAGATTTCATTATGTCCGATCATTGAATGTTGAATTCTGAACCGTCATACTTCGATTCCGACAAAAAAGATTATGGTTTTTGTGAATTGCAAACCAAGACGTTCACTCGTGATCAGGAACAATCTTTGTTGAATATGAGACCAAAGTTAAGACTCCTCAGAGTTAAGACTACTAGTGAAAGTTAGTACTTCTAGTACAATGTTAGTACTGCTTATATGATATGTATTAGTTGTTTATAGAAAAGATTCTAGATACTTAGGAAAGTATTGTAAGTCGACTAGGACTCCTTGGTGTATAAGAGGAGGTCCTAGGGTATAGAGTTATATACGAATTTTGTATTTGGTTCAGTTATATACATTCCAATTTTATTGTATTTGAATTTGTTTTGATATATATCTGAATTTGTTTTGATATATATTGATTTTTTTAAATGTGACTAAAAGATGTATATTAACACTTTTGGTCACTGTTTGCTTAATTCTTCGTGTGACTAAATATTACAAAATTCATGGAAATGTAGCTAGATGGTATATTGGTGCATTAAAAGGTGTTCTTTGTGATGGTTTTGTGCTGGTTGTCATCTGTCCATGGTTGTATGATATGGGCAGTTTGTTTTTGTTATCAGACTTTTAAGAACATTTTTATCAGATATTTGATAGAGTTGGCTTGTACGCAACTTGATATGGGACTTGTCCATATCAGCGTGTGTTGCTTATTTCATAGTACAAAGTTTCTTTAATTAATAAAAGTTCACCTTTGCACCAAAAATAAATAAATTTTGTGTTGTGGTCTACTTATAAGCAGAAAAGTTTAGTGGTTAAAGCTGCCAGTACAAAGTTAAATCTGGTAGGTTAGTTTTAGTGGTTAAGGCTGCCAGTACAAAGTTAAGTCTGGCAGACCTAAGTTAAGTCTATTTAGTATTCGTAGTTAGTTCTGTTTATGAAAAGCAGAATACTTTTTTGTGTGACTATTGATCATCCAATGGCCACATCAAATTTATGTTTGTGTGGCCTTTTCTAACATTTAGTCACACAAAGAATGTTTATTTTGGATATTTAGTCACATACAATTAATCATAAAGTGGCTAAAAGTGTTAATAAGTGTGACCATATGGTGTTTCATGTGAAGAAATGTGTGTTTTGTGTGACTATTGATCATCCAATGGCCACATTAAATTTATATTTGTGTGGCCTTTTCTAACATTTAGTCACACAAAGAATGTTTGTTTTGGGTATTTAGTCACATACAATTAATCATAAAGTGGCTAAAAGTGTTGATAAGTATGACCATATGGTGTTTCAAGTGAAGAAACGTGTATTTTGTGTGACTATTGATCATCCAATGGCCACATGAATTTTATGTTTGTGTGGCCTTTTCTAACATTTAGTCACACAAAGCATGTTTGTTTTGGGTATTTAGTCACATACAATTAATCATAAAGTGGCTAAAAGTGTTAATAAGTGTGACCATATAGTGTTTAAAGTGAAGAAACGTGTATTTTGAGTGACTATTGATCATCCAATGGCCACATATTAAGTTACGTGACCATATGTACTGGATTTTAGCTACACTTAAATAATATGTGTGACAAAACGTTTAGTGTGACCATATATGGCATTTGGTCATGGTGTTAGTAGCAAATGTGACTTTATAGATTAGCTTTTGGCAAGCTAACACAAACTAAACTTTAAACACACATATTAACTTACGTGAACATATGTACTGGATTTTGGCTACACTTAACGAATGTGTGACAAAACATTTAGTGTGACCATATATGGCTTTTGGTCACGGTGTTCAAGTGTGTGACATATATTTGTCACTGTTTATATGTATATCGTGACTAATGCTTCAACCTTACTTTTCATTTGTCACTTGTTCCAATTTCGGATGTGGCTAAAGAGTTGGCAAAACATATCAGTCACCCTTAAATAATGTGTGACAAAACTTGACTCTATGATTTAGACACACAAAAATTACTTCATGTGACTAACACATCAAGGTTACTTGTATTTGTCACGCGTTCCAAATTCGTATGTGGCTAAATGATCTGAAACAAAATCACCAGATACCTTTAGCCACACAATGTTCAATTGTGTGGCAATACAGTTCTAATGGTCACACAATCAAAATTTTCATGTGTGACTAATTAGTAAATGTTGTCAATTTTCGTACATTCAGCCACACAAATATGCGAATGTGTGGCCGTTCCATTTCGACCATGCGTGACCAAATCCCGTTTTTGTACTAGTGTGTTGTTCTCACGTCTAGACTCACCCTCTAGCACATCAGGTACTTTATATCTTCCTTTACGTATTTATCATCACTGTTTAAAAGCACAGCTAACCAAACGTTCATCGATAACATATTTGCTTTTGAAGTACTCTTTCAATGTGCCAGCTCATAATTATCACTTATGGATTCATTATCAGTTTATCACTGTTAAAAAAATATAGCTAGAGCTAAGTAAACATTTGTTGGTAACACTTTACTTTACAATTAAAAGTCAAAACCTTTATTAATAACCAGTTTGGTTATGAAGTACTTGAAAGCAAGTTATTTTTCTTGTGATAAAATAGGTATATATTGATTTGAATTTTTAAAAATATTCTTGAAATTACATTGAGGCAGGAATAATATTCCTTCCATTCATCCTTGAATACAAATTACAGTTACAATGAAACCTTTGAGCTTGAAGTCTTGAAACCTTGTCAACATGATCTCTAACTTGGCCATCCAAACTTTAAACTTGAATCCGTGATGTGTTGAATAAAATTTAAAGTTTTAAACCATGCAAATAGAATCAACAACAAAAAAGCCGTTGAAGAAAGATTTTTTACTTGATTCTACTTGACTTGCTAAACTTGTATGAAACAACAACCCTTTTTTTCTTTAAATTAATTTTTCTAAAATATAAATCCCATTTGGCATCAAGAATTTCAGTTACGAAAAACCAATTTTGGATATTGGCTCCATGACTATAGTTTATTATTATGTCGCATACCCTTTTAAATAGTTTCTGATTATATACAAAGTTAGGGTGATCTTTAGGATTAGATAGCCGAGTTTTATCTGCAGACTTTTGTTTTTTGTTCACTTACAAAGTGTAGAGCCTGCACATTATAATTGTGGCTAAATTTTAAATTGTGTACACACACACACACACAAAAATTAAATAGACAGATTTTTCTTCTATATCAGGAACCCTTACATTAGATTTCGCTGTATGCTATTAAATGTGTTAGGTGTTCACTGAAACATCATTTAAGTGCAATAGATACTTAATATGTGCCTTTTACTCGACATTTGTAACTACTACATTGGCTTTAATGTTTATCCACTTATCGACATAAATCCATGGTTTAAATTACATCATTGATGACCCATTTGAGGCACCCGTTAAACCCGAGGTATATTTGGCCTCAATATTATACTCTATTGTTCGAAAAATGCAGTATTTGACTTGTCAAGGTTTACAATCATAGTAAAAAAAACACCTTGTTAGAGTTGCTGTATAAAGGAATTGTAAGTATGTTTAGGCGATCTATACTAAAAAATGGTCTAAATCATCGAAGGGTCTCCTTTTTTGTTCTTGCATCATCTTTGCATAAATAACAATTTCATATTTGTGTGCAGTAGAGAAACATAACACACCTTCATTAGTGATCTTTCTGTCGGTTTGATAACAGTTAATAGTCAAACCAAGTGTGGTTGTTTCTACAAAGGCCCGATATTCTCACACGGACAACTTTATGTGGTTGCGGTTGTTTAAAGAGTTAAGACGAAAAAAGAAATTAAGGCTTTTTGTTATGACAAAGACGGCACTACACAAACTATACAACAAGCGATGTGTACAAAGAAGTCTTATTTCGTCTATGAATAAGTACCATGTAATTTACATGTTCTTATACTTTTCATTTTCCTTTTTACATATGATACATGAAAGCTCTCTTTTTTTATTCCACTTTTTGCGTCTTAAGATATTTTCCGTTATCCAATATTTATTTACATCCAATTAAACTTTCTCAAGTAATATAATGAAGCTAGCCCGCCCATCCGGGCGGGCTATGAAGCTAGTAAAACTATATGATTAATATGTAAATGCATATCACGTGTAATGTTTGGCTAAAAAACAATCAGACTTAACTCGTTTGGTAAGATTCTATTCCTACAATCAATCAATATTAACTTTCAATGTATAATTCTAGAGATAACTAAACTTTAATTTTGTATATAATTAAAATATCATCTTTTTTCAAAAAGGGTATAAAAGAGTTAATTGCATTTTTGGTTTATGTGGTATGGCCAAATTGCAGATTTGGTCGTTAAAACTTTGAAAGTACTTTAAACGTTCTTATTTTGGAGTTTCCGTTGCATGTTTAGTCTCCATGGGCCCATACGACGTTAAAGATTTAGAGGCCAAATATGCAATTTAGCCATACCACGGTGACCAAATTTGCAATTTGGCCATACTACAGTACCCAAAAATGCATGTTTGGTCATACCACAGTGACCAAATCTGCAATTTGGCAATACCACAGGAATTTGGCCATACCACAGTGACCAAATCTGCAATTTGATCATACCACAAGAACCAAAAATGCAACGAAAACTTCAAAATGAAAACATCAAGTGCACTTTCAAAATTTTAAA
>OU343224.1:341239501-341453943 GCA_910596185.1 Chrysanthemum makinoi
CCCTCAATACAAATCAGGCACCTGGCCCTCATACCTAACCAACATATCCGTAATCAACCAGTTATAAATAAACTCAATCTCAAAAGTGAATTGAAGCCGGTGGGCCACGCTGCCTTCAGGACCAACCCGCCTAGCCTAAACTTCTGTTTTAGTCACTTTCGATGTATTTGGTCAATGCGTCTGTTGGCGTAACGTAGAAAACTAACTGGTCCTGAAATTGGTTGAGAACTATGACGATGAAACCTGCGATGCAGCTGAAAGCATGTGCGCAGGTCCAGAGACGCTTGTTTTGCATCTGGCGGGCTTTGGCGCCTATGTCGGGTTTGGGTGACCGGGTCGGGTTGCGACGGGCGGTTGAGAAGTGTCGCCAAAAGGGTTGTTGGGAGATGAATTGGTGTGAGTTGGGGATTGTTGTGAAGAGTTTTTTGGGGGTGTTTGGATTAAGGGTTTTGTGGAATTTGGGTGTTTGGGTTTGGAGGAGACGAGAGATGAATCTGGAAGAGAGACGAGATGCCATTGAATTGTTGATGGGTTTTTGGTGGTTTTGGGAGAGAAGAAATGGTTTTAAGATCTTGTGAGGCACTTCCGCGAGGTTTCTTTTTTTCTTTTTTCTTTTGATGGATCTTGTGTATGGTTTTGTTGGTTTCTAGAAATGGTTGAATTTTCGTTAGGCCGGCAGCGAGTGCAAAAATCGTTGATTTATCGGTAATCGCATGTTATTAACATCGGGTCGAAATGCCAGTGTGGCTTTGGCCATGATATCGGGTCGATTGCCTCCAAAAATTGAATATCGGTTCAATTTTCAACCGATTTCAAAATCATATTACCCAAACCACATTTTGCTCGCTTGGGCATTGAATGTAAAAATAAAAATAAAATCACCATTGGTCATTTAAACTTTTAAAAAAAATTAAAAAATTAAAAAAAAAAAAAAATTAAGCTTTTATCCGCTTCTATAAATACTAACTTCAAACATAATCTCAAACACAATCCACCTCAAACTACTTTCAACTATATTCACTCAACCACCAATCTAATTTCATCCAAATTCAAAACGCCAAAGAAAAAATATCCCACAATCAAAACCGATAACCCGACTACACTTCAAAATGCCCCAATTTGAATTTCACCGAAAACAACTTCAACCAACCCAGATCACCACAACAAAACCGACTCCGCTTTCATCCACAAAGTTTTGAATATCAATCACAACTAGCACAACCAAATCAAAACCAAAACCCGCTTTTACGTTAACCGCCCTTTGTCCCACCACAACATCCTTACAATCGACATCGGGTAAGAACCTAGTGGGTCGTCGTGATCATTCCAAACATGGACTTCATTTTATCCTCCCCAACCGTGACAACCTTATTCCCCGCCAAGTACTAATCTTGAAATGAATTCGGAAGATTTTATGCCGTGAGTATCCAACACAAAACTATCCAACTCAAGATGCTTCATGGGGTAAGGTTCGTCACGGTTCGTACTATGATTCCATTCCCGCTGGAAGACTATGATGATGAAAAAAACCGACGATGTTGAAGAAATGTCCCCATCAAACCAAAGCAATGCATCAAGACGCGGCTTCAAAAGACAAGGACAAAGGCAAGAAGCCCTAAGCAGCAAGGCGAAAGGCAAGAAGATCGTTGAACCATGGACAGTTAGCGAAGAAATCAAGGCTAGAGCTTGGGTTTATTTGTCGTGAAAACTCTGCGAGAGGAAACGACTTGAACCGACACCGCTGGGAGTTAGTGATAGAGTATTTTCAAACGAAACCGGCCTGCATAGAACCCACGCACTCCATCACCACCAAATGGAAGAATATGATTTGTAATAGGGTTGGTAATTATTGCGCTATCATTGATAATATCAAGAATAACCATGGAAGTAGTGAGAATGATATAGACTTAATAACTCTCAAAAAGCTCTTAGAGAATACCGTATGACGACGGGTCATGATTTCACCTGGAGGAGTGTTGGGAAATTTTGAAGGGTCATGATGCTTGGAAGAATCATGGAGATGCCGCTTTCCAAACTAATAGTCGAAGAAAAACAGGGTTCTACCCACTACCTCGGTTCAACCCAAGCTCCTCTTTGGATATCCATGTTGATGATTCTCGATGATGAGGAAGAGACTAGAGAATCACGACCGATGGGTCGTGACAGCAAAGAAGAAATCATCCTCCTCCTCTCGTACCGATGATGATGAACCATCGTAATCATTTTCAAATCGTTGACCAAACTTTCTTCAAATTCAGTTAGCCGCCAAAAGGGAGAGAAAGGTAAGAGTAAGGAGGGTTTAGAAGATGCGCATACTTGAGGGAAAAGAGCCGGAGATGAAAAGAGAAAACTTGAGCTCATGAGGCTATCAAAACGGGAGACCGGCATAATTTTCTATAATACCCCTACCGACCCAAGTTTGACCGACGACAACTAGAAGAATTGATAAAAGTCAAGGCAAATAATCAAGGAACGCTACGGTTTAGATTATTAGTTTAAATATTGTAATGTTTATTTTAATTTACTATTGTAATGTTTATTTTAATTTTAATGAATTTAAATTTGTTGTTTAAAATGTTTGAAAAAAACGGTCATCGACTGTGGCATCCTGGTCATGTCTGGTCGCCGGAGAGAGAAAGCTCATGTGACGCTGGTGACCTGGGTCATGAGTGTGCCCAGCCTTAAGGAATTTGAGAGTCGAGCATGTTCGAGTAAACTCATGCCTTTATTTGTGATTATGCGATAAATTGCACTATTAGGCCTCGCTAATAGTGATTTAAATTTTAGGTTGAATGGTGTACTTCAAACCGTTAGTAACTTGAAAATAAGGCTAGTCCCATCGTGGATCGAAGATGACCTGAGTCATCGTGTCACATCGCCTTTCCTCACACTAAACATGACCAGATGCCACAAATGATGACCTAAGTTTTTTAATTCAACATTTTAAACATTAAATTTAAATTCATTAAAATTAAAAAACATTAAAATACTAAATTAAAAAAAATAAAAATAAAATAAAAATAAAAATAAAAAATTACAATACTTAAAAGAGTAAAGAGTGAAATAACACTATAGATACAACCCTACTGAAATAAATTCAAATAGAGCGATTATTTAAAATTCAAATTCAAAATCACAACTATTTGATGACACTATATATAACCCTACCACCCACCAATTCACACACACAACTCACACAATTCACACAAAATGTCTCAAGAAAGATTTTCTCAAGAATTCCCAAGTCCACCAAAAGTCAGCTGAAACAAGCTTTTCAACTTCACCACGCTTCCTCCAACTAGCTTTTCTACTTTAGAAGAAGTTGAAGTTTACTCAACACCATCTCGAATGTCTTCCGGTTTTCAACCGAAAACCTATTTTTAAACACCCACCGCTGGAACAATCCAATTGTTCCAACTCCACTTGTGGAAATTCACGTGGATCTTGAAACAACCCATTCGGTTAAGTGAGGCTTCCGTCGTCAACTTGAACAAGACGAAGAAAACTATAGGGAGATTATGGAAGAGCAGGCATCGAGGAAGCCGCCGTCAGGAACGAGAAGCAAGGGAAGCTCAAGATCTTCAAGATAACTATTTTGACATAATGGAGACCGCCTGCTAATGGCGAAGTTTAATTATCCTTCAAGTTCCTCGAGGGTTGGGTCCTCGATGATCTGTTTTTAAGTTTTAGTAGTTTTATTTTCATGCGATGCTGTAGTTTTTTATGTTTGCCAGCATATGTATTTCATGTTTTCGTTAATTGTTCAAGTTTCAATTTGTGTTTTTCATCAAGATGCAATTATGTTTGCATTCTTTTTCCCTCTACTAACCTTTCAATCTTTATAAAACACATCACCTTCAAAATTATTTACCCTTCCCAAAAATAAAACTCAAGAAATAAAAAAAAAAAAAAAGTAGCAAAAGTCGATCGCTTTTTTGAACCGATGTCCAAATTTTTGACATCGACTCCATGTCATGCTCCAACCCATATCCATGATGCCCGGTTAAGATCGGTCGAGGGATCTAATTTTCGGTGCCCAACCGATATTCACACCAATGATTAATGACTAGCCTCCAAGAAATATCAAGATATTACGCTAAGTAGCGCTTGTTTTATTAAGAGACTCAATCTGAATCTAATTTGCACATCCAATTTGAATATGTGGTAGAAAAGTGAATCATTCTTATCTTAATCAATAAGAATGAAAAATCGAATCGACTCAAATAAAACTGTTATTTTTTCTCGTCCGATGTGTTAAACTATTAAATTTTACAATTTAAATATAAAACCATTCCATTCACAAAACTAATAAATTTTATTAAATATATGAAACCAAATTTTATAATAGAATCAATTTAAAGTTAAAAGTATTTTAAACAAAACATGCAATTTATTGTTTATTTTAACAAAATAAACGTGTCGTAGTTTAAATTGAACTTTTAAACCGATTAACTATATGGATCAAGCAAGTAGAGTTGAGATATATGAGTCCGAAATCGAACCCTTCAACTTGAAAAAAAATATATAAATTGTCATATATCATCTTATACATTTTTTATCTAACAAAACATATACAATGATTATGTTTAATACTTTTAGTAATGAAAAATAAAGGTGAAAACAAGACAAAGAAAACAAAGAAAAAATAAAAAAATAAGAATTAAAAAGAGATATTAAGAGGTGTTAAGACACCGGCCCATCGCCTAGTTCAATAAGAGGTTTATGCCTCTTATTGCCTCTTAATGGTCCGGCGAAAAAACGCCCCAACAAAGATTGCCTCTTAACACCTCTCAATGATAGGAAAAAACAATAGTCTTAATGATCTAAATGTCCTAATCAGACCGAATGAGTTAGATTAAGATGTTGTTAAAAGCATTTACAAAAACAACACCACCTGGGCAAGTGACGACAAACATTGGTTTTGTGAATCACTTTCAACGTAAAAATAAGTATGTTGATAATGTATGAAATGATGATGGAAAAGGACTAGGGCATTCTTGAATCATTGTTGTCCTATTTATAGTGGAAGAAATAGTCTCCGTAAGCATCTACACATAAATTGAGACCATGAGGGTATCTCGTGAATTTTGGTAAATCAGCTAGGGATAATGTCCCACGCTTCTATCTTCATGAAAGTCTTGACCGGTAGTGAAACGTAGGTTTGACTTGGTCATGAAAAACCTTTGTGATAACATCTTCGGCACAATTACACCTCCCAAAGGTGTTTGACTTCAATCGAGAATTCCCTTAGAGTAGTATTTGTTATAAATGATTTTGACGCCAAAAAGAGATTTTATGAGGTCTATGTAAGTCATCTCAATAGTATTCTATATGAGTATGTTTGAAACTCGTGCCTTTATTTGCATGTTCGAGAACAAACTCGCTTTGATTAGATAATATTTTCAGGCTTAACTAAACTTGATTAACATGATTGCATATCAATAATAATTATAATCAAGGTTAGCATTGACCAACTTGATAAGTTCGGAAGCTAGGACTTGTGTCACGTATCCTTCTTTCGACCTCCTTGCATCGCCCCTACGATAAGGACCCTCAACCATCCATCCCGCTGTATAATATTAGAAGTTCACTGCTTTTTTCCTACCTTAGACTGCCAAAGGAGCCACCCTTACTTCCTAACAATGTAGTGTCACTACTCTAGCCTTTTATCGCATTATTAATACTCATTTATGTGGTTGTCAAACTAAAAAAACTATAGTGCTTTTACTAAAGCTAAAAACAAAATTTGTAACATGAGTTTTGTTTTTTTACATAACGCATTTAATTAAAAGCGCGGTTTTAACTATATATTGTACACTACACAATAAGAAAAGTCTCACATGGTTCGTGAAAACTCAAAAACTTCCCAAGCCCCATCGTAATAATGTAAATATACACATTAAGAGTGATGTGCAAAGTGGTATAGCACAACAATGTTGATGTATTTAACGAGCCGAGTATTGATTATCGATTTTGACTCGTGAACCTCTAAACTCTATATGAGTGTATCGAACTTAATTTAACTTAACATGAGTTATGATGGGCTTAAGCTCATTAAGCTACTTTATTTTAGAATTTCAATTTTAATTATACCTTTATTTCTCAGCTTTTCTCACTATTAGACATGTTTATTTTTTCAGCAAAGACGTCTTGATGCAAGAAGAGAAAAACAGAACTATTACACTGAATAAAAATGCGGAATAACGTTTCACAAAAAGTGTAGTATGAGGAAAAATGTGTTTGTTTTTGTATGCACCTCTCATGTTCCATTCGTCATGTTTTCGTTTGGCTAGTGTGCCTTGATTTCTAGAATTTCATAATCCTCCTTTGTACGAGTGAGGTCTCTATTTGACTGGTCCAACGTGGTTATGAGTAACTTTTGGCACGGGTGTGAGTATGTGCTGTTCGCAGTTTTCATGTTCTTTTCTAAGTGAGGGTTTTTAATCAAATTAAAGATTTTTGTGGCAATGAACAAAAAAAATCTTTGTGTTTTAACCTTTTAGGTGTGAAATTGAGTTGAGATTTGTAGGAAACTGTGAGTGTTATGTATCTCTGTCTCACAAATCGCGTCATGTTTACGTATCGTATGTAAAACATGATTAGTGTGGGCAAGGACGGACCTTAATGGAGACCGGGGAGGGCCCCGGCCCCCCCAAAATTTGCGACATCTAGTGTAAATATTATAGGTTTTAAGGGTAATTTAGTTGAGGTTACAAACAAATCTCCGATTCGGCCCACCCAAAATAAATTCGGCCCTCCCAAAACAAATGTTCAAATTCCGTCTATGAGTGTGGGTAAGGTTAGTTGTTTGGTTTCTCATTAAGAATGTTGAAGACCTAATGAGAATAATGTTTCTCTATAATTAATTAACTAGTGTGTGGACAACTTTATGCAATCGCATGCCAATAAATGTGTGAATGTTAGAGAAAAAGGTGAACCTTTTTATTGTGTTTGATACATCTCTATTTACAAAAAGATATATAGGGTTTTGGGAAGATCCATTGTGATTGATCAACGGTTGTACACAAGTTAAGCCGTTGATCATCTAACGAGTGAGACAAGGATGACAAATGCCTCTCTTTCCCCTTTGGTCTTGCACGCATCATACATAAAATGCTTCCAACATCTCAAGTTGTAATCCTCACTCATATCACAATCATCCTACCACAACGGGTGGATGACAGCTTGTCTGTAAGGTGAATAGACGGTACCATTAAGTCATCTCAGTCAGCAGTGACCTAAGAGTATTGTGGTTAGATTTACTGCTCAAGGATGGGTAATGGGCTTGAGTTTAGGGTATACATTAATGGGTTTAGCCATTTATCCACATATTAGTAAATAATAATGATAGGTTTATGTTACGTGACGTAAATGCATTTAAAATGTCGGTTTTGATTTTCTTGAGTATAGGAGTGATAATTTAAAGTGATAGATTTACTTCTTGATGGTAGATTTTGATAACGTAGTGAGATATTATTGTTAGCAGATTATGTTTAATGTATATTGGGCCAATCCCATGTATTAGTTAGTGATGTATTTATATTATAACCAACCATCATTATCAATTAAGTGACATAATACATTTGACAAGTTAGTTTGCAGCTGGTCAAGTCCGGTGTATTACATGTTTGCTCCTCGCTATCGCAAGATTTCAACACCTTCTCACCAAGTGACTTCTCGCTTGTCTTATTTGATCTAATTCCTCGATTAGTTTAAACGCTCAACATCCTCTCGCTCCAAATCACAAAGACATATTAGCATATTATGTTTAGTGTATATTGAGCCAAGCTCATATATTAATTAGTGATGTATATTATATCCAAATTTCATTATCAATCAAGCAATCATAATATATTAAGCAAACAAAAAGTACTATACTTGTCACCTTTTTCTTCTTTTAGGTAGCTGTAACAAAAATTTTTTTTGCTTTGCGGTATTATACTTTCAAATTCATCCTTCTTTAGGGTATTTTATAAAAAGTCGGACATTTTTGCCCCTCTTACCCATTACAAACAAGATGGCAAAGTATAATAATTTTTTTTTATCATTTGCCCTAGTTTTTATTATGTTAAAATTTGGATATGTATTAAGATAATTTATTTAATGATTTATAATTGTGTTAAACCTATGATAAAAATGTTTTATTTTATCATTTGCCCTAATTCACTTCGTTGTTTAACGCCTGCCGTTAAACCTAATTAGGTTTAACGCCTGCCGCTAAACCTAATTAGGTTTAACGCTCCGCCAAATTAGGAGGAATTATATTACAACCTCAAGTACTCTGTATATACCCTTTTGTTCGCCACTTGTTGAAGCATCAGACTAGAGAGTAGTACCATGACTAGATTAAGGGTGTGTTTGTTTGATTAAGATGTTACACATCCTAATCTTACTACCAGATCTCAATCCTACTACCACATCTTACTATTAAGAGGTAGCTATAATGTCCTAATCAATGAAAAAAAGTGTTGTTTGTTTTTATAATTGTCCTAATGATTTTAATTTTCCCTTTTTTAAGTATATATTAAATTATTACAAATAATGATTAATAAGTAAATAATGTAAACTTAAACAAAACATTTTATCATAGGTTTAACACAATTATAAATCATTAAATAAATTATCTTAATACATATCCAAAATTTAACATAATAAAAACTAGGGCAAATGATAAAAAATAAAAAAGTATTATACTTAAGCATCATTTGCTCTTTTGTAAGGTGGGCAAAATGTCCTAATTTTTGCAAAAATACCTTAAAGATGATAGAATTTGAAAGTATAATACCCGCAGAAGCAAAAAATTTTGTTCGCTACCCTGAAGAAAAAAAGGTGGCAAGTATAGTACTTTTTTTTATTATTAGCCCCTAATATATTTGACAATTATGTGTTAGCTAAAGATGACGAACTCGCCTAGGAATATACTAATGTACTATGCTACAACAATTAACTATTTTTGTAAATCATTAAAAAGTTATATTCATTGATGCCTTCTTACTAACCAACAAAACCAATAAACGTCTCATTATTACTGTATATCACCATCGACACTAAGTGGTACTTTTTTCTGCTAATGCTGCGTTAGCCAAGTGTATGTTTAGCAAAATAGATTGGGACTAGAGTTAGGGCTGAAGCTGGGACTGTAGCTTACTATAATTCAAAACTAAAATTTTTTATTTTCATAAACTTATTTGGTAAATAGTTTAAGTAGAAGCTTATTATTGTAAAATTACTAAAAAAGATATAATTAAGGAGGTTTGGTAGGATGTTTTTTAAGACGGATAATGGTAAAGGTAATGAAAAATAATGTTTTTTGCTATATAATGAAATGACCCATTACTTGTGTTAGGTCACTAGTTTTACAAACACAAGTTATATAGAAAGGAGATGAGGCGATTGAACAAGTATCAAACACATACACACACAATATAGTATACGGTTAAGAAGAGAGTGTATGTGAAAGAAAATAACTTGAACAACCAACCTTCAAATGAAGGTTTACAAGGGTATTTATAGGAGGGAAGCTAGGGCAACACTCCTAGTTCCCTTCCTTTTCCTTATTGGGCTTGGACTGCTTATGGGCCTTCTACATAAGCTTGACCTTAAACAAACATAAAGGCCATAATAAAGCTACCTATTACATATGAAATATAAATACTTGAAATACTGTTTAGGAGTGATTCCAACAATCTCCCCTCAAGTATATATGAATGTAAACAGTGAAGGCGTTGATGTAATAGTGCGAGTAGCGTCTCTCTGACATTCTTCTTTCTTGTGAGAAGAATTGCCTTGATTCGAACAATCTCCCCAGTGTAGAGAGATAGTTATCTTTGAACAGTTATGCTTTGACGCCATCTTTAACTTTGTTCTTTGATCATTGTTCTTTGTGGTGAAAGTGATAGTATGTTGTTATCTGCGCATCGTCTCGCCTCGTGTCTCCGCTTGCTGCTCCAGGTCTCCACGTCATTCTTCAACATGCTCACACGCTTTGACGTTGGAAATCAATATCGATGAAGTTCTTTAAGTCTTTGACTTTGTAGATTCTTTGGTTTGACGAAGAATCATTCCGACTGTTGTGTTGCATTGAGATAGAACTTCCATTAGTGATGATGTTGGCGTGAGCATGAGAAGAATCAGCACGATCATCCCCCTCCGGAGCTTCCATAAGAAGAAAACATTTCAAACGGTTAGTAATAAGCGGTTTCCGGCACTTACAAGTTTGAACTTCGAGAGTGTTAACAAGATAGTGTGAAAACACAACTCTAATTCTTACAAAGGCCGCCTCGATCTGAGTCCCACAAGTGAGATAACACGATGTATCGAAGTACACCTACGATTCAGATGAGTCGCTGAGGTACACTGAAGCATCACCTCACGATAGACCGCTTGAGACACACTCCGCGAATCCACGGGAGTTACCAAGTGACCTGCCGCATGTGGTCGTTTGATGTTGACCCCGGCAGAGTTTCCATTCAATCACTGAGGATCACATGTGAACCTCTCATAAATGTTCTCGACAGATTGCTAAGATCTGTGAAGGACTCGATATGAACCACCGATGATCTTATTAGTTGATCATCAAGTGATTAAATGTCAAGTGTTCCTAAGAGATCTTTTGATGAATCTCGTGGCTCTAGACTCAATAGTGCTTTTGGTTTTCCTGAGCGGAGACTAGGGAGAGGGTCTCCTTCAATACCAGCAATCTCTAGGAGAAAGCCGATAGTTTACGTAGGGTTCCCTGTGATAATGAAACAAGCTTCTCGCTTGAGAAAACTTGAGTGGATAAGAAGGTTTAGTGCATGCTCCATGGGTCCATGAGCGACTTTTAATCTTCAATACCGGGTCACTAAGTGACAACCAGTAGCATATGAATTGAACCCGGTGTCTGCCCTAAGTTGAATAACTTGGAGGGCTATTTCTTTTCACCCTTTTCTTTGCATTTCTTTTAATTCTTCAACTCCTTCTTTCTCCGATTCTCATTTTCTCCTTTTACAATCATACCTAAGGACTTCTAAATACTAACTATTTGTAGTGTCCTTGGGTAGATCCCTCCGCTCTGGCGGATCATAGGACGGTTATTCCTAACCTTAGTCACCTTATAACTCCATGACTAACCTATATTTGCCATTAAAACCATCAGATGAAAAATGTCTCTCAAAGTGTTTGTGAATGAAAACATTTTAGTACCAGTGAGATAAGATTTTGCATAAATACTCCACATGTGCTTAAGAGTTTTATGGTTAAATGCACAAAGGAGGAAAGAGCGCGCACTTTTGAATTGATCCATCAAGATAGACAATCCCCGCAGACACGTTACGTTGCATAGTTAAAGAGTTACATTGTCAACTTTTAGGTGACAACTAGCTCTAATAACTACCTTGAAGGTGTAGACAAACCTTGGAAGGTTGTCAAACCCGCCAGAGTTCATGTCTATCAAAAGTTTCTAATGGTACATTCTACTCGGACAAGTCCTTTGCGAGACACGTTTACATCACTAGCGAACTAGCTTGAAATTATTACCCGCCCGGGACAAGTCTTTTCGAGTTACTAACAGTTAAGCATCGTCAATTCGTTGGTTAAGTCCGGAGTACAGATTCATTTGCATTTTGTACAACATATTTCTTATCACAATTTTCTCCCCTCAAAATGGCATATTAAAGTGTTATTTTTTGAAACGTTTGAGAATAAATATGACCATTTCGAAAAGTGTTGGGAAGAATGACCACTGTGAACAATTTGTGAACAAAGTTTCAAATACACCCCCTCAACAAGTGATATAAACGGTTGAGGTTTTGAAAGTCTTAAGGGAAGTACTTGTTCTTTTGAGCAAAACCTTGAAAAGTGAAAGGTTTGATAGGTTTTACTCAAAAGTAAGAAGCTTTCGCCCCTTATATAAGGATTGTGGCAATCAAGCGTACCACGTGGTCCTTTCTTGACCATTACGGGTTGTACAATCGTTATGTGTGCACAAGCCATAGACATATTAAATCATACATCCAAAATTATGAAGGAAACAATTCAAGGGGTACCGTGAAGTGCGTTGATGTTCCTGTGAGGCGCATGTGGCGTTAAGCCGTGATGTTTCTCCGGTCGACCACCAACATAGCTTTCCAATCGGAACCGATCCCTTCAACAACCGTTCATCAATCATGGTGATGATCCTTCACATCCCTCCTTTCCGAGAATTCCAAATACTTGAGACCCAACCGCGATATCCTTCAACCTCAGATGCTAATCCGTCCCTAACCAACTTCAAAGTATGATCCCCGACTGGAAGATCACTACACGCCATTAAGCCGTTTCTTTGAAGTTCACTGCGGTAAACAACTCCGAAAGGTTTGCTGATGAGCGTATATTGAGGTAGCCGATTGAGATCGGGAAGAGTAAGCATTGGAGGAGTTGACACGACATTCCGATAAGATTCAACAGCCACCGATATCTTCAACACGCTCTTTGATCACAATGCGTCTAATGAAGATGAGAACCGACTTGATAAATTCACGTTGAACTTCAGTCGAGAATTGTCTCATACGCACTCGCACTTTGGCAAGGTACATGTCTTCGATGTCGCTTGAGGGAAGTTCTCAAAGTCACTCGAGAATCCATAGTCCTGTCATCTTGTCGCTTATGATATTCTTTAAGAATGAATAGTCCCACTTAGACTTGAGATCAATGTGTTTGATGGCCACGATGTCCTTAGAACTATACACTGCATGTTGAGACTTCCGAACCGGCAGCTTCAGAGTAGATTCTCGGCGCTCGTGCCAATGATGAATCCCATACAATGCATCTTGGTCGTATGCTTGCACGTTGTCGGAAAACAAGTGATTTGCACGTTCCTCGATAGCTATGCAGTGAGTAAATAGTCACTGGAATGGAAGAGTCAATGATGTAGCGATTTTCGCAACCATCGCTACCGTAAGAGAAAATCCGGTCTCTGTAAAGAAGTATCGGAAGGAATCCGTGGTTCGTCTGTTTGGCCAATGGTCGGTAGGGGTTTGGTCCAATCGATGTAGTATGGAGGGTTGTCCCTTTGTGTGAAGTCAATGTTTGCTTCCGGATTGAGCCAATCCATGTCGTTAGACATAGCTCGAGCGATGTTCTCAAGATGATATTCGACCTCGACGGCGCTTTCAGTGCTGTCTTTAAGAAGTTGGAATGCTTCATTCTTGATTCGCTTCAAATCAGATTTCGTCATTTTCTTCACATGGAACTTTTCTTGCAAAAGTTTTGCGTGCTCCAATGTAGAACCGTCTACCTATTCTTGACCTTCATCGTAGGAGTTTGATTGACAAGTGGAGAACCATTCAAACTCTTCAGTTTTATCGTCATCTAGCCATGAGACGCAACTCAGCCGAGTTGTCTTCTTCTTTGGAAGGCCTTGATGATGATACCGGCTCTCGACTTGTTTGGGTGAGGTGGGTTGTTGTCTGGGCTCAAGGACCTCTTCATCGTCACCACCCGTATACTCAAAGTAATCACCTGTTTTATGAGTTAGGGGTGGTAACTCGAATCGCCCCGAGGTTTATCAAGTAGAAGACCGAGGTGGAGGAGACTTTGTTGAGAAGAAGTTCGTGGTGGAGGAGGCATAGAGGTAGATTTACCGCACCCCGACGTTTAGGTGCGAATCCTTATCCTTATCATCGTCATCTCTTGGTCGTTTGGGTTGATCGGCTGACTCCTTGCATGATGATCCGAGTTGAAAATCAAGTAGATTTTCGAAAAATTTAGCTTCATCCGAAGTAAACGCCTGCATCGCTGACATTTGTATCACAAGTTTAGCGATTAACTTTATTCGTAGATCTCTTCTTTGGCCATTGTATTTTTAACCAATGCTACGATGTTAGGGGTGAGTTGTCCGAAAATATTTCTAGTCACACCGGGACGCTGTCAAGAAGAAACTTGTGAGTATGATCTCTTCGTCTCTTTCCAGCTCCTTTGGACTTTAGGAACGATATCCTGAAGGTACTTGTTAGTGTAACCTTCGATCATTTCGTTCAGTTCCCCTTTACGATGACTCTTCATGAACTTCTGAACAAATTCCCTTTCTTTCTCCATCTTGTCATGCTCTTCATACATATGCTGTGTATGTGATCGCAAAAGAAATTTAGCTTTTGTAGAGCACTTTTCCCGACTTGTTTGATGCCTTTGTGAATTCGTTTATGAGCTTGAGAAATCCAAGATCGAGGTGGTTTCTTCACAGATTTGGATGATGATTTTGTTGATTTTATTGATGGTGGTGGTGATGAGAGATGAAGAATCTGATGAGGAGGGACATGAGGAGATTCGGTCCTTGGAGGTGCGTATATCCTCCTTGGAACGAGTTGACTGCCGAGAAGAAAGTCATCATAATCTTCTTCGCCATCATGTCCGCTTAGCCTTTTCTTCCGTCTCCTTAGCTTCTTCATCGCTTTCTTTCTCAGCCTTATTCTTTTCTCGTTCCTCAAAGTTAAGATCAGTAGTCTCCTTCACAAGCATTTGTTGTTGCACAAGAGTGGTGGCACCGCATCCCTTATCGGGTTGATTAACCGCATCGGGACTGGTGAAGAGTGGATGCACCACTCGATCCTCCTGGCCACCCATTTGATCTTTTGCAAATTCTTCAGCTTTTTGAGTTTGTCTAACTAATTTAAACTTCTTCCTGTAGGATTGATCCAGTTGCTCTTCTTCTTCTTCAGAGCTTTCATCATGAGACTCAAGTACGTGAGTCTTTCCTTTCCATGTTCGCTATTGGACTTGTAGATTTAGCTCACGGAGGAGGGATACGGCTGCGCATTCAGAGAAGGTAATCTCTTCATCTGTGTCGCAGACTTCGAGCTTTCGCCCACAAGCTTTGCGGTTCGGGTTTGGGATGGGTGGAGCCTTCCTTAGATGGAACAATCCTCTTTGAAGGAGGTTCCTCTTTGGGAACTTCCTTTGACTCACGTACTTGCCGTACTTCCCGTGACTTCCTCTTTTGGTTCTCCTTAGTGTTCCCGAAGATTTTCGAGATGACCAACTTTGCCTTGTCTAACCGCTCCGGATACCTTTGTATGCTTCAGCTTTCTCGACATTTAGAAGGAAATTGGTAGCACAAAGACACCTGTTTCTTTGTAGACGTTTCCTTGATTCTAACAGATAGAATGGGTTCCACAACATGTCGTGGGGTCATTGAGCCTCTTGGGAATGTCGATGAAGTCCAAGTGCTCTCGGATCAACAATTTAGTATATCGATGTAGGGAATCTTTGAGCCAAGTTTGTGAGAAATGACATCATGTCATCCCAAATCAGAGCTTCGATAGCGATGTGTTTCTTGTTGACCAATGCCCAGATTATTTGCAGTTCCATGAGCTTAGGGTGCTCATAGCCACCGCCACGCACCGTAAACACTTGGTGATGATCATGTAGAGTGTTCTCGTGGTTGAGGAATACTCTTAAGCTCTATCGGAGAATGCTTGGTGATTACTCCTGTAGCCTCGTCATAACCGATATTGATTAAGAATTGGAGAGTGAGCTCTTCAGCATGTGTGGCATATAGTTTGTTGGATCGACTTCAGAATTAGAGAGAACCCTTAAGTCTGCAGTGTAATGGTGACTTGTTTGTGATTCAGAGTCACCGTCACAGCAGTTTGTCCTTTGACCCTTTCCATAGTGTTCCAGTACTGTTGGATGTAGATCTCGTGAACAGCTTGAGTGTGAAAGCATGTTCATACTGGATGAGTTCCTCAAAATGTCAATAGCAATTAAACACGAAGATTCAGAGCAAGTGAGGTTGTCAAAGTCAACACGGAGATTATTCTTTCCTATCTTCATTGGATAGCCATGAGGATAGATATCAGCAATGGAGAGAACTTCAGTTGCATCCATATTCATTTGTTCAGCCATGTCGTGATCTCAAATAACATTAGCCAAAAGAACCAACATATCGAAAGACATAATGTTAGTCAACACAAGGTCTTATTGTCTAGTTATTGAATGTACAGTGTCAATGATTGTTACGAGTCCTAAGTCACTTGTATATTCAATAGTCCAATGACGTCGTGAAATGTTTCGTGAGTTAGTTAACTTTAAGTTTTAAAGTTTATTTTATCACTTATTGTTCACAGCATATCAAACGATTTCTTTATTAGTGACATTTTAGGATTCGTGATGATATGATTAGTTTATTTACAAGTTTGTACACATAACAATTCATAACGTGAAGGTATGACTGGCTTATGCGTAGGATTTAAAGTTATGCGTAGCAGGAATGATATATGCGTAGGCGGAAACTTACGCGTAGGGTCTTAACTTACGCGTAAGAAGTGTTACGCGTAGGAATAAGAGGACCTTATGCGTGTAAAGCTTATGTAGGCATATATTAACCTTACGCGTAAGGCTACCGTAGAGTTGACCTTATGCGTAGAGGTCTGCTTACGCATATCCTTCACGTGATACGCGTAGTCCCATTTGTAGAACCTTATGCGTAGACGCTTACGCGTAAGATAAATCTTACGATAACAAGCTACGCTGCGTAAGGTGATCCTTATGCATAGATTAACAACAACCTTGATTCTGAATATTACGTGTTGCAAGCCTGAAATAAAGCATCATCATCAATGTTTAACACATAACATTCATTTTACATTCATCATAACACAATTGGACAGTTTGACAGTTATGCGTAGAAATCCTTACGCGTAGACTAAACCCTAATTCTACGCGTATGAAATCTAGCCATGGATTATGCACCAAAGTTTTTCTGGTATTTCAAAGACATGTTGTGAGTATGTAAGCCAAGTTGTAACACTTAATTTGTTGTGAATCAAAACTACCCAAAGTTTATGAACTTTAAACCCTAATTTCAAATTGATGACCAATTAGGTTTTCTCGGGTGGTTATAGACATGGAAATCATCAATTCAACAACACAAGAGCATAAAACAACAATCTTTTGACCAAAACACTTCACATTCAAAACCCCAATTGACTACATAAACCCTAATTCAAAATTCATCAAATCGTGTTTCGGGTTTTTTGAGATAGAAAACATATCAATGATGTTTAAACATTTTGACATTAACATTTAACCACAAACACAAAACACATGATCATGTGTTCACGCATAAGCGAAGAACACAAATCACCATGTCCATAGATTTGACCGTTGGATTCATTTAAAATTCAAGACCAATGTTTGAAAACATGTTAGAAACATTAATCTACTTACAAATGATGATCAACAAATTTCTTGAACGAGTTATATGCGTAGGATCTTGTTAGGTTTTGTATTAAATGTGATGAGTAAAGTTAGGGGGTGGAGAGTTTTATTTAAAAGACTTTACCATTTTGACAGTTTTGGTCCCTCCACCACTTTCCATTTTCATCCAAAGCTTTTTAACTTCCATTTTTGGTTACCAAATGAAGATTTTTGGAAAGAAACTTGACGACACTCCCCTCGACTTGAGAAAATAATGAAAGGTTATTAATTTAAGTCCGAGGAGTGTCTTTGAACCAGAAAAATGTACCACCATTTGTAAAAATCAACCGAGATATGATAACATGCAAGTACATTTATGTTTGAAACAAGTATTTTTCCCCTCAACACTTGATCGGAAAAATACTGAATTTTGAAAGATTAAAGTGTTGACGGAAGAAATGTACTTGCCATGTTGAAAGAAAAGTAGATTAGAAGAATATTTTTGTTGTTTTATCAGGTTTTATAATTTTGTATTTTGTTTTTGAAAAATTATTTACAAAAGATATTTTGGTGTTTGACATGTTTTAAGACTGTTTTAGGAGGTCATCCAATTCCTCTTGAGTCAAACACCTCATACCAATCCCGTGGACCAACTCATTAAACCTAGCAGGAGGCAAGGCTTTGGTGAGAAGATCCGCCAATTGGTATTCGTACCACAAAATATAATTCAACAAGACTGCTCCACGTGATCCTTGATGAAATGATATCGAAGATCGATGTGCTTTGATTTCGAGTGCTGAACCGAGTTGCACGAGATTGCAATGGCACTCCGATTGTCGCAATACATCGGGATTCTGTCAAATACGTAACCATAGTCTTTGAGTTGTGTTCTCATCCATATGACTTGAGCACAACATGCGGACATGGCTACATATTCTGCTTCGGTTGATGACAGCGATGTACAATCCTGCTTCTTCGATTGCCAAGACACCATTTTATCACCAAGAAATGTAAAGCTCCCAAGTTCCGTGAGTCTAAGCATCCCGCGTGGTCGCGATCCAAAAGCGATTAGTTCAAAACCAGAATCCTTCGGATACCGGATCCCCAAGTTAATGGTTCCCTTTATGTATCGGAGGATTCTTTTAGCCTCAGAGGTGGGTTTCAGTTGGTCGCGATCGATAACGGAGCATAGATAAACGGCAAAGACAATATCGCCGCTAGTACTGTTAGATACATGAGAGACCCAATAATACTACGGTATTTTGTAGGGTCCACCAATTTCCCATGTAAATCAGGGTCTAACTTCTTGGTATGAGCCATTGGTGTGGCATAGGTGTCACAGGTTTCATTCCAAATTTGTTTAACAATTCAAGGGCATATTTGGACTGACTCAAGAAAATACCATGGGTGATTGATGAACTTGCAGTCCTGAAAGAATGTAAGTTCACCCATCATGGACATTTCAAAATTTTTCTTCATTAGTTTTGCAAAAGCGATTGAAAACTTTTTATGTGTAGACCAAAAATGATGTCATCCACGTAAATTTGAACAATTAAGATATGTTCCCCGTGATATTGTATAAAAAGAGTTGGGTCAACCGAACTTTGGTGAAATTATTAGCAATAAGGAAGGATGATAGCTTATCGCATTCATGCCCGAGGAGCTTGTTTGAGACCATACAGAGCTTTGTTCAGTTTGTAGACGTGATTCGAGAACTCAGGATCAACGAATCCATTCTGGTTACATACAAACCGTTTCTTTAAGTTGTCCATTGAGAAACGCAGTTTTGACATCCATCCGATAGACCGTCATATTCATATGAGCCGCGAACGCTAGAAATATCCGAACTGCCTCAAGACGAGCAACCGGAGCAAAAGATTCTTCAAAGTCTAATCCCTCTTCCTGACGATAACCCTTAGCCACCAGACGTGACTTGTTTCGGATGACGTCCCTTCAAAGATCCAATTTGTTTTTCCAAATCCATTTTAGACCAATGACGACTCCTCCGTTGGTCTTTCAACCGCCCCATACTTCAAGACGCTTGAATTGGTTGAGTTCTTCTTGCATGGATTCAATCCAGTTGTCTTTTGTCATTGCGTCTTTGATGTTTTAGGTTCAGATTGGCAGACAGTGAGTGCATAAATGCAATGTTCACCGTCTGTGTGAAGACGTTGTCTCGTAACGACGGGTTGATTCGGGTTGCCAATAATGTTTTCCAGAGGATGGTCTTTGTCCATCTATGTGTGGAGGGTTGATGTTGGTATACATTGTGCGATTCTGAGGATTCAAATGGTTTGTGGAAGATTCGCGACATCCGGTGCGCAGCCTCATTAGCAAACGGGTTGAAGAACGTTTGGATCAAAATCTGCAGTGGGGGTACTCATTCGAATATCACTGGTTCATCATTGTTGGCGGTGTGTTCAACTGTTGTGTTGGAGTCAAACGGGTGGTGCATCTTCAACAAAGAGTTGTTGTAGTGTATCAGGTATAGGAATATTATCGTGTGCAGCGAAAACAATGGATACACCTGAGCACGTTCATCAATATCGCCACCAACGCGGAGCAAATAACCTTTCCATTTTGAGGAGTGAGGCTGAGGGCTTCTCACCGGATGATGGGTTTGAGGAAGTTTAAGCGGTTGTGACCGGTTCTAAGTCAAGTATACCTCGTAGTTTACTTCGCGAAGTTCATCGAATGAGCATGAATCGCTTTCCAACACCGCTTTGATAAATGACGCATTCTGCATTTCGGAAACCTTTTGGAATTATTACAAAAGATTCTATAAAGACTTCTAATGTCGCTTTTGGCTTTGAGTTTTAAATACATTATATTGAAACACACACTGCTCGGCGATTCTCACTTGTTGGGCGGAGTCAACTCGTATTTTTGTGAGAAAGGTGATGATCATTTGTGGAGCTTGGTCTTTGCTACGAAGAAAGTAGACCCAAGTCCATCGAGAGTAGTCATCAACAGTTACTAAGATGTAGCGCTGCCATTGATCGCTTGCACGCCAAGATCGGGCCACACAAATCCATGTGAAGAAGATGAAGCACATGGTGAGAGCTGTGTTCCACCTTTGAAGGAAAATGAGCACGAGTGCTTTTCCCTTGTTCACAAGCTGAGCAAAGGTGATCTATAGAATACCGGAATCGCGGGGAGTCCTTCAACTAGTTTGTGTCGAGCAAGGTTGGTGATGGTTTGAAAGTTTAGATGTGAGAGACGACGGTGCCATAGCCCGGATTTTGTTGATGTTGCCTTAGAAAGTAAGCAAATGGGAGAGGAAGCAACCATGTCTTGCATAGAGATAGTGTAGAGACTAGAATTACGCGAGCCGGACATAAGGTCATTTCCTTGTAGATCACGAATGAAACAAGTTTTCTCCCCGAAAGCAACCTCCAAATCTCCATCACAAAATTGACCTACCGAAAACAGATTGTGACCGAGGCCTTCCACATAGTAAACCCTGCTAATTTCGATGTTCCCATTGACATAATCTCCGTAGCCCATGATAGCTGCGAAGAGATCATTCCCGAACCGACAGCCAATGAACTTTGCAATAAAGTTTGATAACACTTTAAGATTGCCTGTCATGTGTCGGGAACATCCGCTATCAACAATCCAGAGAATGAGCTTTATCACCTGCATTACAATAATACCACAGATGGAATAGAAGTAGATGTGGAACCCGAAATGTTAGAGGGTTCCATAGCGCTTTTAGTAGATATACACACATCAATAGCTTTAGGTATCCACTTAAATCCTAGTGTGTTATATATCCATTTCTGCCATCTATAACTACTTTTGCTTTAGTCTTAGTGAATGCACTAGGTGGTACTACATTCCTAGGAGGTTAAACTGGAGCTACAGGACAAAGAATGCTTCTTAGAATCTAAAGATGGCGGTCTACCAAGCACAGACTTAGAAAGATTAGTGGCCTAGAGGTATTCCGGTTCTTAGGATTCCTTAAACGAGAGATTATAGCTTTAGCAACACATTTATCATGGCAATCAGAATTCATACTTTTACCACAAAAAACACAAGGTGCATCGATGAATATCAAAAGTACTTAACGGTTTAGCATTCGTTATATCACTATTTCTATTACATTTGCTAGACGCAATATCTATAGTGGAGGCAACGCGGTGTCTTATTCGAGTCCTAGGGTGTTCTTCTACTTTAGCATTCTTGATTGATCTTTTCTTAGGTCGCAACTTCCTATTCTTCGTTTGAGTGCTCTTAGGCGTGAAGTGGACGCTTGGAAAAGGCTCAACTATTCCTGTTTCAGTAGAAGGAAGCACGTTAGCTACTTGTGATTTGGCAATAGAGATTCTAGGTGCATGAGTACTAAGTGTTACAGGGGCTAATCTCTTAATGATTGTTGGTGGAAGTTGTTCATACTTTCCTAACATTTCTCTTAACTTGAGGATAGTGTGAATCGATCTTGATTTTCGACCTAACATTTCCAAGAAAATGCATAACTTCTTTAGTGTGTGCAAGATAATGATCAAGTTCATTTGATGCTTCATCACGAGTCTTTTGAGTAAATCAAATATGACACCATATTCCTTTTAACTTTTACAAGTTCTTGTTCATATTTTGAGATTTGACACTTAAAAGACACGCTTTGATCATCCAGTTGCTCAATTTTAGAATCGAAGGTTTTGCACGCGAACTGGTTGATTTTGTGTTGAAAAGCAAGTTGTTGATCGTGAATATCTTTTTGACACCAATTAAGACGACGTATTGCATTTGAAAGTTCGTTTGTTTTCAACTTTTAGGACTCGACCAAGCACATTATCGGTGTTCTCAACATTTACCACGTATAAATAAAGATCGCAGAGATATTATCAAATGCATATGACAAAGAATTCAATAACACAACATTTTGAACATCCGCACAGATAACATCTTCCAAGAGTCGATCAACATTTTTTCTTAACATTTTTACGCTTAGTGTTTGAAATAGATGTTTCGCTTCTCGAAAACGTTTTCATGACCCAAGTTCCTTATGAAAATCCTTTTCCAGTGCAATTGCACAACTTTTCAAGTTTTTAACATTAGGTAAAAGATTTTTCTGAAAAATGTCTCTTTGTTCTCTCGCCAGAGGCGATTGAAAATGTTCAACTTTGATTTCAGATCGATATTCTATCTCATGTTGTAAATTTTGAGGTCAGCCATGAAAATGTCAAAATATCGAAGAATTTTTCGATTTTCATGTTGTGAGTTTACTTCACTAATGGAAGGTAAAGGACCATAAGTTTGTGCAAAGTCTGTTTTGGGATTAACAATAGAAGACTCAGGTGTTCTGATGATAACTCGTGGTGTGTTGGAAGAACTGCTGGTGGACGAAAGTGACCGGTTTAGAATAATTAAAGGTTTGTTGTAAACAATTTTTTAATTTTGATCGACTCGCCTTCGTGATCTAATTCCTCTTGACGATGATATTCAACAACATTCATAAAGAATTATCAATTTTATATTCGTGACGGAAACTTCGTGGATTTGGTTTGAATGTTTTGGTTGAAAGCTTAGGTTTGTAATCGCAAAGATTCGGTCCATATCCATTTGGATTTGGTTTTAAAGTAAACTTTTCAATGGTTGTGACCGACTCGCCATGTTTGTAAACAACAGTTTTAAACTCTTTAAGTTTGTTTTGCAAGCCGATGATTTCTTCCAAATGATCATCTATTCGCTTGAATGCTTTTGTATGCAGAGAACTGTTTTTGACAATTAACAACTCAGCCTTAGCTTTTTGATTTTCCAAGGTGAGAGCGTTAATTTGCTTTTTATGTTCATGTTTCAGTTGTTCTATTTCTGACAACAAAGCATTCTTCGGCGGCTAGATCACGACTGCCGTTCTAAATATTTTTCTTTGATAAGATTTGGCAAAGGCGCTTCAAAACCGCTCACGCTTTTCTTGAGTTTTGAAAAGTTGAGTTGCTTTTGTAAACATTCAAAATCCTTTGTTAACAGTGCATTTTTACTTTTCAAGTCCTGATTTAATGC
The DNA here is from genome assembly GCA_910596185.1 of Chrysanthemum makinoi. Classification (NCBI taxonomy): domain Eukaryota; kingdom Viridiplantae; phylum Streptophyta; class Magnoliopsida; order Asterales; family Asteraceae; genus Chrysanthemum; species Chrysanthemum makinoi. The sequence continues at coordinate 341,262,662 of OU343224.1, forward strand.
AACACATGCTCCACTATTGGGATTGTTGGTCTTGAAGTAACAGAACAAGATCTTGATGGGGCAAAGGTTCATCTTGTTCAACGTGAGTCACAACATGATCATTATTTAGATCCTCAAGTATGACCACGAAGTCAATTTGATTATCAAGAGAACCGTTGGTCATCTTGATCGTCAAATATAACTACGGGTCTAGTTGAAAATCGTCAGAATGAGATGTGGACGACTCATTTTGAACATTCGAGCCTGCCGGATGCAGATGTTGGCGGAGATATGAGATCGAGATAAATATGGTTTGTTCTGTACTGAGACAAGCCATCGTGTCATACACTGGCCTGTGTCACTCATGTGTAACGCCTGCATATTAGCCATCAACATAACAGCCGCATTGGCCTGCAAGTCCTCCATATCATCATCTGAGTCTGCATTTGCCATAAAGCTCTATTCTTTGTCCGTGAGAGTTCCACCAGCTTCATCCTTAAGAGCCAAAAGAAGAGCCTCTTTGAAATAAGCACTGCTCTTAGTCCTTGGCTTTGGGCATGCATTAGCCAGTGTCCCTTCTCATTGCAGTTGTAGCATCGAAGACCATTCAACCCATGCTGAGCATTTCCCTGTTCCACCACTTGAGCTCTGTTGTTATTCCTACCCACAAAATTAAACCCTTGACCACCGCCCATCCGACGACCATAATCACGATTCTCAACTTCAACACGCCCATTGTTCACAAATGCTTGAGTCCGTGTGTTAGATGAGGAACGAATACGATTGTTGGATTTGTTGGTATAACGGCCAAAAGCATTAGCAATCATAGCAAATCCTTGTTGCAATGCTTCGAATGGATCAGATTCCTCATTAGCTTCACCGACATATGCTTGAGCATTGTTGTTGTATGGAACCAATTGATTTTGTTGAGGTTGAGGTTGTTGTTGTGAAGATGGGTTTGAAGCAGTTGGTTGAGTTGCTGGTTGAGAGGATAATTCTTTGAGCATATAAGGCAAGTTGTTGATTTTCCGATGTGTTGGTTGCAATTTGAGCACGGAGAATCCTTTCCCGATCAACTTCCTTTTCATGAGGTTTCAAGTAATCATACAACAATCCATAAGTAGAATGATGCATATTCTTCGCTTGACGGAGAAAAATGACATACTTCTCCCATTCAGGACCAAGACTACTCAGGAACTTAGTATTCACTGCAATTCTTGGCATGATGATGTTGTGTTTATCCAAATCATTGATGATGTCTGAAAATCGATGATGATAGGACTCTAGTGTCTCTCCCGGTTCAATCATGAAGTGTTCATAAGCCAAGTAAATTTTGGATTCCATATCCTCCTGATTGAGTCTGAGCATCCTTCCATAAGAAGACGAATATGATCCCACATTTTTGTGTCTTTTGAGCATCAACACTACGAAGAATTGGGTTTGGTAATCCTAAGAGGATGTATTCCATTGCAAGTTCATCAGCGTCATAGTGTAGAAGTTTCTAGGATTTAAATCTGCAACAGTAGCAATGTTGGTTTGTTCATCTCTTGGTGGAATGGCATTTGGATCTCCGGTACAATGATAGTAGGCATCTCAAATGGACCTTCTAAGATAACCTTCTTTAAGAACTTTCCATGTGGCTTCTTCAGATCACAAAACCTAAAGAACCTTATCACCCATTGATCATAGTTTCCTGGAGTGAGCATTGGAGGTCTATCAAGTGATCCAGCCTCATGAATTGATTGTTGGCCGCTTAAAGCTTCACACATCTTTGCAAACCAAGTGGGTTCCTTCATAGTGTTCCTTGATGGATGTTGATTGAATTCATTTGTGTATGGTTGAACTTGAAGACTTGGTGGTGGTTGAACCATTTGAGGTTGTGGATTTGCAGCAAGTTGTGGAGTATGTTGTTGATTAAATTGTTGTTGATAAATTGCTTGTTGTTGATTCCATTGCTGATGTTGTGGACTTAGTTGTTGTTGTTGTTGAGGATAAGTGTAAGGGAAATAGTTAGAGTATGGTGGTTGTGACATGTTGATAAACTTGTGTTGGTAAAAATGGATCTTTTTAGTCGAATGAACCTTTGTTGATGAAGTGTCCTTAGGCGTAGAAAAGACAAGAACCAAGTAGCACTTATGCGTAAAAACACCAAAAGTTACGCGTAACAATGTGGAGTTACGCGTAGGTTTAGCTTACGCTGTAGCGTGAAAAATCTAAAGTTATGCGTAGACAACAAAGTTAGGCGTAGAAACTTAGGCGAGGATTAGCTTATGCGTAAGACAAGGCTTAAGCGTAAGAAAATCTTAGGCGTAGGATTTCTACGCGTAAAGTTGAACTTATGCGTAATTTTAGGGTTTTATCCTAAATGATCTTTTACACTTCACAAAGGCAAAAGATATCCAAAGTCGACGTATTTTCAGACTTATCCAAGTAAGAAAACACGGAATAAACCAGAAAAATAAAGATCAAACCAAGGAAAATCTTACGCGTAATATTAGGGTTTTGATACGCGTAGGATTACTAGTAACTTTGATTTTGCCCAAATGTGTTTCTAAACCAGATTTTTGTTATGGAATAGCTTCAATAGTACCAAAAGAACACAAAAGTGTGAATTTTGATGTACCAAAAATGCTAAACGGGTTACGCGTAGAACGACACCCACTAACAAAAACAAGCTTAAAACGAAATCCACGCGTAAAGTTTGAAACTTTTTGCCAAAAACAAGTATTTTAACACCTCAAAACATTGAAAGTACAAGAATCTTGGATTAAAAGGTGTAAAAAACGAGTTTTTAAGATAACCAAAGGTTGCGTTATCTTTACGCGTAAGACACAAAATCAAAAACTTCAAAAACAAACGAGTACACCCAACTATTTGGCGATTGATACCACTGTTAGGTCACTAGTTTTACAAACACAAGTTATATAGAAAGGAGATGAGGCGATTGAACAAGTATCAAACACATACACACACAATATAGTATACGGTTAAGAAGAGAGTGTATGTGAAAGAAAATAACTTGAACAACCAACCTTCAAATGAAGGTTTACAAAGGGTATTTATAGGAGGGAAGCTAGGGCAACACTCCTAGTTCCCTTCCTATCCTTATTGGGCTTGGATCAAGCTTATGGGCCTTCTACATAAGCTTGACCTTAAACAAACATAAAGGCCATAATAAAGCTACCTATTACATATGAAATATAAATACTTGAAATACTGTTTAGGAGTGATTCCAACAACTTGATAGTGGGTAATGGACAATTACCCAATAAATTGAGAGGAATTTTTTTTCTCCATTTTCTTTTTCTCACTATTATTATTATATTTCTCTTTCCTTTTTCTGAGTTTGAACCAAGCATACCATAAATATATTAAATATTTTTATGAGTAATTAAGTAATTTAATATATTAGAAGCCCTGTCTAAAAATTTTAGCCTCATCTTCAAAACTAAGGCTTATAATTTCAAAAACCGCCTTATAAGCTTTTATGTCAAACGAGACTTATTTTTAAACTAGACTTAGTTTTAAAATTTAAGCCTGATAAGCCCTCCAAACACAGAAGAAAAAAAAGCTACGTTCCTTTTTATAGTAAAAATCCAAAAAAACGTTATTCATCTCGAATTCCTAAATCTTTAACATTATTTTAGATCGTAGTGCAAATTCCACTTTCATTGTATAAAAACTTGGGTCACACTCGCACCAAAACTTGTAAACCGGTCCATGTGATGTGATGATCACATGCCAACACAACTTGCACTACGTGTTACAAACCTCCACCCCATAATTCCCATCGAACAATGCAACAACACATTATTCGCTGTCTTTATTTTACTTTTAATATTTTATTCCCATTTTCAATTTCCTTGTATTTGAATTGAAAGCGAAACAATGAATAAAAAACCGCACACCAAAAAAGAAAAAATTAAAAAAGTTTCACTAATTAAACCATAATTTAATCAAATTGACAATTATACTCCTTGACCTTTTATCACATTTCACATTCCACCCTTCCGTTACACCGGAAAACCAAACTTTAATCTGAAAACACGTGACGTAAAGCAACATTTTTTTCTTCCTTCCTTTCTTACGGGGTGTTTGTTCAAGCTTATTTTTCGGCTTACGAGCTTACCTAATTTCGGCTTATGTTTCATAAACTTAAATATTCCAGCTTATTTATATATACGCTTACCGGGGTGTTTGTTTTGGCTTATATAACCGGCTTACGACTTATCTGATTTTGAGCTTAAGCTTCATAAGCTAATTTTTTGTAGCTTATTTTGAATCTTTTTGGCTTATATATGTTTCTTACGTTATAATAAGCTTATATAAGCCGAAAAGTTTTAAAATAAGCCACGAAGGCTTATTCTGAACTTTTTTCGGCTTATATATGCTCTTACTTTATACTCCATAAACTTATATAAGCCGAAAAGTTTCATAATAAGCCGCAAAAAGTAAGCTTATGAAACATGAGCCAAAAACCGAATAAGCAATAAGCCAAAACAAACCCCCTATGTATCTCCAAATACGCCGAAAATTTTAAGCTTATAAAACATAAACCGAAATCATATAAATCTATAAACCCAAAATATAAACAAACTTAAACAAACACTTCTCATCTTCCACCTTGGCGCCACATCTCGCCACATATAAAACTCTCTAAACCATAACACGACGTCGTTTACGTTTTGTACGTTTTCGTCCGTTTTTCAAACTTTAAGTATCTTGGCCGCCCTAACAACCGGATTTTCCCGCGCAATCGCTTCACGTCCAACGCTTTTATAATCATAGCTGCAGTCATGTCGATCGGAATACCGGTGATCGGAACAGAACATGTCGCCGCACCGGCACCTGAATCCCATCAGTCCGACTTTTCTCCGGCAGCCTGAGCACCTGTTCACCTCGCGTCTCTTCAAATCATTCTCCGGCGACGGTGGCTTTTGCGGCGAGTTTAACGGCCTTGGATCCGGTTTTTTGGATCTCTCCGGCGACGGTTTTGATGTGATTGGCGACGGTGTGCATAAGGTTAGGGTTTTTTCTGGAACTTTGAGCTCTGTTTCTGTTTCTTCTTTTTCTCGTTTTTGAGCCATTTTTTTTGAGAAAAAAAGAAGGAAAGTGTGTGTTTTTGAAGGTGTTTTTAGTGTGTGTGTTTTTTTTTTTAGTGAAATTGGGAAAGGATGTGAAGAAGTGGACGATAATGGTGGTGATGGAATGTGGGGCCTAGAGTTTTTCCATTGGGACGTGTGTTTTATGGTGATGTGGGAAATCACGAAAATGCATTTGAGAATGAAAATGAAATGCACTACAAAAGACAAAATAGTTTATAAATAACTTTTCATTTCAAAAATATGTTTTAGTTAGAGCTAAGCAAAATAAACCGAAAATTGAATTAAACCGGAAAGGCGAGTTGAATCGGTTTGAATGTTTGATCGAAACTGAATCGAACTTATCATATTTGATTTAGTTTTCAGTTCTATATATGTATGATTTTCGAATTTGGTTCAGCTCGTTTCGAGTCAAAATTGAGAAAAAACACACTTAAACCGTTTAACCGAACCTAACCGAATAGACTGACAGAAGACTGAACCAAGCCGATTCACTTATGTTCGGTTCTCGATTCATGTCTTTCACAAAATCGGTTTTCAGTTCGGTTCTGGTCGATTTTGACCCGATGCTCAGCCCTTGTTTTAGTATATCATACAAATTACATTTTCATCAATTGAATATCATTTTACCTCATAATATATGTTTTTCATTAAGTGAAAATAAACAATTATTTTAAAACATCTTAATATGAACAGTTATTTTAAAACGAAATGAGTATATGTTTGAAGAACAAAAGCATCGTAATGTATTTTATACATAAAAGTGTTGTTAAATCAACTATAACATGACGAAAGCTATGGCTTCAATTAGTTGTAGAAAATATTTATCTCTAATTTTACAAAAACAACTCAAAATTTAAAGAACCTGATAAAATAATGTTACGTTTTCTATTACGTAGTATATAGTAGGCTTTGGGATACAAATGAAACAAAGAGAACATAAAAGATGTGTTTTTGAGATATTTATTTCTTATTTTGTGAAGAATTTTGTAGAATAATTGATTTGAAAGCCATTTTTATGTACTTGTTTTATATAAAAAACATTTTATAAAAAAAGATGTGTGTTTGACTGTTTTCTTTTAACTGAACACATCTTAAAACGGGTGTTTATTAACGTTTTTATAAACGTTAAACGCTCTCAAACACTTCGAAAACTTCTCGCTCGCCTAAACAAAGCCGAGATGGAAGCTATGTTTGGTAGCAAACGTTTTGGAGCATCCTGAAGAAACTAGCAACTATTGGTTAGCGTTTTATACAAAATGCTTATTTAGAAACAATCAACTAGTGTTTCTACTTTTTTTAAACGCAACTTTTAGTAACATTTGCGAGCAACTATCGTTTTCATTTACTAAGTATGACTATACAAGTATGTTACCAAACACTTTATCAAAACAAGCTTCTTGCTGATACTGTTTTTCGCTACCGCTTATTGCTACCATTATCCTCGCCAATCATACCTGAAATGTAAATTAGTGCTGACGTGTAAACTGGTGGATGAAAAACTGAAAATGATACGTTGTTTAATTTTAGCGGACAGCTGAGCTGGTTATGTGAACCATACACGTAGATTTAGCAACATTACAGGTATATAATTAAATTATAGATTCTCTAATTTTCTATTGATTGTTTAACCTATGTGATAATATTTAAAATTTGGAATGATGCATATGCATTACTAGGTCATGGTATCTTCTATTCATGTAGGTCATGTTGTCTATCTAATTGTTGTTAATTTAATATCGTGAAAGATTTACATAAGGTTTAGGATATAGTTTCAGATACACTCATACACTTACATGTCCTTGCATAAAACATTAGCGATTTAGTGACAAATGTCCCGTTAGTTATAAGTTGTCGAAATAGATTCAAGGGGTGGCCGATGGTGTTGAATGATAGAAACCGTAAGTGTAACTTTATTATTAATCGATATTTATAGATTACAAACCTTAATGAACTCTAACTTTACACCGGGTTTGGACCATATTTATCATATAATACTCCCCGACAGTTTGCGAAAGTTCGGACTGGAGTAGTAAACTAGAAAAGAAAAGAAAAACAAAACATTAACGTAATAAAAACATAACTTTAGTCGAATTATAACAAAATTGTACCAATGGTCGACTTTAGTCGACCGGTACCAACGGTCGACTAAGTCGACTGGTAACAAAACCGTACCAACGATCGACTTTAAGGACTGATACCAACGGTCAACTTTAGTCGACTACTAGCAAAGTCGTACGAACAATCGACTAACAAACAAACAATAAAACAACTATAACTTCTCGTATCAATACAAATGTAAGGATATCATACGAGAACCAATTTATTCCTGGACACTTAAGTGGAGTGAGACTCGACATGAATAATACAAAACGTATCACCGTAATCAGCCAAGTTATCAATAGCCCATTGCAAGACGGCTTTACAACTTTTCAAAAAATCCCAGCTACACCAACTTTTCAATCCTTCACCATCTTTAACACAATTTAAAACAAAACGAACTATAAAAGTATCACAAGCACACTCTCAAGAATTGATTTTTTTTTTCTATTATTATTTTTTATTTATTTTAATTGATAATTGAGGGATTAGGGTTTGACAGGTGATTTAGGAGAGGTGGCTCAACTTAGCCATTTAAGTCTGAGGATCAGACCCGCTACGATACTGTGTTAAATGATAGAAACCCGTAGGTGTAATTGTATTATTGATTGATATTTATAGATTACAAACCCTAATGGATCCTAACCTCACAGCAAGCTTGGGCCATATTTATCATCTAATATATAAATGGATAACGATGATTTGATTTGATTGATTGATATCACAATTACACCCTACACTTAAATAGCAATCTACACTCTACAGAATATTCTCGATTCGGGGTTGGGCCCACAACACTACAATATAATATAGGCTAACACTCCCTCGCATTCCGAACAGCGAAATCGCGAAAGCTTGGACTGGAGATTAAAAGCTAATAAACAATAAAGTAAAACTAATAAATAGTTGTTGAAAAAGTGATTCGACAACAAGCAGAAGCATATCTTCAAGCAGCAGCAGACGTAAACACACAACAAACCGGATAAACCAAAGTATCCGTACCAAACAGGAAAAACTAAAGTATATTGACCAAATTGGATAAACCAAATTATCCTTTACCAAACAAGATAAACCAAAGTATCTTGACCAAACAGGATAACCCAAAGTATCCCCTACAACTAAAGCAAATGGGATAATCGAAAGTATCATCTACAACTAAAACAAACGTGATAACCAAAGTATCCCCTACAACTAAAACAAAGGAAATTACAACTAAAAATCATGCACTAACATCAAAAGAAAGGATGAGACAATGAAACTTATGGTCCGTTTGGTTTGTAGATGGGTTTAGGATTAAGATTAGTACTTGGATTTGGATTTAGATTTGGAGAGAGAAAATATATTTATTTAATAAATTTTATAATTAAATTAGTATTAAAAATATTATTTTAAAAATATAAATGATTACTTTAATATGAAAATGAAGAAACAGAAAGAGAGTAAAAAAAGTTGGGCCCTTACTTTTTCAGAAAACCCACCCTCCCCCATTTCTTATATAAAACACTTATATTTAGACTAAAAATCCAAATCTAAATGTGTCAAAACTCAACCAAACATAGGTTTTCTATTTACAAATCCAAAACCCACTAAAATCCCATTAAACAAACGGCACCTTAGTTCTAAAACTTCAACCCCCAAAGAACCTTCCAAACAAACGGGGCATGTTTTTCTCTAGAAAAACATAAAGATCCACCTCAATACCACAATTTATTTATTTATTTATTTTTTTATTTTTTAAATTTTTTGGAAAGCCCACTACAACAGCCATAACTAATAACCAATAACAATCTGTCCAACACTTCAACAACCAACAGTCAACTTCAATCACCAAGAACAACCAATAATTCTTGACTTAGAAAGATCCAATAAAATCAAACCAAAGAATGTATTTGTTTGATCTTCTGAGGTTCGTGACTTAAAATACACAAAACCCACAACAAAAACAATCCACAATCATCAAAAAAAATGAGACAAAGAGCTTGTGACATATGTTTGTGTTCGTGAGGTGGTTTAACGAAATTCAAGAAGAAAGTTTGGTGTGATAACGTGTTAGTGGATGTGAAGTGAAGTGAGTTTGTATAAGGTGTTAGTGGCTGTGAAGAGAAGTGAGTTATTGGCTGTTCCCGACCGCCGGACGGAGAAGGGGACGTTTTTTTTAGGGTTAGATGTTTTTGGTTTTAGGATCGTATGGCTTGTGATACCATGTAAATGGATAACGACGATTTGATTTGATTGATACCATGATAGGAGTAAATTGGCAAAAGTCAAATAAAGTTAAATAAGGAAGTCAAAGAACAGAAAGTTAACAACCCACTTAAATAACCAATTTTCCCGGCTTCTTTTGTAACCCATTTCATTTGTATAAATTCACTTTAAGTCTTCATTTGTAATCATGTATGATAAACTGAATTCTCTCTTCTTTGTAATCTTCATCTTTCAATAACAATGCATTGATTCTTTAATTCATTGTTCATTCTTCCTCGTTGAACTTTCTATTATTGAATCTTGGGTCTTTTCATTGCCTTTGTGCTTTCTAAAGATCCTATCAGTGGTATTCAGAGCCCTTTTCGGGCAACAAATTATCTTCAAGAGTGTTAAACTGACATTCTTGATTTTCCGGTCATCTTCTCCGGCGTAATTCCGGCAAGAAACTAAGATTTTCGAAAAAGAAATTAGTCACCACTAATTCCATTGTTCTTATTACATCTGATTAGTGTCAACCAATTGTACGATCACAAGACTAGCGCAGGGCTGCTTAAATCCTCTAGTTTTGAGCAAGCTGATCAGAAGCAATTGGGTTGAGTAATCAAGAACATGACCAATAGACATTATCCCATTGTTGATGAGTGATAGTGTTATTGGTATGATGGTGAGCACAAGAAACACAAATAGTAATCAAGAACCATCAATGGAGTCCTTTCAACAAACTGTTAATGATTTGCAAAGAATGATGACAGAAATGGCTAGTTAGATGTCAAGATGGAGATCTGGTGAAGGGACTAGCAATGGCAACCATGGTCATAGTGGTTCCAATGGTGGTCAACAAATGTAGGATAGTAAGGTGACAAGAATTGAGTTTCCCAGGTTTGGTGGTGAGGATGTCAGAGGTTGGCTATTCAGATATGAACAATTTTTTTCAAGGTGGATAACATAGCAGATGATGGTAAGGTCAATATTGTTTCAATTCACTTGCATGATATTGCTTTGATGTGGCAAAGATACTTTGTGAAAATCATGGGTGAAAATGTGGACTGAGAAGTGTATAGAAAGGCTATTTTGAAAAGATTTGGGTTGGCTTATGATGACCCATTATCTAAAATAAAAAAGATTAGACATGTTAAGTTTATGCAATAATACAGTGATGAATATGACAAGCTGTTGTGTAGAGTAGAATTGACTGAGGAACAAAGTATGATTGTCTTTTTGGCTGGATTACAAAGTGACATTGAATTGGCAGTAAGAATGTTTATTCCAAAGTCATTGGCTGAATTGTATGGGTTGGCTAAGTTGCAAGAAGCCAATCTAAATGCTATGAAGAGTAAGAGTAGAATGCCCGTGTTGCCAAATCCAAGGTTTAATCAGCCAATTCTGCTTATCCAAAAAGTCCTAAACCAACCAATTTACCAACACCTAACTCTCATTGGAGAAACAGACCCACTATCGATCCAATTAGAAAATAGTTAACACAAAAGGAATTGGCAGAAAAATGAGCCAATAATCTCTGTTTTTACTGTGATCAGAAGTACTCACCTAGTCATAATGTCCTAGTCAAATGTACTCTCTGGAAGTTGTAGCAGAGAATGATGGCCAGGGGTTAGAATGGAATGGTGAGTTGGAAGATGATGATTGTGAATTGTCAGAAGTGTTACAAGGGGTAAATCAGGAAGACACTACTCCCCACATCTCTTTGAATGCACTAACCGGTAGAAACACTTACCAAACTATGATGGTGATTGGCTATGTGGGAAATCATGAGGTACACATTTTGATAGATTCAGAAAGTACTCACCATTTCATTGATTCTAACACTACAAAGAAAATAGGATGTCCAATGAAGAGAACTTACAAGTGACTGTGGCTATTGGCAATAACATGATAAGCAATAGTGTGTGTCAAGTAAAGTAGAAGTTGCAATCATCAGAGTTTCAAGCTGATATGATGGTATTGCCTTTAGGAGGTTGTGAAATGATGCTTGGCATTCAATGATTGTCTACCTTAGGAGAAATCATGTGCAACTTTAAGGATCTAAAAATGAGGTTCATGTACAAAGGCAAGATGATTCATTTAAGAGGCACACAAAAGGCTATGGTTAAGTGGTTTTATGGCAAACAAGTTGACAAAAATGTGGGAATACAAGCTCAACTATCATCTATGGTCCTATGTGTTTACCCTGAGTCAGTGTTGAACATGATCTCTACACCTATAACAGCTACTACTCTTGTTCCTAACCTTGTGTAGAGCCTAGTGGATGAATATTATGATGTGTTTGCTATTCATAAGGAACTACCACCAATGAGAAGTCATGATCTCATAATTCCTCTGAAAGAGGGTACTTAACCAATAAACATTAGGCCTTATAGACACCTTGCTACTCAAAAAGATGCAATTGAAAGTATGGTGCAAGAGCTGTTAGATGTAGGGGTAATCAGGCATAGTCAAAGCCCTTTCTCTTCTCCTGTGATGATGGTTAAAAAGAAAGATGGCAGCTGGAGAATGTTCATTAACTACATGGAACTCAACAAGCAGACAATTAAAGATAAGTTCCATATCAATTTAGTTGAAGAGTTGATAGATGAGCTATTTAGTTCAAAGTTTTTCCTCTAAATTGGACCTGAGATCTGGTTATTATCAAATTAGAATGTTTCCTGATAACATTGCTAAAACTGCATTTCAAACTCATTAAGGCCATTATGAATTCCTAGTTATGCCATTTGGATGGACAAATGCCCCATCTACCTTCCAATCCCTAATGAATCATGTGTTTAAACCATTCCCGAGGAAGTTCACTCTAGTCTTTTTTGATGACATATTAGTATACAATCAACCATGGAATCTCATGTGGAACATTTGAGGCTAGTACTACAAACTATGAGACAACATAAGTTAAAGGCTAAGATGAGTAAGTCCGTTTTTGGGGCATCACAAGTTGAGTACTTAGGCAATATCATATCAGACATGGGAGTAGCCACTGACCCTGCTAAGATACATGCTATGAGAGATTGGCCAATTCCAAAGACTTTGAAACAGCTCAGGGGTTTCTTAGGTCTCACAGGGTACTACAGAAGGTTCATAAAGGATTATGCTATGATTAGTCATCCTCTTACAAAACTACTCAGGAAGAATGCCTTTGTTTGGGACAAGGAAGCCAAATCAACATTTGAGAAGTTAAAGCAAGCCATGATGACTGCTTCAGTACTTAAGCTCCCTAACTTTAATGAAGACTTTGTGGTTGAAACAGATGCCTATGGTAATAGCATAGGTGTAGTGTTACAACAACAAGACTACCAGTAGCATACATGAGAAAAACACTTTCTCCCAAACACCAATCATTATCAACCTATGAGAAGGAATTTTTAGCTGTGTTGCAAGCTTTAGATAGGTGGAGGGGTAATCTGCTGGATAGACACTTTAAGATCAAAACATACCATTTCAGCCTCAAATACTTATTGGACCAAAGAATGTCTACTCCTACTCAAATGAAGTGGTTACCAAAGCTAATAAGGTTTGACTATGAAATTTTGTATAAGAAAGATACAGAAAATGCTTCTGCTGATGCATTATCCAGGATTCATAACAGTGCTCAGTTGTTGCAGATGGTCATGTCTACAATTTCTAGTGATGTACAACAAAGAATTATGGCTAGTTAGAAAGATGACTCAGAGATACAAGGCCTAATTCATAAACTGCAAACTAATACACCTTGTGCCAAACACTACTCTTGGAATAATGGTCTGTTGACAAGGAAAGGAAAATTAGTAGTAGGGAATGACAGTGGTCTGCAACATGATTTAATTAGAGTATTTCTATGTTGGCACAATGGGTGGACACTCAGGAGTAAAGGTTACCACTCACAATTTGTGTGCACTGTTGTATTGGAAGAAGATGAGGAAGCACATCAAACAGTTTGTCAGAGAATGCTCAGTTTGTCAATTGAACAAGGTTGATCTAACAACTTCTCCTGGATTGTTACAACCATTAACAATACCTCAAAGAGTGTGGTCAGAAATCTCCATGAACTTTATTGATGGTCGTCCTATGTCAAAAGGTAAAACTCTGATCATGGTAGTGGTTGATAAATTGAGCAAGTATAGTCACTTTATACCATTATCTCACCCTTACAATGCCACTCAAGTAGCTCAATTATTCTTAGACAACATCTATAAACTACATGGGTTACCAAAAGTGATCATCAGTGACAAAGATAAGGTGTTCCTAAGCAGGTTTTGGCAAGAATTGCTCAAGTTACTGGGTGTTAGCTTACAAATGTCAACTGCATACCACCCACAAACTGATGGTCAAACTGAGGTAGTCAACAGATGTGTGGAAGGTTATCTTAGGTGTATGACAGGTGAGAAACCAAAAGAGTGGGTGCAGTGGATCTCATTAGCTGAATACTCGTACAACACAAATTATCACACTGCCATCAATACTACACCATTTGAGGTCCTTTATGGTCAAGCTCCCTTACCTCACATATCCTATGTTCCTGGTGAAAGCAGTGTAGATATGGTAGAAAAATCACTAAGTGTAAGAGAAGAAGCCATTTCAATGCTTAAGTTTCATTTGAAAAGGCCATGGGATAGGATGAAAGTTATGGCTAACAGAAAAAGGAGTGATAAAGAATTTGAAGTCCAAGATTGGGTGTATGTGAAATTGCAGCCCATATCAAGTTATTGCAAAAGTGGGCAAGGCATCTTATAGACTGCAACTCCTTAACGACTCTCAAATACATCCCGTCTTTCATGTACCTCAACTAAAGAAGCACCATGGGAATGATCCAGCAACACAAGTCTTGCCACAACTGGGTGATGAAGATATTTTGAGTAATCAACCTGAAGCTATTTTGGACAAAAAGCTCATTCAAAGAAATGATATTCCTACGATGTATGTTTTAACCAATGGGTGAGTGATGTCAAAGAGGATGCCAAATGGGAATGGCTGGAAGACATGGTGACAAGGTTTTCACAGTTTTCATGGGATTCTTGAGGACAAGATTTATTTGAAAGAGGAAGCATTGATAGGAGTCAATTAGCAAAAGTCAAATAAGGAAGTCAAAGAACAGAAAGTCAACAACCCACTCAAATAACCAAATTTCCTGCCTTCTTTTGTAACCCATTTCATTTGTATAAATTCACTTTAAGTCTTCATTCGTAATCATGTATGATAAACTGATTTTTTTTTTGTAATCTTCATCTTTCAATAACAAATTATTGATTCTTTAATTCATTGTTCATTCTTCCTCGTTGAACTTTCTGTTATAGAATCTTGGGCTTTTTCATTGCCTTTGTGCTTTCTAAACATATCACAATTACATCATACACTTAATAGCAATCTACAGAACATTTTAGACTCACGCTTGGACCCGCTACAACACTACAATATAATATGAGCTAACAGATGATTCCAACGATGATACATGAGATGAAGTAGAGAGTTACCTGTTACGTTGTTTTTTTGTCGGAGAAAAATGATTTAGTAGTGTATGTTTGGACTTTGGAGTAACATTTTGATATATTTCAAGATTGAATTGACGTTACAAATATTTAACAAGTTTTACTACTCAATAATTTTCACTTATTTAAAGAGATTTTGTAAGTGAAATCAACATTCTAAAATGGAGTACTCAAGAACCGGGTTGCAAAGCGAAAGAAATGTAAACATATTTCCGTTTAACCCTTTATAAACTTTTGTGCTAAAATGTAATATCAAATACTTGTAAATCAAGCCCATGGTACAAATTAAGCCCAACTAAACTTCACCCAATGTAACGAAACCCAAAAACAGATTTTAAACATTACTGCCCAACAGCCCAACTGGACTTTACCCCTTATTTTTATACTTATATTTTGGATCTAACATCATTTGAGAACAAAATATTATTTACATATCAAGGGATCAATCTCAACAATTCATTTTTATTTAATCTAATGGAAAAGATTAATCCCAACAATTTAAAAACCTACTTTCATCCTCTCTTTTTCAAATATTAATAACTTTCAAACCGTTAATCGTTAAGCGGAATAAAAAATCATATATGATTAAACACTAATTTGAATATCACATGTGATATTAGTGTTATATCATATATGATATTAGTGTTATATCATATATGATATGTAATATTACATGTGATATTAGTGTAAAATCACATATGATATACATATCATATCACATGTGATATCACATATCATATACTACGTATGATTTAACACTAATATCACATGTGATATTCAAGTTAGTGTTTAATAATATATGATTCTTTTCATGCAAATTTCAAGTAACGTAAAAAAAGAAGAAAAAACGTGAAAAAAACGATTTTTTTTTCTTTTTTCGAAAGTATATCAAAGTGCTCGTCTATAGAAAG
Organism: Chrysanthemum makinoi; assembly: GCA_910596185.1. NCBI lineage: Eukaryota > Viridiplantae > Streptophyta > Magnoliopsida > Asterales > Asteraceae > Chrysanthemum > Chrysanthemum makinoi. The sequence goes on from OU343224.1 coordinate 341,278,427, forward strand.
ATAATTAAATGCCCTTCGCGACGGTGTAAATATTTCACTTAACGATTAACAGTTTAAGAGATATTTAAATTATAAAAAATAGGTGAAATAATAAAATGCTTTTAATCTAAGTCATTGATTTCTTTTTAGATGGATGGTGAAGATGAATCCCTTAGTATGTAAGAAAAGTTTGATATGTAAAATTATTTTCTTTTATATTTTGAACTTCAAGTTCTTAATTAGTTTAGGAACTAACGTCACAAAAGTACATTTAAAATTACTCTAGACAATGAGTTTATCTTGCAAAAAGATTATTGCTTTACCAAAACTATTAAGAATGTGCTGTATACGTTTCTTATAGGCGTTAATTTACACGGCTTTATGATGATGCTATACGTTAAAAGAGTTCGTCATATTTGCTTGTAGTAAAAAAGGTTTATGATCGTGAACTAATTTCGTGGCACGCTATTATATAAACCTCACTACGTAATATATCGTATCAACTTTATTAAGCTTTTGACGAATCTCACAGTGTAGATGACTTATGTTATATCTTTTAAAGTTTCAAAAACTTTTCAAGGGGTAAAAACTTTCCAAGATGCTACACAAAAGAATTGAATATTTTGATAAGTTTGTACAAAATGTTCAAGATTCAGAGGAACTCGAGAGCAAAGTGAAATACTTTGTTCTTATTTTTGTGATTAGAGTAAATTTAATTAGTTGCGTTTGTCTTTGTCAATTTTGCTTGTATTAACCAATATTTGATTAATACTCCGTAATATAAAACTTTCAGTTTGATCTACGAGGAACATAACAAGTAGTGAATCTTACTTTAGCAACTTCTTTCTGTTGCTAAAATTGTTGTCATCTCTTGGAATTTTGGTGAGAAAATTTCCTTTTTGTAGCAAAGAATTGTGTTAAAAAATCGTAGCTAAATTTGCGAGCTTTATATAGCAATGAATTTCTTATCGTCTCCAATGAAACCATCGACTTTAGCAACGAAAATTATAGGTATATCAAAGAGATCTTTGTTGCTAAATTTGTGAAAATTGGAGGAAAACTCCCAGCCCCTCCCTCTCTTAAATCTTTTAATTAGAGAAAATTCGCATAATGACTCAATTTAGAAACCATGATCAACATTTTAGCAAAATAAAAGCCATTTTTCAAATTGTGACTAATCGACTGCGCGATTTCAGCAACATTTTGAAACGTATCTCATTTCTTATTAATAAGTACAAGTAGTTGATAGGTTGTGTAAGCTATTCCTAAATTGATTTGACTTTACACTTTTTGTACGACTAACGACTATTATTTTTTCATGAGACCAAATTTTGTCTCTTTCAAAAAAGAAAATTAATTTAATAACTTAATTTTCTTTCTAATTTTTTTGAAAAATTGAAAAAATTTAGTCGCACGAAAATAAAATACCCACAAGTTGCACACAAAAAATCTCACAAACCACCAATACTTTTCAAATTAGAAATGAGACACGTATTAAAATAATAATGTAGTCGGACAAACTTTTAGTCGCACTAGTTTATTTTGAGAAATGACTTTTTAAGCTAGAAAGTGAATCACGATTTCAAAATTAAGTCATTTGGAGAATTTTCTCAATTAATTATCACTTAAAAATTGTTACTAATTACAATTGTTACTCCTAACGTTGTAATCTCATTTATGAATTAAACACGCATATATAAAACAAAATAATATTAATAATGACCATATACCCAGTATAAATATTCATTATATATACTCCTATTAATTTCAGAATATACATATATTAATCAGATGTCTCGTGTTATTTGTGTGCGACTTCATAGTCTCTTTAATTACTGGCGATATAAGTTTATGTTATACTTTACACATAAATCCAACACGTGTAATTAATATCTAGTCAATAGGTGAAAACTCGGTTATAAGCGACATGTTTAATTAATGACTAACGACGTGACAGAGACTATGTTTAACCCATCAACTCGGTCGTTTTTAGATTTTTTTAAAAATCCCTATACAAGATCAAATTAACAACCCTCCCTCGTACGAAAATTGGAGAAAACCCTAACCTAAATCGTGATTCATTCCCTGCAAATTCTAAGGTAGCGTTTGTTTTGTTAACCGGAATCACAATAGATATTGAATTATCTTTTGAGCGGAATGGTAATGGGTTTTAGATTAGCCATATCATTGTTTGCTTTAACCCTTTTATAAACTTTTGTGCACCAAATATTTGTGCTAAAATGTAATAACAAATACCTGTAAATCAAGCCCATTGGTCATAATTAAGCCCAACTGAACGATACCCAATGTAATGAAACCCAAACACAGATTTTAAACCCAAATGCCCAACTGGACTTTACCCGGTCATTTTTATACTTATATTTTTAACTTCAAGTTGTTAATTAGTTTTAGGAACTAACGTCACAAAATTACTCTTAGACAATGAGTTTATCCTGCAAAAAGATTACTACTTTATCGCAACTATTAAGAATGTGTAGTATATGTTTCTTATAGGCGTTAATTTACATGGCTTTATGATGATGGTATACTGTTATAAGACCGATTTGAGATGGTCAATCTCCCTAGAAACTAGATAAGAAAGTGATTTGATAAGGCCCTTAGAGCGGGCAAGACTCCAAGAAAACAAGAGAGAAACTAGACTTCTAAATTCTTCTTCGTTCATTTCTGTTAAACTCAATGCGAAGTACAATGCTTAAATAGAAATAAAACAGTTAGTGGATTGACAAGTCCTCCCCACTATCCTAAACTTGCTCGTGAAGACTTAAAGATAATTAACTAGTAAACAAACCTATGATCAAGACCATCTCCACCTAAACTACTCCTTTATTCTTGCAACTAAGAAACATGTATAAATACTTCTTCTTCTCTTCCCATGCAACGTAGTCTTGATTTCTTCTTCTTTGTTGGGCTGTTACTTGGGTTAACATTTACAAACGGCTCATATCAATACCTCGCGCCTAAAAACGAGCCTTGTCCTCAAGGCTCATGGTGTTATACCTCAGGTCCAAGGTGGGTCGAGTTTGGGATCAAGAAAAACAAACTTTGGTGGATAGCATTGGTGACCAGAATGACATGTCTTCACGTATCGAAAACAAATGTTGATGAAGAGTGAGGGCGAAAACCAAACTTGTTTGGCTTCTAACTTGTCCTCCAGTGTGGAAAAGTCACAGGTTTGATGAAGCTTGGTTGAATGGAAGGTGACCATATCACGTTGGATTATTGACAACAACACGGGAGGAGTGTAGGTGGTGTCCTCGATGTTGGTCTTGGTGATGGTTGTAGTAATGTTGACGGTAGTAATGCTATGTTGGGTGAAAATGTCTTTCGAGGTGATTTCAGGTTTCATGGTATTTAGTGGTGGTGTGATAAGTTGTTGTTAGACTGTCTGTGATGTGGCGATGGTTGGTGTGTTGGTATCACGTCGATTAGTTTGAACGATGGGAGTTTTAACGATGGCGGTAAAAGGATTTTTGGTGACAGGAAGGTGTTTCGAGATGGTGTTGAAATGAGAGGTAGTGGGGATGGAAGTGGCAAGGTATTTGGCCATGATGGCTTCGAGTTTGGATATGTTTTCGGCCAAGATAGCCATGGATTCTCGTAGGGAAGGTGAGTAAGTCAATGAAAGCACCATTGTTATAAGACCGATTTGAGATGGTCAATCTCCCTAGAAACTAGATAAGAAAGTGATTTGATAAGGCCCTTAAAGCGGGCAAGACTCCAAGAAAACAAGAGAGAAACTAGACTTCTAATTAAATTCTTCTTCGTTCATTCCTATTAAACTCAATGTGAAGTACAATGCTTAAATAGAAATAAAATAGTTAGTGGATTGACAAGTCCTCCCCACTATCCTAAACTTACTCGTGAAAACTTAAAGATAATTAACTAGTAAATAAACCCATGATCAAGACCATGTCCACCTAAAATACTCCTTTATTCTTGCAACTAAGAAACATGTACAAAGACTTCTTCTTCTCTTCCCATGCAACGTACTCTTGATGTCTTCTTTTTTGTTGGGCTATTACTTGGGTTACCATTTACATACGGCTCATATCATATACATTAAATGAGTTCGACATATTTTCTTGTAGTAAAAAAGGTTTATAATCTTGAACTTATTTCGTGACACGCTATTATCATTTTTATTAAGCTTTTGATGAATCTCTTATTGTAGATGACTTATATGTTATAGTCTTTTAAAGTTTCGAACACTGTTCAAGGGGTAGCTCAGCTAGATTAGATGCGCAAGATGGTACATAAAAGAATGGTTAATGATTTGCACACTTTAGAAATTTATTTGCATACTTAAGACGCAAGCGATTGAAGCAGAATGTTTAATAATTTACAAGTATTTAATGCGGAAATGGAGTGTCCCATCAATCTACAAAGAGTGCAAATCAATTCCCCAAAAGAATAGGTGATATGTTTACCACCGGGCCTTTTTGACACTTCTGGTGTGTTCTTGAGTTGTAATTTGAGGAGAAAAGAAAGGATTTATACTACTTTTTGTGTTCTCTAGTTTTTTATGAAAGGAAACTCAGTAAAGGAAAAAGATTTAGACAGGAAAAGGCTGGATTTTTTTGTGGTAGAATCTTCCGCCCATATTTGAGCGGAAAAGGAAAGGATTGTTATACTATTTGGTCCAAAAGACTAAAACGCCCCCTCTCCCAAGTGACTGAGTGAACAACTAATGGGTAATATTGTAATTTGGCTTAACTCTTTTCCTTTTTCTGTGACTTAAGAACACAACACTTTGCTACTTTCCTTTTCTCTTTATCTAACTCAAGAATACATGAACCAACTTTCTTTTTCTTTTCTGTTTCTATTCCTTTTCTTGTTATTTTCCGTTTCATTTCACTTAAAACTTAAGAACACAATGTTTAAGTGACAGGGAATAAGCGACAGTTTTGTCTCTCAGTACATTTATCTAATTTTCAATTTTGTCTCATATTTTAATAAGGTTAAGCGATCACTTTCTACCCTCTGAATATTTAATCACGAAATATATGTATGTACTTAGCCAACAGAAAGATCAACATATACAATTTGTTTTTTTAACATGAAACTAGCATGCATCCTAAAGCAATAATCACTACTAGTAAACGTGTAAATAGCAACGAAAATTTAGCAATGATCAATAAGTTATTACTAAATTCATACACTGGCAAGGAATACGAACTTAGCAACGGAATATAACAAATAGTGAATCTTACTGTTGATGCATAATCTGGCGCGGGCAGGATTCAACGACTCTCCTTGGCCGTTAGTCGTCTTCTCGAGCCCTAGTAGACCTGTCAACAAAGAGAACCCGTTAGGAGTGGACCCGAGCCGTAGGGTCCACCTCCGACGGTCAAGTTAGTATGCGCTGTGGCATAGCAAAAAGTGTTAGGTTTAGAGATAACCTGTGTGTGTATATATAGGTATGGATTAGGGTTTAGATCGTAGAGTGGGTGGATGCCGGCCCTGACCCATTCTCGCTACCAGCCGGACCATACGTCAACAAGCCCCCAAGTTTAGTATGAGATAGCGCATGGCTATGTTATGCTAAACTTAAGTTCGATGGCCGCCAGTAGGTGAAAGTGGATCCCGCATGCCGCATCCCGGTAAGGGCGCATCTTTTGTACCAGTAGCGACACAACATGGTGCAACAGAAGACGGCTTCGTGAAGTGCGCGCCGAGCCGACAGAGAGTGCGCAGAAGACGTGCTTCGCGCATAGGTGTGCGATGCGCGACAAAGAGGTGCGGCGAAGACGCGGCTTCTGCGATAGGTGCGCGCTAAAGATGTGCATGTAAGACGTGCTTCGCTACGGCGCTGCCTTCACAACCGACAGAGGACGTCTCCCTACGGCAAGTTGGTGCGAATATTTAAATTGTCTTCGATCCGCTTCCAAATACACCTGCATCGAAAACAAGTGGTAGCGTGATACCGTAGCCCCCAAGTTTGATGGTGCTACTCGTGTAGGAGCATTAAACTTATTTAATCTGCGAAAAAACACTTAATGCAAAGATTAAAAGTATATGCCGCGAATCGCAGCATATAAAACCTAATAAAATTAAGCAATATATAGCACATAGCATAAAAAAAATATATATATATAGCACATAGCATATAAGAAAATTGGCAGTGCGCACCCGTCGTGGGATGCGTACCGATGAAATAATAAATTGTTTTTTTTGTGTTATTATTATGTTTTATTAATAACAGATGGACGTACCGTGTCCGCAACTAATAGACGCAGATGAATTTATCGTAACCGCATAGACTCGAACGTTTCTGGATGATCGCAGATGTTTATACCACGGCTTTTGGTCCGGCGCATCATGGCTATTGACTAGCATCGTGGTTTTCGCGCGTACGCGTTCTCTGCGAAGATGTCTGAACGCACGGTCTTACGCGGGTAGATTTATCATGACTGCGTCGTTCGAACACGAACAGATGTACCAACCGTAAAAACAGTATCTGCGCGAATTTATCGCGGCTAAAAGATAAAATAGCTCCGATCGTGCGGGCTTTTTCTTAGATCCAATCGTGCAGATTAAAAGATAAAATAGATCCGATCATGCGGATGTTTTCAAATTGTATCTTATGTAAAGAAGCATCATGATTATTAGATTTGTACGATCATGAGAATATAAAATATAATGCATGTACAGAGAATATCTATATTAGAAATATATTCACGTGAAGGAATAGTATTCACTGCATCTAAAAAAGTGCAAATATTATCAAATATTTATTGCGAATCAAAGTTGCGAATATTCTCAGATCCGAATATAGGGCAATTTATAAAGTTAAGATGCTTTACTCGTTATCTTGTTAATAACCATAAAGTGTTACGCATCTAAAATAGTTTTACGCATGACATGATGCAAATAAAATAGAATTACCGACTTGAGAAATTGCATTCTGCTTTTCGGTAATATGAGAACACGAAACATAATTTATTCGTGGTCCCACGGATGGCGCCAACTTGTTGATGCATAATCTGGCGCTGGCAGGATTCAACGACCTCCTGGCCGTTAGTCGCCTTCTCGAGCCCTAGTAGACTGTCAACAAAGAGAACCCGTTAGAGTGGACCCGGAGCCGTAGCCCGGGTCCACCTCCGACGGTCAAGTTAGTATGCTGTGGCATAACAAAAGTGTTAGGTTTAGAGATAACCTGCGTGTGTATATATAGGTATGGATTAGGGTTTAGATCGTAGAGTGGGCCGCTGATGCCGGGCCTGACCCATTCCTGGCCCAGTCCGGACCATACGTCAACACTTACTTTAGCAACTTCTTTCTGGTGCTAAAATCGTTGTCATCTCTTGGAATTTTGGTGAGAAAATTTCCTTTTTTTAGCAAATAATTGTGTTAAGAAATTGTTGCTAACTTTGCGAGCTTTATTTAGCAATGAATTTCTTATTGTCTCCAACAAACCATCGACATTAGCAACCAAAAATATAGGTACGAGATATTTGTTGCTAAATTTGTGAAAATTGGAGGAAAACTCCCCCCTCCCCCTCCCCCTCCCCCTCCCGTCCCCTCCTTTTTAATCAGAGAAAATTCTCATAATGACTCAATTGTGAAAGAGGTTGATACTCACACTATTTTTTTATACTTACATCACACTCAGACAACACTTAATGCATATTGTACAAGACAGTAATGCATAATTGTGGTGTAAGTATAAAAAAAATGGTGTGAGTATCAACACCCATTTTGAAACCATGATCAACTTTTTAGCAAAAAAAAAAAAAAAAAAAAAAAAAAAGCCATTTTCCAAAATCAACTATTATGACTAACTGACTGTGCGACTTCACTAACATTTTGAGACGTCTCACATTTCTTATTAATGAAGTATAAGTGGTTGATAGGTTGTGTAAGCTACCCCTAAATTGATTTGACTTTACACTTTTTGTGCGACTAACGACTATTATTCTTTTATGTGAGAGTGACTAAAGTTTATCTTTTTAAAACAAAATAATTTTAAAAATTAATTTTCTTTTTTTGTATTTTTGGAAAAATGACAAAATTTGGTCGCACGAAAATAAAATACCCAAGAAGTTAAAAGAAAAAAAATCACTAACTACCAGTGCTTTTCAAATTTATAATCAGACACGTGTTAAAATTCTTTTAGTCATATTAGTTTATTTTGAAAAATGACTTTTTTTTAGCTAGAAAGTGAATTATGATTTTAAAGTTAAGCCATTTGAAGAATTTTCTCAATTAATTATCACTTAAAAATTGTTACTATTTACAATTGTTACTTTTAGCGTTGTAATCTCATTCATTAATTAAACATGCATATATAAAACAAAATAATATTAATGAAGACCATATACCCGGCATACATATACTCCTATTTAGTTCAAAATATACATTTATTAATCAGATGTCCCGTGTTATTTGTGTGTGATTTCATAGTCTTTTTAATTACCGACAATATAAGTTTATGTTATACTTTACACACAAATCCAACACGTATAATATCTAGTCAATAGGTGAAAACTCAGTGACTTATAAGAGACATGTTTAATTAATGACTAACGATGTGACAAGAGACTATTTAATTCATCAACTTGGTCGGTTTTTAAAAATTTTAAAAACCCCTATACAAGATCAAATTAACACCCCTCCCTCTGGCGAAAATTGGAGAAACCCCAAACCCAAATCTTGATTCATTCCATGCCAATTCTAAACATTTATGAATCCTAGTTTGTAATGGGTTTATACGAATCTAAACATGTCATAGCAAGTATACGTGACCGATTAAAATTTTATTGACAATTAGTCAATTAATAAACGCAGAAATTAATCGTAACAAATCTGTAAACAATTAAGTATCTTCATATTGCAAATGTAGTTAACTTTTATAAACTTATTTCAAATATAAATTAAAATTAACAAGGCATAATCTTAATTATACAAATGTGTATTTAACATTCATAATAATTTAAATACATCAATAATACATATATAATTTTCATTTCATATTTTAGAATAAATCAAATTCATATAATTTATTTATGGACACTTATCTGTACACAAAAATAAAGGGAAAATACATGTAATTAGAATGCTTACATTGATTCAAAGGCTTTGTGTTTAATTGATTCTCCGAGCCCTACCTATCTAATCAATCAAACAATGATATATTCTATTACACCAAATCAAGTAAAATAACCCAATCTCTATAAGTGAACAACCTAACACTTTGGTGAATTTATTGCTTGCCAAACTATGCTACAAAGTCTTATTAGTGACTAAGGCAACACCTTAATACTAAACAAGAATCGCACCAAGAAAAATAAGAGGTTTTACACTCTTATTGTTTTTGGCCGATTGTGGCTTAGAGGGGGAAGGGAAAGCTTTTGTATAACAAGAAAATTGTTTAACTTAAAATGAGAAAATGAGTCTCATATTTATAGGCTAGGGAATTAAACCATTTCCTTATTTACAAACCATTTTATTTTACAAAAAATATATAAGTTTTCCTCCTTTTTTTCTTTCGTCCAAATGGCCGGCCACTATAGGGACCCAAAAACATAATTTTGGCCGCAAGTGGTTTAGTTCGTGAATGGCCCAAATGACTTGCCTAGCAAACCATGAGTTCGTCCCGTTAGTTGTTCGTTAATTAACGTTTTAAATTAACTTTACAAACTCGTAACTTGTTGAACTATAATTTTTAGTACTATATGTACAACATATATATATGTAGAAATTCTATTCGTGCTAAATTGTGACCTTATAGGCCAATGACGATAATTAACCGTTTTAGTTTTGTTGCTCCGTTCACACAAAATCCAAAAATTTGTTTACCAAACATTCTAGTTAATGATTTAAACTATGTTTAATCCTTCACTCGGTTGATTTTTATTTTATTTTATTTTATTTTTTATTTTTTTTCTCTCTTTGATTTAAGGTTTTCTCTGTTTGTTTGTGATTGATGCTAGGTCTTCGACGATTATTATAAAACCTAATTATTGTGTTAGGGTGTGTATTTTCTTCTTTACTGCGTTTGGTCCATTACTGGTTTTGTTGGTGCTACGTAGAGTTTTCTGACAGTTCCAGAGTTTTAATTAGATGGTGATGCATGTTGTAATCATGGAGAAAGGATTTTGGGCTTTGGGGGGAGAGGGGGTGGACGTAAAACGGATAGAAAAAAGGAGACAAATGGCTCGATGAACCTGTTACTGTTGTTTCCACTGGTATTATTGGTGCGAGTACTAAGGTTATGGTGGATTCGAATGTTGATGATTCTAATGGGTAGGACCATTTCCAAGCTTTCCAGATGCATTTGGTAGTCCAAATCATTCTTCTTTAGTTGAAAAGATTTGTGATATCGAAAGTCAAAGGCTAGAAGGAAAACTCGTATTATTAGGAGATGATGTGGAACCATTAAAATCTAGTAGAATAACTTGAGAGGAACCTATTACTTCTGTGAAAGAAGTGGAATAACTTGAGAGGAACCTATTACTTCTGTGAAAGAAGTGGGATAATAAGAGAGCGGTGTTGGTGTCAGTCTTAATGAGGGCACCAAATCGGGGATTGACAGTGGGATTGATCAGGTTACTCGTCTAGCTTGTGAAAGTTTTTACGCTACCATGAAAGATGTTTTTTCTTAGTTTGGCGATCGTGTGGATGTCAATGATACGGTACATATTAGTTATACTCATGGAGCTGTAGTTTTGGATGCTAACATGGCAAAGGAGGTAGTAAATCCAATTCCAAAACCAGTTCCAATCTCTTTTTCTAATTTGGTGACTAATGAGGCAGTTACTCGAAAGGTGAACATAGATCGTTTGATACGGGTAAACCGAATAATGAAAGGGCTAAATTCAAATTCATTGTCCTCGGTTTTGTAAGTTCACACCAGATATAAAATCAGCTAGTATGGGTATTTTCTGGGAAACGCAATTGCGTTTCCGGTTGTTGAGAACTACGTGAGGAATGCATGAAAGAAATATGGAATTTTGCGTACTGTGGAAAACTATAAGGGGGGGGGGTTGAATAGTTTTGCCGATTTTAAGTTTAGTTTCAAAAACTTTAGATTCGGTCTTATGTGAATTCGTATGGATGGATAGAAAGTGTAAAGCAATAAGTAAAGTAAATAATGAAAGCAAGTAAAGTAAAAGATAGAGAGTAGTGACACAAGTGATTTATAGTGGTTCAGCTACAAGGATACCTTCCTTGCCCTACTTCACTCCTCGAGTTCCCCACTCAAGAGTTCAAGCACTATGTCAACAAGCTCCTTCAACACGGCGGAGAAGCCTCACAACGTCGCTTACACTTTATCCGGTATAAAGCTAAATACCGAGTCCTTAACACGACGGACCAAACCAACAAAACTATTACACAACAATTATGTGAAATATGAAATACAAGATCTTGCTACAGAAATCTTGTGGAGGAACAAATCAATCAAGGACCCCTTGCTTGGATGACTTGTAGTATCTCGTGATCTCGCCTTTGAGAAGGACCTATATGAGAATCACAACAAAAGAAAAAAGAACTACTAGATAGATCAAGAGATCTGAGCTTAGAAGAGAGAGATAATATATGAGAGAGTTTGTAAGAAGAGGGGTGAGTAACAATAAAGAAATGGCTTAATATTTATAGCAAAAATCTCTACCGTAGCCCGATTCCTGTGGATCCCTCACTTAGGAGATCTGTCCAGTGCAATCCAAAGGATCCGGCAAACTGGGTTGTACCAGTCCGGGTTTTGGGTTGCAAACCGGGTCATGGGTCATGGGTATGAGCCTTGGGTACCCAACAATATAAAGTACAATGTATCTAGACATTGGGTCATGGGTTATGGATTAGCTCCATGGGTATGGGTCATGGGTCTTGGATAATATCCATCCTATTAAACTATTACAACAAATGAATTAATACAATATTTTATGTAAATGACCAAATATATATATACTTTTTAAAAATAACATGTATTATTATAATTTTACTTATGATAACTTTATATTTGTTATCAACAAAACACAAAGATATCGCTAAATATGAATAAACGTTTCTACTGTTTATTTGTATTAATAATCTCCCCCTTTTTGTTGATACAAAATATAATGTTATGATAAGTAAAACTTAAGATTAGATGTATGTTTTGAAAGCATATGTAAGTTTTACTTCTTCTCCCCCTTTTTTTGGAAACAAAAAAGTGAACTAAGGAAGAAATAAATTGAAGAATAAAAATAAGTATGTTCCACAAAGCACTAGCTCCCCCTTGACGGTAGCTCCCCCTAGAATTGGGCGTCAAGTGAGAAAATATAATACCTATAAAGAAAATGTTAGTAGTAACATGTAATATAATCTTGTATGGGACGGGAAACAAGATGGAGAGCCAAGGTACGTAAACAAAGCCTTGTAATAAAATATCAAAGTGTAGTGGTATATAGGCCACACACAAAATGTAAAACTAAGAACAAGGTTTGTTCTTTAAAATGACTCAAAAGAAAAAATAGAGAAAATAGTATAATTATTCCTTCCATACTTGCATAAGGTTAATTATGGAAGTTTTGGTAAGTGATGATGTTGATGCGATCAAGGACGTGGTTAAGTATGAATCACATCTCGTCCCTTATTTCTATTGCAGGTTCCCTAGTGGATTGACAATGTTCACAATGTAAATGGTGAGGGTAGTGTGGGTGGATGGTTTCCGGGTAAGTTTGATTTGTGGAAGGCGGAATATGTGGTGGAATGTTGGAAAATATGGATAAAAGTCCATGATGTTGGTGAGTGGTGGAGGATAAGATCCTAGATGTTCTTGTAAGATAATAGGAGCTAGAGGTGGTGAAGTTGCAAGATCTTTGTAAAGTGTGTTTGGAGATGTTGGTGGTGTTAAAAAGACTAGTTCTTTTGGGTTTAAGTTGGAAGCTAGTTGGGTAGATTTGGATGGTTGAAATGGAGTGGGTGGTGGACTAGACACAAGTAGTTAGATTGTTTTCAGAGTCTTAAGGAGTTCCGATAGTGTGATTTGAGTGTTAGGGAGAGACTTGGTAGGTGAATGTGGTGATGAGATTGTTGGAGATAATGGAGGTGCTACAATGGAGTCATTTAGTGGTGAATTAGTAGTAGGTGATGGGCTTTTTGATAAAGATTTAACTAGACAACAAGGCCGGATGCTAATCCGTGCGGTTCTTCTAGATTTGGGTGGAGGCACTACGGAAGGTTGTAGGATGAAGTTTTGGATTTCTTGTAAAGGATTGTTTTTACTAGATGGTTCATCAATGTTTGAGGATCTTTTTGATGACATAATGATGCGTGTTTGTTAGGTTGAGAGTGATGAATATGCAAGCATTTTGGAACCTTATTTATAGATGAAATAAGATATGAATTTAAGGCATGTGATCATGAGAACACAAGCATTAAGTAACATACTCATTAGTAAAGAAGCTAAAATGTTGAAAATATGAAGGTTTATAGCCAAAGTTAGAAAAATAGAAGAAAATTTTGCTTCTGTTCCACGGCTCCCACGGATCCGATCCTTTAGGGATCCGTCCAGCGTAAAAGCTGGGATCCGTGGTAGTAGTGATCTCAGGCAGCTCAAATTATTCCTTTTAGAAACAATGGTGCCTAGTGTGTGCCAATATGCAAACCATTTGGAGTTGCGGTTATCTCGACTCCTAAAAAAAAGGAGAAATAAACAAAGAAGTGAAAAAGCATATATATGTAATTATGTGAGATAACCCGAGTGCTACTTAATTCATTTTTGCTTAAATAAATGTATCCGAAAATACATATTAGTTATGTATTCCCTTTAGCATTCAAAAGACATTAGATGCAATGAAAAAGGTTTTTACTTTGTATTAAAAATGAAAGAAAAAGTTTGTCCTAGATGTAAGAATGATTTTAGAAAAATGATATGGGGAGAGGTATCTTTTTAGAAAGCATTTTGAAAAATTTCTTGTTTAGAAGGGAAGTTTACCTTGAGTTTTGAAAATCCCCATATTGTTTGTGAGTTGTATGTGAAATAGAGATCCTAGACTCAGAAAAAAAAGTAAGGAAAATGTCTACGTACCTTGTAGAAAGAAGTTTCATGACGATTGTTCCATAAGACCAAGACCAAGACGAAGCAATTTGAATTGTTCCCGCTTCAACGGTTTGGTGAGGACGTCGGCTATGTTGTCTTCGGATGATACTTTCTCAATAGAAATATTCTCCTTTTGAACATTGTCTCTTAAGAAGTGATGACGGATCTCTATATGCTTTGTACAAGAGTGCAACACCGGATTTTTGCTTAAGTCGATAGCACCTTGGTTGTCGCATAAAATGGCTATGTCACTTAGATGAATGTCATAGTCAACTAACGCTTGTTTCATCCATAGTTCTTGTTAGTATGCTTTGCCCGCGGAGACATATTCGGCTTCGGTTGTTGATATGTCCAATGTCTTTTGCTTCATCAAGAACCAAGATGTTAAACAATATCCCTTAAAAGTACATATACCACTTGTACTCTTTCGGTCAACATAATCACCTGCATGGTCAGAATCCGCATATACAATAGTTTCTAACCCTGTTCCCTTAGGATACCATAATCCCAATTGATTCGTACCCTTAATGTATCTAAATATTCTTTTGACGGCTTCTAGGTGTGAAGTTTTAGGGTCTTCTTGACACCTAGCACAAAGAAAAACACTAAACATGATATCCGGCCGACTAGCCGTAAGATAGAGAAGACTACCAATCATGCCACAGTATTTGGTGTTATCAACGGATTCACTGTCTTCATCTTTTGTAAGTTTAGTATCGAATGACATTGGTGTTCTTATAGGTTTTGACTCTTCTAAACCAAATTTCTTTAGCATTTCTTATATGTATTTGGATTGATTAAAGAAGATACCATCTTCTAGTTGTTTGATTTGTAGACCAAGAAAGAAACTTAATTCTCCCATCATACTCATTTCAAACTCATCATGCATGATTTTTGAGAAATCATCACACATGTCTTGACAAGTCGATCCGAATATAATATCGTCCACGTATATTTGAACAATAATTATATGTGATTCCTTTTTCTTTGTGAAAAGTGTATTATCAACTAACCCCATGGTATAGTCGTTTTTGATTAAAAATGATTTGATTCTATCATACTTAGCCTTTGGGGCTTGTTTAAGACCGTAAAGAGCTTTCTTTAGTTTATATACGTGTTTAGGTTTTTCGAAATCGATAAAGCTCGGAGGTTGAGCTACATAGACTTCTTCATTAATAAAACCATTTAGAAACACACTTTTAACATCCATTTGAAAAAGCTTAAGATCATGAGCACAAGCATAAGCAAGAAGTATTCCTATAGATTCTAATCTAGCCACGAAGCATAGTTCTCATCAAAGTCTATGCATTCTTGTTGATTATACCCTTGGGCAACAAGTCTAGCTTTATTTCTAGAAACTACACCGTTTGCATCTAACTTATTTTTATATACCCATTTAGTTTCGATTATGGTTTGGTTATTAGGTGGAGGGACAAGTGTCAAAACATTGTTAGAAACAAATTGATTTAACTCTTCTTGCATAGCCATTACCCAACTTTCATCTTTTATGGCTTTTTGCGTATTTTTAGGTTCTACGGTTGAGACAAAACAAAATAAACTACTTTGGTTTTGGACTTGAGATCTTAAGGTTCTTTCATTTAACTTTCCTATAACTTTTTCTATGGGATGATCTTTAGACTCTTTAATATTGATGATTTCATTGTTTAATAGTTCATCTTCTTTATTTATATTTTTTTTGATTTCTATGGCTTCACTTTCGATTAACTCGTCATCGACAAGAGGTAGGGTAGGTTTGGGTGGACTTTCATCAAATCTTACATTTAAGGATTCTTCAACCTTGATGGTTTCTTTATTTAGTATCACATAAGCTTTACTATTAGGAGAGTATCCTAAGATGATACCTTCGATTGATTTAGGATCAAATTTGGTTAAGTAATCTTTAGTGTTAAGCAAGAAACATTTACTACCAAAGACTCTAAAGTGTTCTAGCGTATGCATTTTGCCTCGAAGTAATTCGTATGGAGTTTTACCTAAGAATGGTCTAATTAGGACACGGTTAAGTATATAGGTTGATGTGTCGACAGCATTGCACCAAAATTTTTGAGGAATAGATTGCTCATTAATCATGGTGCGACTCATTTCTTGTAGGGTTCTATTTTTCCTTTCAACTACCCCATTTGATTGTGGAGTGCGAGGAGCCGAGAAATTGTGAGTAATACCATTAGCATCACAAAAGGCTATGAATTGCACTTCATTATCAAATTCCCAACCATGATCCGTTCTAATTGACACTATAGGACTTCCTAATTGTCTTTGGATTTTCTTACTCAATATTTCAAAGTAAACGAACGTTTCAGTTTTATTCTTTAGAAATTTAGTCCATGTGTACCTAGAGTAATCATCCACTATAACCAAAGTATAGAAGTTACCTCCATAACTTTGAATAGAGGATGGACCAAATAAATCCGTATGAAGTAGTTCTAGACACTTAGTAGTATAAACCATATTTATAGCTTTATGACTAGCATGGAATTTCTTTCCTACGTTACAAGCATCACAAAAATGATGTCCGTATTTTAATTTGGGTAGGTCTCTTACTAGTTCTTTAGTTTATAGCGATTAAAGAAGTCGCATATTGGCGTGACCCAATCTTCGATGCCATAAAGTCGAAGTATCATCCATAGAAGTAAGACAAAGTTTTTCTTTTGGTTCATTACCGATTTTAATGACATAGACTCCATGTTTTCTAATACCTCTTCTTATAGTAATACCGTTTTTCAATATTTTACTATCGGTTTCACTAAAAAGTACGTTTCACTTTTTATCACATATTTATCCTATACTTAGAAGATTGAAGTTTAGGTTTTCTGTTAGGAATTGGAAATTCCATGTTAAAGTGTCGATCACCCCAATTATGGTCTAGCATATATTAGCTCGTAGACTTGTAGTTATTTACGTTATTTAGTAGTTTATTAGTTAGTTTGTAGCGTAGATTAGTTTAGTGTAACACCGTGGAGGAAGGACGGGTCTTTACCCACTGTATACCTGATACACAGGCCGATAGGAGATCGTTATGTCTGTAACTATAAATACCCCTTCCATCCATGGAAGGGGTGGTGCTTTCTAATCTAACCTTTCATAATTTGTAAACCAAGTCTCTAGCTAGAACACCCATCTCTCTACTTTCTCTCTCTAAAATGGCTATCATGTATTTCCATCATCCAAGACCACCCGAATTATCATAACACAATAATATTTAAGATCCTACAATTGGTACCAGAGCCACGATTATTGTGTTATCATTGATTTGTGTGGTTTCATATCATGGTTATGTTTTTTATGATGTATGTGGGGTTTTTTTTTGTTCATGTGTTTAAACTGTTTTTGGTATTTTTTTTGTGAATCGGGATCTTTTTGATTCAAACAGTACGCTACAGGTTTCTGTCTATCACTTTTGGTTCAGTATGTCCTGGTCATACATGTCATGTCTTAGTCAATATACTGGTCCAATCTGAATATATGTGGTCATCTGGTGAGTTTTTGTGGTCTAAAATTGTAAAAAGAAAGAACTTTTCTGTTGTTTTGCTAGTTATATGAATCTAGTCACATCTTTGTGGTCAAATGGTCTCTTTTTCTTGGTCAAACTGGGTCTAAATGGGTCAAAAGAAACAGTTTTATGCATTTTCTGGGTTTTTTTTATGAAGCTGATCGGAAAACTTAGTCGGAAAACTCATCGGAAAATGTTAAAAGTCTTCATAGCGACGTATCCATGAGTATTTACTCATGGTAGCGACTTGCCAAAGCAAGTTTCTAAGTAGCGACTTGTGACAGAAAATGATTAGCGACTTGTTTCAAGAAAAAATGTAGAGACTTGACCTAGCGACTTGTTATTTAACAAGGTAGCGAGTTGTGATGCAACGACTTAACAGTTATGTTAGCGACTTGACAGTAATGAGATAAAGATGAAGAAAGACCTAGCGACTTGCCCCTTTTTACCCTAAGCGTGTTGACTTGTGTCGTAGCACTTGTGTCAAAAAGGGACTTTGTGAACAGAAAGGATGAAGAAGAAACAACCAACAGCTCATGACCTCAGTTTTACGCATACATCATCAGTCCATGTCAAAAAGCAATAAACAGAGCATAAAAAGAACAGCCTTACATCGACTCAATACCATATCCACAATACAAAAAAACCATATTCCAATATCTAACCTCAGTTTCAATATTACATCATTGGTTCATGTTCAAAGACTTATAACAAAAACTAAAGATCTCAGTTGGTTTCTTTCTTTTGTGGGTATCAAAGACCTCTTATGAGTTTTTGGATCCAAACAATGAAAGAAATACCATCATCATCAATCATCAATAATCAATGAAAAACATAAATGAAAAAGTTAATAGATCTCAGTTTTTTTGTTTCATGATTCTCATAGATATCATCAAGACCATGAGGGTCTGAACAAACTAAGGTGTTCACATAATAGATCTATTTGTGTTGAAGGGTTAACTTCATTTATTTTCGAATCTCTGAAGGGAAGAACAATAACAAATATTGTTACATTCCTCCCAACATGTTCGATTTGTATCTAGAACAATTTATAACCCTAAGGCTTCATGATATTCGAACCATCTTTAAAAGCTGGACAAAACCATTGAGGTTTCCTCACATCTTTCTGATTCGGTTTAATATCCCATCAAGATTCGATTTAAAAAAATTAAAAGAAGTGATAATATACGATTTCTAAAGAAAAAAGGAGTGTAACAACAATGTTAACTCTTTTTCTTGGTTCGATTATCGCTCACGAGACAAGTTATATGTCATTTCTCTTGGTTTGAATTCAAATCAAATCTAGGGACAAGAGGGAATGAACCTACCTTTTTCTGTTAAGATTGAATGTAAGCCATCCCTGTGGCTTAGTCGAAGCAAGGTCCTACCACTCAAACCATCCCTGTGGTGAGTGATACGGGTGTTCATCGTGTAGATATGGAGGGGATGATTTGTTTTGTTTATGATTTGTGTTTGTTGATGAGATAATTCCTCTCAGATTGATGATGAAAGGTTCTTTAATCCATTTTTTTTGGCTACGCTGCTAAGTGAAAAAGAGGGGCGGAGAATATGTGAGATGAGCTAGGGTTTGATTTGGATTATTAGGGGTTAAGTATGTGTGTATGAGCTGATTTATACCCTAAATATTAGGGCAATCAGTTTTTGGATCTGTTGATTGCTTATGGGCCGAATAATGTTTACCCAGTTATGGGCTTGACTAAATCGTGCCTATTCTTTCTTTGGGAATTCATATATTAACGATGGACTCAAATTTGATTAAAAGGAATGGGTTTTACGTGATATTTAGGATTTGAGCTTGTTGAAAACAGTTAGCACATTTATGAATATTTGAGTCATTTGTGATTTGGAATTGAGAATTATGTACGCGAGATTTCCGGCTAATCACATTTTATTTTTGATCATGTATGAGTTATTTGAGTGATTGGACTGGGTTTAATAGATTTCGGATCAAGTCTCATGGGTTCAAACGATTGGAATGGGCTCCAGAAATGTGGAAGTTGAGCTTAATTTTATTGACATGGTCGTTTCGTGTTAAATTGAACATGGTAGCTCTTATGTGGCTATATGTGATATTGGATTTATTTTTGGTCCGGACCCTCGTTGGATATTGTGATTTTGGATATTGTTTCATTCTTGAGAACTTGAAATTATGATTCATGATCGTTTATGGGATGAGAATTATATTTTGACGATGAGATTTGACGATGATCTTTGATGAGAGTTGATGAAATGATGAGACTTGTTGCTATATGGCTTGATACTTTGGGTTATACATTTCCACAGAGATTATTATGTCACGGCTTGAAGTATTTATTGGAAAATTTATTGGAAAATGTTGACTACGGGGTGTTTGGACGGTATCTCTTATTTGGATTTGAAGTGAGGTTTTCCGGGCGCGTTTACTTATTTCGTCTTCTTTCTGTCTACCCTTCCGCGAAGATGACTTGTTTGGGCATTTATTGAGGGTGATAAAGACTTGGCTATTTAGTTATGGTTGTGATCCTTTCTCGCTTAACCCACAACGTAACTATCACTTCGGTGTCTCACGCAGTTGAGGATACGTCAAGAGGTTTTGTACATTGGGTACACCGTTTCTTTTTCACGAGAATTAGTACAAGTTTAAGTAACAAATCTAGGGAAGTTCACTTCTTGATCAAGTTTGGCATATCGGGTGTACTTCACCATGTTGTCACTGCAATAGCCGACATAATGCGTGAATGATGTATTTACCAAAGTGTTTATTGGATGGTTGATGATGTTGTTGGTGTTGGATAATGAACCGCTGCTGAACCGCTGCATGTTCCCCTAAAACAGATATTCGCCGAAACCAAAGTTGTCATAACACGTTCAAACTGACATTGTTTACGGTTTTGTCTTGATTTTGTAAAATCCCGCGAAAGAACCTATTTCTCGGTTTAAATCATAGACTTGTAAAATCCCGTAACAATGGAAACATACTGGTATTAGTAAAGTGCATTTCCGGATCTATCTTACGGTTTATTCTTGGTTTTGTAAAATCCCGCGAAAGATACTATTTCTCGGTTTAAACCATAGAATTGTAAAATCCCGTGATGATGGAACCATCCTGGAGAAAGGAAAGTGTATTTCGGGGTCTTATCTGATGCTGGTGCTACGGTTTCTACTTCGAAGAAGGGATAAATGGGTGTACTTCATGAATTGAATGTGTGTTTGGATATTCGTCATGGCAGTTTGGTTATTACATGGTTTTACTGGGTTATGTGCTTTTAACCGTGGTCGGGATGAAAACCATTATCACAGTTCACTTAAAACATCAAAGGAGGCTAGAATTGAGCTTTTAATCAGAAGATGTGACAACAGAGTTAATTCACTATTATTTATTTGAGGTTGAAGTGAAATATCACAGGCTAGTGTACTTAGCATCTGAAGGTATCGGGGATGGATGGATGAAGATTCTTCAAGATCCTTGTTCGAGCTTATTATCAAAAACTAAGACTTGGAAATCTAGTTATTTTGGGTGACTTTTTACTTTTCTTTTTTCCACTTGGGGGAATTGGTATCTTTCCACAACCAAAATTACTATCAGTTTAAGGAGTTACGTTGTAGTGCTCAGTGTCACATTCAATTGTGGATTTTCAAGAGGTGATGTACGTCTTATACTTGATGGTTGGTTGGATGAAGAGTATAGAGTACTTAGAGATTCAATGGAGGATGAATTCTCGGCACCGCTCTTTGTTACATATGTGCAAGTTTAAGTCACGTATTCGGGTTAGTTTACTTCGAGGTCAAATTCATCATATTGGGTTTTCTCCATCACCGTCACGAAAAAGAGCCTACTGAATGATAATGGGGTTGATTACATGTTTTGCCAAGAGATTGAAAAGAGAGAGATTATGACGTCTGTTCACATCAGTTCAGGCCTCGTACTTCATCATAATGACGTTTGAACACAACAGTTCAAGCCTCGTTTCTCAAAGAAAAGAAAAGTGTACGCTTCAGTGCGCTTTATCTTTGGAAGAAGAGAAATCTTCTCATTTATGACCATTCTCAACAACATGCTTCATGATTTTTCCATGTGCTTTCGATTATCAAGTGAACCGGGCTACCATTGACTGTTTTCTTATTCCACTTGCTCAACAATAATAACGATGACGACATCATGTGCTAATTTTGCGGGGGAGAAGTGTGAATAGACTACATTTGGATGATTTCACTTACTTAATCAAGAATGGCAACTCTGTATACAATTCTTGAGGGGGAGAAGAAGTGTGATAATTCTGCATGGTTGATTGATTTCTGAGAATAAATGGTCAAACGGCTCTAAACTCATGTAAGAACCGAGCTTCTTCTTATCGGGTCATCATTAGATGGAGTTTCTTCTAAGAGCCGTTGGTTGACATCTTCACACGGGCTGATTTGATTAATGACAAAGTGCTTCTAGTTGCTGGGCTGATTTTCTTAATGAACATCTTTCTGTTCTTGTTTGATTGGGAGGGATCTTAGTTAAGGAGATTTGCTATTTGTAAGTTAACGGGAATGCATTTGGTGAGTTGAAGATGTTGACTTTCTATTCCCCAATTGGACAATCTTGAAGAAGGTCGAGTCTACAGTCGGTTCTACATTTTCTACTGCATGTTAGAAGACTAAAGACGAGTTGCATTTAACGATCTAAAGACTTCTTCTTATTCAAGGCATTTATCAAAAAGATTGTCGGTTTAGGGGAGAGCACTAATTGGGGGAGGGTGAAATGTCTGATTTAATCCCCAATTAGACTTGCTCACATTCTTCAGCAAGTTGATTCTCACAAGAGTTCAAGTGTTCTTCTCAACAGATTTCTAGTATACGGGCTTATATTATGTTGCTGATTCTGAAGTATCAAAACCAGCAAGGGGGAAGGAGACAAGCATCTAAACGCGAGTAAACTTGATGAACTTAATACTTCTAAGTTATTGAAGATATCCAGGGAAGACAAATGTCATTACCGCAGAGAAACTCAAGGTTTGACTCATGGCGTTTAGTGTTTATTCCAACTATGTGGGGGAAGAGATGTTAGAGAAAGTTTCTGAAGATAAAAGAGGTACACAAGTATGACATATTCTGGGGAGATAAATGTATAACATGAGGGAGGTGTTATCAGCTATTGTTTCGTGGGAATCTGGTACTTCGGTTCTTGAGCTTCATACACGATCATCGTGGACGAAAGATGTGAACATTGGGGAGGTGTTTTCATTACCCTCATGATGTGTATTCGCGAGAGTTCTTGGATATTGGTGTACTTCGGGTTCTTGAGCTTCATACACGATCATTAGGGAAGAAAGCCATTGTTTACCTCAAACATTGGGGAGGTGTTTTCTTTCCGGGTATGATGTGTATTCGGGATAGTTCTTGAGCTCTATTCTAAGAGACGGGCTGCATCAATTCAACTACTAGGGGGAATTGTTCTCTTGACACCTTTCGGAATGGATTGCTTCAGACTTCAGTGGAAAAGGAATTTGAGAAGAGGTATTCAAATGTGGGATGATACGTTGCTGTTCTTTTGGATGATATAACCTCGAACGAAGAATCACGGTGATTATTCTTAAAAGGAGCAGCAAGATCGATGATAATGGTGTGTTTCTCCGTGCACCTGGCTAAGGCAAGCTTGAAATAGAGCTTCGAATCTGCTCATCTAATGGATCTTCGGTTTGGGGGGAAGCTGCCAAAGTCTCTTTTTCTCAAAGGCTCGTGTTCTATCTTCTATTCCGAGCCCTCGGAAGCTTTGGTGGTGGAAGTTTAAGAGATGACGAACTCTATCTTCTACGACGTGCTGCTCGATATCCTTATCTCGGTACTCGTATCATCATCTTCTTAAACTATATCATCTACTCTATCTGTGTATATATCTATCAAAAAGCAAAATACAAAAATAGAAAACCAACAAAAAGAAAATAGAAAAATATAAAACCAACAAAAATCCATAAAAATTTGAAAATTCAGAAAACTCCAAAAATATGTTTTCTCATGACATGTCTTCTGGTATCGATAACATCTGCGGTCTTAGAAATGTCATTCAATAATGGCACGAGACCATAGATGAAGTTCGAGTAGAAGGTGTAAATATTCTTTTCCAAAACATGTCTCAAAATATGGCTTGCAGTTACTTCAGACTGTAACCCGTGCTTAAAATATGGCTTGCTATTATTTCAGATAGCAACTCGCTCTTCAAGAAAGGAAAGTTCTACGCTAAACCAATTTTCAAATATTTCGTGCACTTATCCTAAAACTAATTAAGGAAAGTATGTCGAAGGACTGATGTTCCTACACAAATGTTTTTCCGTCTAAAATTCTTCAAAATAATATTTGTTATTGTCAAAAAGTGGTGGTAAATGAGTTGCTTGAAAATCAATCAGATTCAGAGTTTTCGAAAAAATTGAAAACTCAATCAATGACTTTAGCGCTTTTAAACTTTTCAGAAAATAAGTCATTGATTGAGGGGGAGAATGTTTTCAATTCTATATCATCTAACGAGATTATCTAATTATCCTATATGCTTAATTGAAAAATGATGTTAACCTATGTTGAAGGACTACGTGCCTAGGATATGATTGTTATGATTAGATGATTAGAGTTTGATAAACACATAAATCCCATGCCTTATATGAACTGATTGATATGTTGGATTGACTTGTATTAGTCGATTGTTGTTTGGGTGTTATCGACCACCATATATCTCAGATGTGTGTTCACTAACGATGCGTATATTGGTATATAAGAATGTTCCCGATCCGGATCCCACAATTGAAGATGATTGGATGCCGAAAGGAAAGGGTAACTATATCTTGGGTTGACAAATGAAGAAACGGAGCTTAATTGGGCTTCTATGGAGTGTTGGCATGGAAAAATGCGACGAAAGAGGTCTCACTGCATCAGCAGATGGTTTTCTTCTAAGTGATTGAAGAAACAGTGCTTAATTTGACCTCGTTGGCATTAAATGCAACGTAAGAAGTCTTATCGCATCACAGACGATTTTCTTCCAAACCCTACAAAGAACAACATAAGCTTCTCTACCACCTAACTTATCTTTGTGCAGGATACCATTTATAAAACAATTTTCAAATAATATTGTTTTGAAAAATGGAAAAAAATGGTTTTGAAAATAAATTGGACTAAATTTTGAAAATCACCGGACTTCATTTTTATCAAAACCTAAGTCACTCAATCATCGACTACGGTCATCGATTGAGGGGGAGAGTGATCTATTATAAAATATTTTCAATCGATATTTCTTCACAAAAGTCCGCTTGTATGTAATTAATGTGGCGATCTAAAGATTTAATGTTATGTCATGGTATGATTTTTCTTTAGAATCAAGATATTTCAAAATGAAATTTTTCTGTTCTTGTTTGATTGTGAAATTGTTTTATTTTACTTAAAGATCTCTTAAAACAATCATACCCGACACTAACAATCTTTAATGTCTTAAACTATTCCTTATCAGTCATTTTTCAAAATTAAATTTTGCTACGCCTTTCCCAAAATCTTTTAAATGATTTAAATCAATTGGGATCACAAATCTCAAAAGGTTTGAAATTTTGATCGTGGGAGAGATCGTGATTTAAATCTCAAATTTGTTTTAATGGAATCGGTTTTAGTCCTTTATAGGCACTCCCGCCTCCATGTGCCAAACGATTTCAAATACACAATGCACATGTTGAGGAGGAGGATTTATCCAAAATCCAGATGAGTATTTAAACTCGCCACATTTTCTCCCATGTTTTCTAAACCTTATTAATCACTTGGGATCCAAAATCTCAAAGGGTTTGATATTTTTGATCGGGTGAGAATTTGTGATTTAATATGAAATTTGATAAAAGGTGATCATTTGATTCAATGTGTTGGCTCTCTCTAATATGTGCTAAACTCTTTTATATATTGATGCACATATTGAGGGGGAGCGAATGGTTTCTTAATGGCTTGTGTGATCGTAAATGTGCTTCAAAAGAACTCTTTCCTCTTTGTGATAAAATGATTTCAAATATCCTATGCACATATTGAGGGGGAGAATTTACCAAGAAAATCAAATGGCTTTTTCCACGGAAATTGTGATCAAGAATATATTTCAAAGAACTCTTGCCTCCATGTGCTAAACAATTTCAAGATCATATGCACATATTGAGGGGGAGCATTTCTAAATGATCAAAACTATTAAGGTACAAAATGCTTTGATCTCGTATCACAAGTACCTTGATTGATTTTCCAAATGATTTTCCAATTGGTTTCATGGAAGAATGAACTATACCAAAAGACCGACCAATTTACTTTATGCATGGTGTTATAAGGATGGTTAGGTTAGGTATTCGTTCCCACGATCCCGCCAGAGCCGGAGGGATCTACCCATGGACAATCCACTAGATAGTGTAGAGTCCTTAGGTATGATGAAAAAAGGAGAAAAGTGAGATATGGGAAGAGTGCGGACTGAGATAGAGCTAGTACCAGAATAAACCCAACAAGGTTCTAGTTATGAAGTCTCGGTAAGCACTGAAGGGGTTGAAGAATGAAAAAGAAATGAATGAAAAAGAAATAGCCCTACAATAATTCAACCTTAGGGCAGAAACCGGGTTCAATACAGATGCTACTGGTGTTTACTAAGGTAACACTGGTATTGAAGACAAGACGTCATGGACCCAAAGTGACGACCGCACCTAACTTCCCAAACTACTCAAGTTCCTCTTAAAAGGGCTTGTTTCATTCTCACGGGAACCGACATAATCTATCGACTTTCTCTTAGAGATTGTTGATATTGAAGAAGGAGACCCTCTCCCTAGTCTCCGCATAGGAACCAAATGTGCACAATTGAGTCTAGAGCCAAGAGATCATCCACAATATCTCATTAGGACACAAAAGTAATGAAGACTTGTTGTTTCACACAATGTGGAAAGTAAGTATATATTTAGAGTCCTACGCATTACCCTTGTGGTATTGCCAGAACATCCGAGTGATATGTTAAATATTCACGATGAAGATGGAAAGCCTTCTAGAGCCAACATCAAACAAGCTCTTGGTGGGTGACATGTGAGATCTTTTCTAAAGATCAAACTTGTGACAACTGGATAGAAACGATGGGGCGATTCACTCGTGAATCAACCTTGGTCCAGGAAATGAATTGACGAATACTTTTGGAAAAACCGTTTGGTGTGCAAATCTTCTTTTCCCTAGCACATCGAATGTGTATTCATATTTCAAACTCAAAAAGTATCTCTGATTGAAAAAAATGCTTTTGGAAAAACCGTTCAATGTGCAAATTTCTTCTTTTCTCTAGCACATCGAATGTGTACTCTTTTCAAATACAAAAAGTATTTTTGATTGAAAATTGATCTTTCTCATAAAACCTTCGTCGTATTGCAAAACTCTTTCTTTTAAGCAATACGCGATTGTTTTTCAAATAAATTTTTCATCAATTAGTGAATCTCAATTCGCTGGTTCACTCACTCCGTGTTGTCTTCTTTGAGACGTTCCGGTTTGAGAAGAGCTGCGAAACCCTCGTCAAGGAGATTCCTTGGAATTCTACCCGATCACAAAGATTTGTACCGATCAACGGGGAACCGTTGGTCGTGTACCTCAATTCAACGAAAGTGATCAAAGACACTTTCGTGTGTTTTATTGCTAACCGTTGTTTGCAGGTACATTTGGACGGTTGGATCGTAATTGAGTAGTCAATCCAAAGCCGCATGCTCACAAAGATCCTCACTTAATTGAAGAAATCATGACTTGTGCATATCTACGTAACCCGCTCGATATTTATATACTATGTTTCCACTACGCTACTGAAAATATCATGAGCCAGTAAAGCTTCCTCTACTCTGATGGAAAGATGTCATGATCCAGAAAGTATGAGCATGTCGGTCCAAAGTCACAACATCACATGAATGCAACACTACAAAGGCTGATCCAGAGATTTACTATGGCTGATGATCTCAAAGAAAGCTCGAAGATCATCAAAGATGTGGATCAGCTCAAAGACCTCCACTGAAAGTACAAAACAATCGGACAATGAAGAGTCACTACAAAAGCACAAAGATTGTGGACATTGAAGAATTGAAGTCTACGAGCTCAGAACTAAAGACATAGATAGAATGCTAGGATGCAAAATGTATTTCATGGGGTGACCTCCCTTAGGGGGAGATTGTTAGGAATTGGAAATTCCATGTTAAAGTGTCGGTCACCCCAATTATGGTCTAGCATATATTAGCTCGTAGACTTGTAGTTATTTACGTTATTTAGTAGTTTATTAGTTAGTTTGTAGCGTAGATTAGTTTAGTGTAACTCTGTGGAGGAAGGACGGTCTTACCCATCAGATACCGATCCATAAGCCGATAGAGGTCGTTATGTCTCAGAATTATAAATACCCCTTCCATCCATGGAAGGGGTGGTGCTTTCTAATCTAACCTTTCATAATTTGTAAACCAAGTCTCTAGCTAGAACACCCATCTCTCTAAAATGGCTATCATGTATTTCCATCATCCAAGACCACCCGAATTATCATAACACAATAATATTTATGATCCTACATTTTCTACGTGACAAACATCGTTAATGGTTAAGGATTTGTGAGAAATAGTACCTTTACCGATGATTTTGCTCTTGCTATTACCAAACACCACATTTCCTCCATTGAAGAATTCGTATATGGAAAACAAATCTTTATCACCGGTCATGTGCCTTGTACACCCGTTATCCTTGATCCATTCATCCGGATCTAGGTCGACCTTTAAGCACACCTAAGAAAACAATTAACTCAAAATTTTTGTCCCCATTTGTTCATGGATCCATTAGTGTTATACATTTAATTCATGTTAGGCATATATGAAAAAGGTGAGAAAGCATTTCATATATGGTGTAAAGTTTTGAAATGGAAAACCTTTTTGTACATTAGGATTCCATCCCATTTGATGGTGGTTACTTCTTGGATAAACATTATTTGGTCTTCTTATAAATGTGTTTGGTTTAGAAGACGATGGACCTTTGTTTTTCATACAACTTTGATTTTGTTTTAGTGGAGGTGGTTGTTGACATTTCTAACAGTAACATGGGTTGGTTTCTTCTTGTTAACAATAACAAAGTCGGTTCTAGATGATGTAGTTACATTATTTCTATTGTTTTCTGGTACAAACCCACGGATCCCTGGATTTGCACTAGACGGTTCCTTTTTCAAGTGATCCGTGGGATCCGTGACTACAGTAGCTTGTTTTTCAATTGCTTTAACGAATTGTGTTTCTTTAATCTCGCTAGTTGATGCATTATGTTCCTGAACACCTAAACCCTTTTGATTATTTCCCGTTTTAACACTATCAAGTATTATATCAAGAGTTTTAGTACTCATTCTAGCAATCTTGCTGTCAAGATTATCAACTAACGTTTGAAGTTGAACACAAAGCTCACATTCACCATCTACTTTCTTCCCTTTTTCTAAAAGTTTTAATTTATCTTTTAACTCGATGACTTCCTTTTCTAAACGTTCATTTTTGTTTTTCAAAATCTTATTTCTGTTAATTACTTTTAGACTAATTTTGTAAAGTTTATCATATTCACGATGTAATGATTCATCATCTAATGATGAGCTACTATAATAAATAGATTCGGGACAAACCTCGTTTGAGTCATTTGCCATGAGACAAATTTTTTCGTTCTCTTCCTCACTCATTCCCCATGAACCACTTACGAACGACTTTTGTTCGTCACGTTTGGGACACTCACCAATGAAGTGATTAGGGTCCCCACATTTAAAACATGTGCGTTCATCCATTGCTTTCTTGTCGTCTTTGCCTTTTCGGAACCCCTTCTTGTCGTCATATGGTTGCTTGAAATATATTTCTTTTCTTCTAAAGAACTTCTTGAAATCCCTTACCGCCATGGCATACTCTTCGTCATCACTTTCTGAAGAAGAGGTTTCTTTATCGCTTGAGACCTTCTTGGCTTTTAAGGCAAGAGATCTGTGCTTCAATTTCTTTTCTTTTGAGGCTTCGGAGTCTTTAGCGAGGACAAGCTCATAGACCTTTAGATTGCCGATGAGTTCCTCGAGAGTGAGGATTGACAAGTCTTTGGATTCTTCGATGGTCGTCACCTTTGATCTCCACTTAGATTGAAGCGCCCTTAGATATCTCCTGACATGATTACAACTAGAAAAAGACTTATCAAGTGCTTGTAATGAAGTGATGATAGTATTAAAGTTAGCAAAAGAATTATCTATACTATCCTCATCTGATATTGAAAATTGTTCATATTGTTGAACAAATAAATCTATTTTGTTATTTTTAACTTGTTGATTTCCTTGGTGAGTTAAAACTTAAGAATTCTAAATTTCTTTAGAGATTTAAAGCATAGAAATTCTTTCAAATTTCTTTTTGGGTAAAGCATTATATAAAACCATTTTTGCTTCACTATTTTTGGAAGGCTTTTTCTTTTGATCGTCGGTGAGGCGATCACGAGGGATGTTTATTTCATTGCCGGTTTTATCATCGTTTGTAGTGGCTTGAAAGTCACCTTCAACAATGATGTACCAAAGATCAATATCTTTTGACTTCACATAATTTTCAAATCTATTTTTTCAATAAATAAAACCATTTGTTTCAAGTAGTGGAGGTCGTTGCATAGATTGCCATTCTTTATAATTTTCAAAGCTCATTGTGATCGAAAAGTTTTTAAAATACAATTTACTTTAAAACTTTTGTAAACCTTGCTCTTGATGCCAATTGTGGAAAACTAGAAGGGGGGGGGGGGGGTTGAATAGTTTTGCCGATTTCAAGTTTAGTTTCAAAAACTTTAGATTCGATCTTATGTGAATTCGTATGGATGGATAGAAAGTGTAAAGCAATAAGTAAAGTAAATAATAAAAGCAAGTAAAGTAAAGGATAGAGAGTAGTGACACAAGTGATTTATAGTGGTTTGGCTATAAGGACACCTTCTTTGCCCTACTCCACTCCCCGAGTTCCCCACTCGAGAGTTCAAGCACTATGTCAACAAGCTCCTTCAACACGGCGGAGAAGCCTCACAACGTCGCTTACACTTTATCCAGTACAAAGCTAAATACCGAGTCCTTAACACGGCAGACCAAACCAACACAACTATTACACAACAACTATGTGAAATATGAAATACAAGATCTTGCTACAGAAATCTTATGGAGGAACAAATCAATTAAGGACCCCTTGCTTGGATGACTTTTAGTATCTCATGATCTCGCCTTTGAGAATGACATATATGAGAATCATAACAAAAGAAAGAAGAACTACTAGATAGATCAAGAGATCTGAGATTAGAAGAGAGAGATAATATATGAGAGAGTTTTTAAGAAGAGGGGTGAGTAACAATGAAGAAATGACTCACTATTTATAGGCAAAAATCTCTCATCAGAAGTTCGGTTCCCGGATCCCTCACTTTGGGGATCCGTCCAATGCAATCCAAGGGATCCGGCAAACTGGGTTGTACCAGTCCAGGTTTTGGGTTGCAAACCGGGTCATGGGTCATGGGTATGAGCCTTGGGTACCCAACAAGGAACAATGTATCTAGACATTGGGTCATGTGTCTTGGGTCATGTGTTATGGATTAGCTCCATGGGTATGGGTCATGGGTCTTGGATAATATCCATCATATTAAACTATTGCAACAAATGAATTAATACAACATTTTATGTAAATGACCAAATATATATATACTTTACAAAAATAACATGTATTCTTACAGTTTTACTTATAATAACTTTATATTTGTTATCAACAAAACACAAAGAGATCGCTAAATATGAATAAACGTTTTTACGGTTTATTTGTATTAACACGTACCATGATAAACTCAAAGGGACTTTTCTTTTTAAGTTTTCTTCAGTTAATGGTATGAACAGAGTGTTGAAGAATGGTCCATGGTTTATTTGACTCGTTCATATTATATTAAAGAAGTGGATGCCTAATACAAATTTGTTGAAAGAAGACTTGTGTTCGGTCTTTTTTGCAGCTTTTGTTGTTGCCGGAACTATGTGGTATGGTTCAGCGACTATCCCCATCCTCCGGTTTGGGTTAAATTACATGATATTCCCATTGTGGCCTTTATTGAAGATGGATTGAGTGTTATGACTAATAGATTTGGTAATCTAATTATGCTTGATTCTTACTCTAGTTTTATGTTCATGCAATCATGGGGGCGTTTGAATTATGCCCGTGCGCTGATTGATAGTAGAAGTTGATCGGGAGCTTAAGGATAACATGGTTATCACTATTTCGAATTTGGAGGGTGAGGGTGGTGTTCTTCATACGGTTAGGGTGGAATATGAATGGGAACCCCCTAGGTGTGGTATGTGTATGCTTGTTGGTCATGATGACATGACATGTCTGAAACGAGTTGTTGAACCTAGGAAGCAAAGTGGCAAGAATGATTGAGGTTTTCAACAAGCTCCTAATAGAGTTGTTTGTGGCATTAACATGGGTTTTAAGTTTCAGTTTAAGTCTTTAGAAAAGGTATATCAACCCGTTTCTAAAAAGAACGGTGCTAGTACAAGTTGTACAAAGAAGAATTCTGAAACGTCAAGACCCGAGGTAAGTTCTTTGAACCCGTTTGATGCACTTAATACGGTTGATAATGATGACGAGTTAGATGCAAATGGGGGAATCTCCAAAACGGTGAATAATGTGGCTAATACAAATGTGGCCTCAACTTCTCTTGGGACGAATAGGGAAGAGGATGGTTCGTACAGATGGAAAAATAAGGAAAGTGATATGGTTAAGAAGGAGAGCGAGAGCGACGTGAAGGAAGTTATAACGAAACCACAAGTTTTATGGCATCTAAGACCGGAGGTGGAATTGGGAATGAGAGCTTATATGAGCGTTGAAAAGATGATTATGATGGTGATCCATATGATGATGATGAGTGCGGAGATTTAACGGAAGATCAATTGACGCTTTTGATATAAGGCTTCATGGTAAATCTAGACATTATTATTTTTTTTATAGCAGATTCATAAATTTGATTTTTCATTCTTATAATAGGTTCGGTTTGAAACACAAATGGTGCGTTTGATTTTCGTTTATGTAACGGGTTGAGATGCAGGTTTAACTCAAGTCTTATATATTTATATGTTTTTTGGAATAATATATTTATTGGGTGTAAAAAGCTTTTACTTAAAAAATATTGACACTACTACACAAACGGCTTATTCCCTCGGTGAATTCCGTGAGAAGTCCTGTGTGAAGAGGCCGTTTCCCACAAATTTCACACGGATTTTTTCCGTTTGTAAAAACCTTGTGGCTAAATATTTTGCCACCAATTTTTTCACGGGGCGTTGACTATTTCCTACGGATATTATTGTGGGTAATCCGTGGGTTGATTTAGCCACTGATTTGTCACTAATAATGTGGTCGATAGTCCGTGGGAATAATTACCCACAGATTTCATACTTTCCGGCATGTATTTTCCAGTATCATTTTCCCGGCATGATTTTTCCAGTCGTGGGTTTGAGTGCTTTTCTAAATGTTGTTCTCCAGCAGTATTTTCATATTCTTTCAGCACTATTTTCATAATGTTTTAGAGGAAACTTTTAACAATGATTCAAAACATTTATTTTTTCAACCAAGAACAATAAATCCAAGAAAATGGAGAACACCATACGTAATATTAACCAGTCATACTTGAATACCAAACAATATAATCCTTTATTGCAGGAACAAATGAATACAACCTTTTCATAAACATATAAATTACTACCCTAACATCTAAAAGTTCCACAAAACTGAGATATACACACTTTCGGGTACACAAAACTTGGCTAAATTCATTGCGAATGGGTGGTAAGTTTTGTTGGTTGTGGTATAGATGTTGGAGCAGCAAGCGGTGCTATTAGTCTTTCCGGTGGTGACGAAGTCAAAACCCGTTGTTCATTCCACAAAACATAGAAATCAAGCTTTTTCCTAAAATCAAACAAAAGTTAGTAAAGAAAAAACAAATATATCAATTAACAACATAATTATATAGAATTGTAAACCTTAATAATTGAAATGACAGTCATGTTCTTCGTCACTTTTATAGAGATTAGGTGTTGCCTTTTTAGAGTAGATGAGTGTGATTAATGAAAAAACAAGGTTGTAGTGAAACATGATAACGAAAAGTTATATAGAAATGATTATGAAAAGGAAACGGGAGGGAACTCAAAATTTTGAAATCGAAATTTTAAACGGGTGGGAGGGATCTTTTAGAAGTCATTGATATTTGGTTTTTTGCATTGGAAACTAAACATTTGAAAACATTTTCATAATTATAGTTTAAGTATAACTTATAAATTAGTACTAATAAACATTGTAAGTACAAATTAATTATTAAATCAAAATACAATATTAAGGACGTGTGATTTTATTTCATGATAACTTAATATGGTTTTTTGCATTGGGTTTTCTTTTTCATTCGGCACTCCATATAATTTTTCATTCCATTTTAACATATACAACTTAGGTGGTGTTTGAAATTGATTTAATTGTCTTAATATAGTAAAAACTAAATTCAGAAAATCATATAAAAGTTGTTTGTTTATAACTTAATATAGATGTCTGAAAATAAAAAGTGATAAATTAAAAGGTCTCTACATTAAGTCATCTCTTATTTAAACATGACTTAATACAAAAATTAAACAAAACAAGCTCTTACTATCAATGACTAACGATGTATCTATGGTTAGTTCTCAAACTCGATACATCTTTACAAAGTAAAGTCATTCGGGCGCCAGAGTAGTCTTCCAGAGAACCCGGTTTCGGGTAGACCCCGACCTGTTCCAGAGGCATTAACGTCGCAGGAGGAACCAACTATGGACCGGTGCAATTTGCCACATAGGGGAGTGGTTTTCTGGCTTTCTAGCCTTGGTATCTCGCAACTTGCTTTTCGTCGTGTAGTCGTGGTGCCATTTAGAATGTTTAAAACTTTGAATGAAACTTCATATCCAAAACGCATGAACGATGAACATTCGAAACAACTAATCATTTTATGATTTTTCCTTTTCTTAGCACCCTACTCGAAGATACTCTAGAGCGGGAAACACTAGAGCTTACTATATGATGGTTTTTTACTCGTCCATAGTTCATTGAAACTATTTTCTTTTCCTTACAAGGGATTTTATCTAAAAGATATGTAGCCAGTAGAAACGCTTTACCCCACATGTCATGGCTTAAACCATGACTTTAACAAAGATGGCATTGTTTGAACGACTGCATCAAAGGTTACCAACTAATTTAGTGAAAGAGTGGTACAATCCGCTAGACTCCTTCACTTGTGTCGACTTCCAATATCCTTAGTCTTTGACTCAGGTCTAGGGATGTAAATGAACTGAACCTTCAGTAAATATTTAATGAACCGTTCGATAAAAAAGTTTGTTATAATTGGTTTACAAGATGCACACATAAAAGTTAATATGCATATAATGATTCATCTAGCACACGTCTACAAATACGTTGTACATAAGTGATGCGAGGGTGGCAAAGCAAGCTTTACAACCCCCTATACAATGTACCTAATCTTTTTAGTGTAGTATAGGTAATCATACATATACAACGGTTCATTTGTCACATGTTTCTGCAAATAAGTTATACATATAAACACATATGCTTGCGATATCACAAATAGCTATATTAGTAAGCAAACACGTACAATATGAAATCACAAACACCTAAAAACACATAGATAGTAATGTGGGAATGTGTAAATACATAGAAACACATAAACAATGTCTTTTGCGGGAAATTCGTGAGTAACTACCCACAAATTTCCTATAAATTTATCAAATTGGTGGGTAATTTGTAGGAAAGTACCGAAAGATTTCCCATGAGCATAATCATCTATTATGTTTTTGACCTTACTTGCACATTTACAAATGTACACATTCTTATATACATACATACAAAAGTGCAATGAAGGTTAAAATCAACTTACAATACATATGTAAAATTGTTATTAGATATATTCATAAAATCATATGTCTACACAACATGTTACTCATATATACATATACACTTGTGACACACAAACAAATAGCTAAATAAATACGAAGACACATTAATTGAAAGTTGGAAAGTAATAAACAATTTTAAGACATAGATTGTATTATGAGAATGTGTAATTATAAAGAAACATAAAAATATCATTTATTGTGGCTAATGAGTGGGTAATTATCCACAGATTTCAAACACAATAGTTAAATCATATTTTATTAGATAAGACCGTGTGAAATCCGAGGGTGATATAGCTACAGATTTTCCACTGACTTATGACTGTCGCTAATATGTGTGAAATTTGCGACAAATTTCCCACAGAAGTCCGATCAATACAATTAGTGTGAATATTGTCGTTGATCTGTAGAAAAATTGCGACTGATTTCTCAAGAAAATTTGATCAACAAATTGGTGTGTAAATTTTGAGAAATTCGTGGGAAATTTACGACTGGTTTCCCACGGAAATTTGGTCTACAATTTGGTGTGTAAATTGTGGGCAATCTGTGAGAAATTTCTCACAGATTATTTTCAGTGGGTACAGTTTGTGGGAAAACCCATTTTGTGTAGTAGTGTGACAAGAGTTGAATTAAGCTCATGAACTCGTACAATTTTTAGGTAATAGAAGTAAGCTCGGTCGTGAAACAAAACACCTAGTTAATGACTAATCAAGTTAAGAACTATGCGAGATTATATCACATAAGTGATAAGCCCCAAATTTGACGGTATCTTACATATTGTTGCACTATTCAAAGATCTTTTTGCTACCTAGCGGGCTGCAACGGCTTTAATAATTTTCTTAAGATGCTCTATTCTTAAATGCTACGCTTGATGATTTTATAAACAAATGGAATATTTGATCAGTTTAATGACTATTTAGATGTATGCGTGACACGTTTATACCTATTCATACCTGCATTCATATGTATGTGGCGAAAAGAAATATCACATAGAATATAAAAGCACGTGATTGTTGTTATTTTAACCTAAGTTTTTATGTCACAGGGTTTTGATTATAAGTTTAAGCATGTATAGTCAAATAAATACGTATATGCTTTTTAGATTGAGTAGATCAATCATTAAAAAGTTCATTTTAGAGTAAGTTTAAATTAAATATCATATGATGATCGGAAATCAAAACAATATCTATATAACTCTTGGATTATTATTATATAGGTTTAAGAAATTTTGTCAAACTGCTTGTACGTGACATTTTGTTGTATTTTTCTTTACTCGAGCTCTTTGTTTGAGTCTTACTGTAATAAAATTTCGGTCGTTTAAAAAGAAAATCGGAATATAATTCTCTAAATCTTCTGCAACTATTTGATGAAACTCAAAATGAAAATTTGGATCAGTACACCCTAGTTCTTGAACATCCATTAGACCATTAAGGTAAAAATCCATTACAAAACAACATAAATAAAATGTTATTATCAGAAAACTTGACTCTTTGCATGCTCGTTAACATGTTAGTCATTCCACATTGTAAAAACACTTGGGCTTGATTCTTGAACCGATGAATCACCAGACCAGCCAGCATAGTTCTCGGTTGGCAAATTGTCGTAATCGACCTTAACCATAGAAAGTTCTTCAGGTGTACTGCCAGACTGTCCAAGAAAATTACCCATATACCCTCCACCGCTATAGCTTCCACTTGAGGTACCACCATTGTTAGTACCATCCATCACAGAAGAGGAAGATCCACCCATGTTCATTAAACCATGAAGCAAAACCGGATTGTTTTGGAGATAGCTATTGTAAAATTGAGGTGTTTGACTTGATGAATGTTGAGAACTATGCATGTTATAAGGGTGATGGTGATGAGCTTGAAGGTAATTTTGATGAAAGTGAGGGTCTTGTGTAGAATAATGAGAAATTTCAGGATTTTGTAAAGTTAGCAATGGTTGTGCTGATTGTGTCTCAAATGATTGTTGTAAAAGAGGGTATGCTTGTAACACGCTACCCGCTGTGGCCGTGTTTCCAAATGGAAAACCGGAGCCAAGAGCAAGCATCTCTTCACGTTTCCTGGATGATTCAATTGCTTGAGCCTCTTTTAAGCGTTTAGCAGCTCCTCCACCGATGGGGAGTGTGTTACTCTCAAGTATACTCTTCACATCGTAACGGTTCATGTCAAAATTTGTAACAGCGCTCAAACCTCTAAATTTTATGGCTGCTATGTCGTATGCTTCAGCAGCTTCTTCCTCAGTGCCTGCATGAATTCTCTAGTTAAATAAACTCTTGAAGCATATGCATCATATATGAGAAGTAACATATATAAATTAAAAACACAAATTATAAATGGCATACTTAGTAATGTATAGATTATGAAAGATATCAAATCTTGAAGCTAGCGTATTTTAGATGAGTAACATAAATACAAGAAATGATAAGGGCATACTTTATAAATCAAGAAAGAATTAAATGCAAAAAACAATAAGCGTATAAATGGGGGACAAAATTCCAAAAACTTAATTATGTTTTTTTTGGAATTAAAAGCTAGTGTTTATTGGTAATCCACATGGCAAGCTATACATTTTGTAGGTGCATTAACATTCATAGGTTTTTGAGGAGAATTTAAGAAAATATTTGACCACAATATTTAATGATTACATAAATATTTAAACATGTACATACTGAAAGTTCCTAAGTACAGATCTTTGTTGCCTGCAACTCTTCCTATTCTTGCTTGCCATCTTCCATGCTGGTGATGCCTGGTCATGTAGATAAAAATTTGTATGAGAGGGATTATGATGTCGAGGCAACGAGAGAAAAGCTAGATCAAGATTAGGGTTTTTGGTACCTCGTTACACCTCGATACATTGATGCACCACGAGAAAATCCACTACTCTTCCTGTGATTCAAATCGAGATTATTTGATTAGTAACACAATTAAACCTACTATAAAAATGCCGGTTATCAATGTTTCGCATAAAAAAACTTCAAAAGTGGACACTAACCTTCTAATAGATGCTACAAATTCCTGTCTAGTCATATTCTTCATGTCCTCAAGTTCCTTTTCATAGTTAGTAATCTGTAAGAAACAAGAGCCATGATAAATTAGTTTCTTTACTTGCTTAAGGAAGAACACATACAATTTTGTGTGGGTACAGTAAATCAAATAGTATAAGATCATCGTTTGAAACATATGCATATACCGGAAAATTGGTGGTTGTAGAAGTTCCCCAATACTTTAAAGCAGCCATATCATATGCCCTAGCTGCCTTCTCTTCTTTGTCATATCCACCTAGTCCACAAATAAACCAAGCCTTAACAACATAATCAAAAGACTGATGGAAGGAAATGAGAACACTACAATAGATATAAGAAAACTCACCTAGATAAACTGCATCATCAAAACCGAACAATTGTACAAACAAAAGAACAAATAACGAAGTTAGTAACAGTTGAATATCAATAGAGCAAGAGGTAAGAAAGTACATGAAGATACAAGACTTGTGCCAAAAAAAATCTGGACTATGGGTTCAATTCATGTCAAGAACCCTTAAATGCGAGTATTTTTGCCACAAAATTAAGCATACCTTGACGCCCTTT
Source organism: Chrysanthemum makinoi (assembly GCA_910596185.1). Lineage (NCBI taxonomy): Eukaryota > Viridiplantae > Streptophyta > Magnoliopsida > Asterales > Asteraceae > Chrysanthemum > Chrysanthemum makinoi. The sequence goes on from OU343224.1 coordinate 341,317,503, forward strand.
TCGTGATTGTCCTTCTCTTCTACAACTATTGTCCCATAAATGAGCTTCATATCTTCCTGTCCATCTATGCCTGTATTTTGGTCATTTGAAAACAAATATCTTGATCAGATTGACCTAAATTTCATTGCTTTTCTAATGAAGATTTTTGAAACTCTATGTGAAAAATATTGGATAAACTTTACAAACGACCCAGGAAATGTAATTTACAATAGCATGAATATAACTGTTAAAGAGCACGTACCTAGTTACACCACGATAGATCGAAGTTCTTTGACCAAATGTATCTAAAGTTCTTCTAGGGTTAGCTTCAACAATGCTAGTAGTACTATTAGTATTATCAGTGCTACTGTTTTCAGGGGTGCTGGTTTCACACGTGGAACGCTTTCCGCTACCCATAGACAACGTAAGGGACTGCAAAGTGCTTGCATTCTCGGGCAGTTCGTAGCTCGTAGGTGTGGCAGACAAAGTGTTTTGAACTTGTGGCAACAGGTTGTTGTTTGTGAATAGATAATCTGTGTCATTACCTTGTATATCATTATACGCCACAAGATCTGAAGAATTTTCCGACTTGCTCACACCCAAAAAATCAGCAACTTTAGGGACTTGATCATTACTGCTTTGTGCACCAATCATGTTCCATTCTGCACCATTTTTAGCACACGCTTATTATATACAAAAGAAAAGAAATACTAGGTATTTAACATCGTAACCTATGAAAATGTTAGAACATAAATATAGCAAGAAAAGCTAAAAACTGTGAATTTCTTGTTATGTTTGTGGATTTCTGAGAAATTGCAAAACATGTGATGTGTATCCGTTTAGCGATGCATTTTTTTTACTAGTTTGATGTTCACACCATATGAATAGTTCTTACATGACCTTGACTAAATAAACATAAACAAAAAAGAGTAGTAAATCTACCTTGGTTATTAGGGAAAGGAGTGTCCATGTTATCATGAACCACACCTAAATTAAAATTGTGTGATTGAGCGGTATGAAGATGAGGTGGTAAAGATGAGTGAGTTGGAGATAAAGGAAATGAAAGCCAGTTATTTGAATTCATGGTTTCTTCTTTGAACTTATGAAGATAGCTACTATATTATAAACTCCTGCATAAATTGTTTAAACAAGCTGTTAGAAACCACAAAAACAAGTGCAAACTGTAGATGAATGAATGAAGTTGGCAGCACATATAGAAGAAGGTTTGAGATATATTTTTCTTTGAGGCAAATACTTACATAAACAGCTAAGAAGTGAAGAAACTGATTACCTTTGAGATAACTTGATGGAATTTGAGTGTGAAGAAGATGGTGATTTTAAGAGGGAGGGAGAGAAGAGGAAAAGAAAGATTAATTAGAAAGATGCAAAGTATTTAATAAATACTCTTTACCTTTCTATTCTCTCTCTTTTGATTCTTAGAAGCCCTTTTACAGTGTTCATATTTAGTAGTCTGACTGACCCCGCATCTTGCACACAAATGTTTTATATTATAATGTTGAATAGTTAATTAAGTAATAAATTCTAGTATGCGATTTCATATGTGTAGTATAGATAAACGGCACACGAGCCACGAGTACCTTTGTTAAGAAAAACGTTCATGCTAAGAAAGATTAATAAGAATTAGTAAAACATACAACAAGAACGTAACAATAGTATATTTGTTATCTCTCATTTTTGTATTTGTATCCTCTAGTGTTTTGCTAATTTACGATAATACGAGTATATATTTGCCGTTAAAAAAAATCAACAATATAATGCTGAATTGTTCAGTCGGTAATGTGATCAATCTATACACGTAAAATCTCATTTGGTTAGATTGATCTATGATCCAAAGAACGCACTAAAATCTCGTTGTAATCTCTTTAGGCTCTGGTTTCTATGACATGCACCAACAATTTACACCAATTTAAATGATGTAAGAAAAATGTTAACATGTTTCAAATATAAACAAAACAAAAAAAATTCATCTCTAGTGTGTTGAACATTCAAGTTAAATTTATACATTAATTTGTTTCAATAAGTTAGTTTTTATATGCCAAAATAAATAGTGGTTCAGGACATTCAAGTTCATTGCGAGATAAGTCTTTTGAAAGAGGATTTGTCTTGTGTTTCGGTTTGGGTGAAGTTCCATGATGTTCCTTTGGTTGCTTATATTTCGGATGGGCTGAGCTTGATCGCTTTCAAGATTGGTACTCTTATGCCTTCTTGACATGTATACTAATAAGATGTATTTGGAATCATGAGGGAGGAGTATCTACACCTCTTCATCTGCAAAAAATCCTAGATGTGAAAACACAGAAATAACGGGCTGAGCTTTGAATAGGAAAAAGAGTGGATCTACAGGGTTCCAAAGGAATTGGCTTATTCGAAAAAGGCCTTGTTCTTTGAAAGATTTATCTCGTGTCTGGTACTGCACGGTTCCACTCTGCAAGAACTCCGAATCATTCTCCTGAAGCTCATCCTCTTCATCATAAATGATACGCTTGTTAATGCGTCAAATGAGTTTCGTGATACTCTAGTGTTGGTTGTTCCTAAACTAAAAGGAAGTGGATATACAAAAGAAATTATCCATATTGAATACGAATGGGAACCCTCTCGATGTAATACATGTTTGTTATATGGTCACCTTTTTTATGAGTGTCCTAAAGCTACATCAAAACGTGTAGTTAATGCGGTTAATAAAGGCAAAGGTCCAGTTTTGGAGCTACTAAGGAGGTGTCGAATGATGGGTTTACTACTGGAAAGCGAAAGGGTCCCACTATAAGCGGATTTTTGGGGTTTGTAAGACCAAAAAAATGGAGTATCGACCGGTTGCTCCTAAGAATACAAAGGCTTCTCCTCCTAAAGACTATACTAAGAGGCGTCTACGTCTAAACAACCAAATAAGGATGCTAAAGTGGTTAACACATCTAATGCTTTTGATGTTCTTAGTGATTTGGATGAGGATCCTAATTTTCATGTAGAACCTAGTGCTAACATTTCTTCAAGCAACGTGAATGCTACTACTATTATTGTTGATTGAGGACATGTTAGTAAAGATTCGGATTTTGGTAATGGAATTGAGAACATTGATAAACAAGCAAGTGCAACTATTGATTTATTTGGCAGTCCAAGTACTACATCTCTCGTTGAAAAGATTAATACGCTAGAAAGTCAAATAATTAAGGGGAAGCTTGTGCTTCTGCATGATGATGGAAAGCCGATTCCTATGCAAAAAGAGGCTAATGTAGGACACGTGAGAAACAATGAAAGCATCCCTAGCTCATCCAATGTTGTTCCTTCTTTTATTTCAAATAACACACTTGACATGGTTAATGGTGGAAAAAAGATAGGTAATTTGTTTTCTAAGGTTGAAAATTTGGTTATTTCGGATAGTGATAGTGATGATGATGAAGTTCTTGATGATTACAATGAAACTACTAGCTAGATGGCATTTGAAGGTGCTAAAATTAATAGTGGAGTGGGTATGAAGAGCTTATATGAGTAATGTAAGGAGGACACCTATGATCAAGACCCTTATGATGATGATACATTTGATGACTATGGTTTGACCAGTGCCCAAACGAAGTATGCTAACGCATATGCCATTAATCTTCGTGGTCAAATTAGATAGGTGTTTGTTTTATTTTGCATAAGTATGACTATCATTTCTTATACTAGTTTAGGTCTTAAGCACTCAGAGGCGCGTTTGGTTTGTCGTTTTGGGCTGAGGTGTAGGACTCCCCCCCCCCTCGCGTTGTACTTAATTATTTTTTTTAGTAACAATATTTTACCGGGGGTAATCCTTTTATAAAAAAAAAATAAAATAAAATAAAATAAAAATAAATAGTGGTATCCCGAATTTGATAAATTGAATTAGCTTATACCCTAGACTTATAAGGGTGAAGAATAGCATCTCGAACTTGGCATGAAATTGCTGCTACCTTATACTAAATTAACTCAACAATTGATTATTTTACTGTGCTCAATATCAATTTAGTAAAATCTATTATAACATAAATGATTTATAGTTAAAATTTGGCTAATTAAATGTACTTTTTCCTAAAGTTTAATAACTTTTCACTTTTTAAAAATAAATATATTTGACATATTATATAAAATATAGAATATTAAGTTATTTTAAAAATATTTTTTACGTACTACTTTTAATATATCTTCATAATATATAAGTAAATGTTTGTTTTAAATAATTTTTATATCTACTTATAATCGATTATGTATTTAAGAGTTTTTTAAGTTTCAATTTAATATACGCATATAAAGAAGTAAACAATTTAATAGTTATGCTATCAAAACTATTTGAAACACATTTAATTATATAATTAGATACATATTAATAAAAGTAGTGCAGTAAATTCATTTATTATAAGGTAATATTTCAAAAATATTTATATTCTCAATAAATAAATATAATATTTTATTTTATTAATTAAAAGAAAATTCAAAGTAACTAAATTTTATGAAAAAAGTATATTTAGTTATATTAAAGTTAACTACAAACCTATATATATTTAAATAGGCTTTACAAAATTAATTTTTTAGCATAGAAAATAAATTTATTATTTAGTTAATTTAGTATATGGTAGTACTAATTCCTATTTGACAAGTTCAGGTACTATTTTGAATATCAAAAGATCAATTCTAGTCATTTATTTATTTTATTAATATAATAAATTCACTTTCACCTTTTTCTTTTAAAAAGTAATATCTCTTAAGCCGTTATTCGTTAAACGAAAAATATTACACCATTATAACGCACATTTAATTATATTTCTATAGACGTGCCCCTTGATATACTTTCGAGAAACATTTTTTTCCTTCACTTTTTCATTCTTTTTCGTCTATTTTTTTCGTTGCTGAAACTTGCATGAGAAATCACATGTGATTCAACACTCATATGAATATTCAAATATTTAAACATGTAGCAAGATGAACATAACATTTTTTTTTTACAAAATTTTAAAAGTTTCTTTATTTTTAATATGGTAACTAGATTTTATTATTATTATTTTTTTTATATTTAAGGGTAAAGGGTTTCACCCGGTGAATATATAACTTTTCAACTATATATAGCACATTATATTTTAAAGAGTAAATTACACCGTTCGTCCTTGTGGTTTGCGTTGACCGCAGGGTTTCGTCCTTTGACCAAAAAAGTTGCACCGTTCGTCCTTAAGTGTGAAACGTTATGCGTCGTTCGTCCTTCCCTCTAACGGCGCCCACTAACGGTCGTTAAGTCTTGTTAACCTGAGGGTATAATTGTCATTTCAACACCATAAGGACGAACGGTGCAAGGACGAACGGTGTAGTTTACATTTTTTTTTACCTAATTTACTCTATCTACTATATTATCATTCACCTAATTTTTTTTCTCTCTCATCATCTCTTTCTTTCTCTCTCTATTGCTTCTACATTTTTACAACCAAGATCCAGTATCTACCAGAAACATCACTAATAATCTTATCATCTTATCTTTAACAATATCCTATCTTTGACCAAGATCCTATCTTTAACAACCAAAATCACATGTATCTTAGTTTTCATCTACCTAAAAACATAGCTAATAATCCTATCATTATCTTTATCTTTTCTAGCCGTTGTACTGTCTCCCTCTTTCTTTACGCAGCGCACCCACACCCTCTTTCATCAAATTAGATCCAAAGTTGGCTCCTCAAATGGAAAACCACTTTATCAGCACTCCTAAATGGGATGAAATACATCCTAAGGTTTACCATTGGTGCCAAGCGTGGCTTAGGGAGATGTGAAGAAAGCCCAAAGTAGGAAGAATCATGTCTTGAAGGTTCAAAAGAGTCACCATCATCCTCCCGTTCTAATTCCTATAAAAGAGTCACCATCTCCTTTTGTTCTTGAGAAAACTTTGTTCTGAATCTTTTTCTTCCATGAACCTTGGCTCTTTGGAGTTCTTGGTGGGTCAGGTGGCTGTGCTTAGTGATAAAAGAAGGTGTCCACCATATGCAATGTTTGTAGGTTGTGGTTGTGGTGATGGTGGTGATAAAGGTGATGGTGAAGTTGATGGTGAAGCTACGTGTGGTCGGTTGAAGTCTAGAAAATGAGGTGGTCTAGTGGTGGTGTTTATAGTGGTCGTGGTGGTGGTGGGTTCACGGCGGTGGGATTACTGGTGGCGGCCACAAAATATTTATGTTGCCTTGCGGCGTCTTGTGGCGGCGTGGTGGTTATATGGTGGTTGTGGGTGTATTTTTTTGGTTTGGGTAGCACGAGGTTGTACCCACTTTTCATCTTTATTCACCTTTTTATTTCATAATTACAAAACATTTAAGTATAGATCCGGAAATCGAGGAAAAAAAAGATCTAATAGTGCGTTGAGTTTTGTGTTTGTGTGTGAGAGAGAGAGAACTAGTAGATTGGGGTAGTGGATGTTGTTTGCAAGTGAGTGCAGAAACATGGGTGAAGAAGATGGTGGTGGTGGTTGTGGGTAGTGGTTATAGGTTAGAAATTTTTTGTTGTTGAAGAAGATGGTGGTGGTGGTTGTGGGTTTATGATGGGTAAAAAAAGAAGATCTAATAGTGCTACAATTATCTTTTAGGAGATTAAAAGTAGTTGATTTTGCTATTCTTGTTCACGATGATAAAAAGGATGCTAAATTATGTGTTTGGATTTTGTTGTTGATGTTGTTAAAAAAAGATGGTGGTGATGGTGTTTTGAATTGTGGGTTTGAATGTGATATTTGGTTTTGAATCAGGTGTTTTGATTTGATTTAATTTGATTTTTTATGTGTTTTAAAAATAAAATGGTGGTGATGGATGGTGATAAAGATGAATAAAGGAGATGGTGGTGGGTGGTTATTCTTGGAGTAAGTAGATACATAATGAGGGTATTTTGGTCTTTTCTCCTAAAGTTGGGTGACTTAACGAGGCGTTAGTTACTGCCGTTAGAGGGAAGGACGAACGACGCATAACGTTTCACACTTAAGGACGAACGGTGCAACTTTTTTGGTCAAAGGACGAAACCCTGCGGTCAACGCAAACCACAAGGACGAACGGTGTAATTTACTCTATTTTAAATTGTATATTAGTAGCAGTTAATTCGTCAAAGTTGGATAAAACGCATAAAATCATATGTGATTTTTATCACACGTGATCTCCATCACATGTAATTATAAAAGTCTCATATATGAACTAATATAATAATCTGTAATTCAAATACAATGTGTGATTTTCATTACAAAATAATGAGGAATTTTTTTTATTTATACACAAATACTTATGCCAGTTTTAGTATAGTTGTTTAGTGTTCGAACTAAATCACATGTGATATGCTATCAATGAGGCATCTAAACAACCATGCAAGGTTGCTGAAGTGATTAACACGACTAATGCTTTTAACTCCCGTGGTGATTTGGATGAGGATCATGTTGTAAGTAAACATGCAAGTGTTACCATTGATGCATTTGACATTCCAAAGAATACACCTATTGTTGAAAAGATTAATAAGCTTGAAAGTCAAATTATTGAGGGGAAGCTTGTGCTTCTTGGTGATGATGAGAAGCCGCTTCCTATGCAAAGGAGGCTAATCGTAAACCTGTTATGGTTAATGAGAGTAAAAAGGTAGTTAATCCGTTTTCTAAGGTTGGGATTGTGGTTCTTTCGGATAGTGATAGTGATGATAAAGTTGAATATGCTTATAATGAGACTTCTCATTTTATGGCGAGTGGAGGTTCGTATAATGCTAGTTTGCATGAGGATGAAGATTTTGATCTATATGACACTTATGACCTTCAATGTTTAAATCCAGAACAACTTGTGTTTTTTGACTCAATGGATATAAATCTTCGTGGTCAGAAATGAACGTTAGTTTTATTCTTATGTTTTTATAGTTGTTGATCATAAGATTGGTTTGTCTTTCTTATGTTAGTTTAGGTCTTAAGCATTGTATGTGTGTTAGGTTTGCCTTTTTGGGCTGAGGTGTGGGATTCACCCACACCCGTTGTTCTGTAATTATTTTTTTGGAGTAATAATATTTTACCGGGGGTAACCTTTTTACAAAAAAAAAGAAAAAAAAAATCACATGTGATATGTCATACAAATTTGAATATTGAAAAAAAAAACATGAGAAAAACGAAACAAATAATAATTCGTCGAAAATATATGAAAGTGCACGTCTATTGAAAGGTATAAATTGTTCGGCGCGACGTTATACTTTATTTTGTCTCACGATTAAAGGTTCATGAGATATTTAATTTATAAAAAATAAGTGTAATTGTTTTGTTAATTAAAATATTATTTAATTTCCCTCTTTCTTTCTTAAGAAAAATAAACAGATGAGATTCATCTTTTAATATACGGGAAAGTTTATGAATGTAAATGATCTCTACTTTAACTATTATTATTGTTTTTGAAGTTTAAACTTTAACATTTTTGTAAGATTATCTTAAATGATGAGTAGAATTAACTAAAACAGTTTGAATTTTTAACCCTGTTAACAAATATAACAAATAGCTTGATTTAATCTTACGATTTCAACTTTGCAAAACAAAAATAGTCTCAAGTGAGGTGTGTCTCTTGACAGCCTTGATTCTGTAAGTGTCGAATCATGTGAAATGTAGTTTAGGTGCTAACAATTTCGTGCTCAAGAGTTTCTACTTGTTCATCTCTATGAATTCAACCTTCATTATTTTTTACTGAACAAACAAACTTATGTGTAATGTTTTCACAAAGACACAAAATCTTAACCTAAAGTTTGTAAAGACATAGCTAGAGTTGTTGAACTCTAAAAAAGATAAGATATTTATTGTAAAATATCTATTTCTATAGAAATAAAGTCATCATAAATTGTTTAAGAGATCTTTTCTACCTCTCTCACACTCGATCTATTCTAATCCAACTTGAAGTGTATTGGAACTCACTAAACACCTCGTACTTGTAAAAACTTGACACCCCAAAGTCCAGCATTCCCACACTATCTAAATCATCTTATTGGACTATATATATGTGTGTTTGTGCATAAAAGATTATTAATTAGTTGTTTAAATCTTATAATTCCTTAAGTAATCAAATCTATACTCAAAACTAACAAGTTGTTTAAAATTATAAGGAGGATGTTGATCCCCGTGCGAAGCTGCAGGTGTTCTAAATTTAAGAATATTTATGATCATGTAGCACAAGTTATTGAGTAAAACTTACGAAATTTAGTTTAAGTAAATAAAATATACTCGTAATAAGTATAGAAAATTCAGATTTGTTTTATGGATTGGAATTAAGTTAAAAATAATTAAGAGATGAGAGAGAGATATTGTGGAAACCAAGTAGAAATCTGTTGACCAAGTAATTGGGAAATGCACTCGTCAAAAAAGTAAATTGTGAAACAACAAAAAATAATAACTTTGTTGGGTTACAGTAATTAGTTGCTAGTAATATGAATATAAAATGGTTGGAAAAGGTGGCGAGAGACGTGGGTCCTTGCCTCCTTGTTTTGGAGCACTTCAGTCAACTCTCTAATTTTTTAATTACTATTATAATGTTTTAAAGAAGTATTTCTGACAAAATTCACATTTCTCTACAACCAACTTTGACAGTAAACGTGTGCTTATATTCATTAAAAATGTCACGAAGCAGTACATAAATTGCCTTTAACCCTTTAATTATTCATCTTTTTTAGTTTTATTACCTTTACAGATTCTCTGTGTTTCTTACTTTATGCATGAATAATGCCAAATTATAAAACCTGACTGTATGCAAAAACGAGGGAAAGCAATGTATTTGTGACATAGAAGAGTACGGACTGACTAGTTTGGCCATTCTTTAAATAAATGTTAGATAGCCGGCAACGCTAATCGGCGCATCATGACTTCATAGGATGATCAATTGATCGATTACCGGAACTTGTTGATGGTTAAAGGTTTGGCTTATAATGTACGACGGCCTCAATGACTATTGCATTGTTGTTGAACACATTACGTTCTTTGGGGGTTTCTACTAACGTTTATAAAGTACGACGACCTCAATGACTATTGCATTGTTGTTGAACACTATTGCATTGGTGTCGTTTCAGATAGGTTTTAGTTCAAATTTCCATTGCATGCTTGTTTTATTGGAATGGAGTGTAGATTTATATATGTATGGTAGTCATGAGATTGTGAAGAAGAAACTGTGTTTCAATTAACTTATTTGTTGCGTTAGGTTATCGAAGCACGGTTTTGGTTGTATGTAGTTGGGATGTCATACATTGTTTTATTATGATCAAGCATGATCATTAGTTTACTAAATAATATGACTAGTACGTATTTCAGAAGAAAAAAGCAATAGCCATGAGTGGTGTGAATTTAGGTTTGTCTTTGATCAAAGTGATCATGTTTTATGGGCATGATTTGTTTAATTATTTAAGTAGGAACCTATATGTTGAAGTAACAAATAAACATCGGCTACTTGATCCCGTATAGTGGAGTTTGATCTTCAAATGTTTTAGGCAATCTTCTTGTTGGGCAATGCAACTCTGAACATGATATAGGCTAATCAAAGATAGCCTAGGAGACTTAGCTCATTGATCAAACCTAAATATGGCGTGTGTTCTCTAAAGCTTATAAAACAGCATATATTACTATATTTCAAGTAATTAATTTATATCAACACTCTTAAAATAATACCATTTGTGTGATAATAATTTATTTTTAATGAAATTTCTTATAACAAATGATCTTGAGTAGAATCAGGATCAATTGGTCTTGTAATCCCCTTAATGTTGTAATATCTTTGTAAAATTAATAGTTTCTTGCTATTTTAATAAAATCCTATTGGCTTTCAAAATATGCAACATCAAATTCTTATGCTCAAGCTAGTATATTTACAACATAAAAACTCGAATTGCAATAATGTTTACACGCAAATACAATGGTCAATCGGCTTGTGGTTTTGTGTTGGTTCTTTTACCCAATTTACATGCATGAAAAAAAGAAAAGAAAAAACAGTTTTATCTAAACCAAATTCATGAAATGGATTTGAAATGCATTTCATACTATAATGCTCAAAGTGGTGCCATCAACAAAGAGTCATCAAACTAACGAAGATGTTCCATTTTAGACATGGGTGTTATGTGATCTCAAAGGCGTTGAATGGGTGTTTTCTAACCTTTTTTTGAAGCGCTTGTGTGGTAATTGGGTGCAACCTTGAAGTTGTCCTTGTGTATTTTAGAGTGGTATTTAAGAGCATGTCGACTAAAATTGAACTTTCAAAGCTCGATGAACCTTTTGTTGTGTTGTTTTTTGTAGTGAATAACAAATAGAAAGGTTGCCTAGCAAGATACTAGGAGCACAAAGAAAGATTCATTAGAAATAGATGTGCTAATACATTGTACGGCTACTTCATTGGCAAAAGGTTGGTGTTCCTCGTGGTTCTACACTTTTCTCGTACTATGTGGGCTAAGTATGGTATCCAACGTATCATGACGAACTCGCAAGGTTTCTTTTTCTTTAAATTCGTAGCGAAAGAGAACATGGAGGTTATACTTCTCAATGGTCTGTGGATGATTGGAACGGTTATGATACTTCTCAAAACTTGGCCGACTAGTGTGTGCTGATCAAAAGATGATTTGAGAATGATTCCGGATTGGGTTAAATTGCTTGATGTCCATATGGCCGCGTATACTGGTGATGGTATAAGTATGATTGCATCGAAATTGGGTACGCCCATGCTTCTTGACACATATACGAACACTATGTGTGAGGAATCATGGGGGAGGAATAGATATGCTCGTGCACTTATTAAGTTAAATGATGAAAATGATTTCAAAGATCGCCTGGTAGTTGTTATCCCTTTGTTAGACGAACTTGTTTACACTCGAATGACTATTAGAGTCGAATACGAGTAGACACCTCCGAGATATGATTCATGTAAGATATATGGCCACACATATATGCAATGCTTGAAGACGGCTATTGTTTCAAAACCGATCGTTGCATTGAAGGGGGGTCAAAGAGATGGGTTTACCGAATTTAGATGTAAAGGACCTAATCCTAGGAAATTTGGTGGTGTATCATTAAACATGAAGTTTACTTACCGTCATGAAGCAATGACGAACAAGGTTTCTTCACCTAAGGATAAATCAAATGAGGCTTCTACATCTAGAAAACCAAATAAGGATGAAAACTTGGTTAAAACATCAAACTCGTTTGATGTTCTTGGTGATTTGGACGTTCGGCAAAAGGTAAATGAGGAACCTTGTAAAAACTTGTATAACATGCCTACTGTTGCTTCTCCTGTGGGCGTGGACAATTGATCTAACCAAGCTATCCAATTTTTTTTGGGTAAAAGGTCAAAGACCCGGTAAATATATTACTCCAAAAAACGTTTAAGTACAAAGGATATGGGTGAATCCAATATCTCAGCCCCGTTACATAGGCGAAAAGCTTACATAACAAGATACTTCCTATTCTCTACATAAGGAAATAAACCACTACTCAAAATATAACATTAGACTCCTATGGAGATAAAATTACTTCCTACCAAGGCCTTGAAGCTTGATACCATACGTGTCATAATAGGCATCCAAATTTCCTTGAAGATCGTAAACCTGATCCGCATAGTTATCATAATCATAGTCATCTTCGCGATCATGACCACCACCAAATAGATTACTCGTCTCATCAAAGGTGTTCACAACATCCTCATCATCACTAACAGAATCCACAATCTCTCCCACCTTAGTGAATGGGTTAACCCTCTTAGTAAAAGAAGTAGCCGGGAAATCCTTATTATAACCATGATAATCAACCTTTTTAATAGGATTACTATTATCATCAACAAGAGTAGCTTTCCCATCAATAAGAAGCCTTTCAAATTCCCCAATTTTTCAACAATAGGGGTAGGACCAACCGCGTTAGCTACCATTGACTCACCTCAAGCGGATCTTGTGATACATTTGCCTCGAGACCCAACCTCCTTTGCTTCCATTGTATTACCGTAACCCTCTATATCGGTAGGATTGCCACATTCATCGAATCGATCGTATTTAGTGCAGCAAAGGATTAGGTGTAGCAATCTTCGTCCCACTGCACTAGCCACATCAGTGGCTGTCTTCTTCGCACTATCCACCTTCATGGGTTCAGGAGGAGGCGCTTTAGGCTGATACCTAAATTTATGACCCACTTTAGTAAAACCTCCCTTACCTGAAACACTTGGACCACCATTCCTACCCTTATTCTTGTTAGTGACAGTTTGATAACCATCATTAACAGTCTGTTTAGGCTGAGTAGGACCAAGCTATACAATTTGAATGAGCCTTTCCAGACATGCATGAAATATAGTTGAAAAAATTGAGCTAGATATTTTTGATAATCAAGCTCTTTAGTGGCCGATTGAGGGAGAAAGACATTTAGTTTTATAATTTCCATAAGACACAAAGTTGTTTTCACAATGGTATCAAAGCACGCCACATTGACTAGCTGGTAAGGACACCCAATACAAGAATTGAATATGTGGTTGCTAAGATCTTTCACCAACTTTGGCCCAAGTTTTGGGTTGCTACTTAACAGAAACAAAAGAGGCTTGTTTCCGTTTCACTGTCTTTATCATGACAGGGCATCTTATAGAATTTTGGCTTGCAATTCCGTTTCACTATCTTTATCGGAACAAGGTTTGTTTTGACCTTAAGCCACTTCGTAAAGACTTGCTAGCCGAAGAAATCAAGACAGTATTTTCCTTTTGTTGGCTTTCACATATGAATTGCAAGCTACGTGATATTAGATCCTAAAACTATTTGTAACAACTATGTGTAAAATATTTTCTTGGTCCGAGCTTCTTGCTAGATTTTTCTAACAAAACTCCGTCGTTCAAAAAAAAACTTAGGCTTTATGGTGATGTTTTAGTTAGGGTTTCATTATTATAACATTCGCAATCCACCACAATATAATGCCAAATACAGAAAAAGAAATATCCTAGCTATTTGTAAACATAGACCGGTCATATTTATGGACTTAGCAACACTAATTTTATGTGTATGTGCGCTTATTTTATCTTTGTTTTATTGTGCGAATGAGCTAAGTCTCGTACACAACACAAATGATACAAGGCTCATCTTTAAAATTTTACATTTTAACTAAGTACAAATTCTGAAGTCAAACATTAGGTCTTGACCGACATTAATTTCTGCATATGTTGAAATAGTAATAAAAAAATAAAACAAAAAGGAAAATAAAAGATTGTCAAAAGAATTTACTTTGACTGATCAAACCAGTAAGTGGAAGACAGAAGGCAGCAAATTAAAAAATTAAATTAAATTAAGAGGCTAAGTAGCTAGCTAGTTTAAATTGGATCAATTTGAATCGAATTCTTTTGAGTCCGTTTTGATTTTTGCAGACTATCTATTTTAGCGTACTGATAGATACACGTCAATCTTCGAACACTGCGAAAAATTAGTTTCTCTTATAAGTTTATGAGTACTGATAGATACACGTAAATCATCTAACACTGCGGGGAAATGAATATTGCTCTTATAAGTCTACCCGCATGGGTAACGAGTGAAGCATGGTAAGGCCCTCTCACTCACGAGTGAGCCTCGATGTGGGCATGGTGTGTGAAGCGTGACATAGGCCAAAATCAACTCACAATGGTGAGCTTCTCATCACTTGGTAACTGTGCAATGTTTATATTATTTATTTGGTTTGTGAGTGTGTGTAAAGTATTTTGTGAAGTATATTTGTATAAAGTAAGTATTTTATTGAAATGTGAGGGTAGTGTGACCAATGTGGGTGAAAAGTGAGAGGGGGTGAGGGAGATAAATGAAGAGAGAAAGCTTAGATTGTTAATACAAACAAGCCGTAAAAACGTTTATTTATATTTTACGATATTCTAATGTTTTGTCGTTAACAAACGTAAAATCATTTTAACGAAACAAATAAAATACGTAAATGGTTTCAGTCAATAGTTTTCTAACACACTTACGTTTTCACATAAAACACTAAAACAAGTATAAGTGATTTTATGATTTAGTAATACATATGTACAACAACTGGTGTTTACATATTGGACAAATATATGCATAACTAGTATGTGTTATAAATGGGTAAAAACTACAACCCATGGTATTGACCCATACCCATTTGACTAGATGCATTGCATCTATTAGGTACATTGTATCTAATGAAATACCCATGGATCAACCCATAACCCATGACCCATGACCCATAACCAAAATACCCATGGGCAAAAGGGAGCATCCCACGGATCCCTAACATTACACTAGACGGATCCCTTAAGGGTGGGATCCGTGGAACAATAGACATTTTCTCTCTATAAATAGTGAGCCATTTCTTCATTGTTTCCTACCCCTTCTTCACATACTTTCTCTTTAAGTATGAACACACGTCACACTTTCGTAGGTTGGAGTGTAGTAAGAACGCTAATGGTGTGGATCTTTCTGTCCCTATGAAAGTGGTTGAAGAGGTGAACACTAGGTTTGAGAATACTTTGTATGGGTATTTCCTTGGTCAACGCCTTGCTTTTCCTGTTGTTGATTACTTTGTACGCAATGCGTGGGCTAAGTTTGGTATACAAAAGGTAATGATGAATGCAAAGGGTTCTTCTTCTTTAAGTTCAATTCGAAGAAAGGTGTTGATGATGTGCTTGAAAACGGTCCTTGGTTGATTAGAAATGTTCCTATTATTCTTAAACCATGGACATTGAACACCAACTTACTTAAAGAGGATTTGACCAACATCCCGGTGTGGGTTAAATTCCATGATGTTCCTCTTGCTATGTTTTCTGATGATGGCCTTAGTCTCCTTGCCACATTGATAGGCACACCTAAAAGGTTTGATGCTTTTACTAGCCAAATGTGCAAGGACTCGTGGGGCCGTAGTAGTTTTGCTAGATGCATGATTGAAGTGAAGTCGGATGAGGTGCTTAGGGACAACCTTACTGTTGAGATACCGTTACTTGATGGGTCGGGTTCGACTATTGAGAAGATACAGGTTGAATACGAGTGGAAACTACCTCATTGTGAAAAATGTAAGATTTTTGGTCATACTCTTATTGAATGTCCTAAAGTTGTTGAACCTCCTGCTCAGCCTATTAAGCGTGTTAATGATGGTTTCAAGACGGTTATTAATAAGAAGAAGGGAAAGCAAGGTGGTTCTACTATTCCGGGTCATGGAGGGTTTATTAAACCTGTTGTGGGTAAGCAGTTTCAATATCAACCCAAAAAGACTCCTCCTGAACCTAAGAAAGTGGAAGTCACTAAGAAGAATGCTTCTGATGTGGCTAGTTCGAGTGGAACTAAGATCTCTACATCTAATCAGTTTGATGCTCTTAATATGGAATATACGGATGCTTGTGGTACTCCTTCTAATGACACAAACAAGGATGTGGATTCTGGTCGTACAATGGAAGTTAATGAAGATGAGTCTACTAAGACAGGTACTGTATCACAAGAACCCCTTGTGAGTGATTTGAAAGAGATGGAGTCGGGTGCGACTCCTAAAACTAGTGATTCTTGTATTCCGCCCGCCTTTTCTACTAAGAGAGTTGACCCTTTTTCTAAAGTAGGAGATATCGTGGTGTCTGATTCTGAAGATGAGGTGGTTGCTAACCCATTTGATGAGTCTGTTAATCTATTCGGTGGTGGCCAAGAGTTTGAAGATGAGTATGATGACTATGAATACGATGACTATGCGGCGGGTTTACGATCTTCCGGGGAATTTGGATGCTTTTAATGCCATGTATGGCACCAAGCTTCAAGGACCTAGGAAGTAATTTTGTTCGTTATGTCCTATGTTATTATTTGAGTAGTGGTTTGTTTTCTTGTTTAGAAAATAGGTAGTATCTTGTTATGTAAGCTTTATGCCTATGTAACGGGCTGAGATATGGGATTTCACTCATATCCATTGTACTTAAACGTTTTTTGGTAAATATATTTACCAGGGTGCAGGATTACTCCCCTTTACCCAAAAAAAAAATAATTTCTCTTTAAGTTAAAACTCTCTAACCCCATATCCAAGTGATCTATGTATGTAGTTTTGTTTTTGTGTGATCCTCTAGGTTCCTCTTAAAGGCGAGATCACCACCTTTGAAGTCAAGCAAGCTCAAGTCCATGAGTTGACATGCTTCCTCATCATCAAGACTACTGAAGTTATCTTGTTGATGGTTCTTTTTCTTTCTCCTAAGAAGTGTAGTGTTGAAGACATTAGTGAAAGATGTCTCAAGTGTCAAGAAGAAGATATTAGTGAAGGGTGTCGATCGTCCGTATTGTAAGCACATGTGAAGGGTGCTTAGAAGTCAAGACTAGAGGCATTAGTGAAGGGTGCCTAGAAGTCAAGTCACAAGACATTAGTGAAGGGTATCTTGAAGATCGAGTCAAAGGCATTAGTGAAAGGTGCCTAAGGTGTACATTCGATATGGTGTCATTCGATGTACAAAATAGATTAGTATTGGGTCAAAGGATATTGTTATCCTTGTTGATATTATTATATGGAGTAGATCTCCTTTGGAGTTAGGTGATTGGTGTAGTATTGGGTAGTAGTTCCTCGATTGTAATGGAACTCGGTATCTAGCCTAGTACCGGATAAAGGGTAGGCGACGTTGTGATAGGATTGGTTCTCCTTTGTGAAAAGGACCCGGTATCTAGCCTTGTACCGGATAAAGTGTAGGCAACATTGTGAAGGTTTCTCCACCATAAGGAGTCGGTGTTGTGTAGTGATTACGAACTATCGAGTAGGTGACTCAGGGAGTGGAGTAGGGCAAGGAAGGTGTCTTTGTAGCCGAACCACTATAAATACTCGCGTTGTGGTTTTGTGCTTCTTACTCTTTATCTTTTCATTACATATTTATATTTCTATATGTTTGCTTATCAACATCCAACACACAACCAAATAGATTGACATAAGTCGATCTAAATAGCTTAAAATGATTTTTAACTGGTAAAACTATTCACCCCGTTCTAGTTTTCCACATAGATGACTCTAATGTAGAAGGTGAGTGAGGGTATTTTCGGTGACTGAAAAGGTAGTCTAAGTTTATGAATGATTGACCTACATGTTTTCAGAAAATACACTTTCTCTGACTTTAAATTATTGTCACCTTTCTTATTTGATTTTTTTTGGGTAAAGGGTTTCACCGGTAAAGTTGTTGTTACTCTAAAAACATTTAAGTACAACGAATGTGGGTGAATCCCACATCTCAGCCTAAAACTAGGCGAAAACAAACGCATCAACTGTGCTCCAAACTTAAACTATCATCAGAAAGACCTGCCACACTTATGAGACCTATTACAAATGCTATCTAAGTTGTTAACGAAGACTAATGTCAAAGGAATCAAGAACTGCATTTGAGCATCAATCAAACAAGGATCAACATCATCATCATCATCATACTGGTCTTCATGATCATAAATTTCCTTCTATTGTTTGTACAAGCTTTTATTTCCCATTTCATTGCCACTTTTATAAGCTTTATTAACCTTAGAGCTCGTAGAAGTCATAAAACTGGCAGTTTTATTGTAAACCTCGACCACTTCACCATCACTATCCTCATTAACCGGATCATCAATCGTTTTAGAAGCAACAATAGAAGAACTAGGAAGCGGTGGCTAGGTTTTAACGGCTTCTCATCATCACCCACTAGCACAAACTTTTCATCAAGCATCTGACTTTCTAACTCATTAATTCTTGCAACTAAAAGTGTAGTACTTGAATTACCAGATGCCGAACCAACCACATCTTTCACAATTTCTTACCTGAATTTGATGACACTTCATTTGATCCAAGCTCATCATCTTATTTGATATGTTCAACAATAATTGTTTGCTTTT
Source organism: Chrysanthemum makinoi (assembly GCA_910596185.1). Lineage (NCBI taxonomy): Eukaryota > Viridiplantae > Streptophyta > Magnoliopsida > Asterales > Asteraceae > Chrysanthemum > Chrysanthemum makinoi. The sequence continues at coordinate 341,336,277 of OU343224.1, forward strand.
ACTTAAACCAATCGCTAAAATAATACAAATAAAATTTGACTGGTTGAATAATGTGATGTTCTCACTTTTTTTTTAAAAAAATTGTGTGAATCTTGTTGAACAATAATTTGGCACATAAAAAATATTAAATAATATATCTTTTTCTATTTCTCAACATTCGTATTTTGCATTTGTCGTCTACATCATTACTCTACGGGTGTGTTTGGTAAAAGTAGCGATGAAGATGGTACTGTGAATAGGCTGTGAGAAATAGCTACAGCTCATCGCTCACAACTTCTTAAAAAAGAATTGGAAAAATCAAAATGTTTATTGCTCACCGTTCATCGCTCCAAAAATCTCCACACCACTCCGTGCTAAACATACCCTACATGTTAAGAAAATTTTGACAAATATATATATATATATTTTTCTAAACTTTTTTGAAAGTGTAGATGTAGGTGGAAGTATCAGCTAAGAAACACCGACAAATTGTAGGAGAAACTGAAGAACAAAATGGGAGTTAAAAATAAAAAAGTAAAAAAAGCAGCAGCATATATAGAAGCATAAGAAGAATAAAAATTAAAAATAGAAAGAAAGAAAAACATATTTGTGTGAAACTGACTAAATATTCAACTGCTGTACGTGGACTGTCAGTGAGTCAGGGATGAAGATTCTTTTTTGTATAGTACGTGTTTCTTTGGGGAAAGGTGGTGGTGGGGATTTACCACCGGCCATTAATTAGAACTTCTAACTTGATAAAATCAATCAATGTTACTCGCATTTTTAATTTAAGGTTCAGAAAATGAACTATATCTAGGTATAGACATACATGTGTGTGTATAGAGATCGACATTTCAGGATATGCGGCAACATTCGTTGGAATGTGACTGCTCCATGCATATCATATGTTCCATGATTTTGGAAATTATAAATTTGATTCTTTAAAAACAACATTATATTATAAACAACAAGAAGTTGTTGGGCAAACGAGCTTACAAGCAGATTTTGGATCACTAATGCAATCTATCCGGTGTGTAAGAGGCTTATGACTTCTTCAGTTAATATATCTTGCCTCGGCGGCATGGTGAAGCCAGAAAATTTTGCTCGAGGGGGTACACTTTGATAAATTTTAGAAACTACGCTATAAATTGGTTCTTAGGAAGAGCAAATAACAAAAAAAAAAAAAAAAAAAAAACAAATATTTTCGAAAATTTACAATACAAAATTTTTCGCCAGAGGGGCACTTGCCCCTTGTGCCCCTTGTATCTCCGCCTCAGCGGTGTAAATTACAGCAGATATTGTTCCGTATCTCCAAATCTATTGTGTTTCATATTTGAGTTTTTAGTTCAACTTTTGTCACTTGGTTTTCAAGACTTTAGTATATAAGAATAGGTCTAAATCTTTCAAATGATTCGATTATAGATTGGTGTTGTTCTCCTAGATTTGTTGCTTAAAATTGTAGGATGTTAATTTGTTTTTAGTGATTCTAGAGTGTGTATATATAACTTAGCTTTACGTCCTTTAGACTATATGTATTCACATTACTTTTTCACTCCACTCTAACATCATTATCAACATAGTGTAATAATAAAACAAGCAACTTCTCCATTTAAACATACCTCATTTATACACAAAATATATCCATAAAAAACCAAAGTCACATCTCTCACACACACTAACTTCTCGAGTCGGCGGTCTATCCACCGAGTTCTCCCATTTCATCACCAACGACACGCCTGTGATGGAGGGGTTTTATAAGTCGACACGTAGGGGGCTTGAACGCGTGGGTTGTATACCTATTACACCCGGCCTTGCTTCATGAAGTTAGTTTATACAGGTCCGACACTAAGTTAAATTACTCAATACGCACAATCTAAAGCTAATTAAATCCAGGTGATGTTTAAAATCGATTTTCGAAACATTATTATAACGTTAAAGTTGTTTCTTAGGCTCTTCCTTTGAGCCTCCTTTAATAAAATTTGATTTAAAAAAAAATACTTATCTGTACTAAAAAATCACAAGATAAGAAGCAACAATAAACAAATCCTTTTTTTTGTTCAAAAAAAAAAAAAAAAATAAAAATAAACAAATCCTTCCAAAAGAACAAACTAGAATTTAGATTTTATTTTTTGGCGAAAGCATCTAAATTTAACGATCCAAATTAACTTGCACTTGAAGCTTGTTTTAAGGATCTAAAATTATTCAAGAACAAACAAGTATAGGGAAATATTTTTGTTGTTGTAAAATTAGCAAGATAAAATTACGGATGGCTTAATGGTAGTTTAAGGTTGGCAACAAAGGGCATTTTAGGAAGAAAATAACACGAGAATCCAGAGGTAAAGTTTGATAGTTTTCCAAGAGGAAGGTGGTGGGTGGTGGAAGGGAACGCTGGGAAGAGCTCGTGTCGCCTCGAAGATAGACAAAGTGCATATTTATATACCAAAATTTATTTAGTTTTTATGTATTAAAAAAAACATAAACATTGAAAAATGTAGGTTTTAGGGTTAGGGTTTGGTTTGTTTTGTTGGAAGTTATTGAAGAAATGCATAGGGTTCATTCAATTCACATACTCCCCGTACCAATGAAAAGCATGCTTGCAACTTTGCAAATTTACGAGATATGTCGGGATCTAAAACTAATTCACTATATTTTATGTTATTTTGTATCCACTAAATCTCAAAGTGGCTAATAGTCCTATGCTGTAAATTAGGCACCATATTCATCCGTTAACTTAGAACAACATTATTTGATCCATATAGACTCGTGCTAATGCTATCTTGCTGAAGAGTTAGGAGTTTTTAATGAAAATTATTTTTCATAGTGTGTAAAAGAAGGAACGAATGACACGTATGTTCCATGAACAATCTAAAGAAAGTTCAAAAATATGTAAATTCTCACAACAATAAGAAAACCAAAATTATCAACATTTCTTTGTTGATCACGTTTTCGTGTGTTCCTCTTCATAAAAAATAAACGCAATAATTATTTTTCAGCGGGGGCAAAGTGCTATTAAGATGAAAGGTGGTTTGGGAGACAGTGGGAGAGCGTATGTATGATGGTGTTCGATCGAAACCGAGCACCCTTGATGGTTTCGAGTTGGAAAAGCCGAGGGGAAGAGCATATAAGTGGTGAATCACCTACCCAGTAGTCCTCCCAAAATCGTGAAGAGATTCCTTTTCCGATAATTTTCTTAAAAACCATAGGCAAGTTGATTCCTAGATTATGAAGATCGTCTTTGAGTTTGATATTTTGATACCACGTGCCTGTTTTAAGAGGCGATGGGTCGGAAACATCCAGACCTCCACTTGGCCCATGGATAGATCATATGGCCAATAAACCTTGGTTTGAGATCTTCAAACTACCAATGTCAAGACTGAAAGGATTTATGTGTGCAAACAATACAACAAGCTTTCACAACTTAATTTCACGGAAATGTCGAAGGGTCACACCGATGCACACTAGTCAATATGAGCAAGCGGAAATAAGAAACGAATATAAAAAAAGAAATGCAAATGAAAATCCAAAGAATATTCTCGTTTGGGGGTTAAACGGGTAATACCCGAAAGTTAATATTTATCAAGAGATAAATATTAAAGGGTAATTAATGATAAGAAGCAAAACAAAAAACCCCTAAGGGTTGTTTGATTCTCTTTCGACCGACCCAAGGGGAGGAAGGGTGTTTGTTTCCTAAACAAACACCAATACATGTTTTACAAGTATCTAGATCCTTTTTAAGTGCCCTATAAATACAAAGGGACTTAGAGCGATCCTAATAACTCACACACTAACCCTAAATCTCCCTTCTACTCTCTTCGACACACCATCGACAATCCAAATGGTTCCAAACCCATTGAACCAATCAGACAACATCCCAAGTTGACCCGAAGTCGATCTTGGGTTTACCCGGTGTTTCGTATCTCGCCTAACTTGCTTAGGTTCGATCCATGTTCTACTTGTGTAGTATCAGTGGATATGTGATGCAACCTGAAGTTAGGTTTTCTCCCGAAAACCCTAACTTGGTCAATCGTCAAGGAAGGCGAACTCATGCATCAGATCCATTTAGGGGCTTACGCAAGCAGGATAACAAGTAAGTCTTCTATAAACACCCTTATTACGTGTTTAGGATTAGGATATGTCAATGATTAGGTTAAGATTAAATTGGTCAGGGTTTTCTGGTAGCATGGCCATGCTATCTGTTTTATTCCGTTGTGCATGTTTTATTGGCCATGCGGGTGACATCAGAACCCTACAGTGGTATCATAGCTACCTAATTATATATAACCTAATTATGATTCTTAGTAATTGCTATTATTTTCTAAAAAATGATTATGAAGGTGCCTTGGTCAATTTATGCTTTTTATGGTTTACGCGATTTGGATGATGACAAGGTTTTATTACCCTTGTAATTAATTGTGATTTATGTTGTTTTATCAAGATCAAAATACTTGAGTCTTTTGACCTTTTAGGGTGTTAATTTAATGATTTCATTTATACCGTAATTTTCTCCTGTGATAAAACACACATAAATTACTAATTAATGTTGTCAAAATTACAAGAACAAAGTTGGTTAGAAGGTCTTAGAACACATAAAGTTTAAATCTTTAGGTTTTCTTAAACCCTAAAGTTGTCAGCTTTATGAGGATACAAAGGTATCCGGGACAAAAACCTGAAGAATAACCTAATTAGGACAAATTACAAAGTGAAAACCCTAATTTACCAAAAACCCTAATTATTATTTCTCAGATTTTGTTTTACCATGGATGATTTAATATTTTAGGTGTTTTTGAAAAAGTGAAAAATTTACTAAAAATATACTAAAACTATATTTGAAAACCTGAAGTTACCAAATCAAATCATGTGATAAATAATATAGCTTTAAAAGCAAATAAGATGGTCTAAGATTTTTCTAAACCCTAGAAGAGTTGTTTTAACTAAATCCTAGCCAAATGGGATTAAGAAAAACGATATGCATGAATCCTGGTGACCAAGACAAGTGGTTTCTATAAACTGATGAAAGATTTAGTTTTAACCAAATTTAGAGTACAAGATTCCGAATTATGGAAACTAGGGTTTTGTGTTAAATCCATAACCAGGGTTATTTTAGGAAAAGTGAATTTATTAAAAAGCAATAATAAATTTTTATAAAACCATACACGGGTGACTTAGGGTTTCTTGTTACCTAAGTCACACACTTTTAAAATTTTAAACTGTAAAACCTTAAATAGGGTTTGTAAATTTTAAAAGATAAAATTTTCCTAAACGGATAATAGATAGCAATAAAGTAAGAGTCGTCATTCATGAAGAATGACAGGTTGCAGTAGAGTGCAACAACACAAGTGAAACTCGTGGTTTGCATGTACTATCAGGATGGGCTGCATGTGCACATGTAGTATATCATGACAAACCATAGCTTAAGTATTTTCACTTGTAATTTTTATTTAATAACATTTTCCTGCTTTATATTAATCATGCATGACACGAGTCCAAGCCATAGAACACAATATAAACTGCGTGGTTGTGATGTAGAAGTAAAATTTGTATTTTCAATATTTGGGTTTAAGAGGGGCCTGCATGCTAGTATCTATTCCCTCTTATAATTTAATTGTAAGTAGGCTAGAATTGATTAAATATAAACCAAGAAGAATGTGACACAAGGAAGACCGGAAAGTGAATGACTGACGAAAAACGGATGGAGCGGAGATCCAGTGTAACACCCCAACCCGACAAGGGTAGAAGTGTCACATTCTGGTGTCATATCAGAACATACAAATAAAATATTTACAAACGGAAACCTTAAAAATGAAGTTTCAAATCATATAAACAATTGTCTGACGAGGAAAATACAATATCCAAAATGAAAGAAATCTAAAAACAAAACTCTTCAAAGTAAGTCCATAAGTACTATGGTACTAGGGTTGGTCCACTAAGATACTCTAACTCTCAGCCCATCGAAGCCCGTCTTCAAACCTAAAACACGCGCAGGAAAAGAAATGCGGTGAGCTTACAAAGCCCGAATGATATAAGAAACGAAAATTAAACAAAATAGAAACACGAAATAAAACAAAGAAACGAATAACGAAGTCACAACGGAATGAGATCAATGAATCATTGAGGATTTTTCGGAAACACAATCATACAGGAATCCGGAAGAAACACATAACAAATAAAAACGAACACATAGCATATTGATGACACAGACGGAAACACATCAAATAACCAAGCACATAATAAATCAGCAAATAGAGTGCATATAAGCCAAACGAAAAGTCTAAAGGCTAACGGAAAACAATTTCTAGAAAGTAAACATGGCATTCATACAAGTCAATTAATCTACATTTACCACACTTAATCCAATATTGTAGCAGCGGAAATAGCAGTCAAATCAGGGCAGTCACACATGCAAATAGAAAACATAGTAGGAAAACTATAACTAAATAAGCAAAAGACATAGTATAGCAATTAGCAAATTATCAAAACAGATATCATAATTAAACCATTTCCCAGATCAAACCTTAATATAAGCAAGGTCTAAACATTGAAGATCAATCATAAGCGCATGATAACTAACGGATAGGCAAAGTTTACAAAATTAATTGAACAATCATACATACTAAACTTTCAGGATACTCAACTTCACACTAGCACATTCATCTCACAGATCAACGAATTCACGTAACGATAAACTAACATAACATCAGATGATAACATGCGAATCATATTTAAACATATTAATCATATCCTAGCACAGTAGGCGGTAGTCACTTAAACATACAAAAGCATAACCACATATAATAACATATAATAAGCCTAGCACATAATTACAAACACTTGAACATACCGAAACAAAATCGAATACCTAATACGAAATAATGAGATAAAGATTTTGTTAACTACCACGAGCCCGAACATATCATATCGTAAATATCTTCCTTATTCGAGGGTAACCTCATAACCAATTGGAGTAGCTAGCTCCCCGAATTTTGTGAAGACGCGTATTGCACACGACATCATTCACCAGAAACATATCGGATAACAGATCAGATCTAGGATGCATCCATACGCCACGCATGATAGTGGCCATACAATATATAGCGAGCTCATAATCGATACGAAAGGGGCGTGGCGAACATCACTCTCTGCCCTAGAGTCATGTCGAGGTGCATCATCGACACGGACATGGAACCCCCATGACTAGTGAAATATTTGGCTCGGGTGTCAAACTAACTTAAGTCAAACAGATTGTCATAAATGACACAGATCATAATCAAACACAAAGTTCAACAGATAACATATCAGATAATACATATCATAAGGTTCGAAGTCGAAGTTAATGTCGTAGTCACATATCATACTTTTATAATCAGACTTTCATAACCAAATGTTCACAATTCAGAAGTTCATAATCAAATATAGCAAGGTTCAACAAATGTGCATATCAAAGTCTTTCTAACATAACGTTCAAATCGGATATTGCATGATTCAATAAAACAAGTGTTTCAAACAAGCAACAGATCAAACAATCAGAAAGGGTTCATAGCAATGGCATAGGAAACCCTAATAATTAAAATAGAAAAGCTAACGAAAGAAAACGTCATAAGAAACCTTCTTGAAAAGGTCGAATATCGTACCTTAGCAACGTAATGAAAACAAACGGAAAAGTAACACCAGAAAGCAACGTCGTATCTTCGTCAACGAATCTACACGAATTGATATCATATATTACTTATATACTCATTTTATAAGCTTCTTATGCATGTATAAGTGTTTTACTTATTGATATAATCTTTTTATCTTTCATTTTCTTAACTTCATATCTGGACTAGAATTTAGCGATTTTTATAAAATACTTACTTAGCTCAAATAAAATCAAGGAAATTCCCATAGGTTCCCATATGAGTTAAAAGACTCTCCAAAAATTGGGGGGTTCTAATTCCAAGTAAAATGTCCTATAGAAAATCACAAGACCAGACCTGTCCAGAAAGTGAGCAGAAAATACACCTTAAAAGTTTACAATTATTAGACATGTTTAGACACCTTGGAAAAATTCCCAAAACTCCCAGAAATTCATTTATATCCTAAATGTCACTCCTGTAAAAGGAGAGATCCTACTAACTTATGGTTTGAAAATGAAAAATCAAACAATCCAACTAAATTTCAGACCCGTTTTCTCAGCTTTGACACTTGATCTTGTAAAATTAAAAAATACGACTTAGACAACTCCAAATTCGACCAAACCACTTGGAAAACTTAACTAAGACATAAAATAAACTTTTCCCACAAAAACCCAGATTATTGCACTTATAAAATTAGATCTATAACACACACAAATTCGACATATGATGCTGTCCAGTTTTAGGGTTAATTAAAATCAATATAAGCACATGTTTAACCTACCCAAACGCACCCATGACCCGTGAAAGCCATATGACCTGTTTTAATAGTATCTTAACATGCCCTTACTCACCCAAGTCGATTCAAAACAGCCCCCACTCCTAATTTTTCGAAATGAAACAACCCCTAATGCCCTAACTTGATTTAGTTAGGTTTAGCATAGATTAATTCTTGATCACATGTGTCAATTAGGAAAAAAAAAACAAGATGTTGTGGTACCTTATCATAATCGAACAAAGAATTAAAAGATGATTTACCCACCAAATTTAAACCCTAATCCACGACCAGCCTCTTATCATCCACTTCCTAGCTTTGTTTTTGAACCCACACGATCACAACATCACTTGAGATCACCTGCGAGTTTCTTGAACCTTGAAAACGAATGGAATGGAGGAATTTTTCATGGTTGCCGTCCCTTTTGGTGTTAGGGAGGTTAGGGTTTTTGAGAGTCACGAAAAAAATGAGGGGGAAGGTTATACGGTTTAGTATTTAGTCGAACAAAGGAAAAGAAAACATGGGCCAAATCCAATTTAAAAATTAGAAACTAGATGGGCTTTTACATTAAACTTTATATGTGTTTTGTAATTTATGAATTTTTCGGTTCATGTAATATATAAACGTGTAATATGTATAGACGTAAAGTGTCAGAAGATTTTATTTATTTTTGTACATTAGGTTTGACAATCTTTTACAAGTTAGGTTAAATTTTACATTTAATGAGCTTGACGAATTTTTACATATTTTACAAATATTAAATAGAGGGAAAAATAGTCATTTAACGCGGTTACGATTTTTAGGGCTTTACATCCAGTGGGAGCACGGAGAAATGCACGACCTCCAAAAGAAAGGAGCATATGACGGGATATGCTGAGAAGACGTGGAGTCCGAAGACGCCTTATTGCCTTGTGTCATGCTGACCCTTAGGATAGACCTAAGTTTATTCCAAAGTGGCTCTCAAATCAACAGTAGATAATGACTTGGATGTATCAAAGTGTCTTATCAGTGTCTATATGGATGTTAATGGGTGGATAATACGTCAACCGGTATTATACATGGACATAAAATCTGGGCATCTCTACTTAAATTGAGATAAAGTGGAGTACTTAAGCACCATGTCTCCGACAGCGAGATTGCGTAATAAAAAGGGTAAAGTCTATGAATTAAGCTGAACCTAACTAAAAATGCTTGATATGGGTAAGCTAAGTTTAAATACCTTTTATGACAAACTGATTTGTTTTTCAAAACCTAAACAAATCGTGGTATGAATTCATGCATAGTTCATACGTAAAATGAGTTTTTGATCTGGAAAAACCATGTTAATACTGCATACAAAAAGAAAAGACGAGTCTGGAAAAGTCTTGCCCTATGTGTAATCTTAACTGATGCACCGTCCATATGCCTGTCCACTCTCTTAGCTAAGACCCTGCAGATAGATGATGCCCTAGCACGGTATCTATAGGTACATGGCAGACGCAGGAGAGGTAGCTCTAGTATTCACTAGTCATATGCCCTAGGAATGATCAATGAATTGCAAAGTCACTGGCGCTTATGCTAGAGTCTAATGGAATTCTGCCATAGCGGACCCAATGTTGCATGATGAGACTAAGTACACCCAAATGGTGATGGAGTCTCAACCCTAGGAGTTGTCTCACGGAGGCAATCGGTGTGGTAAAACACCTACCTAAAAATTTTTACAAGGTAGGTTACACCTTAGCGTGGTACCTTGTAATGACCTTTTCCAGATTTTATTGTAATGTGTAAAACGATAGTTTATAGTAGCCATTACTATAAAAGATTGAATTCAATAAAGTTATCTTCATTAAACTTGATGAGGTGTAATTTTATACGTTTTTAAGGGTCATTTAGCCTCTAAATCCGTACATATTCGATCAATTATTACCCTAAATTGTTTCTATTTGAGTTTTAGGTATTTGGGAAACGAATGAGGGAAAATGGATCGTTTTTGGCTCAATTGCACAAGAAAACGAAGAAAACGACAAAGTCTAGAAAAAGGGCAGGAAAAGGTGTTGGGACGGCGTCACAAACACAAGGTGACACCATCACTTGAAGATTAACGAAGATGATCCTGTTATATATTTTCCAAGTGACGCTTCAGGCGATGGAGACGACCTTGAGCTGACGGTGTCATGACCAAGAAACTCAAGAGCGATGGCGTCACATTCCATAAGGCGACGCCGTCACAATAAGGCGGCTACAGTCATCGAAACCCTAATGACAGCAAGCTGACGACATCAAAACTTGCAAGTGACGTTGTCACAATTGTATTCCTATATATATTTTCGTATATTTTTCATTGTAAAGGAGTGAAGTTGTGAGAACTTGGAGAGACCACTTTGGTGCCGAATTTTACATTTTTGTAAGGGTTTTTAGCCCCCATAATTCCCATGTTTTATTAAAGATAAGTTATTCAATCCTTAATCATTACAATATGTCTATGTGTTGTGTGATTATTTGTTTGTCTTCTCTTCAATTTAACATGCTAGGCTAAACTTATTTGTATTTAGTTAGGATTGCATGAAAGCTAGTTATTGATTATTGATTGTCATCTCTTGTTTTGATTAGTTGTTATTCGCGTTAGGAGTTTGAAAACTGGCTAGATCTATAAGATATTTCTTTGAACGTCCGACTAAACGCCCCGCTATATATAGATAGTGTGTTGTTCATTGTATTTAATGCGTGATTTGCGTTCGCTGACATTGAGATATCCTCAATGAGAACAAAAATTCATAGTGTTAGGCATTGACAACCCTTAGCGATTGATATTAAGGAATATAATGCTCTAATTAAAATAAGGAAGTGACAATTCGACTAATAAATATAAGATAACTAGGGAGTAATGAGATTCTAAGTAAATACACTTTACCTATCATAGGAGTTCACCAATTTACCTTTTCTGCATATTTAGTTTAATTATTAGTTATAAAAAACCAAACTCTTCAAACCTCGAGATTTTACCTTACTTTCTAAAAAAATATAAAAATACAAAAATAATCATCCATCGACCTTTAGAATTATTCCGTTATATACTTTGAGCCTGCCTCACTATTCCCCTAGAGAATGATAAATCCCCCGTGTCTTGCCTATACTACACTACAACGGTTAGATACTCTGCCTAGGAGGATTGTAAAACTTCTTGTGTTTACAATTATCCTCATCAAAACTGTAGATGGAAAACAATAACAACAACAACCCTTTGTCACTTCGCTCTGTACTTGAGAAGGACAAACTTGCTGGGCCTAACTTTCATAGTTGGGAGAGGAATCTTCTGATTGCACTCCGACATGAACGAAAGTGGTATGTCCTAGAGAATCCCATCGGGCCCCCGCCCATGGCTAACGCCCCGTTGGCATTCAGGAAAGCCTACCAAAGGCATTTAAATGACTTGGTTGACGTTGACTGTCTGATGCTAGCCACCATGGCACCAGAGATCCAAGTCCACTACATGGAGGTTGGAGCCTTTGATCTGCTCAACGAGTTGCGTACTACTTTCCAGACACAGGCCTGAACCGAAAGGTTTGATGGTTAATTTGAGCAATTTCAAGATGGTTACAGGATCACCGGTGAGTGCCCATGTAATCAAAATGATTGGGCACATCAATCGACTTGAAAGGCTAGGTTACGCAATTGCACCAGAGCTTGCTATTGATTTCATCTTGAACTCATTAATCAAGGAGTATAAGCAGTTCATACTCAACTACAACATGAATAATGTTGAGGGCGGGATCGGAGCCGAACTGTATAACATGCTTAAGATGGCTGAAAGGGGTCTTGAGCAGAAGTCGAAAGATGTGCTGGTGGTGGATGGGTTCAAAGGCAAGTGGAAAGGAAGAGGGGGAGGTGGGAAGAAGAAAGACAAGTCTTCCCAGGAAGTATTCAAGGGAGGTAAACCCCGTAAGGGTTTTTCTTACTTTAAGTGCGGGAAAAAAGGGCACTGGTCAATGACTTGTCGGGCCAAATAGGACAAGGATAATATTGCTAAGACCTCAGGTTAGTACATAACTAATATTGTTGTCTCTCACTTCGTTATAAAAGTAATACGATCTAACTTGTTGAAATATACAATGTAGATGAGAAGTGAATAGGAGCGATGGACAGAATCTGTGAAGCAGTTGATCAAGAGTGCTGGAAAGTTTGTTGAGGGCATACATCTGTTTTGTGATCTAGGATTTTAAAACAATTAAAATTTTTGTTTTTCATTTAAAACTGTTTTTGCTCGTTTAGGGCTTGTTTTAAATTTTTATGTTTTAGGTTTTAAACATTTTTATTCCTGAAATTTAAATTTATCTGGAACCTTATAATTTAAAATATGATATGAAAAATTTTGGACAAAATATAGAGGAATACCAAATATAGTTGCAAACTATGACAAAAATTATCCGGTTTGATCAAATGAGTGATCATATTTTATGGGTTCCCTTGAAGAGGAATTGGTGAAGTGCATGAAGTGCTTGAAAGACGTTTAGGCTTAAAGGCAGAAGCAAGCTTTGATACAATCCATCTAGATGGAGGTTCAAAATAATAACAAGAGAAACTTTGATTCATACCTATTGAGGCCTAGTGGAATTAAAGAAGCACTTCTACCAAATAACCAATGACCATTATGGACTGTCCGCCTCGAGTCTTGCAAGACGTCAAGGCGTAAAACCCCACATGTGATACATTAAAATATGAGAAGTATTTGAAAGGAAAGATTTCTTATAAAAGAGAAACACGCGAGTGATAGTTTTTCTAGAAATCTAGAGATCAAGTAAAGCTTAAGATCTGTAAATCGAACTTAGAAGGCCGTGGGTTTGTAAATCATGAGTAAGGTCTCACAAGCTACTTTGGAATGCTCAGGTAAGACTCGAAGATGTCTTACAGAAGGAGCGATTTTTAACTATGTTAACAAGTGCTAAATTGATCAAGTTAATGTACTCAAGCGAGGCGTCCTTAACAGGACAAGAGGGTTGAAAGTTTAACTCAAAGTTTAGAAAATGGAAGTGAGAGTAAATGATAAAGTTAACTTTTGATCATTTAATTGAAAGTATAAAACATGACAGGAATTATGGATCAGGAATTGACCTATGCGATCATTTCTAAGTATTGCAAGATTCGGTGGGAGGTGTCAAGGTCATTAAACGAGACGTACTTTGCCCAGAAGAGCAAAATAGTTTGGCACATGGGAACGTGTTGATCTTGAGTTGTTATGGAACCATTAAAGAAGCCATGTGACTTAAAATATTTGAAGTCAGGGACTAGAAATTAAGGGATGCACAACTACATCAGCGTTCAAAAGAGGCTTGTCCGAAAATTCTCAGGGAATTAGGAGAACCAGTAACAAGGAGTCACGGTTTTTAACAGTTGGTATAATTCCACTTTACCTACACTACTACAAAAAGAGCTTTTGAGACCTCCTTATTAAGACCCTTTTCCAAATGCACAGGTCAATATATTATATAGAATAGGTTAGTTTACTTAACACCGGTCCATACATAATTTTTTTTTATCTAGACCGGTTGATGTAAAATGGACGGATCTCGATTACATTCGTTTAAACCGGTCGGCTAAACAACCCGGCCCAAATATTGTATTAGGCGGCCATTTGAAACTTCAATTTTTTCACTTACCGCGAATCTCAAAACCCTCACACATCCCCTCTCATTCAAAGATTGTAACTTCCAGGTCATAAATTCAGATCGAAACCATAAAGAATCAGGTATGGAACACAATTACTAAAGAGACCCGAATTAGGGTTCTTCACAACCCGTATCCTAAACTTTGATTTTGGTCAAGTTAGTTATTAAATCATGTGGGTTTATTCTTATTTATGCTTTTTGGTTGCTTAATCTTTCTTTTTAAATGTTATGAATCAAGATATGTTGGGTAAATAGCTTTGTTAGGGTTGGGTAATGAGAATTGGGGCTGTTTGGTGTAGCTTATATTTATTTTTTTAAACTTCTGATATGTTTTGTTAGATTTTTGGTTATTTGTTTCTTCCATTGATATTAAGTGAATAACTTTATCTTTACTTTTGATATAAATATTTTACAAAACTTAACTAAACTTGATAAATAAATATAAAGTGTTGTTATTCTTATTCATTGATAGCCATGCTTCCATCTGTTTTTTCTACAATTTCTTGGAGGTCTTGTTAATTCTTTTTCTGTTGTGGTTAGTTCTTACACCCATCAATATGTGGTTTCATGATGCAATTATGTTTCTTTCTTGTGGTTAGTTCTTGATTAGGGGGTTTGATTTATAAATACAGAAAGGTGGATCAGTTGGGTGTCTAGGAGTGTTGTTTTTGTTGGTGAGTAAGAAGGAATAAGGCAGGGGGTTTCGCTTGTGGTGTTGGTTGCCGTGGAAGAAGGTGGTGGTGAGACGAATTGGGTAGTACAAGAGTGGAAAGGCAATGAGAGTAAAGTTGGTTGTTGGCATTGGAGTGTTGCTGGAGAAGGGATCTGGATAGTCGCTGCTATATTTGGTGATCTCTTGAAACATTGAAGGTCACTTGTTTAGTTCATTGCAGAGAGAGTGGAATTGTAATGACTAAAAAAGATGGTAAGAAGTTAGCATACATGTTTGAGTATCATTTAATTTGTAAAAATTCTACAAGTCTGCAATTTCAGTAAATATGTTATACGTTATCTATTTCCTAAGTAAATCGTTTCTGCATAAATATAAGCAGAAAAATAACAATTTTAAAATTTTGTATCATTATTATTTTGTATAATCTTTATTTAGTTAATAAGCTGATTGAATAATATAATATATGATAAGCCATTCTTTGTTCTTTTACTCATTAACTTGGAAAATGAAGATAATTAGGAGTTGTTATGAAGGTAAAGCACAATAGCAGTTTCTTATGCATCACAGGCAAGTACACTTTCAAATATTACACGTAAAACTCTTTTATCTTTGGGTAAAGTTGTCATTTTTCTGAAATGTGTGTTGATAGTTTAGGCTTGGAAGCTATGTTTGCGGATCATGAAAACTTTTCGCAGCTGTCTATCCAGGTATGTGTATGCACAATCTTACATGTAGGGGTGGTTAAATGGACGGATCATAGAGGTTTGCTAATGATTGTTGGTCAAAATCACAGGCCTAGGCTGGGCTTACATAAAAAAAAAACTTTTTATCAATAAATGTTTTTACATTTTTTACAAATGATATTTTTTTGAGTAAAATATGATTTATAGAAATATGATTTATAGATTACATTTTATATATCCACCCATTTGCCCCGTTGAAAATTAAAAACCAAATCGACCCATTCATAAGTAAAAGAGTCCAACTGCCATCTCTAGTTACTTGCCCATTCTTTTTGTCGTTTTCTTGTGCTGATCTGTGTCTAGTTTTATTTCTCAGATAGCATTTTCGTCATTCGTTTTTCCGTCATTGTTCATAAGTAAAAGAGTCCAGCAGATATGGGGCAAACCGCTTATCTATCTCAGCATCATGTTATTGAAAATGACTATCAAATCAGATTCTACATCTCTGTACCTGGTATTTTTCTTTTCAACTTTTACTATATTTGGTTATGTACTAAATCACCCTTTGGTCGGGACTACAATTTAGTGATTGTTAATTTTGTTTGTGCAGAGAGTTTCAGGATCCCGGTGCTGTTGATAGCAATATCTGCTGCAGTCGTTGGAAGCGAGGCCATAATTACCAGAGATCAACTAGACCTTGATGCTGTTGTGCCTAACTGTTACCATCGGATTTAGAGATACCAAGCGTATGGGTAATGCTTCAGGTATGTTGTTATGGTTTTCAGAAATTATACATGAAATTTCACACATGCCTGTTATAGGATGTTGAATCCTTTTTGGAGTGAAAAAACTAAAATAAATTCACCTTAAATGAAATTTCACTAAACCATGCTACATATCATTTGCAATCTGCGACAATCATGATTTGTTGTTTTAGGGACTTGCATTTATTAAAGGATGAATCCCACTATATGACAGGTACATGACATAATGCCAAGATGGTGAAGACCGTTATACATGGAAAGGACTGTCTTCATTATGTCAAGAAATACCATAGGTAAGACTACAATTCCATCACATGCTTTTACAACATGCGTAACTCTCCTACTTAGGAATCTACTGTTTATTGCACGACTAGCTAACAAGAGGGACAGGAAGTTACCATTTAAGCTATAATGTTTATGCTTGTGATATGATCGATTCGTTGTGATTTAGGTACATGATTAAGTTAAGAAATATTTGAAACTGCCTATAAAGGATGTATTGTAATGTTTATTTGCAACTCCTTATAATGGATGTTTGATATTGCCTATTTAGACTACTTTAAATAATCAATTGACTATATAGTGGATAAGGGCTGTTTGGGAATGCTTAATTAAACTGCTGCTATATGGGAATTAGAGTGTTTGTGATTACCTGTTGTGTTTACTGCATGTAATGGGGGCTGTTTGGGATTGCTTATTGAAACTGCTTATAAACTTTATAAGCAGTTTCAATTAGCAATCCCAAAAGCCTTTATATGCATTAAATTCTCAGAGGCAATGCCAAACAGCCTTATGCCCTTTATTCCAGTTATTTAATAGAGCAGTCTCAAACAGCTCAATTTTTTTAATTATAAAAAATGTCATAGAGACCGGTTCATATAATAACAACCGGTCTATTAAACTCTTTTGGACCGGTTGAAGAACCGGTCTTGATATGCATAAGAACCGGTCTTAAAACTCCTTTTTTAGACCGGTGCTTAGACCGGTCTTAATGTTAGAAGCCTTTTGGACCTCCCCCCTTTTAGACCCCTTGTGTAACCGGTCTAAAAACCATTTTGAACCGGTCTAAAAGGCCTTTTTTGTAGTAGTGCTAATTCAAGAAGTGAAGTGCATCATTGTTTACTAAGTTGAGAGTATCACGAATTTAGTTAAGTCTATAATCCAGTAATACTAAAATCGTTTGTACCGAAACTCACTTAGATTCATTAACAGTAAGACAATGTAAGGTAAGTGAGACTCAAGGGTTCTCCTGAAGAGAATCGCCAGGGGATTTTATATAGTAGTGATTTACTCCCATCATCTCTTGATACGAGCTAAATCAATTGCTTGAGAATCGGGGTAATGTTTCAGACTCGTGCAAATCGACGAGAAAATACGAGTAGATTCTAACTAGTATACTTTGAATCCATGAATTAAAGACATCTTCATTCTAAATAAGGTCCTTAGCTGATTATCATAGATGGATACCAAGATAATGTTGTATAGCTTTTATGAAACAATAAATATTTCGGAGAAGATGCCGAGTTTCATATGCATTTTCGGCATCAAATGTTGGACATGACCGTAATTGAGAAGCGACCACATGGATCATAGTTAATGGAGTTATCTGATCGTGAAGGACTATCCCAATGACCTACGATGTGAAATGTTGGACTTTGTTCCTCACCGAATTTAGAAATAGTTTCCAGTTATAGCGTAAAAGCGTAGCGTTATGTGCTAAGGTCAAGTTCAGTGGGAAATAAGGAAAAATGATTAATTGGCTAATAGGGCAATTCTGCAGCTCAAAGTTAAAATAGACTGGAGAGAATGATATTCTTCTTGGTCCCCTTGTGTGCTATGATTTGAGGAGAGTAGGGTTGTACGACTAAAGTTCCTGAAGCACTGTGGGAGTTCAAATCATACACGAGAACAAGAAAGGACGAAAGTATCTTGAAGGTTAAGATATCCATGTCGGGTACTTTTAAAAAATATCGAGTAAGTGCGAAGGGATACAGTCATATACCCTAGGCTCAACTTGAAGTTTGAGAGGGGCTTAAACCTGAAGTTTAAGCATGACTTAGCTGGCTGTAGCTAACGATGGTAATATCACTGCATTGGTATTGAATCAGTTTCTGTGATTGAGGTACTACAATGTCTTGCTCAGGATCTCTTGGTATAGTGAAAGAAGTTCCTACGTTGTTGTGTTTGAACAAGTGGGAGTCTGAAAGGATTTATGTGTGCAAACAACACAACAAGCTATCGCAACTTACCTTCACGGAAATGCCGAAGGGTCACACCAATGCATCACTAATCAGAATGAGGAAGCGAAAATAAGAAATGAGTATACGAAATGAAATGAGATAGAAATAGAAATAAAAATCTAGTAGTATTTTCATTTGGGTTAAACGGTAATTATCCAAAACTTAATATTTATCAATAGATAAATATTAAGGGGTAATTAATGCCAATAAGCAAAAAAAATAAAAAAAAATAAAATAAAATAAGGGTTGTTTGGTTCTCATTCAACCGACCCAAATTGAGGAATGGTGTTTGTTTCCTAAGCAAACACGAATACTTGTTCTACAAATATTCTAGATCTTTAGTAAGTGCCCTATAAATACAAATGGACTTAGAGTGATCCTCATAACTCACACACTAACCCTAAATCTCCCCTCTCTTTTCTACCTTACACGATCGGCGATCCAAATGGTTTCAACCCTTTGAACCGATCGCACAACATCCCAAGTCAACCCAAAGTTGATATTGGGTTTACCCGGTATTTTGGATACCTGACACAACCTGGAGTAGGTTTTCTCCCGAAAACCCTAACTTGATAGATCATCAAGGAAAGAAGGCGAACCCGCCTATCAGATTCATTTAGGAGCTTACGCAAGCATGATAATAAGTAAGTCTTCTATAAACACCCTTCTTACGTGTTTAAGATTAGGTTGTGTCAATGATTAGGTTAAGATCAGACTGGTCAGGTTTTTCAGGTAGCATGACCATGTTATCTATTTTATTCCATTGTGCATGTTTTATTGGTCATGCGTGTGACATCAGAACCCTACAACGACCGCCAATATTATGAGGGGAAATGTATTTGTCCCATGCAACCCAAGGAATTTCATGTCTTCCAAAGCGCCCCCAAACGAAATTTCTCCTAATGGCTTCAAGTTTATGAATAATCTTTTTAGGGGCTTTACATGTGTCCGTTGGACCTGCCTTCCCGGCCTCATGTTTCATTGGTCGTGGAGAATGCCCATACGCTCTGGCCCGATACTTGATGGACTAACTGAATTAATGAACCTAGTGGCCCATTTTGGCTCTCTAATGCACCAAATGGATGGTCATGTTTTATCGATCCTTCTCGGGTATTCACCGTTATGGGCATGAGGAGTCATATCTCCATTTTATCAAATTCTTTAGTTCCAAATCCCATTCGATGAAACAAGCTTATGCCTGCAAAGATAAATATATGTTCCTGGAGAATCACCAACAGGAGGTTACCCACCTTGATCAACCTTGATAAGAGAGGGATTGACCTAAACTCCGTTAGGTGTCAAATATTTGACAGCGATCTTGAGACAAAACTTCACTTATTTGTCTTTTGCGAGTTACCAATCGACACTTGGAAGAAGGTTCTTAATTGGTGGAATTTGGTAACATATGTCCTGCCTCCATCATTGACTAATTGTGTCTGGGTGATAATGTTCAAGTCCAAGCACCTCTCGCCAAGTACTTGGATGCTGTAATGTACATACTTATTGGGCTTCTTTGGCAGTTCTGAAATGAGGTCTACTTTGCTATTAAAAGTCCCTATAAGGATCTTATTTTTATGACGTTGTTTTACATTCTTTCTTGTGAATTCTAGCAGGGAAAATAATTTAAGTATAAATTGGATAGAGTGGTTAAATAGCCAGTGTAATGCTCTTCCTCTCCATTGTAGCCCGCTTTTAGCACCTTGATAGGTTCGTAATATACTTGTGGTTTAAAAAAATTGTTTTTTTAGCGATATTATTTATAAAACAAGGATTCCATCTTCTCTCTTATTGAGTTGTAGGTAAAAGAAAAACAAGAATTGACTTTGCGCACTCTCATTAACGAGTGATATGTAAAACAACGACAATTGTTAGACCCTTGTATTGCGACAGCTTTTCTCTGCATTTGTTGTTGTGACGGGGTGCACTTTTTTGTAACTTTAAATAAAAGAAAAGAATATAGAGGTTATGAGTTTATATGTTAATTTGCTATGTTGCTAAATCTTAGAAAATAGTATTATAAATTTTTTTAATTGCCTTCCAAAACGACATCGTATGCTACAGTTGTGCTACAGTGGCGACCCGAAAATTTGTGAGTGCACTAACAGTGTAGGTTTGTCGTTTCAGCTTTTGCAAAAAGTCGTTTTTGGCTCTTTCCGGGTTGAGAAACCCGAGTAGACTGACCCACTTTTTGTTTGACCAGCACCAAATAGTTTTACATATATCCGGTGGGTGGTCTTGGTTTCCACCACTTTCCAGAATAATCTCAACACTCACAAAAAGAAAATGCAGGGAAGATCATACTTTTCACTTCAATTATTTAATGGTGGTAGTGACACATGGCGGTGTCATCAAAGCACTCCTCCAGCGGGAAGCTTTTACAGGAAATGGACATACCACAGTTCATCGATAACGGCAAATGCATTATCAAGTCAGGGGAGATGTAATTCATCTTAATGGTGTAGGATACTTAATGATGCATGTTTAGGCTTAAAATCTTGAAGATGGGGCTAACTTTATGAAGATGTTGAAGCATAAGTTGTGGCGGCATCATTACCTCTCAATAATTTCTGTGCAATATGACTTTCGGCAGGTATGGTTTTCGTCTGAAGCAATTTAACACCCAAAAAAAATGAATATTGTTTATCAAGAGATTTTCACAACCTGGTATAATATTTAAGTTGGTGTTATTAAGATGGCTTACCAAGTTGTTACAAGAATGATAGGAAAAAAATATGTCTCTTACAAGAATGTCAAATCCCACATTGAATGGTTTGTATTTTTGTATTCCGATGCATTGTTTAAGAAAAGGAAGCGACATACGTTTTTTTACTTACGTATTACTCATCAAACAACTGATTGGTTTGTAATTTTGTATTCATATGTTACGTCTCTATTATAATGAGCATGAACCTTCTTTTGTGGATCTGATGGTACTAATATGGTTGAATCAATGATTTGTCTAACATTAGGACCTTAGGGAAGTACACCGACATTTACAATTTTCTTACACAAAGTATTTTATACAAAAGGGGAATTGCAACGTCAGGGCAAGCATATGACGAAACACATACAGCATAAAAAATGGAGGGAAAAAAACCCGCCGCAACGCGCGGGTGCTCCACCTCGTTAAATATAAAGAGCAATGGGTTTAAGGATAGTTTTGTCTTTTTAGCAAACTCAAGAGTGGTGTTTTTGCATCTATTTTTTTTGGGTAACGGGTTTTAACCAGGTGAATATATTACTCTAAAAACAATTAAGTATATAGGATGTGAGTGAATCCAGCATCTCAGCCCATTACCTAGGCGGCAAATCATACATAACCAGACATTACTACTCTTATTTTAGGAAAAAACCACTAAACACTAAATTACATTTGACCCACAAAGATACCAAATATAAACTCTTGTCTAATTTGACCTCGAAGATTAATATCAAATGCGTCACATAATTCCAGTTGTTATTTTGTTAAATCAAAAAATCATTCTCATAACCGTCATAGATGTTATAATCTTCATCCTCAAGTAAACTTGCATCATTTTCATCTCCACTAGCCACGAATTGAGCATCTCATCGTAAGCATCCTCAATATCACTATAACTCTCTTCCACGGCCTTTGTCGCATCATTAATATTATTACCAACATTTCCAGCAATTGAAGTGCCCATAGAATCGAATATCTTGTCATTTTCCTTTAATGCTTCAAACAAATTCCTTATAGTAACCAGATTTTTATCATCCGAATTCTCATGTCCCTAGTACTAGAACTCGGGGAAATATTACTGCTATCACTTTTAGAAGTCATGGCTCCACTCTTTCCCTCATTTCCGTGCTTCTTTGACGTCCCAGACCCACTAGGAGTAGATATAGGATGATACACGAATGTACTTTTAAGTTTAAAGCCCATTGACTTATCTTGTTGCTTACCTTTAGGTTTACGGTTTTGTACAACTTGGAACCCATCATATTGAGAAGCAACATTCTTCATAGGACTTGGACCATTTTGCTTCCTTAAATCAGCTCCTAAGTTCGTACCTAATTCAGAAACCACCCATTTAGGACATTGACTATCGTAATGACCAAATACCGAACAACTACCACATCTTGGCGGTTTTCACTCATATTCAACCTTAATTGTATGCAAATATCCACATAAGGAATAACAATCACCATAGTATTTTTGAGTGAATGATCAACCCTTATGTCGATCAGTTCATGCGCAAAATTAAATTGACCCCAAGAGTCTATACTCATTGTGCTCGTATAAGAATCAAGCATGATTGGTGAACCCGATCTAGTGGCTATAACACTTAATCCATCCTCAGTAAATGCTGTAACCGGAACATCATGCAATTTAACCCAAAACAGGACATACTTCAGCTCTTCATTTAATAAGCACTCATTAAGAGACCACTTCTTAAGAATAATTGGAGCGTTACCTATCAACCATTTCCAATACCCCATCCCTACCTGTTGCCAATGAAAATTTGAAAAAGAATAAGCCTTTCGAATTCATCATTATTTTTGGGTAAAAGCTTGTTACACCCATTAAATTTATTACTCCAAAAACCAGTTAAGTACATAGGACGTAAGTGAATCTCACATCTTAGTCTTTTATAAAGGTGAAATAGTGAAATACAGAAGTACCATTTGTGCTTCGAACCAAACCAATCATAAAAAAGACAAGGCAATATTATGAAAAACTACTAGATACACTACTTACACCTAGTATGACCATAAACTCTTATATCATAGGCGTCACAGAAAGTTAATTTCGCTTTCGTTAAATCTTCACACTCTCCATAATCATATGGGCTATCATCATAGTCATTTTTCCAACGCTCGTATAAGCTTTTCATCCCGATTCCACCTCCACTTTTTAAAAATTTCATATCCTTAGAATTTCGAATTCATCATTGCTTTAACTATACCAAACTTCTTCTATATGATCATCACATAATGTTCCACAACATGAAATGCAATTCTTTTTCCAAAAAAATAACCATATAACTTATGAGGTGTAACTTTGTATGCTTTTTAAGATGTCATTTAGCCTCTAAACTTGTGTATATTTGATCATATATTTTCCTAATTTGCTTCTATTTGAGTTTTAAGTACTTGAGAGAGCAAATGCTGGAAAAGTTAGAAGTTTTGGGTTCGATTGGATGAAGAACGAATAAAAACGGCAATTCCAGCAACGTGATCGGCATCCATGATGCCGTCACCTCCCTGTGATGGGTTTGTCTTTGGAGACGGCCTCCAATGACGGAGTTAGAAGCATCTTAACGGTGCCACAACCAATAGGTGACACCGTCACAAGCTAGTTATGACCATCCCAACTTGCGCATGAAGTACCTGATATTATTTTAGCCATAACTCCTTCATACGAACTTGGATTTAGGTGATTTAAATTGCTACGTTAAGAGAACGATAACATCTACAATACACAGTTACTCTTTAGGTATGATGCCATTACCTAGAACTAACTGAGAATCTGCCTAAAAATAGAACCTCAAAAACTCACTTTTGTAAGCCTTAAACCCTAAGTCTGATTCTAGAGTTTAGGTAGGTGTTTTTCGAGCAACTTTAAAGGTATAAATCATTCCATAAACTTCTTGTAATCTATGGTTTGTCTATTGATTCTCATCTTAATCATATCTTCAATTCTTGTTGATGATTTTGCTTATGATTGTTCTTCATTAGTTATGCTTGGCTAGTTCACATAGTGTTTACTTAGGATTGTATAAAACTTGTTAATAATTAATTAGATCTTATCATTTTCTTATTGGTGTTTGTGTCTATCTTCATCAATTAAGGCGTGACAGATTCAATAACTCTAGTTAGTTGTAGTTTATAATTGTTGCTTCCTACTATCTTTTGAATAATGGTGTGTACGTTAAGTGTTGGGAAACTGGCTATGATTACGGGTAGCTTGAACATCCACTAAAACGTGTCCATGTAATGCTTATGTCTTAGGAATGAATTGAGATGGGTATTTATTGTGTGATCTAGTTATTGGGTGGGATAGTGACATTCAGATAGGCGTCTCTCACTTAAACTAGTTCATAGACGGGGGACTAACCAACCTGCAATATGTAATAAGGAATACTCCACGTTACATTGACAAGGATGTGATAATTCAATCGGTAGAATTGGATAACTAGTAAGGAATAGTGCATCTCGGTAAATACGCTTCTTTACCTTGTAGTTTTATAGTTTATTTTATTTGTCATTTATTTTCTGTTTTTATGTTAATATCAGTTTATAACCAACTCTCTCAAAACCCATAATTTTAGTTGCTTTCTTAAAAATATAAAAATATGAAAAGACTCTCCTTTTCTTCATTAGACTTATCCCAAAATATACTTCGAGCCTACCTTACTATTCTCCTAGAGAAAGATCAATCCCTCGAGTCTTGCCTATACTTTATTACAACGGTTAGGTACTCTACTCAGGAGGATTGTAAAATTTCGGTGTTGCAATCCGCCACATCAATAACGAGTTTTCATACTAGCATTGCCCTCTAAAACCGAAGATAAAGGAATCAGGACTTTATCACTATCACCAGTTTAAGTACCCGTGTCAAATGTACGAAAGTTTGCCACACGTTTGCTTGATTCAGGACAAACCAAACTCGCAAATTAGATAGGGGTAAGTTGTTTCTGCGACCCATTTCCCACCTGCTCAACCTCAACATGTACCAAAATATTACCAACCCTTATATTGTCCTTGTCTAAAAGATTGTTCACCTAGACGAAACTAGGCGAACTCATCTTTGTGGACTCCTGTTCAATATTAAATGCTTCCTTGCTATTGCTATGTACCTGTTCTGAAGCAGCATGTTCATCACTTGATAAAGCGGCAGCACTAACAGAATTAACAGGTTCAGAAACACTCGTCGGTTTTAATTGTTTTTCAACGTCACCCAAAAACACGATTTTTCCTTCTAGCATTTGACTTTAGATATCACAAATCTTTGCAGCTAAAGAAGTAGGATTTGGACTACCAAATGCATCTGGTAAGCTTGGAAAGGATCCCTCCCAACCATGATTCACCTTAGCAATTTTTTCTCACGTACCCTGATGCAGGTTTTACTGACCAGGTCTTAATATTTATAATGTCTCGCTATACCTATTGTCTACCCTAATGCACTAACGGGCAGTGTACCCGGTCGTGTGTAGTGTAGTAAATGGTAAAGCCGAGGTCGTACCAAGAGCTATGTGTGTCGGATAATTACTAAGTCTAATTGTCATAGAATATAAATGGTTTGATAGGGTTTTAATTAATTAAACTACTAATGCAGAATATAAAAGCAATTAAATGGTATAAAGGAAATAAATAGAGGAATAGTGGTGCTAACCTAGTTAATCCTCCTAACTAGTTATGTCTACGTCTACCTACTTCCAATTACTTCAGGTGGGGTCAAATTCGAGAGGACAGCATTTGGTCAATTCGCCCTAACCTATCAGCAAAGATGCCACCACAGGAGAAATCATGCGCACCGTCATAAGTCCTGTTGTTCCTTGTCCCCTAAGCCGAGTCATTAAGTACCGCTACATGCTAGATTCTAAATAGTGAGTGCCCGGCCGTTAGGAACTTAGACACTACACCCCCTAATTCTTAAGTTCATCCAAACGATAGGTGATCAGTTGGTCAAATCGCACAGGTAGAAAGGGTCGTCAGTTGGTCATATCTTACCCTTCCCGTCTCAGTCCGCTCACCTAGGGTCAGTTGGTCATATCTCCTAGGCAATTGGCCTCTATCACCATTCAAAACTACTGACCAGGGGTGACTACCAAAGAACTATGCATGCATACACTTAGAAATAATTGTACGGAAGTAAAGGTAAACACAAATAAAACAATTAAGGAATCATAACTAGGCTAACACCAAAGGGTGCTTAGCCGCTCATATTAATCATGCACATCAATTCAATATTCAAAGGTACGAAATACATGAATTGAAAGTAAAAGAAATAATAAACGCTAAAGCTTATCGTAATGGTGTGACTTCTCCCTTGGAAACAACTCTGTATGCTTCCCTAGACCTTTCTTGAGTATTTTCCCACGTTCTCAGAGTATTGTGTGTGGAATGGGATGATTAGAAATGCTGGAATTCGTGGGTATTTATAGGCCGTGTCCGGGTTACGGCGTAACCAAAAGATGAGTTACGCCGTAACCTCCGTAAATGCACTAGATCTGCTAGTTACGTCGTAACCTAATAAGTGGTTACGCCGTAGTCTTCAATAAACCAGGTTACGTCGTAAGTGATGCAAGAGTTACTGGCGTAAGTATCAACGGCGTGGAACCTCTTTTGACATAATGGAGTTACGTCGTAATCTTTGGAAGGAGTTACGCCGTAACCTCTTGATGGGTTGGACTTCAGGGTCACGCAATAGTTACGGCGTAATGTGAGAGACGAGTTACGCCTTAATCTCTTCAAAATAAGCATATTGTGATAAATCCTTAGTAACGTTTCCATTTCCGCGTCTCTTTAGCTCCAATGCTCGCAATTTACCTGAAAATGTAAAATAATGAAAAACAAGCGTAAATCCATATAAATGAAATAAATAATGAGCATTAACGGGGGAAATTGACACTTAATAATCAGGACTATTTGATGTTATCAAATATCCCCTCACTTGAACTCTACTTGCCCTCAATTAGACCTTATTAGATAGATTCATAAAAAGATATCTTCCAAAACCTGGAAAATATGAGTTTACAAATCCCTTATGCTAGAATAAAACAAAGCCGAACACCTCGCGAAAGGGGAACAAACACTCAAATCTCTCAACTATTCTAAGTGTCAATTTTGGGGTGATCACTCAATTGCACAGTCATAGCATGTATTCTATCATAAGCTTGGCGGTTACACAAATCTCCACCACTGGAGTTAAGGGCTAAACAATTCTCGAAGGCAATATGGGTAGACACGACAAAGGTTAAGGGGTGACTCGTCATTACTAACATGTCACGACGAAGTGGACAAAATCAATGATACATGACCAAATCCATGGCCAAGACACCAAAGATTGCTCATTGCATCACCTAGACACGCTTCATGACTAAAGGGTAGGATAAGACATGGGATGTATAATTGGTGTAAAATGAAAAACAAGCAGGTAGTCTATATTTATAACTAAGTCATCACCACTTACCGTCTGCCCAAAGTTCAAGTTTAGAAGTCTAGAGACCGGATCATGAAATGCAAGGTAGATGTGTCATTAGAGGACGTCGTGATGGGCACACTACCTTTTCTTCTTAAGTTGGTATTACTCCAACTCCAATCTTTAAATGTGACCGAGGTGGCCTCCTCGATACTAACAATAAAGCTCATACTACAGTGCTTATAACAATGCACTTCACAAAATCATAACTGAATCAACTATATATTTTTTTTTGAACATACATGATAACATAACATCCCCCCACTTGAGATGAACAATGGGAATTCGGGGGGTCTTCAATGATCTTCATAATTGTTGTCGATGAAAGCGTGATTTCCAAACCTTTCCACTCGAACCTTGAACTTAGGCAAATGATGACTTCCCAATTACAAATAAAGACTACAGGGCAGGCTAAGGTGTAAGGGTGTAATGAAACAATATATTGGGGTGACAAAATGAAAGAAATGGCTTAGAAGGGTGTATCTAGGGGTATCTTGCACTAAAGGGGAGTGCAACAAAAGGGTTTCACATGGGGGTCGAAAAGTCGAGGTGACTAATCGATAGACTCACAATTGTAGGCTGTTTGGGTGATAATCCTATAATCTGCCTTCTAAAGCGAAAAGTCCAAATACATCGAGCTAACTCAACATACCTCGTCTATGGTCTCGAAATGATGCAAAGGCCAAGTTCTAAAGTTTACAAGCTACCGACACACTCATAATTTGGTGGATTTGGGTAAAATATAGGAAACGGATAAGGCTAATCTCACCATGTAATATCAAGGGTTGTATGTGCTCGGCTAAGGTCTAATCTAGTTAGGTTTGGAAAAACATGTCAAAATATAAAAAATGGCATAATTTTTCAAAATAAACTAGAAAAATGAGGGCGAAATAAAGTTCAATAGATAATTCTACTCCCGTCCCCCCACTTGAATTGCACAAAGTCCCTTTTGTACTAGGCATTAAAATAAAGGTGAAGAGAAAGGTAAAATTAGAGCGAGAACTTCCCTGAAATTTGCTCCAAAAAGAAGAAGGCCCATGAAAAAGGATCGTGCCTTCGTTAAAGCGTCATGAGCAAACTTCAATCCCTGAAATCACAATACCGACAAGCATAATTCTAAAAAAAAATAAAAAACAAACCTAACTTTCAGGTAGGAATCACGGTTGCATTTAGCGAATGCAACAAGCCTTTTAAACCACTTGGTGTCCCAAGTGGACGAGTGAAGTCTCTTGAGGGTTTACAAGGAACACACCCACAAAGTTCATTTAAAAACTAATACAAGGTTACTGTGTTTTAAAATGAAAGAATTAATGTAGAGGAGAGTTACGTCGTAACTCCAATAAGAGAGTTACGCCGTAACTTTCAAAACCTGGTATGAGCTGAGAAGCGAATGGTTACTGGCGTAACAATCGAGAGGTATTATGCCGTAGTTGGTAATGCGTCAAGAATTCTTTGCTAAAATGTTGGTTACGGCTAATCACCAAGATGAGTTACTGTAACTCTGTTCAGATCAGAATCGCAGCAGTAATTACTTCATTGTCTCCTGCAAAATTGGTTAGAAAACACAAAACCCTATAGAAATGGAAATAAAACAAAAGAAAGGGATAATTCGGGTTGTCTCCGAAAGAGCACTTTTCTTTATTTACGAGTCTTTAAGTTAGACTCAGAGTCGCGGGGCTCCTATGGGGGCCTTTGAGCTTGTCCCACTTCATCCACGTCTTTCATTAAGTTGCGCCTAACCCATCCGACATTTGTTGCAGTGCGCAGGTATTCTTTGGTTTCAATTTTCCGTATCTTGCAAAATTTTTCTTCAGGCCCCAAATGGTATCGCGTAAACTCAAAATTTTCAGCTATAATAGGAGGTGGCCTTTTAAATGGGATGCCAAGAAGCTTGCATCTTCGTTTCCTGTGTATCTCATCATCTGCGTCGATGAAACCGTCTTCGCCTTGCAACTTGAGATAATCGAAATCATTATCGGAATCGGTATCTTCAAGTTGGTTGAGAATATGTCTGCATTTTTCATTGTTTACAGATTCTTTGGTGTCATCAACTGGTTCTTTATCAGGAACTTCATTGTTTGGTTGATTTTTACTCATACAACCTTCCCATATTTTCTTTTTGATAAACGTATCAATTTTTCCGTATTTGATTTTGATCCACTCGTCGAATCCGAGATCATCTGGCCAAGGCAGTTCTGTTCTTTCAAAATCATTAGTCGAATTACAAAGGAATTCGTCTTCCCCTCTCTCGATCGCTTCCTCCATCACATTCATACTCAAAAGGGTTGCGGAGGCCCAAACTGCTCCGTTCTTTGGTTTTAATTTGTTCGCACCAATGATTCCTAATTTCTTTGTCATAGTCATCTTCAGAAGGAATATCATCGAGGGGTTTAATGGTTTTCCTCGAAGAAAGTGTTTCTCATATTTCGGTTCCAAATTCGAATAAAGTTGAATTAATTATCGCGTCCCGAACCTAATGGAATACCAATCACCGAATGATAGATTTCGAAATCAACGTCGTGTCCGCGGACTCATTTGGGCATATCCATACTTGTTTTCACATTCCCTCCGTTGCAATAATCACGAAAAGGATCGCACGTAGGCCTAGCGTTAGTAATCTCATCTTCAATGATGAGTAAGGGTTTCTGTAATGCTTGATGGGTGGCCCTTCCACTTCGTTAATTGAGAACTTGGCTACCCTTTCTTCGTCATTCAGAGCAGTCCATCTGTATCTTTCGTCCTCTATTATTTTCTTATCAACACCACTATCGCAGGTTTTTCGAGGATCACATGAGGCCCACAGACTGTAGCATTCTCCGTCATCAATTGCAATACTTTTACACCAATGATTCCTTCTTATGGGGTTGTTGTTTGTGTCTTTGCTAGAATTTGGGTTATGCCGTAATGCGAGTGTGATTCTGGCGTAACTCACTTTCGCCATCGTATCCCACTCATTAGAGCACTTGTTGTTGTCAGAGAATACAACCTTACATATAGTAGAGTTGCTCTTTTGTTCTTCGTTCCTTCTTTGAACCTCGTCGCCAAGCTTTCCAATTAGAGTTTCCAAGTTCTTAAGTGATGTTTCGTGGGACGTGAGGTTTTTGTATGTGTTATCTTGGAAATTCTTAAGCCATTATTCTTGCTCCTTTTGCCTCTTGGTAGTGTCTACAAGGTACTTGTTGATAATCCCTTCCACGTTAGCTCTTCTCTCATTACGCTCATAATACGGTGGAGGTCCTCCACGAAACCCATTACGATTATCCCCGTAGAAGGGCCTATTCTCCCCGTATTTAGCTTCATCGATCGTATCTTTCTTATCGTTATTGGGACAGTTTTTAGTCAAATGTCCCCTACCACAGCTTTTCGAATTTACTTGGATGGCATGAACAGTTTCTTTGATTTTTAGCATATCTCTACCAAGATTTTCAAGCTTACTAGCAATCGCTGCAATTCCGTCGAAACTTCCGCCTAGGTTTCTTTTATTTCCACCGTCGTGCCATTTTTGAGAATGGTCCGCCATTTTTTGAATGGTTTCTATTGCAGTAGTAGGAGTCATATTCGAGATAGGTCCTTGATAATCCAGATCGTCTTGTAGTTACATTTATTCCTTTGTAGAAAATATTGACCTTCTTCTGGTTATTAAGATCATTGGTAGGACACTTATAAAGAAGATCGTTGTATCTGTCCCAAGCTTGATACTGAGTTTAGTTGTCTTCTTGTTTGAAATTGTGGATCTCCAAGAGTTGATTAGAAATCTTTGATGGTGGGTAATATCTTTGGATAAAGTGTTTCTTAAGTAGCCAAGTATTAACGCCCACGGCAATCTTTCGATCCATCTTCTTGCGCTCCGTTAGAGTCATAGGGAAGACCACGAGCATAACAAAGATCATGAGACACGCCGTAATGTTGAGCGAGGCTAGCGATGTATAGGATATTTTCAACGTGCTCATATGCGTCTTGGTCCATGTTTCCAGAAAAAGGGTTAGCACGAAGCTCCCTCATAAATTGGTCTTTAATCTCGAAATGAACATCCGCTCCATTGCGGTCTTACGAGACCCTACTTGATCAGCTCTTGTCAACGCCAAATATTCCTCAAGAGTGAGGTCATCGATGTTAACCACTTCCATGGTACCTGAAAACTTGAAATATGATCGTGAGAAAAGTTTAAATATGAAATGAAAGACTTAATATTAATCATAATATAGCTCCCCGTGGCCAAAAACTTGATACTGAGTTTCTTGACCAAGTCTTAATATTTATAATGTCTCGCTATACCTATGGTCTACCCTAATGCACTAACAGGCAGTGTACCCGGTCGTGTGTAGTGTAGTAAATGGTAAAGCCGAGGTCGCCCCAAGAGCTATGTGTGTCGGATAATTACTAAGTCTAATTGTCACAGAATATAAATGGTTTGATAGGGTTTTAATTAATTAAACTACTAATGCAGAATATAAAAGCAATTAAATGGTATAAAGGAAATCAATAGAGGAATAGTGGTGCTAACCTAGTTAATCCTCCTAACTAGTTATGTCTACGTCTACCTACTTCCACTTACTTCAGGTGGGGTCAAATTCGAGAGGACAACATTTGGTCAATTCGCCCTAACCTACCAGTAAAGATGCCACCACAGAGAAATCACACCGTCATAAGTCCTGTTGTTCCCGGTCCCTAAGCCGAAGTCATTAAGTACCGCTACATGCTAGATTCTAAATAGTGAGTGCCCGCCCGTTAGGAACTTAGACACTACACCCCCTAATTCTTAAGTTCATCCAAACGATAGGTGATCGGTTGGTCAAATCGCACAAGTAGAAAGGGTCGTCAGTTGGTCATATTTTACCCTTCCCATCTCACCGCCACCTAGGGTCAGTTGGTCATATCTCCTAGGCAATTGGCCTCTACCGCCATTCAAAACTACCGAACCAGGGTGACTACCAAAGAACTATGCATGCATACACTTAGAAATAATTGTATGAAGTAAAGGTAAACGCAAACAAAACAATTAAGGAATCATAACTAGGCTAGCACCAAAGGGTGCTTAGCCGCCATATTAATCATGCACATCAATTCAATATTCAAAGGTACGAAATACATGAATTGAAAGTAAAAGAAATAATAACCCTAAAGCTTATCGTAATGGTGTGACTTCTTCCTTGGAAACAGCTCCGTATGCTTCCCTAGACCTTCCTTGAGTATTTTCCTACGTTCTTAGAGTATTGTGTGTGGAATGGGATGATTAGAAATGTTGGAATTCAGGGGTATTTATAGGCCAGTGCGGGTTACTGCAGAACCAAAGATGAGTTACGCCGTAACCTCCGTGAATGCACTAGATCCGCCAGATTCTACAGAACCTAATAAGTGGTTACGCCGTAGTCTTCAATAAACCGAGTTACGCCGTAAGTGATGCAGTAGTTACGGCGTAAGTATCAGCGGCGTGGAACCTCTTTTGACTTAATGGAGTTACGCCGTAATCTTTGGAAGGAGTTACGCCGTAACCTCTTGATGAGTTGGACTTCTGGGTCACGCAATAGTTACTACGAATGTGAGAGATGAGATACGCCGTAATCTCTTCAAAATAAGCATACTGTGATAAATCCTTTGTAACGTTTCCATTTCCGCGTCTCTTTAGCTCCAATACTCGCAATTTACCTGAAAGTGTAAAATAATGGAAAACAAGCATAAATCCATATAAATGAAATAAATAACGAGCATTAACGGAGGAAATTGACACTTAATAATCAAGACTATTTGATGTTATCATACCCTCATCATTATGAGTAACATGACCCTTGATAATTTTCAATGAAGAGGAACCATCATCCTTCAATGTACTCTTATTACCACCATCCTTCTATTTGACTCCCCTCCCTCCTGGACTCAAGAAACCACACTTTATACTACCTACATGCGCACCAAAAACCCTAGCTTACAGCGATCGCAATACCAGATAATCAGCCCCATAAAAACAGCAGCAAGAAAACAAAAAACCCTAAAAAATAGAGTTTATATGAATCAATAGAAAACTAGAAGGGGGGGTTGAATAGTTTACTAATTAAAACTTCGTTTAAAAAATTTTAGATCGACTTATGTCAATCTATTTTGGCGTGTTGGATATTGATAGTTAGATATGATTAAACTGTACTACATAAGTGAGAAAAAAAGACACTACCATAACACAAGTATTTTTAGTGGTTTGGCTACAAGGTCACCTTCCGTGCCATACTCCACTCCCCGAGTACCCAACTCGAGAGTTTGTAATCACTACACAATACAAGCTCCTTTTTCTTGGTGAAGAAGCCTTCACAACGTTGCTTACACTTTTTCGAAGCTAAATACTGAGTTCTT
Source organism: Chrysanthemum makinoi (assembly GCA_910596185.1). NCBI lineage: Eukaryota > Viridiplantae > Streptophyta > Magnoliopsida > Asterales > Asteraceae > Chrysanthemum > Chrysanthemum makinoi. The sequence continues at coordinate 341,370,151 of OU343224.1, forward strand.
CACACAAGGTAGAACCGAACCTTCTTCGTCTACACTTTATCCGGTATAAGGCTAGATACCGAGTTTCTTTACAATGGAGGAACTAATCTAAGCACCACTAGTTAACACAACACACCTATGACATACTTGAGAGGAACTAACTACAAGGGACACTTCTGTGATCTTATGATGATGATGAAGTCTATCAACTCATGTCTTCGAGCTTGCAAGTCTTCTTTGCTAAACTTCGTGACCTCACCTTTAAGAAGAACCTCGAGAATCGCTAATAGAAAAACTACATAGATGATCCTTGGATACGAGGTTAGAGAAGTAAGAATATATAGTAAGATATATTTAAAAGTGGTGAAGAGAAATGAGGAAATGACCAACTATTTATAGGAAAAATAATTCTCTGATCACCCGGATCTGCCGGATCCTTTCCCAAAGGGATCCGACAAGTGTTATCCAAGGGATCCGGCTATCTGGCAATACCAGTCTGGATTTTGGGTTACAATTCTGGGTTTTGGATTTTGGCTTATGATCCATGGATTATGTGATGTCATGCATGATGTAATATACATCTTGGGTCATGGGTTATGGACTTTGAGTCATGGCTTATGAACTTTTGGTCATGGGTCATGGATTTACCTATTTTGATGTCATGTATATGATCCATGGGTTTTGAGACAAGTTACATTTAACTTAGCATGTATTTTTTAAAAAAATGTAAGTAACCAAAGTTACTTATAAGTGTTTTATAAAAATGGTTTTAGTTTTATGTAAACTATTTAACTAAACATGTTTAATGGTTTATTTGTTTAGTGAAATGAGTTAGCAAACTATTGGCTCAAAAAATTTGGGTATTTTATTTATTTTGTTAAAATGATTTTACGATTGTTATCGACAAAACATACGAAGATTATAAAATATAAATAAACGTTTTTACGATTTATTTGTATTAACATAATCTACCTCAAAACGCGGGAAAAATAATTAATGGGTGCCAAGCACCACAATCACCATACGACACACAGACAACAACAAATCAATGAATACTAAAACACTAATATAAAATTTAAACCCTAATACAAAAAAACGAAAGTCTAATCAAGAAACCTAGACCCGACCTGCAAGCAATTAATCATAGGATTAATCACAAACAAGACGAGAGATATGATTGAATTAGAATCAGCCTAACGGTTTAGGGATTTTAGTGAAGAGATCGATCATTTTTTTAAGGTTTGTAATCGCCAATGTCACCTACTCTTTTTTTTTTTTTTTGGGTAAAAGGTCAAAGACCCGGTAAATATATTACTCCAAAAAACGTTTAAGTACAAAGGATATGGGTGAATCCCATATCTCAGCCCGTTACATAGGCAAAAAGCTTACATAACAAGATACTTCCTATTATATATATAATAAAATAAACCACTACTCAAAATATAACATTAGACTCCTATGGAGATAAAGTTACTTCCTACCAAGGCCTTGGAGCTTGAAGGCATCCAAGTTTCCTGAAAGATCGTAAAGCTGATCTGCATAGTTATCATAACCATAGTTATCATAGTCATCTTTGCGATCATGACCACCACCAAATAGATTACTTGTCTCATCAAAGGTGTTCACAACCTCCTCATCATCACTATCAGAATCCACAATCTCTCCCACCTTAGTGAATGGGTTAACCCTCTTAGTAACCGAAGTAGGCGGAAAATCTTTATTATAACCCTGATAATCAACCTTTTTAATAGGATTACCATTATGTGTTTTTGCATTCTTCAAACATGAGATAATTGTTCATGAACCTTGAAATTATGTTTTGATAAATGTTACTAAGTACCATTTTGATTGGGTATACATATCATCATAGCGTCTTTAACTGAGACACTTATACCATATATGTATGTTGATAATAAGTTAATGGAAATCAACTTTTATTGGAGTATTAAACTTATAGAGTATAGATAAACACAAGCTAAAGTGTATGGACTTATGTATGATAAATTTAGATATGTCTGAGTAAAGTGTATGGACTTATGTATGTTAAGGCTATGCAGTCAACCCACTGTCTCAGTTATCTTTATAAATAGAACCCTCATAACGCGTTTATTCAAAGCCCTAAACCCTAAGACCGGTTATAGGGTATAAATAGGTGTTTTTCCAGCAACTTTAAGAGTCTTATTTAATCCATACACATCTTGTAATGGTTTGTCTTTTAATTTTCTTCTTAATTATGCATTCAATTCTAATTTTTAACTAATGATTAATTAGATCTTACTAATTTATTTAATGGTGATTATGTGTATCTATTACCATTGTTTACTCCACAAATGTGATAATTTGGCGATAATTGCCAATTATTGAACTAAGATCCATATAAACTCTAGAATTTGCTTAGGTTATTGGCTTTGCGAAGTCACCTAGGTTTCTTTGTTTGTTTATGTGCAACAGGCGTGGACCAAGCAGTGTTGGCTTGTGATACCTTAATAGGCTGAATAATTAATGCATAACAAGTAGCTAAAGGACCTGAAACAAGGGATTATGCTATTTGTTATAGGGTGTAGAAGCTGGAACAAGGTATTGCATTAATCTAAGAAGTTCACCATAACCACTAGTTGAGACGTGACAGATTAATAAGGAGTAGTGCATTTAATGTAAATACGCTTGTTTTTTTTTATCATCTTGTTTATTTAATTTTCGTTTCCTTTAAAAGTTAATAATCAAAACCCTCAAAACCATTTATTTTACTTTCTTTCGATTAAACCAACAAAATACCAAAAATAATCTCCTTTCACCTTAAGTCACTTGCATTTATATATATCTCGAGCCTACCTCACTATTACTCGAGAGAACGATCAATCCAATGAACTTGCTTATAATACATTACAATGGGAACGTATAATGCCTAAAAAAAATTAAAGTTTGCTTTGAAATTCATGCATCACTTTCGTTGAAAAATTTGAACCTTAAATTAGACTTTTTCCAAGCCACTGTTATTTCATTTATGTGCATTTATAGGAAGAAAAGAACATGATTAACAATATCATCTTATATATAATTCCTATACAATATTGATATTTTTGAACAAAAAATGTTATTGCAAATATGAAAATATTTAAAATAAACAGTCTCTTATGTTTTAATAATGATAAGCATGTAACATATAATATACAACATAAAATGCGTAAGTTATTTGTAAACATAAATCGTCAAAGCATATATTCATCAACACCTCTCGACGTCTCGAGTCTTCTCATGCTTCAACACATGTTCAAATATGTTTTTATGTTGCATTATGATCAAAACATCTAACAAATGATTGATAATGTTTAAAATATATTTTGGAGTCGTTAAGTATTAATACTTTCTATCATTATCTTTTGAACCTCGTTACATTTAATACAAAGCATGTACATGATTTTACAAACTTGCCTAAGGATCAAAGTTGCATTTACTTCATATACATTGCATCAAAACACTTTCATCGAAAACACATTTGATGTCAAGGACATGTGAAGGACAGTTGGGGTGTTGAAAACTTCGTATGTGATGGACATACGGATCCTTCAGATCCGACGAATCCTCAAAGGATACGTGGATTAAAAATGATCTGTCCTCTACGAATTCAGTTTTCTTCTTGCCTATTTTTGAACAACCTTTTAGTTCACATTTAAACCAAGCTTTTGTAAGGTAACAAAACACATTTTCTAGTTTTCAAAACCCTCCTTAACCCTTGATCATAATGCTCTAACCCTTATCTCTTGAAAGCTCACTCTCACTTGCATATGAAGATCCACCACAACAATATTAGAGCTCTTGTCATCTTCATCCATTGAAGGATTCTTATCTAGAGAAGATCTACCATATTAAGCTTAGACGTCTTGATGTTTTGATTAGTCATTCATATCCGTTAGACAACCATGTCTTGGATCATCATTATACAACATCATGTATCACCACCATGCAGCACCTTGTACCACCCTTTATATTTCAGAATAGAGGTTAGATGGTTTAGTATGTTTAGGCCTTAAAACGCAAGGGTAATAATTTTGTTATGTTTGGGCTATAAAATATAACGGGTTTGGTTGTACCCGAAGAACACTCGATACCTAGCTTAGTATCAGTAAACTTGTAAGCGACGTTGTAATGTTTTCTCCGTCGAGAATGGAGCTTGTTGACTTAGTGAAGTAACTCTCGGGCCAGAAACTCGAGGAGTGGACTAGGGGCGAGGAGGAGCTTTGTGCTGAACCACTATAAATCATCGTGTCCAGTTTGATATATCTTTTACTTATTGTTTTATGTTTATATTTGCAATATGCTTTTTTGGGTAAAGGGGAGTAATCCTGCACCCTGGTAAATATATTAACCAAATAAATGTTTAAGTACAATGGATATGAGTGAAGTCCCATATCTCAGCCCGTTACATAGGCATAAAGCTTACATAACAAGATACTTCCTAGTTTCTAAACAAGAAACCAAACCACTACTCAAAAGATAACAAATGACACAACGCAGTAAATTACTTCCTAGGACCTTGAAACTTTGTGCCATACATGGCATTAAAGGCATCCAAATTCCCCGGAAGATCACGAACCTGTTTCGCATAGTCATCGAAGTCATAGTCATCATACTCATCTTCAAACTCGTGGCCACCACCAAATATATTTGCAGACTCATCAAAAGGGTTAGCAACAACCTCATCTTCGAATCGGACACCTCAATCTCTCCTACTTTAGAAAAAGGGTTAACTCTCTTAGTAGAAGAGACGGTAGGAATACAAGAGTCACTAGTGTTAGAAGCCACAACTGTGTCTATCTCTTTCAAATCACTCACAAGGGGATCTTGTGATACATTACCTGTCATAGGAGACTTATCATCATTAACTTCCATTGTACGCACGGAATCCACATCCTTGCAGGAGGCATTAGAAGGATTATCAGACGTATCCGTAGAAAGAGCATCAAACTTGTTAGATGTAGAGATCTTAGTACCACTCGAACTAGCCACCACAGAAGCATTCTTCTTAGTGACTTCCACTTTCTTAGGTTTAGGAGGAGTCTTTTTTGGTTGATATTGAAACGCTACCCCAACATGAGGTTAGTAAACCCTCCTTGACCCTAATAGTAGACCCACCTTGCTTACCCTTCTTCTTGTTATTAACCATCTTGAACCCATCATTAACCCGCTTAGAAGGCCGAAAGGTAAGGTTTACAAATTTTTAGGACATTCAATAGGGGTATGACCAAAAATCATACATTTGTCACAATGCGGTGGTTTCCACTCATATTCAACCCGTATCTTCTCAACAAATGAACCCGACCCATCAAGTAACGGTATCTCAACAAGAAGGTACGTCCCTAAGCACCTCATCCGACTTCACATCAATCATGCATCTAGCAAAACTACTACGGCCCCATGATTCCTTGCACATTTGGCTAGTGAAAGCGCCTAACCTTGGGAGTGCCTATCACCGTGGGCAAGGAGACTAAGACCATCATCAGAAAACATAGCAAGAGGAACATCATAGAATTTAACCCACACCGGGATGTTGGTCAAATCCTCTTTAAGTAGGTTGGTGTTTAATGTCCATGGTTTAAGAATAATAGGTACATTTCTAATCAACCAAGGACCGTTCTCAAGAACATCATCAACACCTTTCTTCGAATTGAACTTAAAAAAGAAAAACTCCTTAGCATTCATCATGACCTTTTGAATACCAAACTTAGCCCACGATTATGCATACAAAGTAATCAACAACAGGGAAAGCAAGTCGATTAACAAGGAAATACCCATACAAAGTATTCTCAAACCTAGAGTTTACCTCTTCAACCACTTTCATCTGGGACGAAAGATCCACACCATTAGCCGATACCTCCAACCTTCGAAAGTTAGGCGTGATTCTTAGGTTCGTAGAAGTAACACCAAGATACGATGTAGAAGGTTGGTTCAAATCACCACCCTTTTCAGCACTCCACGTTTCCCCATTTGCATTCTTAACAGCCTTAACATTATCATGATCATTAACATTAGAAGCCATGGGAGCACTCGAATCATGAGGATGTGAGTAATAACCAATAGCATTAAGCATCTCCTCAAGCTCATTCTCGGATCAGGCACCTTAAGATGCTTAAATGTATTAGCCCCAAAGAGAAGTAGTAGTATCCAGAGTCACAGTTGGTTTTAATGGTTGCCCATCGTCACCCATAAGCACAAGTTTACCCTCAAGAATTTGTTTTTCAATAGCACGAATTTTCGATAACGTGTCATTGCCCTTAGTCGTGTCGACAAGGCCCCGATTGGTAGGCGAACCAAGTGGAATCGGCTCCACTTGTCCAACAGTTCGAGAACAACTCCCCTCTTGTAAACCCTCTAACGTAACATGTGATCAGACAAGCCATGAACATTAACATTCATATTACTCTCGTTGCCAAGAGTATCCATCTCTCCCAGATTAGACATCAAAAAGCTAAAACCCAACACAAATAAGTAACTGGACAAACACAAAGCTAACGCCTTGCTTCAAAACCGAGTAAAACCTAGTAAAACTAGGGTTTATAGAACATGTAATCACGTTACTAACCCATAGTATAGCGTAACACGATCGTAATATTTGATGTAATAATAGCAAAGGATCGGATTGATATCACAAAGAAACCCTAATTCAAATGATTAATAAGAGAACCAAAATCAATTTAACCAAGTCGATTAAACCCTAGGCAATCAAACAAGAATGATAACAAAGACAAGATCAGAAGATCAGGCTTTGAAATTGCTATATGAGTTATTAGGAGTCGGATTGGAAAAAGCGATTAGGGTTTAAAGATGGATGCAAAATCGCCAGAGCAAAAGGGTAGTTTCCTGTATATTTGCAATATGCTTATAATTGCTTTGTCTTGATATGTTTTATTCCGTGCTCTCTTGTAGAATTATTATTGTCAATATACATATTGCATCACACTTGATCAGTTATTTAATAGCAGGAATTTTCAAACAATTTTGAATGAGTTGATCAATGATCCAATTTCTGGTCTTTAAACAGCATTGTAATCTTGATTATCTCGTGTTCTTTGCTTCAGTTTTTAATAAAATCGCGGAAAAAATAGAATTCTCTTAATTATGTTACAACACTATTATACACGTACTTATATTCTGTAATATTAGGGGTCCGTTTGATTTGTAGATGAGTTTATGATTAGGATTTGAATTTGGATTTGAGGTAGGAGAGAGAAATTAATATTTTAAAATATTTAATATATCAAAATTATATAAATTAAAAATTATTTATAATAATAATGAGGGATAAAAAAGAAAAATATGAAAAGGAGAAAGCTAATGGCCTCACATTTTTCATAAAACCGTTCAAGCCCCACACCTTTACTACACCCGCTTATATTTGGGATTAGTAGCTAAACCTTAATCCCAAAAATGCAACCAAACAAATTACTTAACTAGAACAAAACCCAAACTCAGCTCATCATAACTCCACAAACCAAACGAGCCCTAGTTTTAGAATTACTTTTTGCTCTGTGGGCTCGATAATAAACATAAAGCTTGTGTGACATTGGTATAGCTGTATCTTACTTTCCCTTCCCCGGATTAGGAAAAAATGGAAATTCGATATGGTGATGCATGGTACTCTGTGGATTCTTTCATGACATAGAATATGCTCACACCAACTATGTTGCACCTCCAATGTCGACACCAAGTTCTAACACCATATCACTATTCTCAAATGTTTAATATTTACATATTTGTTTTACAAATCATTTCTCTGGATTGTAGCACATTAATATAAAGCTAAAAGAGTATAATTTTTATCTTCAAAACCATAATATACGTTTTTGTTTACATCTTACAAAAAATCGCACAAAACGTGAAATTAAAAGAAAAAATATTATTAATATTGGACTTAATTATTTCGAAAGTACAGACGAGAGCTTTCTATACAAGTATTTTAATATAATCAATTATAGTTTCGCATAACTGTAAAACAAAATGATTGTAATTTATTTTGTGCGGAGCTTTCGTGTAGCACATAATTTGGTGTAAAACTTATTGGAAAATGCTGCACGCCAAAAATAACATCAAATTTGCTATTTTGGTGTATACATTGGGATGGTCTAAGATGGTTTAGTTGTTAGAGTGCCCTCATATTCTCAAAGTAGGTCTTAAGTTTAAATGTCACTGAGGAATATTGATCATTGTTGGGATCAAATGGAGGAGTGCTCGCGCTAGGAGCGTCCACGGGGTATTCACCAGGTTTTTTAATAGCGATGTACTCTGAAGGCTTGTCAATATATGTCGGTAAAATAATACAGCCCGCATATTGTAATTAAGTTTATCTAGATAAAAAAATAACAAGTTTTATGGTTGACGCGGAAGCCTCATCATGAATAGATAGGGGTGGTTTAGATGTAGGAGGGATATCATCAACAACCCATGGCTGGAAGAAAAAGAAACATGAGATGTAGGGCTCTAAAAACCGACTAGTTCTAGGGTTTAAGGAACATGAGGTGTTATCTCACTCGTGCATCCTTCACTAGAATAAAAAAGTTAATCCGGATTGGTTTGTATGGATAAGTGATCCTATAACTTCTTGTAGATCCTTCACCAGAATAAAAAAGTTAATCCGGAGTGGTTTGTATGGACAAGTGATCCTATAACTTCTTGTACTAATAATTTGTAATTTTTTTATCTAGCTTCTTGCTAGTTTTTAATATAATTTGTCGTTAAAAATAAAGTTATAAAGTTTAGGGAAGAAGGCGCGTTTTTTTGATGGATTCATTTTAGAGAGCGCTTATGATGTGATGTAATACGGGAATGATAAACACAATATATAATTTTCGAATAACTGGAAAAATAACCTAACACAATAGGATTGCTAAAAGACCTGGACAATACACACGGCCAATCTACAAAAGTACGTAACTAGGAAAATGTTTGAAACTGCACAAGATATCTGATTAAGCTATGCACATCAGAGTTAAAGACGCGGCCTCTTCACTAACCTAAACGGGGAACCCTCATCCACTTTCATAATACGTGACCCACTAAAACTCTTGCCTAAGTACATGATGTCGATCAAAATTGGAAATTAAGGAGAATGAAACCAAATAAAAAACTAAATATATCTTGCAAGTTTCGATCTCAAACAAGGGTTGATGTATCGATGTGCATGTGGCCATGTTTGTGCATCGATGGAATGAAGAGACACGTCAATTGACCCTTTTTAAGGGTTTTAATTATTATCAGCTCATGTGACCCACACAAACTTTCAAATATTAACAAATGATTGTTGGTGGCGTAAAATGCAATTCGTATCCAATTTAGCCAAAAAAACAATTGAGAATGGGTTGGTCATCTATCGAAGCTGATCTGATTTTGGTGTTATCAATGACCAATTATAAAACTTATATGAGTAACAGTCAACCAATTATATATTTTCTGTTATGTTAGTTAAAACATATAATTCGTTCGTTAAAACTTTATACTAGTAATACATTTAGTAATTTACAAGCTCTTTGCTCAACACACAACCATCTCACAAATTAAAGCATATGTATTTGTATACGTAAACTAAATCATTAGTTTGGTTGGAGTAGGGTTTTTTTAAACCCTAAAGTTGATCGTCGGGAATTGTTTCTTTTGAAAATCTTTGGGTCTGGTTTTGATGTAACAATGCAAAAAGGGTTTTTTAGATTCGGGTGAGAGGGATAGTAATCACAAGAAAAAAGAGTCTCGTGTGGTTGAATCTAGTGTGAACAAGCCTACTGGTACGTGTCATAAAAAACGTATTGAGGGTGTGTCGAATGACAACTTCCGAGCAAACCATTGCAAAGATTCAGGATTTTGAGCAACAAATACTTGAAGGTAAGCTTGTGTTGTAGGGAGATGATGGGGTACCTTTAAATCCTTCGAAGGCCGATGGTCAAGCTAATACAATGGAATCGTTTCCATGCTTGTTTGACACGTTTTGTACCCCTAATACATCCCTAATGATGATATTGTTGGTCCAAACAAGAATGCATTGAAGAAAGGGGATGAGGATTCCATTAATGTAATGAAGTGTGCTAAATCGGATGCTATGAGGCATGTTTCCTATGCCATATGTAACACCCCTAAATTTCGGGTTTAGCGGAAGCATACAAGTTTTGGGTGCTACTAATTGGTATCACAACACAAGTATAGAATAACGGGTTTTTCTTAAAAAAAAACTCATTTATTCAGTGTAAAACAAAGTTTACAATAGATTTTAATGCGGAAAAAAGGCCCAAAAATAAATAAGCGGTCCCCAAGTACAAATATCAGGGTCGTTTATGCCATGCCATCACTGCCAAGAGCCTCCCAATTCAGTTACCACAGTCATACTTATCAATTACCTGAGAAAAACATGCTAAAAAGTCAGCAAAAAGCTGATGAGTTCATAAGTTTAAATTTAATAAGAAGCATTTGGACCAAACAGTAAATCCACTTATTACGCAAAGATAAGTCACAACATGAGTAACCATTACACTCAAATTTCATACCAAAACCAAGATGTTATACGTCATGGCAAGTGTTGCAACCACATATCCAGGTGCCACCCTGGCAAGTTAGGCAACCAAGTCTAGACGGGGTGGTCAACCGCGATAGATCTATCTATAACACTAATCAATGACCTAATAGTGGCAAGTTAAAAAGAGGCTAAACCTTAGCCTTGACTACGTAATAAGCGCAACAAAAAGCAATTTTATAACCGGTCCAATCAAAATGTTTTGCATGTTTTCTCACCCCAAGATTTAGTAAAGCAAAAGTATGAATAAAAGTGGGGCTATGAAACTCACCTCGATACGAAGCAACGCAAGAATTACAACTGGCATCAGTGAGTAAAGCACAGCAGTCTCACAAATAACACACAACGATATCAAGAAGGAAAGCACGTCGAAAATCAAACAAAGACATCACGGCGGTACGACCTCGGCACAACCTAATAGCAATTTGCTATCTCAGAATACGTCTAGCAACGCAAATGAATTTTCCGAAAGACAACGTGTCTTAGTTTTCGTAGAATACTCGCATCAAAGGTTTCAAAAATCCGTTATCAATATCTCAAAAAGTTTAGTTTTAACGTTTCATGTGGTGGTAAGAAATCAAGACTCGACATAAACTCACGCCAAAAGTATAGTATGCATTCGAATGTACTCACACCAAGGCATAATATATATCCCAATATATTATGAGGAATAGTCAAGAAGAATTGACCAAGACTCAAATTGAGAAGACAATGACCAGAAAGATGCTAAGACGATAAAGACACATAATTACTACAATAAATAAGTCAATTGGTAGTTTCGGTATTTACCCTTAATCCCAAATAGCTTGTACAAACTTGTTTTATAATCAATGATAAGTTCGAATTTGCTATTCAAACGATAAAGGTTTTACCACTTAAAAGAACACTTGTTTAGAATTCTCGGGTTTTATAGCGATAAAAGAGATTTGAAATTTAGAATTATAAGTTAGAATGTTTTTATAAATTTTGGCATGACGCGTCCATTTATAAAACATTCCCAAGTCGTCGTGACTTTAAATAAACCAAGTTTGAAATTACAATATTTATAAATTTTGTTTCGTTATCATTCACATAATTATTAGCTTTGAGTTTATTCCGTGTTTAATATATTAAATTCTGCTAGAGTCTAATATATTATACCGTTAAGTCACAAAGTGTCCAATAAGTCCAACGTCTAATATCGCAAATCCAATAACAATCCAAATCCAATATGTCTACAAAGTATCAATATCCAATCCGATATAAATCAATGTCAACGAGTCACAATCCGTATTAAGCGTATAATCTAAGCTATGTCACCATCCCAAGTATAATCCGTTGTGTACCAATGTATCGCATTACCAAGGATCATCCCAAAACCCGAAACGTACCAATAGTATCAATGTTTCTAATATTCAATTATCTCAAGACCAACAATACATTACCCAAAGTTTTGTAACTTAATTAGACCAACACAATTTAAGTAGTAACTCTAATTCATACTCCCATTTATTTTTAATTGCTTGTAATATCCTCATGAACCTCAACCAAATTAGAATCAAATAACTCATACGCTTGCTTGTTAAGACCAAATAATCTAGAAGAACACAAGCGAAAAATCAGTCAAATATGATGCACAAGTTAATTTACAATTGCGAACCCAAATCCGACACCATTTGGACATACGTGAGCTAAACTAATCCACGTAGTTTGTCCCGACCCAACCAAAGGCATGAGTTTTTGACCCGACCCCAGACAAGAACAACATCAACTATTATTTCACAAACCACAAATTCTCACCACACGACTCGAACAAGCAAGTTATTCAAGCGAGCCCGACTCAACTTCGGTTAAGAAATATACAAAACACCCATTTTGACAAAAGATTCTCCTCACGAAAACTCAGAAAAACGTTTTCAATATTGTTTTTAAATCCATGAACGATAAGAAAAATATAATTAACCTGTTCTTACCACGAAAGACCATTTCAAAACCATTTTCATTTCAGTTTATATCCATGCAAAACATCATGACACTTGTATCCGGTTTTATCATAAACAAATATGAAAATCGAATCTGGATGCAACGACTTACCACGAAGAGCAAAAGAGATAGGCTGGAGGAGACGAGGTGATGGTGGCGGCGTCTGATGGTGGTATAGTGGTGATAGGAACGGCTGTGGTGGCTCACGGACGCAACCCAACAAACATACAACCCTTAATACTCGATTATATTAGAAAACCCTAGAAATCTGAATCTTAAAATCAAGAGCTAGAGAGCGTCGTTTGGTTCTAGGGGGCGTGTGGTACAAAAGTAGAACCACAATGGTCCCATCTATCATTTGGGAGGGTCGGTGTGACATGGTGGTGGCGCATGGGGCGGCAGCCGGTCGGACATGGTGGCCGGTGGACGGAAAAAGGGGAGGGAGAGGGATTAATTTAGGAGTGAGAAAGTTTGAGTAGAAATGAGTTATGAGAGAGAGAGAGAGAGAGAGAGAGAGAGAGAGAGAGAGAGAGAGAGAGAGAGAGAGAGAGAGAGAGAGAGAGATGAGGGTTTTTATACCCCTGGGTGGACTAGTCTTGCCATTTTCTAAAGTATAGGGTGGTGCGGATGAAACTTATCACAGTGGCCAAACTCGAAATTTTAGTAAACTTTTATAATTATTAGGTTCAGGACACATTCGAAGGAGTAAACGTTCGATAAAATTTACGAGACTTACGTCAACGCGTTCGGAATAATTTTTCCAGTAAAAATGAGTATTTATTCGACTACTTTCTCGCAAATAGAAATAATGATCAAATCGAATGGTTTAACGACGTTACAGTTGCGCCGGTACTCGTTGTGTCTAATTTTCACGTTTCGAGAGATAGCTTTCTCGTTTTCACGTCAATTGAGCTCGAAAAAGTTCACAAATGATAAACAAACATAATTTCTTGAAAGACGAATATCTGGAAAAGTGCGGGTTGTCACACCATACTTCTAAATGGCGAACCAAGTATGAAAGTTGTTAACTTTTGTACCTTAATAGCCCCGGCTGGTAATGAGGCTGATGTTGCCATGTCGATTGAATCAGTCCTAGCGGTCAAGGAGCAATTCGAGAATTCAGTCTATGGGTGTTTTCTAGGCAAAAGTGTTGTGTATCAAGTGGTTAAAAACTATGTTAAGAACGCATGGAGTAGATTTGGTCTTGTTAGTACTATGATGAAGTCGAAATGCATTTCCTTCTACAAATTCAATTCCAACACGGGTATGGAAGCAATGCTTGAGAATGGACCATGGCTGATTCGTAATGTGACATTGAATCTTCGAAAATGGTCTCCTATGGCGAATGTATCTAAGGAATATTTGAAAAGTGTCCTGGGTAAAACTCCATGATGTCCCTATTACGGCATTCACGGAGGATGGTTTGAGTGCTATTGCAACAAAAGTTGGTATCCCATTGTTGTTCGATATTTATACATCCTTAATGTGCACGAGAGCAATGATTGATCTTTGAGTCAATGTCTATTTGAAAGATACTCTTGTTGTAGTTGTGCCCAAAATTGAAGGTGATTGATATATCTTGCATACTATTCGCATTGAGTACGAGTGAAAACCAATTAGATGTTCATTTTTTGTAAATTATTCGCATCGACTCAGACGCGTTGAAGAATATGAAGACTCAAAGGCAAGCTGTGTGTGGAATTCTTATTGGTTCGAAGTCTCACATGGTCTATAAACCAATTTAACCAAACAAGAAGACAAAGACGACACAAGGGAAAACAAAGGGAGTGAATGCTAAAAAAGATGCTAATATGACTACTACACTGAATTCTTTTGAAGCTTTAGGCAAGATAGTGGACGTGGACGAAGGACGGGGTATTGACCGAAATAAAACTCACGGTGCACAAGAGGAGAGTTGTGTAGATGGAAATAGGAAAAAGGATAAACATACAACTGATATTACTATTAGGTCGTCTGATCAGCAATCAAACATTGAAAAGGGGGTTAATTTGGAATCGGCATATATGCCTAGTGCTTCAATGGGAGATCAATAAGGTAATACGGGTAGTGAAGTTGAGGAGATAGATGATGAAACGGTTCAGTTCATAGCTTCCTTAGCGAATCGAGCTGGGGGTGGTGCAAATAATGCAAGTTTTTTTTAGGATAAAGATTATGATATTTATGATAGTTACGAGAATGATGCTTTTGGATCAACTGAACAACATTTAGCATTATGTAATGCGTTCGATATCAATGTTCGAGGTCAAATTAAACAATAGGGTTTTTTTTTGTATCATTGCGAGTCAAATGTAATCTTGTCGTTAGTGGTCGTTTTTTTTATAGTATGTTCATGAGTTTGGGTGTCATTCTTATGATAGGTATGGTTGAAGCACATAAGGTGCGATTGTTTTTGTCTATATAACGGGCTGAGATGTGAGATTTTACTCGCATCCTATGTACTTAATACTTTTTTGAAGTAATATATTTACTGAGAAAATCTTTTACCAAAAAAAAAAAAAAAAAAAAAAAACTCGTATTTTTTTATAGAACGACAACTATTTAACTTTCACAAAATACACAACATTCTACCTCACATGTCCTATGCTGAATTTAAACTCAAAAACAGAAAACCTCTCATACAACATAAAATACTAAGGGTGGTGGCAACTTGGCTCAAGCTATTTGGTTGGCTTCTTGTGGCTACCGCACCACCAAATAACGAGGATGGAGCGGGTTCACCATGCAATGGGAAGAAGGCCGAATCGGGCTAAGCAAAACAACCGTTGAACGGCTAGAATTTCGACCGCTGGCAACATTTAAAAAAAAAAAATTTCCATTTCCTATATATAACCCATTTTATAACATATTTTTTCCCACAACAAAATACTTTATATCCTTTATCTTTTAATCAACTTTTATACCAATTTCTACAATTTTTATCATGGATCCAAGAAAATCAAAAAATGGTTCTTCATCATCCAAAGGAAGTGGACGCGGTTCCCGATTTCGTCCACGAATTCAATCACAACCCACTCCGTACATTCCACAAATGAGTCCACAACCCCAATATTATCAACCCAATGAAACTTCTCCACCGTGCTTTCAACCACAATATTATCCGCAACCACCAACCAATCCAACTCAATTCACAAGCGAATTCAACCCGCTCGAAAGTACCGTGGCGCCTCGCCGGCGGCGTGGAAACAAGTGTCGAACGACAACTACCGCTATATAGTGTGGATGATGAAGAAGATGACATTGTTATTCCCGAAACGCAACCTCCAATCGGTATAATTTTTCTTTGTTAAAATATTGTTTGTAATAATTTTTATTTCTACTAATTTATTATGATATACTTTTATTTGTTAAAATATTGTTT
Organism: Chrysanthemum makinoi; assembly: GCA_910596185.1. NCBI lineage: Eukaryota > Viridiplantae > Streptophyta > Magnoliopsida > Asterales > Asteraceae > Chrysanthemum > Chrysanthemum makinoi. Next base: position 341,386,023 of record OU343224.1, read on the forward strand.
GTAATAATTTTTATTTCTACTAATTTATTATGTTATACTTTTATTTGTTAAAATATTGTTAAGAAAATGAAGAAGTTGAAGAAGTTGAAGAAATTGAAGAAGTTCAAGAAGTACGAAAAAGAAACCCAAATAGAGTGGAAAAGAAATCTTGGACACCGGTAGAAGAAGGCGTTGGCAAAACTTGGGTTCACATCTCGACATGTAGAGCGGTCGGAATGAACAAAATAGAGAAAGTTTTGGAGAAGAATTCATGAGCATTTCAAGCAAAACATTGAAACACTACTGCATACACATCACGGCTTGAACACAAAGTGGAAAAGTTTGAGTAAGAAATGGGTGTCTTTAATGGGTTGTGGATCCAACAAGTAATTTTTATAATTATATACTTTTTACATTTATATGAATTAATATTTTGTAGTTATATACTTTTATCAATTACATATTAATTTTTACTTATGTAATTGTAGAATCGTCTTCGCGAGAGTGGTTGTAGCGATATTAACATCATGAAAAATGCCTTGGTCGATTACAAAACTAAACATGGCAAGTCGTTTAGTCATATTGACGCATGGGATATTGTTAGGTACGAAGACAAATGGTTGGAACAACCAGATATAGCGAGCGATCTTCGCCTCATTCCGACAAAACCGGAGAAAGTCGTTCAATCCGCCACTACGACCGCAAGTAATGACAACCCGGTGATTCGGATCTCAATGACGACACGATGCCTCGTGATTCAAAAAAAGAAAAAAAAGGGCTTAAACGAATCGTCGCCAAAGGGTAGTGTTGCTATGAGCTTCAACAACTACACAACAAAGAAAACACAAATATTGGAGAAGAGGCGGAGCAAAAGCTTCAAAGGATGAGATGGCGAAAAGGTTATGGCGACAAAAACCGTGTCATGGAAGAAGGCTAAGTATAGGGCGTTGAAAGTATATCAAACACCGCACAATCATATAAACGATCCAAATATACTCAGCGTCACTTGCCCAAAAACGTAGATCGCGGAGAAATAACGGATGGCCTTGTAATTTTAGAAATGTGTTTTAGTATGTTTTTAATTAAAGCGTTTTTAGGATGTAATTTTCTTTTAAGTAATAATAATAATATTATGTGTTTTTATTATATTGTTTGATATAATTTTAAATATAAAAAAGTAAAAAAAAAAAAAAGAAAAAAAAAAAAAAAAAAAAGGTGATGGGTCGATATTACTAATGCTAATTAAAAATCTAAGGAGGTATGGGGATGGATTTGTGATGAGAAATAAGAATGTTATCGCATGGATAGTGAGGGATGGTGAGGGATGGGGAATGAGGGTTGCCACCACCCTAATTAGACACAAACCCCCCACTAGAAGTGACTCTACTAATTTGCTGCAACCAACAACGTTTTGTCACGTCAGTTCACACATACAATTAGACATTTATATAGTCATCACAATTACTTCTTGATAAACAACTCAAACCTGAACTTAAACCAATAGCGTATAAATATGTACACCTCAAAAAAATAACAAGCATGCAAATAAATTGGTTTTTTCGTAGATCTTCAATTGTTGCATGTATCGTGATAGGCACGAAATTTAATTATTGGATCTATTGTTTTAGCAATTGATTAAAAGAATATAAGGATATCTTGAAGGCACGTGCGGAGCATTGTCTTGTTCTAAACAAATCATGTTATAATAATTGTGATTAAAATAGTAAACAATTTAACTATAACAATTAATTACATTATAAATTTCGCAAAGTTGACTAATTGTTTGCTGATGAATTAACAGTTACTAGGATCCTTATACAAGCATTATTTAATCAGTTTAGTTAATAGTAAAATAATTAAGCTAGTGAGATTAATCCATTGCATCACACATGCACTATGCATGGAATGTGTAAATCAACATATCATTTGTTATTCTTTCAATGCCTCTAACACATTAATTATATTTATCGAAAGTATAACGTATGATGATAGGAAGAAGTCAAATAAAAAAAACTATTTTAGCAAAATTTCTGTTTTGAGTAAGGCTTAGGTTTGACGGTTGGAATGAAGTTTCAAAATGGGAAATGTTTCAATGCTATAATTGGTAATCATCTCGAAGATATGACATGCGAAGTTATAAATGCATTTACAATTAAATAAGTTTTAACATCTTCATCTGTATTTATTTTGGATAATCGTTATGCAATTTATTTGCTTTACCTATAGTTGTAATAATTTGAGTGTGATAACCGTAAGGTGTACCCGTAATCATGAAATTTTGTTAAATATTTGTCTAGCGAGTTTGTGAGGGAAACTTTGATAGTTTGTGTATTTTGAGTTTTGACATTAGCCTAAAATTTTTGGAAAATCATTCATGTTTAATTTCTTGAACTGTTAAACATGCCAAGACGGTGTGATATATTCCAAGTGCAGCGAAAGCAAGACAAACATTACTCAACACTATACCGTCATTGCTGATCACTAACGAGAACTCCGACATCCACCGTTTTAGTCTTATCGTAATTTAGTTTAGTGCTCTAAAATACTTCATCCGTCTTAGAATAAATGTACACTTTATAAGTGCACAAAATTTTAGGAATTCACAGTTACTACAATTTACATCAATAGAATATTATATGTATCCACTAAACTCACTTAGATTGATTGATATGCAAAGTGATATTTATTTTGAGACATCTCAAAATGAAAACGCGAACTTTTATTTTGATACCGCGAAACAATAACCCAGACGAAAAGCCCAACTAATTGTTAATTTCTAACTGGGCCGAACTAGACGTTTTACACTTTGTTGATGGATAATTTTTGTCCAAAATGTAAAAGTTGAACGACTATGGTGAATGATTAATTGGTAAAAATATCTTTGATGACATCAGTAAATCAAGCCTTTCATATATAATGTTTATCCAAAAATTAATATGCTGTTACGATGTTTTATGATAGGAAAATGGTTAAAATATTAGTCGATGAAACTCAAACCGTATAAGAAAAAATGAAGCAATGCTTATTATTATTCACTATAACTACACTTTTGTTTTGTTAACTACAAATTGAATTTTTATAATTTGAAGATGATGATGATGATGATGATCAAAGCCGTCCCGTGAATTTATGAAATTTTTGAGGGTCCAGGACGAGATCACATAATTAGGCATTTCAAAAAGGAATGTTATATATAAAGTGTCATTATTTATACGATATAGTGCAGTTAGTTATCTAAACGTTCTAATATATTACTCATTTAAGATATTTTCTTATCTAAATACTTTTTTCCTGGTGAAAATATGTGTACACATTCATATAATTATTAACGAGACAAATTTTGAGCCTTGAGCGGTAACCACCTTGCACACCCTCAAAGACGGCCATGATGATGATCCTTTTGCTAACTTTTTTCGAGTATATGTCAAATTAGGTAATAAAACGTTATAGATGCTCCATTACTTTTATTATTCTCACAATAATAGCGACTTAGATAGTAGTATTACTAGTTATAAGGCCCGTGCACGCATGGGGTTTTTTTAACATTTTGAATAATTTATTTTTACTTATTAAAAAAATAGTTTAATTTTTGTTGTTTTCATTTGGATTTAATTATTTTTACCGACGTGGTAAATTATTCTTATGTTGAAATATTGACGGTTGGCTTACTTATGTTACTATTTTTATCAGCTTTATTATAACATTTTATAGGTTTTTTTGGACAACATCATTTCCATTTCATCAACAAGCCATTTATGAGCCTTTGTCGAGCCAAAGAGTCCTCGTGAAATCGACTTCATACTAAAAGTATATATAACTTCTTATTAAAAATGCAAATAGGAGATAAACAAATTTTTCATTACTTTGAATTCTAGCCCATCCTTTAGTAATAACATCATCTTTTGAGTACTCGTCCAATGAAGCCATCAAGATCCTTCTGCTTCTCACAGTTCAAACAGCTTACTTTGAATCATAGAAAAGGTAAACAATATAGATTGATATTAACTCGCAATCATGCAGTTGTCTTTAGGATGATCAAGTAAGCTAACTTTATGGAGTTGAAATTGCCACCTATGTCCTTGCATGCTATGCTGATGTTCTTATCGTAAACGCAAGATTGTTCATCCAAAGTCGCTCAAAATTTGTTTGCACATTAAAACATCCCTGAAAATTTCTTTTATGATCACAAATTTTGTTTGTTCATAAAAATCGTGAGTACTTTTTTTCCAGCTTGTTTTCAACCAATGTTTTATCCCCAACATCTCATTTATTGTAACAAAATCTAATTTTTTCCGCATGCAATCAACATAAGCAAGAGAAAGAATGACCAACCACCAAATACTTGCTCCATGCATAGCAATTTTCAGGTGACCACTCCATATACTTTTTGTATGATTGCCGACAATGATCCATGTTATACTTCTTGAAAATATGTAATTTCAAGTATATTAAACGATAGCGCACAACCAATAACATACTAAAAAGGTCAATTAAAGTACAATATATTTTGCTACTATGATACCGTTAATGTTGCTACTATGATACCAATAACATACTAAAAAGGTAAATTAAAGTACGATAGCGCACAACCAATCATTTTATAGTTTCTATTATAGTTTGTAGTTATGCCAACCGTAATAACAATAGAAACTATAAAATGATTAAAAACAAACTAATTATAAGAGCAATAGGTTAAGTCAACAAATTTTTGCTTTATTGTTATTACGGTTGGCATAACTACAAACTATTAGCAGAAAAGCAAATATAATGAGAATTTGAGATCTTGGTTGCCCTTTGTGAGGAAAGAAATGAAGTAAAGATCATCTATCTTTTATTGAATAAATTATTTATCAATATACATGAGAAGTCATATTATAGGCACAGATTGAGTTAATAGATGAAAAAAATAATTATACAACATGGAAACCATGTGAACCTCCCATATCCAGATATTAACTTATGAAAAAATACTCCGTAATTACTAAATGGGGTATAAAGAATGCTTCAACCAAAAAGCAAAAATATACCATAAGAAAGTTGGTTATAGATTGTTCAAGCTTTATAACTAGTTTGTCAATACAACTTATTGGGGGGCTCACTCTTAGGCCTTCCATTCTCTTTAACACGGGAAGTCTTCTATTGTAAAGTCTTTTCCATGGCCACGTTCTACTCATTCTCCAAGCAAAAAATTTATGTGGACCTTAAACAACAAAGTTAAACAATTGATTCCGTATAGTCATTTCACAACATAATGATAAAAGGCCAAACCTATGCTAACAAATGAAGCTTATTTCTATATAACCACATACTAAGCCTCGACGAAAATACTATGCCTTGACAAAATTAATATGCCTGATGTGCTTCATCGGGTTTTAAATTTGTATGCAAGAATTACCGGTTAACTAGGAACACATTCGGGCAAGTATACCCTAGTCAAGTTGTAGTATAGTATATGGTAAATCAAGGTCGTCCCAAGAGACTTGGTTGCACTACAAGTGCTGTTTGTTTGTTTAAGTAGTAAAAGTTGATGGTTATGATTGTCACATATCAAACCAACAAGAAAAGCAATATAAGAACAAGCACGTATCAAGGTCGTGGTTATGATTTTCACGGATCAAACCAAGAAGAAAAGCACACAAAGAACATACATGTTTAGACAAATGATCACAAGGATATTAGGATGTTTAGTTTGGAAAACATATTATCAAAGATAGAACCTATAATAATAGTTTAGTGTTTTATAAATCAAATGTGCATAAGCCTCAATCAAGTGGTCATGTCATGAGCCTTATACCAACAAGAACAAAGAATCCCTTCGCCATAGACTTTGATGTTATTAATTTGTGAAGTTCCATTTACTTGAAAGATAATGAGAACACATATTCAAAAGATTCCTTTCGGCCATAATCCAAATTAAACCTTTACTTGTTATGTTTATTAATTCTCTTGCACCATCGTCACAAAGTACAAGACCAAAATCAATTGTCACTAATGAATTGAAACTAACCATTGTTAAGAATACTTTCGTCCATTGAACTCAACAATGATCAACCAAAACAATAAACAAGAACAAGTTCCAATTCAACCAAATATGATGTTATCAACATATTCCAAACAAACACTACAATTATCCAAACATCCTTTTATCACAAGTTCTCATATGAAATAAACAAGTATCACATAATCAACACAACCAAAGAACCAAACATGAATCATAGCATTCAACATCATAAAAGTAACAAGAGTGTACCCAAAGTAAGATTACATTAGGCAATGGTGAAGGATTATAGCACTCCTTCAAGCCTCCAATCAACTACAACTTCTAACCAAACATACTCGAAATGGCAGAGGTTTGTGGTCTTTTGGGAGAGATAAATTGGTGGAAATTCGTCCTTAAGGGTGGAGGCTAGAATTACACACACAAAACTAACCCAAAATGGTCTTATTTATAGGTAGAAGCCACCCTTAGCTACCAAGTAAGTTTCTTGGGCACAAAGTGTCATAAAGTAGCAGGTTTAGGAGTTATTAGAGCCATATGATCGGACTTGAGGCTTAATGGCACTTAAGGATGCATTAAAAATAATTTGGAGAGGTCAGCTTGTAACCGACTCCCTTAACCGATCCGGTTACACTTCTCTACGTAAAAGGTCAAAAGCCAAATTTGTAGATCTTTCTCTTAGCTTTTCCGCGGGTCGCTAACGGGGTCAAACGAGTCCGTGATTCAAAAGTTATGGCCAAAATGGTGAAGGTGTGTCGAGAACAACGAGTCTTCCAATATGTCTTCGCTTAAGCTTTTTCTTCATTTCTTCTCGCTTTTCCTTGAACTTTATTCTTGAGTCTTTGGACCACTAACTTGATGACTTTACCATCTCAATATACCTAAAGTCTTTCTTTGGTCAGGAATTCTTCATACATGGAGAAATCTTCGTATTTTACTTCTTTTTCCGCCTTTTCTCCACTTTCCTGTACATGGCTACAAATGAACTAGCAAACGCACTTTTGTACGATTAAGCATCAAAAGCATATGATTATAACCAAATAACACACATAAAAGCACGGATAACGCTACTAAAAACATGCATAATTTGAGCGTTATCAATGCCCATTCCAGAAAAAAAAGATTCCCATCTTCACTATTGTTGTCAAATACTATGCATAATTTCTATTTGAACTTTATTTACTATAGCTATGACTCATCTTATATAAATAAGATCAGTGATAATTACTTATCAACACTAATCACATTATAGTGGACTCATTAGTTGGCTAGCATATGTTTAGTCGAGATGATGCCTATGACTTGAAATATATAAGTGCATCATAAGTAGCTTAAATTTCAAATAAGATAGCAGCATTCAAATTTTATATTGAAATAATGGAAATAAAATTGATGAATGATACCTTTGTATGAAACAAACCAAATCATAGCCATCGAAGAGCCAGATTTGTGTTTGTCGCCTCCCGTGACAAAACATTAGGCAAGGCTTCATAGTTGCCGAAAACGCCTTTGCTATTGCAGTTTCTTTAGATTGCAATAAGGTTCGATAATCTCCTGTGACTCAGATGTCTATACCCAAAAATAAGCCAAGCCCAACTATAATTTTGGTGGGGTCTATTATTCATGGCCGTAGCCCAACGTTCTCCCCAAATGTTGAAAATGTAAAGTGTAAACAGATGCAGTGTTAACGTTGTTGTTGTTTAGTGCATACATGGGGTACACAAATCCAAGAAGAGGATTACTGGTCACTAACCTGTACACTTGCATTGGATTTAGATAGGCATTATAATGGACTCAGTGAAATAAAGTGGTCCATAATCAAACCCCAATTCTAACCATATCTTGAAAAATCAGAAACCAAAAAGGATACTTACATGGAAGTTGATTAAGGCCTTTTCTATATAACAATGTGAAAGATATACTATATAGAGGAAGACATCAAAAGGTAATGCATAACCACCTAATAACAAAAGTACAATCACTACTTCCACGAGAAGGGTAATGGGAAATTTCCCCTATTTGTAATTCTAAGTCTATAAAAGGCCATGTTGCTCCGGCTATATCATTGCTGCAGCAGCTTCTAAGTCTTGTAACTGTAAGTAAATCCGATGCCAAGAAAAGGAGACATTTTGATATAATAAGTTGGAATCTAGAAAACTCGGTTGACATTTGAAAATAACAATAAATGAGCTTATTACATTTTCTAACACTTTCTGAACATAACCAAGAGACACCATTCCAGTGTTTTCAATATGTGTAGTAGCAACATGAAGGAAAGATATGAATTTGATTTTAGTACTAACAATGGTATTAGAGGCAGTAATGAAAACCTGTTGACTTATGGATGGGTCGAAATGTAAAGCTTTATCTCAAGCAGAGTAGATGTTCAAATTAACAACTCGCCTTAAATACTTCCCTACGTATAAATAGGTAAGGATTCGCACTCTCCAAGCATCATATTTCACATTGATACGTTAACACAAAGTTTTTGCTTGTAAACAAAAAACGATAAGATATGTGCTCATAATGATATAACTATATAAGAATTAAACCGTTTAGTTAAAAATCTTCCCCAACTTGATATAGGCTAAATATACATCTAGGAAACAATAATACCTATCTTCAAGTCATACATTTGGGATGCAAATTAAAAAATCTCAGCTAATCCAAATTTGAAATGGCTACCAAGTAGGAATAGTAAGACCATAAAACCACATTCACACATAATATTAGGTTTTGAAGAATGAGTTCCGAATACTTAAGACTCGATTTTCAGTAAGTGGCCAAGTAAAACTTTCACCCTTTAATATCACTTGATATTAATGACTATTGTAGAAATGAGAAGTTAAATAAGATGGGAACAATTTTTAATGGGTACAATACAAATAATCTTAAATTGAAGAATATGACTTGAAAATTACTCTTTCACTTTTCAAGATTCTCCAAAAAATTAAATGAAGAATATGATTCAAAATTATTTTTTCATTTTTCAGATTACATAGAACCAAAAGATAATTAGAACTACTTAGATGAGTTTGTTAGATATGAACGCACATGGGGCGAATTCACGGTAAATGGGCTTTGCAAAATTTATAACAAAGTGCAGCTTCCTATTAATAATGTGACATCTACATAAATTTGTACGACATTATGCCACATGTTTCAAAAATGCAAACACATTGAGACTCGCATTGTTGTATTAGATCGAAATCTGAAGGTTCTTTCTTGACCTAACTACAAAAATGTGCATTTATAGATAAAAAATAAGATTCAAATCTCTATAAGCAACTTAAACATAATTATACTCCATGAAAAATCTTTTATAAGTTTTTCTTAATTACCTCATTAGCTTCTTTAAAAGTCCTGTAAAAAATAATTTTGTTTATATAAGTTTCTCCTTCTAGATTGTATACATGTGAGGACTTGAATCTCTATAAGCCATCAAATGAGCTTCTCCATGACGTTCCATATGCACCATCTCAAAGAAAAGAAATCATCTTCATGGTTTCGAGTCCCAAAACTCTCATGCAAAATCAGCCTCTTTGAATTTAATAATCTACATCTTAGACTTGCCTATTTAATGTACGATATAAGAATAAGAGTGAAGGATATCTATGGTCAAACTATATGAGTGTATGACATATTGCAAGGCATCAAGAAAAATTCCTAACAACTAATTAGATTTTTAATTTTCCATTAATCCATGATAATGACCACCACATATATACAATACATCAGGTCAATTGCATATTATATTGGTTTTAAATTTTCATTTTTTTCTGGTATGCAGATGCTTCAATATGATGCCTATATCTATAACTACTATTCATCAATCATGTGGTAGGTTATATACTTACAACATAGCTATGGTTGTTTATATCGTTAGATTGTTAATACACAACTAACTTAAGGTATACTTGCTAGCAAAATACGTTAGTGACGGTGTTGATCCACATATTGATATATGAATCTGAAATTATGCACATAATTACTTTAAAAACATAAATACTAATCATATTTAGGGAGACATAATAAGCCTCTTTACCTTCTTAGCCTACTTTTAGGTCTATTACTACTAAGACAATTATGGTCCAATATGACCCCATTCAAAATTGCACCAAATGACCAATTATTAAATTAAAATTGCATTTTGGTAGCATTGAAAACCATTTTTTATAAATAAGTGAAGTTTTCTTTAACTTTAAAGAGATCGGGTCCAATCACCTAACTTCTATAATCATATACTTTTCAAGATGAAACCATGCTTTAAAACACTATTACCGCATGTCATGCACACAAACACATTGAAATATGTAGGATAAGAGGCCAATGTAATTTACTTGTTGATACTTCAATGAAATTATGCTACAATTGTAACATTCACTAATTCTTATCCCTGTGACTATCATACTATGAATTTTGTAATAATACTTGGCTCAATACTAATAGGTTCAGAAGCATGACATAACCTTTGCCTTCCATGGACGACGTGAATCTAGATTTTTTTCTGTAGTAAAAGCCATTTCGCTATACAGCTACTCTTTATCACAGATGGAGCCGACTGTAAATAGTTCCACCAACCATTAGATATATTGGGGTTGATAAAGACTTAATCAACTTCAAATGTTGACGGAACTTTTTTATTGGCATAAAAATTTAACAAAGACGACATTTTAGCAACAAAATATTTACAACAACAACTTCTTACCTTCTTTTAGCGTAATGGATATGCACCTGTGACCTGTGCTCGATTTCCATACTTCCCACATTTCTCGTCAAGTTTGTTGAACTAAGCCCACAAAGGATCGGAGACATTGTCTCGAGTATCCTCTTTTGGTTTTGCTATAAAGGATATGTGCCGCACAATTGTTATTGGTGTGATCAAAGCGTGGACAAAATGGACCCTACCGGTGCCAAGATCACCAAATCTAGCACTAAGAAAAATGAACCACTATGTCCTTAAAGTAAATTCGATGAAACAACATTATTATGCATTATTATGATAAAGAAAACTTTAAAAATTAAGACAAGAAGTGTTATGAATTTTTAGTCAATCCAACACAGTTGGACCTGCACCAAAATGACCCATTACCCAACCCGCCCATTTTGCATCATGTAACAAAAGACGTTGGGTAGGAGATATGATAATTAACTCTCAAATGTTTTGTCATACCTGTGTTAAATTCCTCAAAGAATAGAATACTTAAGAAGATTAGATGACATTCAGTTATCTCATTGCCATGTAAATCTTTTAGGAAAAAGCATTCATATCACTTTCATTTTTAGGCATTATCATTACTTCCTAGCAAAAGATTTAAGCATGATGCTCCTGAACCAGTTAAATTAGTAACATTATCAACAGCTGCTACAACCGATTACTAAATATGCTTGTAAGCTTAAACAAATTAAATATGTGGAAGCTTGTCTGCAGGTTCAACATGACACAAAAGAGAAAATAAAAGATTACAAAAATTTTACTTTATTGCAAGTCAAATGAGCCAATGTAACTCCGGTTCTGAAAAAATAAATTACCATGTGGCCCAAGGAGCACATCGTAAACCCTGTGTGTGCATGAAATTTGTCAATGTTCTTCTATCAACAGGTGAAAGTTCAAGGGAGCCAAAATCAGCCACCTAACAGAAAATGTATTTGCAATCGGATTATAGCATCAAAAATTATCTTATACACCTGTCAGGTCATGTTCCTTGAAAACCCAAGCCTAGTAAACACAATTTATATATGCATTAAAGATTGTATATGTATTAAAAACTAAAACTTAGACCTTAATAATGTAATGTCAAATAAGTCTTTATACATAGTTCCCCATACTGCTTAATTAAAAAGAAGATATACTTGTATAATTACTGATACTCTTTAATATAGTGCTTCTCCGATATTGCATTTTTAGCGATAGGTAATCCCAAACACTCTAAAAAGCTTACAAAATTACTTGGCATCGCAATATTGTTTCTAAAGGAAATTTAGTTTGTATTTATATAATCGAATGGATTCTTATCGTCCTTAAGGCCATCGGAAGCCATAAACTTGATGCCCAAGATCACTCTACCATGAACTCCAAAGAATCTTGCCAGGGAATGACAAGTTTCAACTGTTGAGAAGACGACATGATCAATAGAACTTGGCTATATCCGGGCACTTGTTAAACATGCGTAATGTAGAATTGGAACCAATGAGGACAATTACACGTAACTTTCTCGTACCATCCGTAGTACCTATTTAATCCATAAAATTACATGAAACACCTAACAACCAGCATACTTCTATAGAAGTAATTAACTAATCCGTATAACCCATTTACCTATGCTACACCGGACAATAGGAATGAGAGATTTTGCCATAAGGATTTGTCGTTGAGCTAAAATGATACGTAAGAATTTCGTGGCTATTACATTATGATTCTTGATCTAGTTAAGTTGAGATACGTGTTAGGTGTTGGTCTTTATTTATTTTCTTTATCGTTGGTTTTGGTCTCTCCGCCTTGGTTTCTATTGTACTTAAGGCATTTTGTTTTGCCCTTAACTGTAATAGAATTGGCATATAAGAAAAACTTTGGCCACTAAATTATTCTTATTTCTCAACTACTCATGTCTTATAAATGGATTAGGTTATTGGTGCTGAGATATCAATCAATAAACCCCAAAATTAAAAGCAATCTAAAGAATTTACAAAGCAAATAAATAATACATTTTTTTAAATAACTCTCTTGATAAATGCTGGCTTTTCCCTCTACAACCACATTGTCCCCAAAATCCGAGATGGCTATTTGGTCATCTAGAAACATTACAATTAAATATCCTTATAATCGTTTAGTATCATACAAACAAACAAATAATTAAACAATAAGTAAGCATCTTTTTCAATGAGGCATAAAAACAAACATGTGTCCATACATACTAAACGACTAATGAACACATTAATTCATCAACTAAACTAACAAAGTCAAAAACCCGTATGAAAAATCATAATTCAAAACAAACCAATATCAATTATAAATATTGTAAAACCCTAATTACTTAAGAAAAAACCTAAGGATAATATAATCAATAAATAAAAATAATACCTTTATGAATCCATTATATTGCATCATCAAATGGAGTGAACTTGACAAACTTGGAGTCTAATCGAAAACCTTATTTATGGATTGACTAACAAATTATTCTTCCCCTTAAAAAAGTTGCTACTTCCCCTTTAACAAATTATTCTTCAAATCACTATAAGGCTACAAAAGCCTTCCAACAAATAAAAAGTCATCATAAAAAAATACATGTGAACATACCAGTTGATAAAGCTATGATATGTGTACATGACGTTAATCTAAAGAATAATTAATCAAAACAAAAATAAATCAAGGGAATGAGGAGCAGAGATCGTTATTGTTTGGGAGGTTGGTATCTGTGTATGGGATTTTTCTTGTGGAGATATGGATGGTGAGAAGATTGAGCATATATTATTTAAAATTTACACTTTAACCCTAGAATTATGAAAACGTTGCCCCTAAGCCCATGTGTAATTTCGGATTTTCTATACGTGTGAGTAACAAAACGAATTTTTATATAATTTTGACCAAATTAGGAAATAATTAGTATTAATTATTTTTCAAGAACCAAAAACAAAAATCAATTTTAAAAAATTATTACCAAATAAGGTATGAATTGATTTTTTTGAAATGAAAAATTCCCACTAGGGGTTTTGTTTTATTATATAAAAGATTACGTATAATTGCAATCATTTTCCACTATAATAGTTGCTCACTCATCGAACCGCAAATACTATTTATGAGGAACAAAAAGAGGAAAAAACATTGTATTGTTAATTATATAGTTTCAAAGCAACATTAACAAATATGTAATCTTATAAAATTTTGCAGTTGAAAAATAATATATATCTTTATAAGAGGTAAAACCAGAAAACTATTGAACAAACTCGATCGTTGATTACAAACGCGTACTTGTTTTTTTAACGGCATTTGTTGACGTATTAATCTGGTCGTCTTTAAATAAATGTCCGCTTTGAATACGACATAGTTTAGAAAAAGCCAAAACACATATTGGTACTCCGAACTTGGTAAACTGGATTATTTAGTACCATGAACTTTTAAATGTGCGATATAGTACATGAACTTAGCAAATATTATGTTGTTAAGCAATCAAATGTCATTTTTTTTCTCTAGAAAATGGTTAAAGCTGTTAAAATTTAGACTGATAGAATAAAAAACACTAATTTTGGAATGTTATGGTAATATTTTTTAGTGGTATTTTTTATAACTTTAAGCTTTGCAAGCAAAGCTAAGCTTACAATTAAAAGATTCGACCCATCAAAAAGTACATAGAGATTCACATAAAAGTACAGACAAATGTACTTTTATGTGGGTTCCAGTATATTTTTGTTGTACTTTCTGTGTGCTTATCTTGTGCCTTTAGGGCACAAGTTAGAAAAACTTTTTTGATATAGTGTAAGTGTATAAAATGACAATATTACTCTTGTCGAGGTGATTTTTTTTCAACATAATTTAGTTGATGAAAAAACTAAGAGAAAGTGGAAATGGCAAAGTAGTAATGCTTTCGTCTTTTTGCAGCCTTAAATGGTGTAAGCGTGCAAAGCTCACAAATGTATAAAGTACAATCTCTCAACTTTTATCTGTCATGCAACACAATACGAAAATCCACAAACGCATGTGTTCTGTATTACAGTTGTTTGTTGTTGTAATCTCTAAAATTTTGATAGTTTAAAGATCTATCGTATGGCTATGTTTGGTAAAGGGCTTATTGGGGCTTAGGCTTTTAAAATAAATCAGCTTATGAAATAAGTCTCATTTGTTATATAAGTTTATGGAGGCTTATGGCTTATAAAATAAGTTATAAGCTTCCATAAGGCCAAACCCATAGAAAATAACTTATAGGAGCTTATAACTAGTTAAACTACTTAAATACCCTTCAAAATATAATGAATTATCACGTAAAACCTGAAAATATATGTGAATTTAATTTGATATATTTTTATGCGATTTTACATTAATAAGCTTCAGCTACAACTAATTCGCCGAACAGCTTTATAAAAGTATAATCTTCAGCTTTCGGCTTATAATATAAGCCCCGTACCCCTGTTTCCAAATTTCTCCATTATTGTGCCAAACATACCCATAATCGAAATTATCATTTTGGTGTCTCTTTACTAAGTTGCGGATTCAAGATTATAGGTCATTAGGTGCGTTTTATAAAATAAAAGAAGATCTATTACACAAAATTCGTGAGATCAAGTGCATGTTTAAACATTCGTGTTCTTATTAAACAAACGTTTAAACATTCGTGGTAATAGTGATCACCAAGATACCACACCCTCACTGTCACATCAACTTTCTTTCTTCAGAACTATTTCATGACCAATTAATGTAACAAAGAAATCGAGGACACCACAAAAAACATACATAAAAAATAATTAAAAACACCTACACACATAAACACTCGTCCCTTCTTCCTTTCAAGTCGGTTGCATATGCGACCGATTCATCCATTTCTCCATCCTGTGACGCATCTTATGGTGAGATGTGTACCGGGATGTGACACGTCGGAGGTCTGCAACATAGGTTGGGGACTCGGTCGAGTTTATACAATTACAACCAGGCTAACGCACTTGTGAAAACTCCATAGGTCTCCCCTGTCATTACTTTTTGTCATTTACCTTTTGAAGAAAATAAATTTAAACTAACTTTTTATGTTTGATATAAAGTTTGAGGTACGAAATTGGAACATATCTCAAACTTGTTACTGTTTGATGATTTTCACCATAGAAAATAAGTAAGTTACTTCGTTCTGAAATAAATGTCAATTTCAATAGTTGCATAAATTCTAAGATCTTTTATGTTCGATGTCAATGATCCTAAGTTTTTTCGTTATGCTTATCATCTTCAGTTTTGTCTTTTCGAACTGATTGAACCTATCTTAACTTATGTTCATTCGTTAAAAGAATCTATGAGAGTCGTATATAACATTCTACCAAAAAAAAGTCATCACGCTACAACGATCGACAACTATAGGACAACACACATACGTCTTTTATCTTGACTATCGTAACAATTACTAGTATAAATTGCACGCGTAGATTGTTGTGGCTATGTTTAAGTCTTTGAAGTAAATGACAGATTAATGAAGTCAGTGTCATGTCAATTCCTAATCGAGCCAAATAAAATGCCTCATCAGTTTATATATATAGTCTAATCTTTGATACCGTAATCAAGTAAAATAGATGAAATTTTGTACAGAAGTCGTCGTGGGCAATATCGTAGTAAGTTGTATCGTCTAGAATAACACACACGTCTCGCAAAAGAACCAAAGAACCAGACCGGACCAAGAACCGGACCGGAACCAAGAAGAACCGAACTGGAACTGGAACCAAAGGTTCCAATTCCGGTTCTTGAGTTTGAGATTTTTCGGTTCTTGGGTCGGTTCGATTCGGTTCCACCGGTTTTCGGTTCCAGAACCAATTACCCAATAATATATAAAAACATGTTTTTTTTTTACTTTCATACTCAAAGTTTCAAATTCTACGTACCAATACCATCAAAAAACCCTACTAGCCTACTTTTAAAAAAAATCAAGCTAAACACTATAAACCCTAATCTTTAATTCATTGAAACGTCTACTAATCAATAATTAATCTAAACTTAATAACATTCCAAGATCATTCAACATTCAAAACTCACATAAACAACTATCATCATTATCAAAACAACGGAAGTAAGTTTTATATTTTATTTTTATTTGCATTCGATGTAATAGCTTATAACATGTTCATCATTATCTTATGATTTCTCGTTTGATGATTTAGCCATCTAACTAAGTCAATATATACTTCCTAAATTATCTTTTGTGGTTCTATGCGGAGATCATGCTTGTGCAGTTTTTTAGTGAAAGAAGCAACCTCAAACATAGATGAGTCTCATCGCTTTATACCCAAGATGGAGTGAGAAATTCGAGAACACAAATTAATTGGGATGATGTTGAAGATCTTGTTAAAGATGAGATTGTCAAGGATACAAAAGAACAATTAGAGAAACTAACCGAAAGAGACAAAAAGAAACAAACTGTTGAACTATAAACGGTCTTAGTTATTTTGCTGGACAAAGTTTTAAGTTATTTTATTTTGTTTTCCGAATTGTTATGCATTATTGTTAAAAATATGAAGTGAAATTATAGAATGATTTTTTATTTGAGTTTATACTTTATTTGTTAATTGGTATTGGTTTAAACGTAAATGGTTGCAAGTACTTAAAAAATTCAAATTTTTAATGTTTTTAATGGCTTAATTCATTAGTGCATGAGGTTATTTTTTTTTCTTCAGAAAAGTGGTTCGTATCCACGTAGACCCAAAGAACCAGAACTGGAACCGGAACCGGAACCGAAACCGAAAACTATATTTGGTTCGGTTCTCGATTGTTACTTTTCATAAAATTTGGTTCTCGGATCCACCGGTTCAAACCGGTTCTGGACCGGTGGACCCATGCTCATCCCTACACACGTCTTCGTTCTTATGATCTTAATGTTATACATTTACTAAAAACTTGCCCTAAAAAATTCAATATTAGGTTTGAATGTTTGATCAAAATATTGACGTATATATACTTTCACTTGTTAGAAATATTAATATATCACCTTTAAAATTAAAGGTTATGGTATATTATTATCTTGGAGCTAATTAAGGATCAATGGTAATAGAATTCGACATAAGATTAGCACTGAAAATAAACTTAAAAACCATTATAATTAAGATTGAATTAAATAATTAAGTAATGTTACAACAAAGTGGAACAATAGACCAACTATATGATAAAATAATTAATTTAACTAGGTTTGTGAATTATTTAGTGTTCAATAATGAATCAAGAACTTTCCAAAAGCTTAAATCTCCCCACTCCAAAATCAAGAATATATTAAATTTCTCATCTATTTCACCCACTGATATTTTAATATTTCATTAACTTTTTATGAAAAAGAAAACATCAATGGAACTCGTGAAAAGAAAAGTTATGGAAAGATTGTATATTGATAACACAATGTTCACCATAAAGATTACTGACAAAACAACCATCGTGGTGTAGATTAATGATAAAAGTAAGCATCTTTTGCAATATCTGCAAAATTAGTGTTAATTTCTAAAAATTAGAGATTCGTAAAATTAGCATAATGAAATGCAATTAATTCTAAAAGTTAATGAGCGGTTTAGTAATTTTGTCTATGGGTTTTTCTTGGCACATATCCGGTTGTTGAAAATTATGTCAAAAATACTTGGAGTAAATATGGCTTCGTTAGAACAATGATGAATTTGAAAGAATTATTCTTCTTCAAGTTTAGTTCTAAGGACGGAACGGATGCTATGCTGGAAAATAGTCCATGGTTACTAGTTAGTTCGTAACGTGCAATTAATTCTATAGAAGTGTCCTTCGGATGCTAAATTCCTTGATGTTCCTATTTGTGCGTTCACTAAGAATGGGCTGAGTGCTATTGCAACTAAACTTGGTACCACATTGATGTTAAATTCTTATACTTCAGTTATGTGCACAGAGAAATGGGGTAGGTCAAGTTATGCCAAAGCTATGATTGAATTACGTGTTGATGCGGAGTTGAAAGACTCTTTTGTGGTGACAGTTCTAAAATTGAGGGTGGTGGTGTAACACCCTCAGATTTTGTTTAGCGGAAGCATACGTGTTATTGGGAGCGTTACGAAATTGGTGAATCACAACACAAGTAATAAAGAACGGAATACATACTCCGTTTGATTTCATAAAATAGTTTTAAGATATTATATTACAACTTTGTTTGGATAAAATGGGCACATCCCATAAGTTCAGTGGTCCCAATTTATAAACATCATTTTGTGTAAAAACACTTCTTTAGATATTTCTACGACCATTTACCACCTCTTGCCTTGCATCTATGATCACAAATTAAGCACCGAGAAAATATAAAAAAGGTCGCCTAAAAGCTGTGAGTTCATAGGTTTAAATTAAAAGCAAAAGTTTGGACCATAATCAAAGTCATATAATCGTTACAACAATATAATGATATATGGATGACTGTCTATTACATTAGCTCTAAGTTCATGCAACCGATACTATTTACGCTTCTGTATGCTAAATGATATCATACAATATATAGGCCCATTGCGAGTGTTTTGTCCCACAACACTCTTTCTCATTGGTATAACGTCGCCTTGGCCTAAGCATGGCCAACCGAACGGAGGAGTCACCCTCAATAGATTTATTTATAACATTCAAGGCTTCCCAATGGGGAATTGACGGTTCATGAAAAAGGGCATTCTCTAGGGACATAAGGCTTAGGCTAAACCACGTAATAGTAACTGTAATAGTTTAGGTCCATAAAAGGTTTTGCATATTTCTCACCCCAAAATGTAAAAAGCTTTATCAAGTAAAAGAGGGGCTATGAAAACTCACCATAGCAAATGTGCAATCCAAATGTTGGATTAGTGATTGTTGTGAAGCGGCACCGACACGCGACCTAGATAAGGAGGACAATGTTTTAGTTCATTGTTTTAAGTATCACTTACTTAAAGTAGTTCAATTGTTTTTATAATTGCAATAAATCTAAACTTTAGTTTGTAAAAGTTATTAAAATGATTTTACAAGTAAGTATATGAGTGTTTATATACTTTTCACATTGACATTAATATGGTTTTAATATCCAAATTTTGATATGAGAGAAAAAAAAATAATTACAATGTTCCATTAGTAAGCATATAGATGTATATATACCTGCTTAGGTTGACACAAATGGTGTTGTCAAAATTATGTATATAATTTATTTTCTAGTTGTACTTAGAAAATATATTTGAGTTAAATTTGAAGACTATCAAATTTATTAAGTGATAAAATAAAGTAGCGGTCTTGATTGTTTATCAAGAAATTGGTTCTCACTATTTAAAATTTTGACTAGTGAATTACTTGACATATAATTGTTTATCCGAGTACGTCTGACGTTCATTTTTGATGTAACCTCTATTACGTATATCTTATTTTTAAGCACTTTCTTCTTGTATTAGACCCTTTTTACACTTGAAATTATGGTGGCATATCTAAATGAAGGAATGGAGTATGCGAGGATGAGTTTAGTTTAGCATGGACCTTGGAGAACATTTATTTCGAGTTTTTATTTGATGCCTTGACAAGTGACGAAATGAGTGACTTGTATTCGCAGATGGGCTGCGGCCCGATGACATGCGCAGGAGGTTGGGCTTAGGCCCATTGACTATCCAAATTTCTTTTACAAGTTTAAAACATGGGCTGTGGCCCATTTCTACTTACTAGTTAACTGTTTTCATGAAGGGAAGAAATGATTATGGTTGAGACTTGTTTCCAACGAGACTTGGCTAAACCATTTACTGAAAGTACGAGCAAGGAGTGACGAAACTGTGGAAATTGAGTACTACTCAACTCGGTTCCATTCTTAGGCCGACACAATGATTTCGACACAAGGCTCCTAGTTAGAAATATAGCATGAAAAGTGTCTTGATGACTATCATACAGTTTCTTCAACTAGAACAAGGGTGCGACATGGTGAGCCTTTAGCATAGGACCTGTATCGACTTAGCCTGGTCTACGCGGATTTCATCCGAAAAGAACTTCAAGTATTTTAACGAGTTTCTAGTAGCATAGAACAACACTTAACACTAAAGGAAGAATGACAATTTATATTCACCACACTTCTAAACATAGGTTTATACCATCTATCGAGACCCAATACTTCACTATCAACTCAAGTGAACATCATATAATACCACGAGCCTTGAAGTGATTTTTCATTCGAATCAAGTAGCAAATTTATCACTAGATTTCGATGCAACATGAAATGGCAAAGAGGTGTCTTTATAGCTTAGAATGTACCCCTACATGAAACAATGACGAGACATGGAAGGTCGAAAATACTCAAGTACCGGGGTTCTCACCGAGGTAAAACCCATCATGCTTACAAAGGATGATGTGTTTAACTCTAAGTTAAGTGCTAAACCGAAACCCGACACTAGCTACCAAAGTTTATATCAAAGTTAAGCACTTAGGCATCATGTCGAAACTATTATTAGTTTCCTGCCTTTAGAACCTAGCATTTTTCATAGCTTTTACTAAACTTGACTTATCTAGTCTTTCTTGTTTCTTCTATTTCGACCGTAAAACCAAACGGACCCATTTGTTAACGATGACTTAAATTTACGGTCACATATCAAGATTTTAAGTATCAAAAGATTCTAGTTCTTAGGCTAACTTTTATAAAAACTCAATTTTTCAAATTTCTTGATTTATACCACTCGACAGGAACAAGATTAACAACACATTTGCAAAAACTCAAATTTCAATTAACCAAAAGAACAATTAATATTGATATGACCAAATCATATAACAATTTCTTTGATAACATTTTCCAACTTAATATCATAAAACAACATAAAAGACATTACAACAAGAAAATGAGTAACCTCAACTCGAGAGATGATGCGTGAGGAACGAGGGTGGCTTTGTGGGTTCGAACTAAACAAATGTTGATTTAGCTTCAACACACTCCCAATTGCAAAACCCCCAATTCAATTTTTAAAAACCCTAACTTTCACAAACCCTAGTTTTTGGTAAAATTGATGAGGAAACTGAGTTAGGGCGTTTGCATCCCTACTAGAGATAAAGGAAGTATTTTGGGAAGAGCTTGTACATCTTTCTTTTCTTGTGACTTGGTTTGAAGCCAAAACTAGTTAACTTCCAAAAACCTATAAAATCTTTGACTTTGGCTCAAGGTAGATTGATGTTGAGACATGCTTCTCTTGGGTGGCTTTGTTTGATTCTTCTTGGACCCTTTCGAAAGGGTAGCCGGCGCATCAAAGGAGAGGATTTGAGAGACAACAAGTTACATGGTTTTGGTAAGAGAGAATAGGAGATGATGGAAAAAGCATGTTGGGTTTTCTTCTTTGGGAAGATTCGACCTATAAGGAGTAGCCAGGAGTAGAGGTTGAAGATGGAGATTTGATCTTCTCCTTTTTCCGCTTTTGTGATGGTTTTGTCGTGTGTAGGAGAGAAGACAAAGATATATTATCTCAATTTTAATAAAGGTTTTCTTTATGTAATATGTATGTATATATGTATTATACTTATAGTACTAATTGTGAAAATGTATGTATATAAATTACACTTATGTATTAATTGTGTTTGAGTCTGATAAGATTTATTGTTTAAGTGAAAGTGTGTTAAATATCTTGTGTCCCGCGATATTAAATTGTGACTGAAGTATCATTGTTTGATAATTTTTATAACGTAATATCTTATAGTTACGTGTTCAAATATTTTTATCTTTGTAATATTCCATATCACGGACATTTGTCATTTGTTTTATCGAGCCCTTATCATAGTGTTTCCGACGCTGCAGCGTCGGCTCATGGGGAAAACGAGATAACCTCTCGTCTTACAAATTAAATCATAAGACAAAATGAAATATTCATGAAATGATATGAATGTAAAAGTGATGAAATTATCTACTGTATGTGAGTTATCTACTCAAATGATCAGGCAAAGCTTATGCATGCTTAATGACTTATGTTTAGTAATAATAAATTACTAATCATTGCTTAAATTTTAGTGAAAATTTATTGTGTGTCACATCCTCCCCGCCTTAGAAGAGAAAACCGTCCTCGGTTTTCAGTTAGAATTATTTGCTGAAGTAGAGAAAAGGTGTGGGTATTTACGCTTGAATTGGTCTTCGCGTTCTCACGTGTATTCTGGACCTCTTTGAGAGTTCCAACAGATCTTTAATGATAGGAATGCGGCTTTGTTTAAGCCGTTTGATTTCTTGATCTAATATTTCATTTGGGTTTCTTGACAAAATTTAAATCTTTTGTTGATTTTGGATTTCTTTCATTGGATTTGCGAGAGTTTCGTTGGAAGGGCAATTCTTCGAGTTTCATATGTGAAACACGTTATGCAAAGAGTTGAGTTCTTGTGGGAATTTCGGGTTGGTACTCTGCCCGATTCTTGCGAAAAATTTTGACGGGTCTAATGTAACGAGGATTTAACTTTCTACATTTCCCGAAACGGATTACGCCTTTCTATGGCGTTACAAATCCCTAGTATGAAGGGTGGTCCTCGAGTTGTTCGCACAGCATATTTGTGCACCACGATAGTCCTCGATGGTAATCCGGTGCTGGTAACTACCATCTTGGGAGGATTTGATTAATCTTACGAATTAAGGTTCCCCCCCCTTTGCGTTCTATTAGATTAGGTTACGCTTTTCGGAGGCGGAGCTTCAATCTAACTTTCTCGTCGACTTGAACCTCAAGTGACCTTTAGTCCTATATTTATTGACCTTGATGATCAGATTTGTTTGCATTCGGTCTCTGGTCCGCACACTATTATCAATGGTTCTTGATAGCCGCATGGAGCCATTGGACTGGTCCTTTGCCGACTCGTTCTAAACACGATTGATTTGGCGCTTTGACCATAAAGGCCTCATGAGGTAGCCTTTAGGCAAGGGAATTTGATTAAGGCGGTTTGCCTACTCTATTCACCTTCAAGAATGTTACTCATGCTTGAAGTATAACTTCTATGGCTTGAATGGTCCTTCCATTTAGTCTAGTAGTCGGAAGACGGTAGATGGCACACATTTCATGTTGAATTCCTTAAAATTTTTGGGAGTGGTCCTCGAAAGTTTGATGTGAATGGTTATCGCTATTTGGAATGAAGAGAATTGAAACGCTATGACTTGTAGTGCTTTGCTTCGAGCAATCCATGTGAGTTTGTCCATGTTGTCGTTCTCTTTGTTTGGTAGGAATAGGTGGATTTGATGAGATGATCAATTAGTACCCAAGTAGAGTTATAATCGATAGGGATCTTTGGTGACTTAGTACTAGAGTCCATTGTTATGCATTCACATTTCAATCTGGGAATTTTCGGTTTGTACCGGTAGATTTGATGGTTCATGATTTTTTTTTTTTGAACATGCTAAGTATGGTTTGACATAGGTCAAATACCAGCCTTCATGTTTGATATTCATAATAGCTCTCTGGATCAAGGTGCATCTTTGCCTTGACACTAGATGAGTATAATTTCGGCCTTAATGAGGTTCCCACATAATGAGATTACAAATCCCTTCATGGCGTGGGTCTCAACGTTGATTCTTGGGGATAAGGTTCCCTTCGGTCTTTTACGAATTCCATTTCACCTTCGGTTATGTCGTAAGAGTTTTATTTTGTCGGTTCTTCCGTTGAGTGATACTACTTGAAATGATCCGGCTTTAAAAGGTTTTGTGTTGTAGGTGTTGCTTGAAGTATATGCGGTTATGACTGCTCGCCTGGGTGAGTAATGTTGTAATTGAACTCACGCTATGACTACAATTGTTGGTGTCGCCACATGGTCAACTTCCTTTTGTTTTCAGACACCACGTAGGACATTGTGGTCGGTGTACCTCTGACTCTGGGTAGTAAGGATAACATTTCTAGGTTTTCCTAGTGTGGTCATGTTAGGTTCCGATTCTAATTTGTGCATCGTTGTGTTTCTCATGGATCTTTGGGTGTTGAGTATTCTATACCATTATTTTCCTTTTTGGATCGGGATAGCTTTCTACCGTGTAAAGCCCTCCTTAAATGGTAGAGTCTCGTCATACTCGGTATGCCTAAAAGGCATATTACATGATTTTTTTCCTTGGCGTGTGTAGGTGCTTGTTGGGTTGACACGGGTGTATGATAATCTATTCCTTTCTTGGTTCAGTGTAGGTGATAGGATACTAAGCATGAATCGGCATGCCCGAGGCGCGTCTCTGCGTCCGTGTTCTATAGGGTGCTAATTCATTGTCGAAGGTTCAAACGTTTCACATTCGTTTCCTTAGTAGAAGATTTCTTCTCTCAGGTGACACGGTTTATTCTATCCTCGTAATGCTAAAATGTATGGCATTTTAAGGTGGGGTGTCGACGTGAGATATAGACACGAACTTTTCTATTTCGTAATAGTGAGTTAAGCACTTCCTTTGACATGACCGGTAAGAATTTCAAGAATTTAACTATGTCCGCGGTACGCTTTCCTCCCTAATTATACATAGGTGATCGTGCTATGTATAATTGGGACCGTGACGGTTGTTTGGTATAATCTAAATCTTGGTGTACTTATTCTTTGGTCAGCGGAAATGTTGCAAAAGTTCATGTGCGAAGTTTTGGGGTGATGGTTTATAAGATTTGCTAGGCCGACCAATTCCGTCAACATGGCCTATAGCTCGTTTGACCAAGATGTGTGAAACAATGACAACTTGGTTAGGAATGAAATGTTGAATTCGTGATTTTTGGCGAGGTAATAGTTTGAGTTGGTCTTATCGGTATGGATAATAATACCTTTGCAACGTTTGGAATGTGGATTTTTCTAAAACAAACTGGGTGATGATACTAATTTGTCGAGAGACTAGTCGAACACCTAAGATGACTTTCTTATTTTAGAGAAATCTTTTCATCGTGACAAGATAGTTGATATCCTTAGTGATAATGAAAGTGGTCATGGAGAGGACATATATTAAGATAACACGATAAGGACAACTGATACATTGTAAGGAAAGGTTTAGTACATTAAGGTTACATAGAGAAGTACTTAAAGTAGATTCTCAAGACTACGACTTGGAAGTTTAAACTAAGCTTTATTACAACCAAGATCTCTAGCTAACTTAGTTTCTTTCATGGTGTCCTTGGGAGCGAACAATTCTTCACGCTTCAGAAATTGTTTTGAGCTTGTTGCCTATGCTAACCTCCCTATCCGGCACATGCTTTTGATGTGGTCTTTCTTTCCACATCCATGACATGTCATTGTCTCCCAATAGAGTTGCTTACAATCTTCCATCTCATGTCCAATTCTTTTACAAATCCCACAAGGTATAGGGCATTTTCCATAGTGGTAATATGGGCATATATTACACTTGGGTTTTGTCTCGGCATACCTTACTTCCCGCTTGTTTTTAGTAGTCTTAACTTCAGCCGGTCCATTGACGGCTTGCTTGATTGTTGCATTTGATCTTCCTCACCATCATATTCCCAGCCTCTTGCTACCACAGCATTCCATTGCTTTGCCTGGGAGGTGACTGTCAATCCGTAAGTCGCACCAAGAGCTTCTTGAGTGAAAGAGGCGGAACGTAACAACGTTCCTCCGAAGTTCGGGAGAAAATCCCCAAAAGTATGTTTCGAAGTTTCTTTCCTCAGTCCTATCATATCGGGACATAGTTGGGCCAGTCATGAAGCGGTTGGTGTACCTTCGAGGTCATTCCCTATCATAGTTAATCCACAGAACTCTTGTTCCATCATTCGCAGTTCATTCCTTGGCAGATTCTCGCAATCATCATTTTCTTCGGGGTCCCATCGGGTGAGTAAGTAGCCTATTCCACTAATTGACATGAGTATCCCACCATGGAGGGCTTGGTGTCGAAGGTGCAAGTAGCATACTTGACCTTACAATTGTTCAAGCAACTCGTCGCGGAAAATTGTCTCTATCCTTTCTAGCCATCTTGCCAAACCTATGGCTCCTTCAAATCCCTCAAATGCGGTGGTTTACGCTCCCGAATTCTTGGTAAGAGAAATTTCGTGTTGTAGGCGCCTTACCAACAACTTCTTCCTATTCCACTGATAAGATTGTTGATGTTGTGACTATTCGTAGTTAGCAATTTTGCAAAGAATCGCTCGCTAACGGATTTCTCAATGGTGGTTGTGTTCATGTTACGCTTATGGAAACATTTTCCTTCAACCACAAGAAATGACAACAATGAGTTTTCTATGAGTGTGAGGACCATGGTGGAGATCCATAAGGTTACAACGTGTACTACTTCTCAATTAAGTATTTTCTAGGTTGTGTTGACTGGATATCTTGTAGACTTTGTTTATTATGATGATGTTAAGAAAACGAAGATTGGTTGGAGTGAGTTTAACATAAGGTTATAATCCACAAGACGTTGTTTATTATGCATAGTCGTTCATCACCATAAGCTTGATTACATTATAAGAAGATTCCTGGCTCATAGGCCGATACATAATATGCGTTAATTGACTCGCTCTAGTTTGTCATACAACAAAACTACTACAAGCGTTTTTTATTGAAATCACTTATCACGACGTCTAACACAATTGTAAGGTGAAATTTAAGCACTTCCCGATGCTGCCCCGGGTTGACTTTGTTGAGTCGCCTTCCATTCTTCTAACTCTCTGAGTTGGGCCTCCATTCCGCAAATTTGTTGTTGGCCTCATTTGCCCTACTCTCCATAGTAACGCCTTTGAAATTCTACGACACCCTCCGTGTACCGCCTCGCTTAATGCTATTGTAGTAACGGTCTCCAACCGTCACCGACTCTCAATCTCTCGTGAGCGTCCCCGAGTGTCTCCTCGAGTTTGCAGAGCACACCTTTCAATGTGGTCTTCAAGACGTGCAATTACTTCGTTCAACTTCTCACGAAGTTCCTTCCAATATCGCTCCAACATCGCGTAGCATTCCTTGAGTTTTGGCCAAGTGCTTGTAGTTCTTCCACCACTTCTTCAATTCCTTCAATACTTTCTTCTTTCGTAATCCCGGATGTCTCGACATCTCTTCTATTTGTTCTTCATGACGTGTTATGCGTGCCATAATCGTGTCGAGTCTGGTGGTCCAAAGAAAGGGCCGCCCAAGTTCCTCCAACTTCAACCCACTAAGAGATGGTGTACCGTAAGATGATGGTGATGATGCAGAGGCGATTTTTCTTGCTAGTAGGTATCTCCCAACCTGGGAGTGGATCTCTTTGGTGTTTTGGTGAGAGTGTAGGAGTAGTGGAATTGGTAGGTATAGTATTGATAGTAGTGATGATTTGGAAGTGAGCAGTGGAGTGTGGTAGTACCCTCCTGGTGAACTTGATACACTACCTGCACGGTTTCCAAGGTCGTGAGTGAATTGGGAAGGGGCCGGATGCGCTCAACAGTGACAACCCTTCGTTGTGTCATCGCATCCGGCTGCAGTGAGGGAAGGCATGGTGCGTGACAAGACGGTGCATATGTGTAAGCATGTAGAAAAATACTCATGATGAATATGAAATAGTGCACTAGTAAATAGGAAATAAAACATGCAATCCTATTTAAAAGAATTCTTACGAACGGGCAAGTGTAAGCCAAGAACTAACGGTCGTAGTATGTTGTTTTTGTAAAAAGCGGTTATAGTTTAGGATTTATATGTACCTAGTTCTCTATAACCTAGGCTCGATGCCAATCAGAACACCCCATTTGGTTTAGCGGAAGCATACGTTATTGGGCGGGCTACTTAATTGGTGAATCACAACACAAGTAATAAAGAACGGAATACATACTCCGTTTGATTTCATAAAATAGTTTTAAGATATTATATTACAACTTTGTTTGGATAAAATGGGCACATCCCATAAGTTCAGTGGTCCCAATTTATAAACATCATTTTGTGTAAAAACACTTCTTTAGATATTTCTACGACCATTTACTACCTCTTGCCTTGCATCCATGATCACAAATTAAGCACCTGAGAAAATATGCTAAAAAGGTCAGCTAAAAGCTGGTGAGTTCATAGGTTTAAATTAAAACAGAAAGTTTGGACCATAATCAAAGTCATATAATCGTTACAACAATATAATGATATATGGATGACTGTCTATTACGTTAGCTCTAAGTTCATGCAACCGATACACGACGCTTCAGATGCTAAATGATATCATACAATATATAGGCCCATTATGAGGTTTTGTCCCACAACACTCGATTCCGATTGTATATCGCTTTCGCCTGGCCTAAGCATGGCCAACCGAACGGAGGAGTCACCCTCAATAGATCTATTTATAACATTCACGCTTCCCAATGGGGAATTGACAGTTCATGAAAAAGGGCATTCTCTAGGGACATAAGGGCTTAGGCTAAACCACGTAATAGTAATCCTGTAATAGTTTAGGTCCATAAAAAGGTTTTGCATATTTCTCACCCCAAAATGTATAAAACAGTTTATCAAGTAAAAGAGGGGCTATGAAAACTCACCATAGCAAATGTGCAATCCAAATGTTGGATTAGTGATTGTGTGTTTAGCACCTACACGACCTAGATAAGGAGGACAATGTTTTAGTTCATTGTTTTAAGTATCACTTACTTAAAGTAGTTCAATTGTTTTTATAATTGCAATAAATCTAAACTTTAGTTTGTAAAAGTTATTAAAATGATTTTACTAGTAAGTATATGAGTGTTTATATACTTTTCACATTGACATTAATATGGTTTTAATATCCAAATTTTGATATGAGAGAAAAAAAAATAATTACAATGTTCCATTAGTAAGCATATAGATGTATATATACCTGCTTAGGTTGACACAAATGGTGTTGTCAAAATTATGTATATAATTTATTTTCTAGTTGTACTTAGAAAATATATTTGAGTTAAATTTGAAGACTATCAAATTTATTAAGTGATAAAATAAAGTAGCGGTCTTGATTGTTTATCAAGAAATTGGTTCTCACTATTTAAAATTTTGACTAGTGAATTACTTGACATATAATTGTTTATCCGAGTACGCTCGACGCTTCATTTTGATGTAACCTCTATTACGTATATCTTATTTTTAAGCACTTTCTTCTTGTATTAGACCCTTTTTACACTTGACATTATGGTGGCATATAACGAAATGAAGGAATGGAGTATGCGAGGACGAGTTTAGTTTAGCATGGACCTTGGAGAACATTTATTTCGAGTTTTTATTTGATGCCTTGACAAGTGACGAAATGAGTGACTTGTATTCGCAGTGGGCTGCGCGCCCGATGACATGCGCAGGAGGTTGGGCAAGCCCATTGACTATCCAAATTTCTTTTACAAGTTTAAAACATGATGTGGCCCATTTCCACTTACTAGTTAATCTTTTCATGAAGGGAAGAAATGATTATGGTTGAGACTTGTTTCCAACGATACTTGGCTAAACCATTTACTGAAAGTACGAGCAAGGAGTGACGAAACTGTGGAAATTGAGTACTACTCAACTCGGTTCCATTCTTAGGCCGACACAATGATTTCGACACAAGGCTCCTAGTTAGAAATATAGCATGAAAAGTGTCTTGATGACTATCATACGCTTCAACTAGAACAAGGGTGCGACATGGTGAGCCTTTAGCATAGGACCACATGATCGACTTAGCTCGGTCTCACGCGGATTTCATCCGAAAAGAACTTCAAGTATTTTAACGAGTTTCTAGTAGCATAGAACAACACTTAACACTAAAGGAAGAATGACAATTTATATTCACCACACTTCTAAACATAGGTTTATACCATCTATCGAGACCCAATACTTCACTATCAACTCAAGTGAACATCATAAGCCTTGAAGTGATTTTTCATTCGAATCAAGTAGCAAATTTATCACTAGATTTCGATGCAACATGAAATGGCAAAGAGGTGACTTTATAGCTTAGAATGTACCCCTACATGAAACAATGACGAGACATGGAATGTCGAAAATATTCAAGTACCCGAGGGGGTTCTCAGCCGAGGTAAAACCCATCATGCTTACAAAGGATGATGTGTTTAACTCGGTTAAGTAATAAAAAAACCCGACACTAGCTACCAAAGTTTATATCAAAGTTAAGCACTTAGGCATCATGTCGAAACTATTATTAGTTTCTTTTAGAACCTAGCATTTTTCATAGCTTTTACTAAACTTGACTTATCTAGTCTTTCTTGTTTCTTCTATTTCGACCGTAAAACCAAACGGACCCATTTGTTAACGATGACTTAAATTTACGGTCACATATCAAGATTTTAAGTATCAAAAGATTCTAGTTCTTAGGCTAACTTTTATAAAAACTCAATTTTTCAAATTTCTTGATTTATACCACGACTGCAGAACAAGATTAACAACACATTTGCAAAAACTCAAATTTCAATTAACCAAAAGAACAATTAATATTGATATGACCAAATCATATAACAATTTCTTTGATAACATTTTCCAACTTAATATCATAAAAGACATTACAACAAGAAAATGAGTAACCTCAACTCGAGAGATGATGCGTGAGGAACGAGGGTGGCTTTGTGGGTTCGAACTAAACAAATCTTGATTTAGCTTCAACACACTCCCAATTGCAAAACCCCCAATTCAATTTTTAAAAACCTAAGTTTCACAAACCCTAGTTTTTGGTAAAATTGATGAGGAAACTGAGTTAGGGCGTTTGCATCCCTACTAGAGATAAAGGAAGTATTTTGGGAAGAGCTTGTACATCTTTCTTTTCTTTTGACTTGGTTTGAAGCCAAAATTAGTTAACTTCCAAAAACCTAGAAAATCTTGGACTTTGGCTCAAGGTAGATTGATGTTGAGACATGCTTCTCTTGGGTGGCTTTGTCTTGATTCTTCTTGGACCCATTCGAAGAGGGTAGCCAGCATCAAAGGAGAGGATTTGAGAGACAACAAGTTACATGGTTTTGGTAAGAGAGAAGAGGAGATGATAGAAAAAGCATGTTGGGTTTTCTTCTTTGGGAAGATTCGACCTACAAGGAGTAGCCGTGGAGTAGAGGTTGAAGATGGAGATTTGATATCTTCTCCTTTTTCTGCTTTTGAAATGGTTTTGTCGTGTGTGGGAGAGAAGACAAAGAGATATTATATCTCAATTTTAATAAAGGTTTTCTTTTATGTAATATGTGTATGTATATATGTATTATACTTATAGTACTAATTGTGAAAATGTATGTATATAAATTACACTTATGTATTAATTGTGTTTGAGTCTTATAAGAGTTATTGTTTAAGTGAAAGTGTGTTAAATATCTTGTGTCCCGCGATATTAAATTGTGACCAAAGTATCATTGTTTGATAATTTTTATAATGTAGTATCTTATAGTTACCTGTCTGAAATATTTTTATCTTTGTAATATTCCATATCACGGACATTTGTCATTTGTTTTATCATGCCCTTATCATAGTGTCTGCAGTCGCGTCGCACGGGGAAAACGAGATAACCTCTCGTCTTACAAATTAAATCATAAGACAAAATGAAATATTCATGAAATGATATGAGTGTAAAAGTGATGAAATTATCTACTGTATGCGAGTTATCTACTCAAATGATCAGGCAAAGCTTATGCATGCTTAATGACTTATGTTTAGTAATAATAAATTACTAATCATTGGTTAAATTTTAGTGAAAATTTACCGTGTGTCACAGGTGGGTATACTATGCACAATGTCCATATTTAGTATGAGTGAAAACCACCACGATATTCTAGTTGTAAGGTTTTTGGCCACATTTTGGATGAATGTCCAAAGAAACTCATCCTGGTTACTACGAAGAACATCAAGAGCACAAAACAAATTGTCCATGTAGTCCAAATTGGTTCAAAGTCTCCATTGGTTTATAGACCAAAGAAGACTGTTATGACACAAAAGAAAAAAAGGTAATGGATGCTACTAGGGATGCTTATATTCCAGCTACATTGAATTTCATTTGAATGTTAAGCAATATGATGGACGTGGATGAAGAAAGGAGTACTAGAACCTTTAGTACACAAGAGGCGAGTCAAGTGGAGGATAATGAACTAAAGGATAAACATACGGATGTACCTAGTAGTAATGCGTGTAATTAGCTTACTATTGAGAAGGAGGAGATTTTGAAATCGTCAAATATGCCTAGT
This sequence comes from Chrysanthemum makinoi, assembly GCA_910596185.1. Lineage (NCBI taxonomy): Eukaryota > Viridiplantae > Streptophyta > Magnoliopsida > Asterales > Asteraceae > Chrysanthemum > Chrysanthemum makinoi. The sequence continues at coordinate 341,418,679 of OU343224.1, forward strand.
ACTTCGGGTGTAGCATCTAACGTGGCATCTAAAATGGTTAATGAGGTGGTTTCTGAGGAGGATAAGGAAACTGCGAACTTTATGGCATCTAAACTTTCCAAGGTTAATGAAGAGATCACTGGTGGAACTGGAAATGGAAATTCTATCTTGTACGAAAAATGGAAAGAGAGTTATGAAGTTGACCCATAGGATGATACTGATTTCGATACTCTTGGCCTTAACGAAGACCAACTTGCGTTTGCTAATGCTTTTGATATAAATCTTCGGGGTCAAATTACATAGGCGTTTATAGTAGTTGATCATAAGTTTGGTTTGTCATTCGTATGATAGGTATGGTTTTAAGCACAAATTGTGCGTTTGTTTTCCTGCATATGTGACGGGTTGAGATGTAAGATTCACTCACATCCTTTGTACTTAATTGTTTTCTGGAGTTATAAATTTACCAAGGTTAGAACCCTTCATCTAAAAAAATGCATTTAAACCATAAATTATAATGTAATACAACAACTAACTAACATACCATTAACTAATCGAAATTAATTTGGGCAGATCTTTAGGGTTTATGTTTAGGAAAGTCGAGTGGAGATAAATGAGTGATGAGATTTTTAAGAGTAAAGAAAGCATAATGAGTCGAATTCGTAAATACATAAAGTATTTATAGCTTTTACACTAAAATTTAGCGAGATCTAGCGAGATCGAGACAAAGAGTGCAATGTGCACCTAACTAACATCTAAAATCTTAATTTTATATGTTCAAGTTCCGTCTATCAGATATTATATGGCATATATTGTTGGAAAATTTAGTGCACTTGTGGGATTAGTTCACACCTGGTAATGGGTCAGGAGGTACGGAGTATACACCCATAAGGTCCCCAACACCTGACTCTATAGTGGGTAAGATTCGAATGTTGGAACTGGCCGGGCAAAGTTAATAATGCTAGTATTAATGTTAGTACTGCTATGCAGAGTTAATACTGCTAGTGCTAATGTTAGTACTGCTAGGCAGAGTTACTACTGCTAGTGCTAATGTTAGTACTGCTAGGCAGTGTTACTACCGCTAGTGGTAATATCGGTACTGTTAGGCAGTATTACTACTGCTAGTGCTATGTTAGTACTGCTAGGCAGTGTTACTACTGTTAGTGTTGCTGGAATCAACTTGTAACAGGCTTTGACCTATTCAAGTGGTAGTTACAATTGCTTAATGACCACGTTTAATTGGTTTACGTAACCACTATTAGCTTTAATGAGGATAATTATGCGGTGATTAATGGGCCGATTAATCCTCATAATTCCATTTGACTAACATATGAGTTTTTTCATATAAATAGGAAATCAGATGATGCATGAAAGACACGACAAAAAACATAAACACTTATTTGCAAAAGGGTTATTGATTTGTGCCTAAATCATTAACATACATTTGGTCTTATCCCAAGTAGATATTCATGATACCCAGGCATTAGGGTCGAATAGTTTACTTTGGAAAGTGATAACACGATTCCAAGTGATATCCGATAACCTATATTGGTATTTGGATTGCTATTGATTATCTTCACCCTGCTCTGGGCTTATAACCACTGTTGAGATCACTCCTAACACGTAAATGGAACGACATTTACGGGATTACATTATCTATCTTATTTAGCCAAAATATATGGACTAGTTATGTCATAGTGTAATAGTTATGTATGTGATAGGCTTTAAATACCCTCCTAGACTTTACTAGGAGGGTGAGACTCTTTGTGTATTTCACTTTTTCTTAATAATAAAACACATAATATTTCCCTTCTCTCTCTAATATGAAGATGGTGTTCTTCCATCTTCCCCGACCTCCCGAATCACCATATCAACCTTTTACAACGATTCTACAAGTGGCATCAGAGCCAAGGTTTTATTACTATGGTTGATTTGTGTGGTCTTATATCTTGTCAAAAAATCGTATTTTTATGAAAATGGTACATGTTTGAAACTCTTTTATCAGTTTTTTATCATTGTTTCTACTTTCTTGGTTAACAGTTTCAAATAAATGATCTTTGGTATTAAGTTGTTAAGCTGTTATCAGTTGTTTGTCAAAAGTCTCTGAATTTGGTCCAAAACATTTTATCTTGGTTCTTTCTTTTGAATTTGTGGTCCAAAAGTGAAGATTTTTCATTCAAGTTTTCTGGGTTCTTGGAAACTAAACGGATTTCATGATTGGAAAACATGGTCGGAATTCTTAGTCAGGAAAAAGGTCAAATCTGAAAAGTCAACAACTTGGTCAAAATTTTTCATTCTTTTATTACTTAATAAGAGTCGTCTACAGATTTGTTTACGAATTACTTGGAAAGTAATTCATAATAACCTAATTTTATGAATAAGCCTTATTCAGAAAAATTTACGAGTAAGCTTATTCGTAAGAACCCGTTTATGAGTAAGGAACTCAGCTCTTACGAATAAGAACCTGGTTACGAAATAAGAACAGGTTTACGAATAAGAAAAAGTTTCTCTTTACGCATAATATAATGCTTATTCGTAAACTAAAGACCAAGATCAATGACAACAACCAATACCACATTCTTTGTTGACCTCAGTTCAGTTTCCATCATCAGTTAAATCAAAAATTTAACAAGTACTGAGATGATAATAGAAGGAAATGAAGAAGACCATTGGCCAACCACAAAGGTTGCCATAACCTTATGTCCTCAGACCTTTAGTGTTGGTCGTCCACGGTCAAGATGAAGTTGAACGAGTGGTAGCATTGATAACAACTCCAAACGACAACCACAATACCACCTATCGTCTACAACAAATCCTAATCCCATCCATCTCAGAAACAAACAACTTTCAATGTATCCTATTTCATCTCCAATAAAAAACTAAGACTCGAAGAATATAAAAGTCAAAATTATAAAAATATAATCTCAGATTGTTTAGTATATGGTATCTCGAATGAGATATCAAAGATCTTGTAGATCTATACCAACATACATCATCATTGATCTTTAATGAAGCGTAACTTTTTTATATATCCGAAAAGAATGAAAAGTGTTATAACAAGATTGTTATAATCTTTTCACTGGTTCGTTAATATCAAATCAAACATAAAACTTATCACCTACCCGTGACCTTCATTACAAGATCTTGAAGTCGTGCATAAAACTTCACATATTACAAAAAGATTCGTGTAAAGAAATGCATGGGGATGGTTATTGTCGTTCGATTTTGGATTAATGATGAATCTGAGAAGGAAAAGTCTTGATTTGATCAGTTTGATATGTGGGTTTGGCTGAGATAAATTGAAGTTGCGTTTGGTGTAAGGTGGATAAGATGGGGGCGCAAAGTTGAGTACTTTATGATTAGGGTTTGAGAGTTATTAGGGTAATGAAAAATTAAGTGGAGTGATAAAGGTGTGTTATATACGGGGCTGCTTAGGGTTTGTATTGGATCGGTCCTAGATGTTGTTTGGGCCATGTATCCCATTAATTGAATCAAAATTTTAATGGGTTATGGGCTTCACGATTACAGCAGTTTTGAGTTAGGTTTTGGATCCAAAATAAATAACACAATTGAGCTAAAGTGCTAAACACTTTATTTATACATGTATTTTTGTACATTGTGTTAATTTATTTTGTGGCTATATTTGGCTTAATGAAGTGGTATTTTGGTGTTATGAATATTCACGGGGTGATACAAATTTTTTGACAAGATCGGGAAACCATTATCATAGTTCACCTAAACCAAGTAACGAAGGCTAGTTTTGGGCATTTAACCGCAAGATGTGACTATGGCGTGAATTCATTATTATTTATTTGAGGTTGAAGTGGAATATCACGGGTGCATGTACTTAGTATCTTGAAGATATCGGGGTTGGTTGGATGCATGATTCTTCGAGATCCTTGTTCGAGCCTTAACCGTTACGAATGACAAAGACTTGAGTTGTCTAGTTATACCTGATGTAAGGAGTTACGTTGTTGTGCTCACAGCGTGTAACTATCACTTTTAAGGAGTTACGTTGTTGTGCTCAAGTGTCACAAAAATATGTGGATAATTCGAGAAACTTTAGTTTACCCCTTTTCGATCCAGTTTATCAACCCGGTAAGAAAAAGGGTTCTTCGTCTGACAATAGTGCACGTTTAAGTCACAAGTTCGGGTTATTTTACTTCAGTCTCAAGTTTGTCATATTGAGTTTTCTCCATCAATAGTTACTACAAAGAGCCGTTAGAATGATAATGGGGTCGGTAAAGAGTTAGCTGAGAGGAGTATGAACGAGTAGAGAAGTTTTATCAGCAGTTGATTCTCACAAGATATTTATGGTACTTCATACTTGTTCGATTAATTGGACATACATGGTTGCGCTGTCTCCAATTTCATCATCAACATACGTAGTGTATGATTCTGATTCATTGAAAACATCGGAGGGAAAGAGTGTATGTTGTCTCTGTTTCTTTGACTTTTTTTTTCGAAAAACCTTTCCCTTCATGAATTTCTTCAATTAGGGGGAAGAAATGAGACGATCTGTGGTTCAAACGTCTTAATTCAGTGTTATCGTCTCAACTTTCATGGAAGCTATTTTGTCAAGCCACCAACAATCAAAGGAAACTATTTTGTGATAATCAATGGTTGCTGCTATGAAGCATATGGCTGCTAACTTCTCCAAACTGGATAAGTTTGAAGGGGTGGACATCAGAAGATGGCAAAAGAAGATGCATTTTTTGTTGTCAAGTATGAGTGTGGTGTATGTTCTGAGCACACCAATTCCAGATTATGGGGATGATGCTACTGTGGAACAGATCAAGAAGAGGAGCAAATGGGAGAATGATGATTACATTTGCAGAGGTTTAATCCTCAATGGTATGTCTGATTCTCTCTTTGATATTTATCATAATTTTGAACCTTCCAAAGAATTATGGGATTCCTTGGATGCCAAGTATATGGCTGAGGATGCATCAAGTAAGAAGTTCCTTGTAAGTACTTTCACAAATTACAAAATGACTGATTCAAGACTAGATATGGAACAATACAATGAACTTCTTGCTATATTTTGAGGGTTTACACAACACAAAATGCACATGGATGAGGCTATTTCAGTCTCTTGTGTCATTGATAAACTTTCTCCTTCTTGGAAAGATTTCAAGTATACCTAGAAAAATAAGAAGGAGGAGTTAAATCTTGTTGAGTTGGGCAGTCATATGCGCATTGAAGAATCACTCATGGTGCAGAATAATGGCAAGCCAAAAAGTAGCAATGCTACTGGTGCATCTGTTGTCAATATGGTGGAGCATAACAACTCCACCAAGTATAATGACAACAAGGGTAAACATAAACATCAAGATAACACAAGGGCAGACCCTAACAAAAAGGCAACACCTACTTGTTGGAAATGTGGGAAATCTGGTCACATTAAAAGGGATTGCAAAGGTGTTAAGATTGGTGGTAAAACCAATAGATCAGGAACTAGTGGATCAGGGAATGGTTCAGTTCCTCTGAAATGTCTGAATCTAACTATGTGCAGGATGATGATGTTGCGCGGTGGGTTGACTCTGGAGCAACTGTTCATGTGTGCAAAGAGTAAATTACATAAATCGTCCTTATGGTTTGTATTTTGAGAGGGAAACCCCAAATTACAAGGTTAGGCCTTACGTTGGTCCATCAATGTCAAGATAGGACCTTTTTAACGGTTGTTTAGACTTGGGTAAAAAATTGGATAAGATCCATAAAAATCAAAAACCACAAGGACATGACCCGCTTAAAAAAGCATGTGGACAAGATCTGTAAAATCCGGGAAATCACAAGGACGATTTATGTAATTAAATCTATCTATTATGAACTATTTGGGACCTCTTTGTAAACTTTGATGTTTAAAATTAATCGAATGATAAGTTTTCAAAATGTCTTATTTAGAGTTTGTTTTCTATAACTTGTACTTTTGTGCTATGAAGTAACACCCCAATGACACTATCTTCCGCTTTGATATTTTGGGGGTGTTACAATGCTGCACGCATTCTTAACATGGTTCCAACTAAGAAGGTTGAAAAAATACCATACGAGTTATAGCATGGGAGGGTTCGTAAATTGTCTTACTTGAGAGTTTGGGTTGTAAGGCACTCGTGAAACAAGACACGCCTAGCATACTTGAGCCTAGATTTATCATGTTTATCTTTGTAGGTTACCCTAAGAATACTATGGGTTACTACTTTTATGATCCGAAAGAGAATAAAGTGTTTATTGCTCAAGACACTGAGTTTCTTGAGAATGACCTCACACTGCTCAGGGACAGTGGGAGCATAGTTGACCTTGATGAAATTCAAGCTCGTCCTAAAACACAGCCTAAAAAGGGTGCTAAGACGAAACCCGCATAACCAGTCCGTAGATCTAGTAGAACCTTTCACCAACCTGAAATATATGGCTTCCTCATTGATAATGTAGAAGGCGAATTAGGGGATCATGATGAACCCGCTAACAACACAGAAGTTGTGGTGGACCCTAAGTCCGATAAATGGCTTGAAGCCATGAAAGTTGAAATGCAATCCATGTATGACAATGAAGTATGGGACTTGATTGATCTACCTCCCAAGGCCAAGGCCATCGGGAACAAATGGGTCTTAAAGAAGAAGACCGTAATGGATGGAAATATATACATGTTTAAAGATCGCCTAATTGAGAAGGGTTTCACTCAAACCTAAGGGATGGATTATGAGGAAACTTTCTCACCCATGGCAAGCATAAGAGTTATTATAATACTAATGGCCATATCCGCATAATATGAATGAGATATGGTGAATACTAATGGCCATAGAGTTATTAGAATACTAATGGCCATAGATGTCAAAACAGCCTTCCTAAATGGTCATTTGAAAGAGGACGTTTATATGGTTCAACCGGAGGGGTTTAGGATCCTAAGTATCCTAAGAAGGTTTGCAAATTGCTTAAATCCATCTATGGATTTATACAAGCATCAACATGGAATCTAAGATTCGATGATACAATCAAAGATTTTGGTTTTATCAACAATCAAGATGATCCTTGTGTTTATTCCAAGACTAGCAATAAGGATTCGATCTTCCTAGTTTTGTATGTTGATGACATACTAATCATGGGAAACAACAGTCCAATGATGCATGATACGAAAGCATGGTTGAGTAAGTGTTCCTCAATGAAAGACTTAGTAGATGCACAATATATACATGGAATCAAAATCTATACGGATAGATCTAAACGTCTTATTGGTTTATGTCAGAGCACATATGTGAATAAAATCTTAAAGAGATTTTATATGGAAAATTATAAGAGAGGTTCCCTTCAAACGAAAGTAGGTGTATCGTTGAGTATTATTCAAAGTCTTATAAATCAATTGAGAAGGGTATTCAATGCGTAAATTAGTTATTGGGTGGGTTATTGACATTCAGATAGGTGCCGCTCACTTAGGATAGTTCATAAACATGGGACTGACCAACTACCAATAGATAATAAGGAATATTCCATACTGTATTAGACAAGTAAGTAACATTCGATAAACATAGGTAGAAAATAAACTAGGGAGTAATAAGATTCTAGGTAAATACGTTTTTTCTCTTATAATAAGTTCACGACCAACTTCACTTTTCTTGTTATTTAGTTTAGTTATAATTTTAGTTTAGTTAGTAGTTAAAATGCAAACCTCTCTCAAACCTTAGAGTTTTACTTGCTTTCATTATAAAACATAAGAATACAAAAAATAATTTTCTATTCACCCTTGGATTTAACTTGTCTTACACTTCGAACCTACCTCAATTTTCCCCAGGTAATGAACAATCCCTTGAGTCTTGCCTATACTGCACTACAACGATTAGGTACTCTGCCTAGCAGGGTTGTAAAAATTGTCCATTGCAACCCAACGCTTCAACCGGCTGGAGAGGTGAAAACTTGCATACATTAACAAAAATAAAATATTGTTTTTTACACAGATTATTCAAAAAATTAGATGCTACATGTAATTTCAAATCGTGACAAATATAATACATTTTTAGACAATTATCCCTTTTTTGTGATGAAGAAAAATTGTGTGATGTCAATCTATATTGTAATGAAACATTTTGTACTTCAAGATGTGCAACATGAGTTTCATATTTCTTAGTTTTTTTTTGAAAACACAGTTCTTACATCTTTGATGTGTAAAATGTATTTTATTAATTTCTAAAACAAGAACTAACCTAGCACCTATTATATAATGGGGGCAGTGTACCCTATCCTGTATAGTTTAATAGTGGTAAGTCCAGGAGCGATTACAAGAAACTATGTAGTCTATGTTCTTAACTTGTTTAGGTTACTAATTTTTTTATTTTTTGAACTTTCACTATCGAAAACCTAAAATAGATAATCTTAAAATAAGATCTGCGGAATTGTAGTTAACATAAAAAAATAATAAAAAGTACGCTGGTTTGCTATGCTCCTTGGTTGTATTAACTAATTTTTTCTCGTTCCGTCATTAACAAATAATTAATAAGATAATCATTCATTTGGTTGTAAATTCAAGCTCTAACTAATTCTTATGGTGCAAACTTTACTGGCATCTTACGATTAACCTAGATTCAACGTCGTATGCATAATGCCAAATTCATTCTCATTGCAACGTATGATTCTCTGTATAGTATTAATACATAAATATTAAGTCTATGTTTAACTTGATGTGAACATTGCCTCAGTCTAATACCTGTATTGATAAGTTCGAGATAAGATATATGTTGGGCCAATTCAGTGCCCAATGGGGTCTGACTATACTTAGACATAAATTAGTCTAAGTAAATAAGACTCGCTGATAATGAAAACAACGAGCAACTCAAGAAGACTCGCTAATAATTAAATCAGCGAGCAACCTTAGCAAATTCAAATCAGAGACATCGTTAAGGAAGTAGAAAATTAATTGAACACATACTCTCTAGCTGATGCAGAGTCAGCTAATATGTTAAAGGAATTGAAGTCGAAGGAAGAAAGTTCATCAGGGTAGAATCATCAGGGGTTGGTGATACCCTGATGAACCTACCCGTTCTCAGATCAACTAACAGAGCATAGCTCAATAATATCTCTTACATATTTATGCGGGACTTTTCAAGCTATTAAAAAGATTCGGATAAAGTGTATGTTTGAAGAAAATCCAAGCGAGTATGAGTTGGTAAAAAATGAGTGAACAATTGACAGAATTGTTCACAAAAGCATGGTTGTTATGTTCCCTAGAATAGAAGCATTTAATGGATGGTGTACTGTTCCATTAAATGTTTGACACGTCTCAACAAGTCCCACTAACAAGATATCGCGTATTGCTTATATAAAAGAATGTCTTTTGGAGTAAATGCTATCACTTTCACATGTATTGTGAATTTTATTGAAGTGCATTTACTCCAACATTAAACTTGTCTTCATCCATAAATCATATCAGAGACCCTATAGTTTACATGCAAACTTTTACTTAATTTAAGTTTGCTTGCTTGGGGAGAAAAACATATTGTCATTCAATTAAGTATTTATTTCCACATAAAACTTTGTAATTCTTTGATTTATTCAATTAAAGAATTATACGTTGAAACTTTATATCTTGTGTTTGCCTGTTTTAAACTACTTTATTTTTGTTTTGAGTAAAATGGTCAAGGATTTGAGAAAACAATTGGTATCAGAGCAATTTTGGTCTTAAAATATTTAAACAGGTGTTTAATACTCAATCTTGTCAAAATCTTATAAAACTAGGATCTCTACCTCAGATTGCTTTAATGCCTGAAGCTGAATGAAGTCATCTTCCAAATGTTTAAGCCCTGACTGCTGAAAGGCTTTGGCTTTGAAGGAATCAACCACCACCTCCCAGAGTTCCTTCAAGTGTTCAAGATTTAGTTGCTGCTTAGTTTAGGAGAGAAAAACAACAACCACCTACTAATGTGCAGGAACTTGCAGCTACAAAGATTTGGGCATCGGGACAATTAGCTGCTACTTCAAATGAAGACTGCACTCATTCTGCTCATCTCCGAACCTTATCTTCAAGAGTGGATTTTTTCGCTGCAAATATCAACAAAATTGGTAACAAACTTTGTTGGAATCGCTCCTAACTCGTAAATGGAACGACATTGACGGGATTACATTTTCTATATTTGTTAGCTTAAACACATGGGCTTATTATGTCAATTTGTTATAGTTGTATGTGTTTAGGTATAAATACCCTCCTAGACTTTCCTAGGAGGGTGAGACTCTTTAGTGTAATTTACCTTTCATCATTAATAAAACACCTAGTTTCTCCCTTCTCTCTCTAGTTTCTCTCTCTAACTTGAAGATGATATTCTTCCATCTTTCAAGACCTCCTGATTCACCAAATCTTCCATATATTCGATCGTAACATTGGTATCAAGAGCAAGGTCGGATATTATCATGGGTTGATTTTTGGTGATGTTATCTTGTCAAAATCTTGTATTAAAATCTGTCTTTTATCAAAGTTGTTAACTTGTTACAAACTTTTGGTGTTTAACATATTTTTATACAAGTTTATTGTATTTTTGGTCAAAACAGTTTTGTAACTGTTCACAGTATATAAAAGTATTTTATCAACTTTTGTAACTTGTTTTGGTCAAACTCGTGAATCTGTGGTCAAGTGGTCATCTGGTATTTATGAAAAGCTTTTATGCTTTTTCTGGGTTACTATGAATCTGGACAGATTTTTGGTCGAAATACATCGCCGGAAAAAAGTCAACACGGGTCAAAACACTAGTTTTACGCCTAAGGAGCCATTTCAGATATATTTACGCATAACTTGGAAAGTTTTGCGTAAGGATTGTTACGCGTAAGGTTTTTACGCATAAGCCTGGTTTACGCATAAGGTTTTCATGTCACGCGTAAGTCATGGATTACGCATAAGGTGCTTCTGTTTTACGCATAAGACATTTGAACTATGTTACGACTAAGACCAGAAATAAAGAGACCAAGACTACTTTGACCTACAAACAAGAATACCAATCATACCGATTCATACCAACCAAATACACAAGCGACTTCAGTTTGTTCTACATCATAAGTCGCGACTGATATTGATCATAGCTTCGACAACAAGTCCATAAAAGGTTCAAAACGAGACACAATCAAGACCCTATCATCATTCTTTTGATGCGGCACTTCGTTCTTCTCTAGAACGTATTGTCACTGCTTCTGGACCTGGTTTTGGTGATTGGCAATGGAGGGTTTCCACCTTACCCTTTGCATTTGGGGGGCTTGGTGTCTACTCTGCAAGTGATGTCTTGAACTATGCATTCCTGGCGTCTAGACTCCAATCTGCTAGCTTACAGACTAAGCTTCTCCGACATTCTGGTATTGTAACTTTTGGGCCTTCTTTTGATGATTCCTTGTGTACTTTTTATGCGAAAATGGAGATTGACCTTTTGAGTAATCCAAGTGAGATCGCTGCCCCCAAACTCATGAAGAAATTGGCAGATATATATTTCACACGTGTTACCGAAACGGTTTGAATCCATTTTTTCCCTATCTACTCGACAGATGGCACTATAGAAATCGCAAATGGAGGACCACACTTCGGACTGGCTTAGGGTGGTCCGATATCTGGTTGGGACAGGACTATGAATGCTAGGACCTACCGGTGTGTTTTATGTTATCGGCTAGGTGTTCCCATATTCTCTGTTCGAAGGGATGCCGTGTTCACTTGTTCCGGGTCTTTACGGGGGATATTTATGGGGACCATGTTGTATCGTGTGCTGGTATTATTGGTATTAAACATCGGCATAACATGGTGCGTGATACTCTTATTGACATTTGTTCACGTTCGGGGATTTCAGCTCGTAAGGAAGTTGATATTGGGCTTAGTGGAGAAAGGGACAACCCCTTACGTCCAGCTGATATGTTGCTCTACTCATGGAACGGGGGTCTTGATGTATGTGTCGATCTGACAGGGTCATCGCCCCTTACACAAACTGGCATGGTTGATTTTGTTCCGGGGCGTGCGGTGGTCGAGGCCGCACAACGTAAACGCGTCAAGTATGAGGGTAAGTGCGCGGATATTGGATATGGGTTTCTTCCCTTCTCATTCTCTTCTTTTGGAGAACTTGAGAAGGATGTTGTGACTTTACTGAAACGGATCCGGAAGATCTCTGTGACTCAAGACATTGGGGCACGTGCTGCTGCTCATATTTTTAGTAGGATTAGTTTTGCAATAGCTAGAGGAGTGGGGGCTCAAATAGTATCTCGGCTCCCCACTAATTTCTTGTAATCCCTATGATTTTCTAATGAAGTGATTTTTATAATAATAATAATAACAATAATAATAATAATAATAATAATAATAATAATAATAATAATAATAATAATAATAAACAACTACTAGATCTCAGTTTTGTTTATATTCTCTCATAAATCGTTAATGAGGCTTAAGGAGTTTTAAACAATAACATCATTGATCCATTTTGAAGCCTAGCTTCATTCGTTCAATATCTGACACAAAAAAAGGGAGAATTATAACAATTACGTTATGATACTCTCCTTGGTTCGTTTATAACGAGAAAACACATGTTCACCTACCCGAGACCACAATGGATCTTGAAGATATAATATCATTTATTGAAGCCAATGGTGCAGCAAACGTAGTAATTAGGTTCAGATCGTGTTGTTAATATGTGTTTTGTGCTTCGGATTGATGTATGGATGATGTCTTCATGATGGGATGGGATCTGATATGAAAAAGGGTTGTCTTTGGGATTCGTTGAATTAGGTGAGAGGAGAAACAAGAAGCGGCATACTAATCTATGTGTGTTTAGGTTACTTGATATTAGGTTAAATCTTCTTAACCGGGTATATATCACACTGTCCAATTATAACATTCCTAATGGGTTTGGGCCTCTCATTCGTGTAATTGTGTTGGGCCCGGATTCTTTTGATTGTATGGACTTGGTTGTCATGGGCTTATGGTTATGTTTGGATCCAAAGGCTATATCAAAGAAATTATTGGGCTGAAATTTTTATCAATTATCAAATGTATATTTATACATTGAATAATTTTTTATAACGTTTGGCGAAAAACAATATGAGTGGTATTCGGTTGATACAAATTTTTCACGGGGATACATTTTTGACAAGATCAGGAAACCATTATCAAATTCATTTTAACCGTTAATGAAGGCTAGTTTTGAGCGTTTAACCGCAAGATGTGATTACGGCGCGAATTCACTATTATTTATTTGAGGTTGAAGTGGGATATCACGGATGCGTGTACTTAGTATCTGAAGATATCGGGGTTGGTTGGATGCATGATTCTTCGAGATCCTTGTTCGAGCTTTAACCGTAACGAATGACAAAGACTTGAGTTGTCTAGTTGTACCTGATGTAAGGAGTTACGTTGTTGTGCTCACAACGTATAACTATCACTTTTAAGGAGTTACGTTGTTGTGCTCAAGTGTCACACTAAGGTGCGGATAATTTGAGAAACTTTAAGTTTACCTTTTTTCAATGGTTCTAAGAAAAAGGGTTCTTCGTCTGACAATAGTGCAAGTTTAAGTCACAAGTTCGGGTTGTTTTACTTCAGTCTCAAGTTCGTCATATTGGGTTTTCTCCATCAGTAGTCACTACAAAAAGCTGTAAGAATGATAATGGGGAATTAAAAGAGTTAGCTAAGAAAATTATAAACGAGCTGAGAAGTTTTATCGATTGATTCTCACGAGATATTTATGGTACTTCACACTTGTTCGATTAATTGAACATACATGGTTTCGCTATCTCCAATTCATCATCAACATACATGGTGTATGATTCTGATTCATTGAAAACATCGGGGGGAAGAGAGTGTAGGTGGTGTTTGCTTTCCTTGACGTTTTTGGATTTTTTTTCGAAAACCCGTTTCCCTTCATGAATTTCTTCAATTAGGGGGAAGAAATGAGACAATATGTGGTTCAAATTTATCACTTTGGTGTTATCGTCTCACTTTCACAGAGTTATCGTGTGTGAAGTTACCTAAATATGATGTTGTGATGCCTCACACACGGTCATTTTATCGAGTAATTGCAGATTCACAGGTAACTATTATTTCGATAGACCGCAACATTCAGGGGGAAGTCGTTTCATTTCGTATTTCGTGGTTTGTTTGGTGTGAAGCATCTACATACGTGAGAAAATCTTGTTGATTTCTTGCATGTTACCCGAACGGATTTTCCGCAATAAGTTAGATTTACCTTGTGTGGTTTACTGCTCATCTACAAATTCCGCTGCGTACTGAAAACTTCAAAAGTTAGAAGAAATGTTTACTACATCAAAGTTTCGAATCTGCTGAAGACGGTTGTCAGTTTGGGGGAAGCTGATTCAGAAACTTTGCCAAAAAGAAGTGTACGGAGACGCTGCTAAAGACATGCAACATGATTTAGGGGGAAGTTAATCCAATTCATGCATATTACATCATTTGCCTACAAGTGAAGAAAACGGTTCTCAAGTCGAGGTACAAGAAGAAGACAAAGAGCGTAAACTTTCATCATCCTCAACATTTGAAGAGCTTATGAAGACCTTTCTTTAATTGTTTTTTATACTTGTAGGAAATGTTGTAAGTAATCCCTTATGTCGTCCCATTGGGGGAAGATTGTTGGAATCGCTCCTAACTCGTAAATGGAACGACATTGACGGGATTACATTTTCTATATTTATTAGCTTAAACACATGGGCTTGTTATGTCAATTTGCCATAGTTGTATGTGTTTAGGTATAAGTACCCTCCTAGACTTTCCTAGGAGGGTGAGACTCTTTAGTGTAATTTACCTTTCATCATTAATAAAACACCTAGTTTCTCCTTTCTCTCTCTAGTTTCTCTCTCTAACTTGAAGATGGTGTTCTTCCATCTTTCAAGACCTCCCGATTCACCAAATCATCCATATATTCGATCCTAACAAACTTGATGGTATTCTCGTTGGAAAACTTGCTCATCTAATAACCCGCACTATAAATGAAACAATTCCCAAGTAGATAGGAGAGTCATGTGATGCAGCTGATAGCACAAGCACTCAAGCCAAGCAAGTTTAAGATGGTTTTGAAACCGATCTCCAGGGATATCAAAGTTTTAGACCAGAATGTTGATATTTACACTTGTTACAATTACATGAGTAAAAGATAACTCTCGTTTTAATATATCAAATTAATTATTAATTAAATGAGTGACTAATGGTATGATTTAGGTGCACTATTAAGCTTATAAAATTGATATTTCAATTAACAAGAAAATATGATAACAAGCATTTACAGTTAATTCTTTGGTATCTTTCACACGATGAATGACAAAATGAGAGGAAAATGTTAAAAAGGTTAAAACAACGCCAAAAATACATATCTTGTTTGTAGTCTTATAATCGTGCATAAAGTAGTTTCAACTTCCATAACGTGCACATAAGGTTTTTGTTGCTGAACATCTTTTCTATGTCTGTTATCCATCCTTTTCACATTTTGACTTTACAAATATGCAAGAAATATCGATTCCAAGTATCGGAAACCTGGCAAACACCAATGTATGCAATCTGCAAATTTTAATGGATCGCCTTTTTGCTCATCAGTTAATAGTTTGCCTCCCATTTCTGTGTATATTGACGAATGGGCTTCTATTCGTATTCGATAGTTGTGTTATGTTGAGGAAAGTAACTGGAACTTTCATTTTTCTCACAACACTACCAACCACGTTCATTATCCTCTTGTCGGAACCGGTTCCCGGTGTCCTTTTTTAGTGACTGGTTTTGTTTCGTTGTAGCATTTGATCCCTCCCTTGTTGTTCCAGTCCGCACTCCTACATAACTTCCAAAGAGATATTTAGAAGTTTTCACCTTTAAAGCTACCAAAACTAATGTCCATATAATGGATCCCATTGTTAGGTTTGTTTATTTAGTTGATAATCTCATCACTCAATTTACGTCAAACATATCAAAATCATGTTAGCCTGGCAAAATTTTAGAAATTGTTGGACACACTTAGTGCTGTAACGAGGTAAATACGGAAAAATGGGGTACCCCTAAGTACTTTTTTTTCAATTATCGTCATACAAATATGCATCAATGTCACTCGCCGAGTAAAAATATGAAAAGTTCAAATGATAAACGACTAACCTTTGATGAGTAGGGGACATGGTGGTGAAAAATACGCGCGTTTTGTTCTGATCAATGTTTGAGTCGACCCAATTTGCCCATGTTTTCAAAGCAATTCTGTATGAAACTGGAGCATCTAATTCTTCATAACCATCTTCACCGTTTGCAAATGAACCCCATCTATGCCCGAAGCAGCCTTTATCAAAATTTATTTATTTTGGATAAAACAAAAATATTTGTATGATATCGAGAATCAAACAATTAAATTAACTGTAAAATAACTTACAAGGAATTGATCTTAGTGCCGGTCATCCACCAAACGTAAGTATTGAAAACAAGCACGTTTACTCCTACCCAATGTTTGGCATGTTTTTCAATAGAATCCACTCGAAGTATTCTTTTCTTTGGATCTCCTATTATTTTTAAATCCGTATTTGACTCTATTAAATACGGTGCCCAATAAAACTCAATCGTCGCATTGTGATCCTGACAAAAAAATCCAATCTCGTTTAAAAAAAACTGTTTTAACCCACAATTATATTGTTTCTCGAAGTAGTAGTAACATAGACATTATTATTTATAAATCTAATCTTGAAAATGTCGGGATCTCCTATATGCATGTACATTTTTAACAGCGTATATGAAACGAGCTACTAGCCTCATTTAGTTAGGTGTTTTTTGGGATTTATTTGTGATGTATGTGTTGTTATTTTACCTTTCAAAAAACGTGGTATGAGTTTTAATCATCTTTATATAGAATCATCTTTCGTAGACAACAAAACTTATATTTTAACATTTTTGTGGCACTAACATTTTCATCTTTTGGTAAAAACAGAAACTGGCCTTTGCCTTTTGAGAAAATTGTTGTTCTTGTTCTTTCGGGGCTCAATTACCATGTACATTTCTAATTTAATTTGTACAAACAATAGGACTGAAACACGTAAAAGAATACGAGCATTTCCAATGCTTGAGTTGAAGATGACTTGAAAATAGGTTAAGAATTGAAAGAAAGGTAATTCCATTGGCACGATGACTTAGAAAAAACTTAAAGAAAATATTTAAGAAATCATAATGACTTAGAAAACGGTTAAGAATTGGAGATTCACTAACAATGGTACATTTATACAATTTATAATGGAGATTAGCACGTCACTTTTAATTAAATTTTTAAGATGTTCATAAATACATTTTAAACATTAAGTAAAAAAGCATTTATTTAAAGCACAAACATATTTATCGAACACATACAATTAATACTCTTTTAAAATCACGCATCACTTAAAAATACAACCATTTTACCACATGGTACAATATAATCAAGCTACTAATCATCTGTTACTAAATTCCAATAACCCAAACATTCAACACACCGACATTAAAAAAAAAAAAACGCCGCAACTTGAAACGCTAACATGTACAACTTAAAGGAAAAATATGGTTAAAGTTAGTTAAATATAAAACTTTCGTCACTTAGACCATGAGGTATCATAGCGTTGAAGCCCGCCAGATCCAACGTGGAAGCCAAAGTGGCGCCGCCACCCTCGTGCCACCATACCCCAACCATCTCTCGCCACTTCCCAAGCCATTTAAGTGGCGGACGTGAGAATGGGGAAGAGACAAGTATTTTTTGTTTTTTTTTTTATTAAAAATGACGGATCTGTGTTTGTTTGTGCGTGTAGCGTGTTTTTTTTTATGAAGGTGACACACATTAAAGATTTTTTTTCTTGTTGAGGATGAGGAGCTGATGCCACCATTGTTGACAGAGGAACAAAGGTAGAAGCTTAGAAAGAGGGTAGAAGCAGTGAATGGTATATACGAGAATATAAAATGTTTAATAAATAGTGTTCTTTCTTTATTTTTTATGGCAACCCCAGTGATGAATATTATAATTATAAATATTGTGTATATTTTATTTTTAATAAAATAGAAAAAATTTAATGTAACTTCATAAAATTTAATGTAATTTTATAAAATTTAGTTTATTTAAAAAAAAAATTGAAAATAAAATAAAATAGTGAGTGGTGGGCCTCAAATGGCATGTTATGAGTGAAGGTGTTTTGGTTTGTGAGTGTTAAAAGTGATATTGCTGAAGTGGCGCTGAGGTGACACTGAAAAGGAGAAATTAACATGCCATGATACCCCATGCTCTTATAAAATTGTTGTAACAAGAAACATAAAATTAAAAAACATTCATCGCCACAAGTTTTATTATAGAGTACCTGCCGTCAAATCAGACGAGTACCTAATAGATTGATAGTGTTCCAGTTTCTCTGAATAAATATATTTCCTCGTCTACGTTATCTTTTCATTTTAACTTGTTCTAGAGAATGAACAAAAATCATAATTTCACTATATTGTACAATCACTTTCGGCCTGTACTAATTTCAAAGAAATTTACATTGAGTAAGCAAAGTACCTTTATTTTAAAGACAGAATGAACTTTTCCACGCTTCATTGATTTTTGATCGTCTGGTATGAGAAATTCAACTAAACAAACAAAAGATTGCCATTGCCCTCTTTGTAGGGAGTCTCCTACGAACATTACCCTCTTTCCACGGATTTTCTCAAGTGCCAATCTTGCATCAAATCTGGTGAACTCAACTCGTTATATCATAAAAGTTGTATAAAGTAATGATCATAAGCCATAAAACTAAAAGTAAGTTATACGAATGCCTCGACTTGTTTATACCAAATGATTCTTAAAATCACCTAATGGGTGATTTTTTCTTAAGAAATGGGAGTACAACATAAGGAGTTTTTTTTATAAAATTTCGTATTAAGAATTCCAAATAGGTAATATGATATACATAATTGTTAGTCTGTAATATGTAATGGGCTCAAGCCCAAGCCCGAATTCTAGAATATTCGGTATTTACCTATTTTAATGTACATTGTATTGAAGGTAATCAATCAATCAATAAAATCATCATTCCTAATTATACCTTTCTACATGGTATCAGCCAAAACGATCCTATAATCTCAAACCCTAAACCTAAACTCTTCCGCCGCCGCCTCCGGCCTTCGGCTACACGCCGGAGGTTCGGAGGGCTCCTTTTACACTTTAATCTCAATAAAACACCGGTCATCTCTCTCTCACTCTAAAAAAAATCCAGCTTACCAGTCGCCGGATCTGTTGTTGCAGCCGATGGATCTGTAGTAGCCGGCGCCTGTGTTAGTCGCTGCTGCTGCCGTACGTTGGTTTCTTTTCTGCTACTGTGTCGATCGTTGGTATATTGTGTTACATGTACAACCCATCATCTGGGATATTTATGTGTTACATGTACAACCCATCGATCTATCATTTACAAACCGAAAACTCAACCTTGTCCGAAACCCATAAAGATTAAACACAAACTTGGTTCGTGTTTATGCTTCGGTTTTTTTTTTTGTAGTTTGTGTTGGTTTTTAGGATTTCAAAGATCAAGTGAAACCAAGAGGGTTTTATTGTGATTTTTCTTGTTTAAATTCGTACAAGCATCTGGGATATTTATGTGTTTGGATCTTGAAAATGAAATGGTGGTTTCTAGATGGGAAAGAAAAGATAGAAATGAATTACGGAGTGATAATAATTTGTGGATGGTTTTTGTTTTTGTAGTTGACTTTACTGTTGATGGTACTGTCGGTTAAAAAAAAAAAAAAAAAACAAAACAAAAAAAAACATTTGTGTCGAATCCAGGGTATTAATTCCCGAGACGACTTTTGTTGGTGTCGAATCCAGGGTATCAATTCCCGAGACGACTTTTGTTGGTGTCGAATCCAGGGTATCAATTCCCGAGACGACTTTTGTTTTATGTCGAATCCAGGGTATCAATTCCCGAGACGACTTTTGTTGGTGTCGAATCCAGGGTATCAATTCCCGAGACGACTGTTTAAAAAAAAAATCTACTAGCCTCACCTGTTGTCTTCTCATCTGCTTACCCTCATCAAACACTTTCCTCACCTCCATTTTCCTCTTCCAATCAATCTATCCCACTTCTAAACTCACCTTAACAAAAATAAAAATAAAAAATAAAAAAAATAAAAAATTGGATGTTTATGTTTTTCTATGGAAAAACACGCCCCGTTTGTTTGGAAGGTTCTTTGGGGGTTGAAGTTTTAGAACCAACTTTCGTTGTCTCATCTTTGTTTAGCTGGGGATACTTTGGTTTAGTTTGTTCTGCTGGCTGAAGATGCTCCCGCTTGCTGTCGAATGTCTTCATCAACCATTATTTACTTGCTTTAATTTATTGTTTATTAGCTTTAATCTCCAGTTCGAGCTTTCGCGATTTCATTTCGAGTCAGCTGCGTTGTCGTAATAGGTAATGGGCTCAAGCCCAAGCCCGAATTCTAGAATATTACCTATTTATATGTACATTGTATTGAAGGTAATCAATCAATCAATAAAATCTTCATTCCTCATTATACCTTTCTACAATAATCACCTTTCTTTATTTGTGTTTACTAGTAAATAATTAATTTGAGAAGACAAATAATTATGAAAGACAAAATATGAACTCGAGTAGTATATGCAATTATTATTGATAATCAATTTCGCTCTTTGTTATAACTAGCATGGTACCCGCACAAAGCAGCGGGTTCGAGGGAGAATGTTGTTTAATGATTTTATGATTTTACGTTTTTTTGCCAATATTGTTTAACGATTTACTATAAACATATTATATGCAAATCTAAAAAGTTATTAATTTTAATTATAAACATATTAAATTCATTATATAGTTACATTTTGATTATTGTAACATTTAATTTAATGTGCAGTTGTATTTTTAAATTTTATTTTAATTTACTAATAATAGAATGTGTGTTACCTTAATTTTTTAATATTTCTAAAGATAGAGGGCCTTAAATACATTTTAATGAGTAGAGATAGAGATTGTAATTCAAGCGTACACAATTTGGGAAAATTTTCTTCAACGTGGCGTAAAAATATGGGTGTCAATTTTAGAGATACGTTCTTGATTTCAGGTTATGCATTTTCACGAAGTGATGATGCATGGCTTTACACTTGAAATTCTATATCCGTGAGGGGAGGAGGAGGAAAAAAAAGCATGGAAGAGTTACTAGATTAGATGGAAGTTCTACTACCTTGGAAGGATGCAATCATCAAGTTGCCATTCCCAGAGACGATAATCCGAATTGGGTTTTCCATTCTTAACACAAGATACTTGCCTATCAAGGTATGGACAAGTGAGGTCAGTGTACAGCGGCTTAAATGAGCGATTGTAGACCCATTTCCCTTGGGCAGCGTTGCATTCATCAGGGTCAAAGTTGAATCTGTCATCTACGATAGACTTAAATCTATTATCTTCCCTTGCGTTTCTTTCATCTATTGCATTCAAAAGATTAAACGTTTGAACATAATCACTAAACATATAAACACTAAACACAGAGGCATAAGAAAATGTCTAAGTCTTTTAACATTAAATGTTTAAGAAATAATGTACCTTGAATCGACTTCTTTGTGGACTTAGAATAACCCTTTTTTGCACAAGACTTGGACGTAAAATAAGTTGTAGATGATAGTAAATTGATTCTCTCAGCATACAATAAAACTATAAACAACAAAGAAAATATCAAGACTGTAAGGACAGAAAGAGAGAGCTTCGTATGCAGATGTTTAGCAACAATACCCATCGAACAAGTCTTTTCTTTTTGCTGAGAGAAAATGTAAGCCTTGATTGAATCTTAAACATGACAATTTCATGATATTATATGGTAGAGGTGATTTGATCTGTTAGGTATAATGAAAATTTGAATGATTATGAATTTCTTTTTCATGCAGGAGTTTGGAGTAGGAGTGAAGCTAAAGCATTGCATATTATATTATTTCTTTACAAAACATTTTCTTTATAGAGGTTAGAATGCAACCACACTTCCAAAGTTGGTGCAAATCAATTCTTTTAAAACAAATAAAATATTGTAGATGAACAATATATTCCCTTACAAACATTTAAAAACATTTTTTTTTTCACAAATATTATTATTAGACAAGAATTGTATTAATTTGAGTTTTTATTAGTAACTTAAGTATTCCTCTACTTAAACTCGGTTATCTACACAAGGACAAGGGACCATGCATATGGTAGCTATGCTGTTTATTTACAAGATGGTGACATGATGAGTGCAGAAAGAGTTTCAACAACAATGATGTGTGGAGTTAGCTGATGATGAAATAGACATTACACTAGTAAGCCAAAAATGAAATATTACGTAAACAAAACCACATACATTTTATAGAAAAACCAACACACACAAAAACTATTCCTGCAACTAGAAACCACTATCACCAAAATCAAACCTTGAATCTCGATCAGAACACGTAAACAAAACCACATACATTTTCTTACAAACAAATACTTATATTTTAAGCAAGCTAAGATACAAATCTCATTAGAGTTAGAGACAAAACAACCTTTATTGTTAGCTACTCCACTCTTCTGATGTGAGGATATACATCTAGTAGCAGTCCCATTTGACTTGGTGTACTGTTGGACCTGGGACTTGAAAAGCCCAAAAAAATATTAGCATTTCCAGAAAAAGAAGCAAGCTTGCCGGATCGTCCGTATATACCCTTTTGTCATATTCACCAACCTTTTCCGTATCGTCTCTTGTATCTTATTTCGTGAAAATTATTACTCCCTCCGTCCCAAAATTTAAGTCCAATTTGACTTTTTGACTCGAACTTTGACCTTAAATATTTTCGTTTGTATTATATAACACTTGATGAAAATTATACTAAATGAAAATACATTTAGAAAACAATCTATTTATATATTTTGTATCAAGTATTATATAATACAAACAAAAATATTTAAGGTCAAAGTTTGAGTTAAAAAGTCAAATTGGACTTATAATTTGGGACGGAGGTAGTACCTTTTGTGGAGGACATCAAAACCGATTGTGATGACGTGCAAAGTCGCATAACTTAATCTATCATCTTGGCATTTTGGGAAGTAAATTGGTTTAGTTAGCAGTAGAACCTCAAGTATGTCGAATAGAAGTAATTCAACTTTAAGAGTAAGAGTATAGGTATGAATTAATCGTAATAAGTAATCAAAGAAACTAAACTGATAAAGAGTTGGCCAAAATAGCTACGGACTTCCCCCCTTTTTTTTTTTTTCTAGTGTAACTGGCAACCTGTTTCTTTTAGCCTTTGGGTCCGGACTTGATGTCCGAGAAGAAATAGATTAGACAACAAAGCCAGTAATATTTTACTTTAGAATTAAGAAGTGCACAAAAGTAATTCTTGTCCAAATACAACAAGAAAAATCCCAGAAGATGATCAATCATATAGTCACAACACATTTTGGATCAGCAAAATAAACCATACAAAAATAGTTGATATAGCTAACGGGGGTTACGTTGCAGAGGTGACCTCAAAGATTAGCACTAATTCAAATGTCATATCATAGAAGTTAGTAAGATTAACTACATGGGAAAAATAGCGGGAAAAGAAAACCTTTTACCTCCAATTTACAAGGTTCCTTAAAACTCACAAGCTTTCAACTTTCATGTAACGGGTTGGTTGAATTTTATCAAACACTTCCTCTATTTGTAATTTAAATGGGTTAATAGACAAAGATTGGTTGAAAAAGTTATGCAAGGTATTCAATGTATTCACTTGTGCTAATGAACTTATAAAAACATATTGTATTATTTTATAATTTCAGTGTTAATCAGAGTGGCTTAAACGTATCTTTTTAGATAGGTTAAGTAAAATAAATGTCGCGTCTTTGCATGTTTAATGATGTTTACGTATATTTTTATAAATTCAGTGACCTTAAAATGTCATGTTTCATAAATTCAGTAATCTAAGTAAACAAAATGAAAGTTCAGTACCTTAGGTGCATTTTTTTTTGAAAACTTTAGTGACATATATTTGTCTATTAACCCAATTTTAATTTAGTTAAAATACATTACTACACTATTATTTATTTAAGTAATAGTTTGTATTATATGTGATAGCATATCAATATTAGTGGTCCAAGACCATTAATCACACGCTTGAATTAAGCACAAATGACAATCAGTTGCAAGTCAACACTTGAGGAGAACAACATAAACCCAGGCCAAGCTAGGCCCGACAATTCTTCACAAGCCACATAGTACTAGTACATGCACAAGAATACAATTGTGCCAAATGTTGCTAACGATTAAGACGTACGAGTTTGACATGCGGCAGTGGGGAACACATGATCAATAAAATAGAAAACAAGAAATCACCCTGTACGAGCCAAAGGACGCCTGACACATGTCCTCCTTGTCGGCTCACAGATGATCAACACCTGGCTCCCTGACAGCCGTTGATCATCTCGTAAGGGTGTATCTCTAAGCCCTACAAGCCTCTCTATAAAAGGAGAGCAGCACACACAACTTCACAGATTTTCACACACTTGGAAAAATACTACCTCACAGCAGTACAATGGTTATTGTTTAATTGTTACCCAAGATTCTTGATGTATATCAATCTCATCGGGCCCTTACCGTTTAACACGGGAAACCAAACAACAAAACCATTCTCATCCCATCTCTAAACCGATTTACATACCATACGTAAACATGGCGTCATCCGTGGGGACATGATACAAAATAACTACAAATTTCTCGAAAATTTTCACCTATTTCACTCATTTCTCTCTCAAAAATTAAAAAGATTTTTTCCTTAAATCAATAGCTTCTTAACCAAACATGTTTGGTAAACAAAAACCTCAAATTTTGGACATAACCAACAACCATCTCGGCCCACCCAGATAGAGGATCTCACTCACACAAAGGAGGGTCAACAAACACTTGACTCAGCAAACCTTTGCCGACTCAGCAGTAGCCTGGTTCAAAAGCCAGGCCAAGAATAACATATCAGGATGGCAAGACCTAAAAGACAAATTCCTCAATCAATTTTTAGCCAATGAGAACTTATACAAGCAACTTCATTAACCTTCAGTTACTAAGACAAGGCCCTTGCGAATCGTTTGAAGATTTCACTGAATGATTCAACAACGAAACCATGAAAATCCCAGGCCTTAGTGACCAAAAATTGATCAGAGCTTTCATCCTCAGGATGATTAAAGGACATTTCTCAGAAGAGCTAGGTCGTAGGCCACCCGCAACATAGAAAGAATGCTTGGAACTAGCAAGAGAATTCATCAAAGGAAAGAAGTTAAACGCTGAGTGGCGAAATGAATAAGAAGCTTCCAAGGGAAACTGAAATGACAACAACAATCAACATCATGACAACAGGTACAGGCCAAGATTCGGTCACCCTGGAAAGGAAAGAGACATAAGCTACACAAGGAACACTGAGTGTATCGACACCAGGAACAACATCATCAACACCTTGTCAAAAATGCCAACAAAAATCCTAATGACTGAAAGAGTATCATATACCTGGACCAGGCCACATCCAAGAGACGAGAGATTGTTCTGCAGGTTTCACAATGACTACGAGCACGACAAAATCTCTTGCAGGGAACTCAAAAAAGAAATTGAGAAGGCAATATCCCAAAGCAAGTTGGATCACCTACTCCTAGCAGCAAAGAGGGTAGCCACTACTAGCCAAGAGGGGTGAGCAACCTAAGAATGAAAAGGGTAGCTACGTGGTGACAAGCTGGAAGCAAATCCGTCTACGAAACACTCCAACGAACATCTTCATCTCATCATTTGACCCAGTCGTCATATCGAAAATTATCGCATCACACAAAGTAAGACGAATATACATGGATGGAGGAAGCTCAGTAGATGTCATGTATGATTACTGCTTCAACAAGCAACCACAACACGTCATAAACAACCTCAGGCCTTCAACAACACAGCTAATTTGCTTGCTTGCTATTTTCGTGTTATTGGTTAAATCATTGATTTTAAATGTTACACACAAAACAAAAAAAATCCTTGTGGACTGATAACAACAAATACTCTATATATTTTAGTTTGAATTTCCTCTATTAAATGCTCATATTTGTTAAGTTTTGTATAAAATCTGTAATTAATTGCTTCATATGTCGTATTAGGTGATATTTGAGCATTAGAATGAAAAGACGTAGAAATGGAAGGGTGACTTGAAGATAAAAGTTTGTTGGATCAGACATACATTACGGCGTAGTTGCCTCGTAAGAGCTACGTCGTAATCCTTTTTGCTGTTGAAAGAAACCAATTCTAGTCATCAGATTTTACGGTCCAACAATTGCGCTAGAGCTACGCCGTAACTTACATTTAGACATGAAAAGATCTTGTTGATGTCACAAATTCGGTGTAACAAGGTCGTTGTGGTTACGTCAGAGCTATGAAAGAATTAAAAGACGAGATGATTGCGGCGTAACTTGTACATTTGGTTACACCCGTAACTTTGCTACATCTGGTGGATTATTCGAGCATTAAGGGTGTAACTCTTCACTTATGGTTACTCTAAGAAGACGATTAGGGCTCCATCCTAAGGTATTTTGCAATGTTCTTCAACCACTTTTTAAGGGAAAATTAACTTCAATTCATCATTGTTATTAGTCATTCATCGAGTAAATTGCATCAAACTTAATGTTTAATCCTTCCATGATTTTATACATTATTTATGGTGTAATTTATAACATCAACGGCTAAACACTTTATGTGTTACCCAAGTTATGTATGTTTTTAATATATTGATCATTATTTCTTCATTTAATTATCGTTTTATGACTAAGGATCAAATGAAAGAATACTTAAAATAAAAAGGATGAGAAATAAATACTACTACACATTAGAGATGCATCAATTTGAATTAAATGCATCTCTAATCTTTTAGATGCATTATAATATACTAGCAGGGTACTCGCCGCGCGTTGCAGCGGCGGGTACCCGGAAATAAAAATTTTCGATGAATAATGTATTTTAGTTTATTATGTTCTTTTTAACAATAAATTTACGGATATCAAGAATTTCATTTAGCCCGTGCCCGTTCGGGCTCGAACCCGTGGCTCCGTGTCTGTCGGCTCGAGCCCGTTGGTCCGCGCCCGTTCGGGCTCAAGCCCATTTGGCATGTTGCCCGTTCGGGCTTGAATATTTGTATAATGTGTTTTATTATTTGTAGTAGTGAAATTTAACGCAGAAATTGTGTTTAATTTGGTTGTACAAATGTTTGATAATTTGTATTTCTTATGTAAGGGGTGTTTTAATAACTTTATTAATTATATTTATTGACGAGTTAAATAATTGACTACATTAAATAGCATTAATGTGGTGTTTTGTTGTACACTATGCTTCTTGTCTTGTACGTTTGAAAATTATGTGTATTAAAGTGTTGTACACTATGTTTCTTTTCTTGTAAGTAGTAGTCATTATAGTTATTAATAACATTGACCACTTTAATAGCATTAATGTTGTAAGTCTGGAAATAAGTCTGGAAATAAGTCTGAAAATTACATCATGCTTATTTTGTTGCACACTATGCTTATTTTATTGTAAATCGGAAAATTGTTGCAACTATTGTATATTGTGCTTAAATGGTTGTAATTTTTGGTGAAGGGGTGTTTTTAATAGCATTAATGTTGTTTGATAAAATTTTGGTCTTAAAATGACATCACGCTTTATTTTGTTGTACAATATGCTTACTTTGTTGTAATTCTGAAAATTGGGTGCATTAAAGTGTTGTAAACTATGCTTATTTTCTTGTACGTCTTAAAATTAAGAGTGATGTGACTTTGTGCATTATATGTAGTATAGATTTCCTAGCTAAAAATTAGATGCATATTCATATATTAGATGCATTTCATCAACCTAGACGAATAATCTGCATTTTTCATCATCTATGGGTCAAATTTGTTGCTAGTACTACTTTGCATCGTTTTCACTTCAAAATCACTTTCGAAACTAATTGTGTTGTATCTAAATGAATAGAGATGCATCTAATTCAAGTCGATGCATCTCAAATATTCGGTTATAGTTATTTCTCATTCTTCTCATTTTAAGTTTTATTCTCACCGGATCCTTACCCATCGTTTTATATGTTTATATGGATATCTTACTTATTGACCGATCCCCGCATTTTGATAGTACTAAGGCTAATGTAGAGCTTATTAGTTAGTGAGTAGCTGTGAACAAATGAAAGTTGGCATCCATTTTTATTTTAGTGGTGGTTCATACCACCGCCTACATTAGACTAGGTACTTAACCGGCGTAGTAGTAATAAACTCATATAAAGTTAATTAACTGATTGGTACACCTTCGTCTACTCAACCCCCAAGTTCACCCACTCCATGCATTAAGAAAACCATTTATTAACTGATTGGTACACCTTGGTCATCATTCACGCACTCTATCAACCCGATCTGCATATGTAACTGATAATATCTCCAGACACAACATCATCTTTGTCGACATGACAGGTTAAACCGTCAAACTTCTCGTATATGTTAATTTATCAATTTGGCAACCTAGAATATAATTTACCAATGGGTGTTTTGATACAGTTTGCATGATCTTTTGTCTAATAGCACTACTCCAAATAATTTCTTCGTGAGTATATCATATGGTATTTTAATTAAGGGAGTTCATTTACTTTACTTACAATTGTTGGCTTCACCCTTAGGTAACTAGGTGTGATATATAAACTATAGTTACTTAATGGTATAGTTTTGTGCTTCTTATATTTCGAGTATATATTCATTTGTCTCCGAAAAAAAACTGAAGCTAATCTTGTAATCATTAGTCATACTAATTTAAAAATTATGCACAACACCTAAAACAAATTAACTTTAAATTGATACCTTCACATTTATTTCTAAAATATTATGTCAACAAACTAATTACAAAGAATTCAACATATTGTTGTTTTTCAACAACATATCGAAAAAGGTTTGTTTCAATTAATAACTCATAACGCCGAGTCAAAGTTCACTGTAGCATTAAATTTCTACATTCATATTTGAACTAACATGTCAAAAGTTAATCATCCACATTGTCTATAACCTATTTACATGCACCCCCGTTTTATAAATCCAAAATAATAGCCATAAAAGCTACTAATCAAAAGATGAAAGTTTTACCAGTTACATTTCTCAATAAATATCAGGAGATTAGAGACACGGGGCACCATAGAGACTAGATGTATATGCCTATAAGGTTGCCTAAATTTGGAACTGGAGTTATTGACTTGTTAGATGCTTCATTTTCTTAGGCGGCCAAATGAGGTCATATTTGTTGTTCTTGCAAATGATGTAAAAATTGTTACTGTTTTCGTAGATCGAATCATATAAAAGGAAGAGGATTTTGTGGACAACTACTATTTATGGGGTTTTCACGGAGAAGAAGGACCTGATACCGAGACCGTTGTAGAAAATGAGGCAAACATGCTTTATGAATTTGATGAGTTATTGCAGAGAATGATGTATATTGAAGAGGATCATGCACGGAAGATGCTTGCATTAGCATTGGAGCAAGATAGGTATGAGGCTGAAATAGAAGCAATGTGCAAAGAAATTGACAAGGAGACAAGTTAGCCAAAGATGCCAAGCTCCAAAAAGTTACATTCTCAAGTTGCTCGGGAGTTTTTAATATGTGTTGTCGCCAATGTTTGGTGCAAGGTAATGATTCGTCAATCATATTAATACACGTTGCAATAGTTTAAGTAATTTTTCATATGTAGCGTAGTTTGACCATAAGAGCGCACGGTGTCCACTCGCCGTAACCCTTCGCCGTCCAGCGTGGACCTTCGCCGTCCACCGCCGTGACACCGCCCCCCTTCGCCGTCGTTAGCCGTGGGTTGGTTCTTCATTCTGACGACGAGCAATTCTCCTGACAAAAAAGGTTTATAACGTTTAGATTTTCAAATTTTATCTGTTACTAAACGGATACAAAACCTTTTTTTTTTTTTTTTTTTTTTTAAAAAAACCCACCACTCTATAAATAACATATCATATCCTACAATTTTTTTCATATTCAATCAAAATACTAAACCATTCAAACTTGCTGAAATATGAGTTACACGAGTGAATCATCTTATTCCGGCGAAAGTGACCTTGAAGAGTTAACGGAACTAGAAATGTTTATTAAAGAGTTCGAGGCAGAGCAAACGTTGCAGGAACAAGAAGCCGGTCCTTCAAAACATCGTCAATATATCCCTCGTGAACGTGTAGTTGCTGAAGCACGTCTAATTGCTGACTATTTTGGCGACAACCCAAAATATACGGACGATAATTTTAGGCGTCGATATCGTATGAGCCGTCGTCTATTTCTACAAATAGTACAAGGTATTGAAACATATATTGAAACTCATCATCCTCTTCCTAAGTATTTTGATTTCTTTAGAGTGCGACCCGGGTGGTAGGGTGTACTGAGATTTAGTGTGATTATGAAATGCACATGTGCCCTACGTCAATTGGCTTACGGGATAACATCTGATGCGTTCGATGAGTATTTACAAATAGGTGAATATTGTGCACGTGATTTGTTAGGTCACAATGTTTACCACACAAGCTTATATGAGAGATAGATAGGCGATTGAACAAGTTATACACACACACACACACGTATGAGTAAAGACGGTTTAGGCGTAGAGTGTAGTGAAAGAAAAACTTGAACAACCAACCCTCAAGTGAGGGTTATTACATAATATTTATAGGCAAGGAGCTAGGGAAACACTCCTACTCCTTCCCTTTCTCTATGGGCTTGGGCCTAAGCTCATGGGCCTTCTACATAAGCTTAAGGCTAATAACAAACATAAAGGCCATAATAAGCTAACTATTACATATGTGTAACTAACACTTGAATAAGGTTTAGGAGTGATTCCAACAATCTCCCCTCAAGTGTTATTACATATGAGTAACAAACACTCAAGTGTTGGTGATGAAAAACGGTGAAGGCGTTGATGTAATAGTAGCTTTGACGTCTACTGACATTCTTCTTTCGTGGAAGAATTGCCTTGATTTGAACAATCTCCCCCAGTGTAGAGAGATAGTTTACTTTGAGCGTTATGCTTTGACGTTATCTTTAACTTTGTTCTTTGATCATCGTTCTTTGTGATGAAAGTGCTAGTATGTTGTTGTTGTAGCATCAAGTACGCCTCAGTCTGCTTCGCTCGCTACAGTGTTCCACGTCATTCTTCAACATGCTCACACGCTCTTTGGCGTTGGAATGAGTCTGATGAAGTTCTCTCAGTCTTTAACTTTATAGATTCTTTGATTTGATGAAGAATCATTCTGACTATTGTGTTGCTTTTGGATAGAACTTCCATTAGATATGATGTTGGCGTGAGATGAGAGAAGAATGTGATCATCATTCCGGCTCCAGAGCTTCCATAAGAAGAAAACATAAAAACGGTTAGTAATAAGCGGATTACGGCACTTACAAGTTTGAACTTCCGAGAGTGTTACCGGCATAGTGTGAAGACACAACTCGATTCTTACAAAGGCCGTTCTGAATGAGTCCCACAAGTGAGATAACACGATGTACGAAGTACACCTACGATTCGGATGAGTGTCACTGAGGTACACGAAGCATCACCTCACGGCTGTAGACCGTTTGAGACCACTTAAGCGCCAATCCACGGGGAGTTTCCGAAGTGCGACCTGCTGTGGCCGCTTTTGATGTTGACTCGGCGGGGAGTTTCCATTCAATCACGAGGATCACAAATGTGAACCTCTCATAAATGTTCTCGGACGAGTTGCTAAGATGCGGAAGGACGATAATGTACCACTGAAATTCTTATTGTTGAATATCAATGATGAAATGTCAAGTGTACCTAAGAGATCTTTTGATGAATCTCGTGGCTCTAGACTCAATTGTGGGTTTTGGTTTTCCTGAGCGG
Organism: Chrysanthemum makinoi; assembly: GCA_910596185.1. Classification (NCBI taxonomy): domain Eukaryota; kingdom Viridiplantae; phylum Streptophyta; class Magnoliopsida; order Asterales; family Asteraceae; genus Chrysanthemum; species Chrysanthemum makinoi. The sequence goes on from OU343224.1 coordinate 341,450,487, forward strand.
AGACTAGGGAGAGGGTCTCCTTCTTCAATACCAGCAATCTCTAAGAGAAAGCCGATAGTTTACGTAGGGTTCCCTGTGAGAATGAAACAAGCTTCTGTTGAGAGAAATTTGAGTGGTTAAGAAGGTTTAGTGCATGCGTCACTGGGTCCATGACGACTTTTAATCTTCAATACCGGTGTCATCTAGTGACAACCAGTAGCATATGAATTGAACCCGGTTTCTGCCCTAAGTTGAATAATCTGGAGGGCTATTTCTTTTCACCCTTTTCTTTGCATTTCCTTTTAATTCTTCAACTCCTTCTTTCTCCGATTCTCAATTCTCCTTTTTATAATCATACCTAAGGCCTTCTAAATTCTAACTATTTGTGGTGTCCTTGGGTAGATCCATCCGGCTCTGGCGGATCATAGGACGGTTATTCCTAACCTTAGTCACCTTATAACTTCATGACTAACCTATGTTGCCATTAAAACCATTGTTGTGAAAAATCTCTCAAAGTGTTTGTGAATTAAAAACATTTTAGTACCCTTTGTTGAGATAAGATTTTTGCATAAATACTCCCTCCACATGTGCTTAAGAGTTTTAACGGTTAAAATGCACAGTGAGGAAAGAGCGCGCACATTTTGAATTGATTCACTCAAGATAGACATTCCCCCGTGAGACACGGTTACGTGGCATAGTTAAAGAGTTGCATTGTCAGCTTTTAGGTGACAACTAGCTCTTATAACTACCTTGAAGGTGTAGACAATCCTCGAAAGGTTGTCAAACCCGTCAGAGTTCATGTCTACCAAGAGTTTCTCTAATGGTAAATTCTACTCAAACAAGTCCTTTGCGAGACACGTTTACATCACTAGCGAACTAGCTTGAAATTATTACCCGTCCCGGACAAGTCTTTTTGAGTTACTAACAGTTAAGATCTCGTCAATTCATGGGTTAAGTCTATAGCACAAAGATTCATTTGCATTGAAAAAACATATTTCTTATCACTTATTTTCTCCCCTCAAAAATGGCATATATGATGTTATTTTTGAAAAGTTGAGAATAAATATGACCATTTCGAGTGTTTCGGGAAGAATGACCACTGTGAACAATTTTTGAACAAAGTTTTAATTCAAGTACTCCCCTCAACGAGTGATATAAACGGTTGAGGTTTTGAAAATCATAAGGGAAAGTACTTGTTCTTTTGAGCAAAACCTTGAAAAATGAAAGGTTTGATCGGTTTTACTCAAAAGTAAGAAGCTTTAAACTCCTTTTATAAGGATTGTGGTAACTTGACCGTACCACGGGTCCTTTATTTAAAGTAGGTTGTATCTGTAATGTGTGCACAAGCCATTTACATAATCAATCAAACATCCAAAATTATATGAAGGAAACAATTCAAGGGGTACCAGGAAGTGCGGTGATGTTCCCGGGGTGTGCACAGGCGTTGAAAGCGGTTATGGTAATCCTGGGCGACCACCGACATAACTCTCAATCGTCGAACGATCCCTTCGAAACAACCGTTCATCAATCATTGTGATGATCCGTCTCACATCCCTCCTTTTTAGAGAATTCAGCTTAGGAGACCCAATTTTCTGGCGTATATCCTTCAAACTGTATGCCATTCCATCCCTAACCAGCTTCAAAGTATGATCCCCGAACTTGTGGAGTTAGCTACGCCATTAAGCAGTTTCTTTGAAGTTCACTACGGTAAACAACGCCGAAAGGGTTGCTGATGAGTGTATATTGAGATAGCTGGTTGATATCGGGAAGATCAAGCATTGGAGGAGTGAAGTTGACACGCGTCGATAAGATTCAACCACCAGTGGAGATCTTCTACGCGTTCCTTGACGACAATGCGTATTATGAAGATGAGAAGTGACTTGATAAATCCGCGTTGTACTGCAGTTGAGAATTGTCTCATGCGACCCTGTACTTTGGCAAGGTACATGTCTTCGATGTCATTGAGAGACAAATTCTCAAAGTCTGCTTCAGAGAAAGCATAGTCCCGTTCATCTTGTCGTTTGACTCACGATCTTTTTAGGAATGTGTAGTCCCACAGGCGAAAGGTCAACGTGTATGATGGCAACTATATCCTTAGAACTATACACAGCATGTTGAGACTTCTGAACCTGATAGCTTCTGTAGTAGATTCATCGGCGTTCTGGCCGCTGATGAATCCCATACAATGCATCTTCGGAGTATGCTTCCACTGGTGGAGAACAAGTGATTGGCACGTTCCTCAATGGGTATGCGGTTTGAGTAGACAAGCTGCTGGAATGAAGTGTCAACGATGTAGCGTAGCGTTTTCTTGAATCATCGCCACCGCTGGTAGGAAGAAAATCCAAGTCTTTGTTGAAGAAATATCTGAAGGGAATCCTTGGTTCATTTGGTTGGCCAATTGTTGGTAGAGGTTTGGTCCAATCGGTGTAGTATGGAGGGTTGTCCATGTGTGTGAAGTCAATGTTTGCTTCCGGGTTGAGCCAATCAAGTTGTTAGACATAGCTCGAGCAATGTTTTCAAGGTGATATTCGACCTCGAGGGCACTTTCAGAGCTGTCTTTAGAAGTTGAAACGCTTCGTTCTTGATTCGCTTCAACTCAGATTTCGTCATTTTCTTCACATGGAACTTTTCTTGCTGAATTTTAGCATGCTCCAATGTAGAACCGTTCTACCAAATCTCGACCTTCTTCAGGGTAGGGAGTGTTGTTGACAAGAGTAGCAAACCATTCAAATTCCTCTGTTTTATCGTCATCTAGCCATGATACGATGTGTCGTCCGAGGCGTCTTCTTCTTCTTCTTTTTCGAAGGCCTAGATGATGATTCTGGTTTCTGAACTTGTGTGGGAGAGGTGGGTTGTTGTAGGGGCTCAAGGACCTCTTCATCGTCACCACCTATATACTCAAAGTGATCACGGTTTTCGAGTCGGTGTTGGACCCGGAATCGTCCGAGGTTTTTCAAGAGAAGAATGAGGAGGAGATTTTTTGAAGCGGGAGGCCGTTGGGGAGGAGGTTGCATCAAAGAAGATTCACCAGATGCTCTTCAAGTTTAGGTGCGTAGGTCTTTATCCTTATCCTTGTCTTCATCGTCTCTAGATCGTTTAGACTTTTCACTACGAATCTACAAGCTTCTTGAAGTTGGTAGTGTCCAGCAATGCTTGAAACAATTTTGCTTCTTCGAATGAACATTGCTGATCGTAACGACATTTGTGTTACAAGCTTGGCCACCAATTCATTATTTGAGAAAACTACTGGATCGGTTGGATTGATTGTGACGGGTAGGGCGTCGATCGAATAGTTTGCTTGGCGATCGGCATAAGATTTGGATAAAGTTGTTTGGTGAACAACTCCTTTGTGACTTAGGAACGTACTCCAGAAGGTACTTTTTCGTTGGTTCCGTCGACTCATTTCGTTCAAGTCCTTTCTGCGGTGATGTTTCATGAATTCCTGAACAAACTTCCTTTTCCTGCATCTGGTTCATTC